>JACGWO010000010.1:7910176-8642458 GCA_034509735.1 Sesamum alatum
ATAATAGATTATAAATTCTGTGCACAAATAAGTAATTTGTAATTAGTTCTATAGTTGTTAGTTACATTTATTGTTGAATTGAGATTGAATTCTAATAAAAATAAATTATAATATAGAGTTTTATTGATAACTTATTAAATAAAATTGGTTTAAAAATCTTAGTAGTACCTAGGAAAATTATATACGACACATATATATAGGTGAAGATACAATTTATAAATTTGAAGAAGCATTTTATTTAAAAGAAAGGGAAGCAATTGGGATATTTTTTCATTAATTTAATATAATTTAAATTTTATAATAAGATATTATAAAGATATGAGTAATATGAGTTTTTTGTTATGGCTAAAATGATTAAAATTGCATAAGAAATATAATTTTATAAAGAAATAAAAAGTAACTTGCAGAGATTCTTAATTAGTAGAATAATACCGCAAGTTCGATGAAATAAAATTCAATTAAAAATAAGACTTTAAAGTAAACAAGTTTATGTTAAAATCAATTAATTATGAAAACAAACTTAGAATAAGATCACCTATATCATAAGTGATTTCATAATTAATTGTCTTTATAATAGTAACTGTAATCATAATAATACTATTCAAATTTAACTTATTTTATGAATTAAATAAGTCTATATTTATGTTATGCTTAATCCACTGGCATACTTATTCATTTTCAATAATATGTAATTTGATTTATGCGCATTTATATTTTTAATTGGGATAATTACATTTTACACTCCATCACCTATTGCTCTTTTACACAAACCACCCCTACTTTTTAAAAAATTATAGAAACCACCTCTAGCAGTCTTTAGAACGCGAAAATGCCCCTATCGACCCGGTCAAACTTTAATATAAATTTTCAAGGGTAGAAATGCGCCCAGGGGTGTTTCTGTAATACCAAAAAGTAGAGAAGATATCAAAATAATGTTTACGGGGATTAGAAATATGACCCAATATATTCTTTTATTATTTATACCAATTTTAAATTTATTTTATTTTATTACTTTTATTTGAATCTTTATATAAAATTACACCCTTTCATAATTAAATTATTCAATTAAATATTAATGAAATGAGTTACTAGATTATAAGTTTACTCAAAAATATTATCGTACTTGTATAAATTATTTGAAATTGAAATATTATTCATCCTCTATTTTTATTTATAACTAAATTTACTAATTATAATTCAGAATAAATTATGTATATATAAATCATATATATTAGAATTAATAAAAAATAATAATTTATTTATGAAAAAGATATTTAAATTATTAAATTATTTTTTTTAAATTATCCTTTTTTCCCCAACCCCAACCCACCGCCATGCCAATTCCCAACTTCCGCCTATGCCCTGCCCCCCCTCCCTCCGCCACCTCGTTGCCACTAGCACCCTCGTTCTGCTTGCACCCTCCTCGCGCCTGTGCACACCCTTTTTCGCGTTCGTCCGCCCTCACTACAAAAAAAATACGGGAATTGAAACAGTAATAGGACCGATTTTTTTTTAATTTTTGGAACGGTAAATAGTTCACTGGATCCTTTTAGACTGTTATTAGGAACGGTTCAGGAACGGGAGGCAATCTATGGCAATAAGAGGCGATCCTAATAATTAGGAACGGTAACGCAGCGACCGTTCCTATTTGGGAACGGTTTTTGGCATACATTCTCTATACCGTTCCTAATTACCTTTGTATGTATGAATTTATAATTTTTGCATTTGGAACACCTTATAAATTTTTGGAACGGCCGCATCGAAATTAAATCGCACATTTAGGAACGGTAGTTCGGACACATTTTGGAATTGTCAGCATAAGTTGTAGATACATTTTAGCACGGTTTCTGGAATACTAGTTGGAACGGTTGGTTGTATAGATTAGGATCGGTAACTGGAATACATGTTATCGCGGTGAGTGGGAACGGTTTTTGCACTCTTATTTTGGAATACATCTAGGCACGGTCTGTCCATGATTTGGAATTCATTTTAACCCGCCTTTAGGAACGGTTGCCCTCTAAATTTGAAATGGCGTTTTCCTCGGTATTGGGAACAGTAACTGATTTAAAACAGTCAAATATTGAAACGGTTTTGGGCGCTCAGTGGCCGTCTAACGTACCGTTCCTAACTGATGATGAATTATTAATATTTTTTATAGTAATAATTATTATCATGTAAATATAAATTAAATTATTAATAAAAAAAATTTATTTGGATTTTATATTTAATATTTAAATATGAAAAAATGCATAATTTAGAAATAAAAATTATATTAAATACGAATATTATTCGATTTAATTATAAAAAAATAATAAAAAAATACATAATTTACTCCTCGTCCCATCAGCCTCGTCCATCTCGTTAATGTCTGGAAGGGTGGGTCTCTACGAGGCCGTGATGGGCCGGCGCCGGAGTGACTTGTCTGCATGGCCTTCATCATGCCGATCAGGTCCATCATCATCTCCTCGAGGCAGACCATCCGACCCTCCATGTTTGACGAAGGTGCTGGCTCTGGCGCTGGCGGTCGCGGTGGCGGTGGTGATGGCAAGGTAACGGTCTGGCTGAGACTCGGGGCCTCAGAACCAAGGTCGAATACTCGGCCCTTGTTCTTGCCCCCGATGCAAGCCAGCCACATCTCTTGCTCGGTCTGCGCCACTGAGCCCTCTGATTCGGCCGGAGGATTCCCAGGATTGGCCGTGGTCTGAGACTGGTGATCCTCCATCATCTTCTGAAACGTCTCCCTGCGGTACACAACAGTAGGTGCAGCTGGGTTGGTGTTTCGGTTCGCCTTGTTCTTCTCGCACTCCTCCTTGAACTCCAAGGACTCCCAGTACAAGAGGAGCTGCCGCCAGACCTCGTTCGCCAGCCATAGAGGCTTCTGCAGAGACTGTCTGGCGAGGACGAACTTCTTCTTGAGGAACTTCCCCGCCCAAACGTGGAAGATCTTGAACATCGACTCGTCGTCGGCGTCCCACCAGTACATCATCGGTATTAAATATATATATATATATATATATATATTAGAACTTACATTGGTAAAAATATTTAGAAAAAAATTAATTGCCGTTACCTTCAAACTCTCAAAACCAGAAATGCTGATGCTCTGGCAGAACCTTGCACAAACTGCCACAAGGATGGGGATAGTGTTATCACACGACCGCGTACATGCGCTCGTGGATCTTCTGATCACTCCTGAAATTATAAAATAATTAGTATGACATAAAAATAATAAGTTAAATTACTAAAAAAATTTAAAAAAATGTAAATATACCTCGCTCGGAGGGTGTGATATACTGGCGCACGGATGGTGGTGGGAGTGATGGGGCTGGTGAGGGTGGTGGTTGGGGCAGCCCAAGGACGGGCCGGATCGACCGCCGGTGCGGTAGTGGATGGTCCGCCACCCTCCTCGATGGGTGGAGCGGTAGACGCACCGGGCTGCTGATCCAGCGCAGGTGGTGCGGGTGCCTGCTCTGCCGCTGGTGATAGTGCTGGTGGTAGTCGGAACACTGCTTCCCCATCCTAGGAAGCAACACCGGCCGATGCCGGTGAGCCGCGACCACGGCCACGTCCGCCTCCTCGAGGTGGAAAATCCCGACCAGACATGATCTACAACTTTTTTTTAAATTATTAGTCGTATGAATTGAAAAAATAATTATGCAGACTACATCCTAAAATTATATACTAAGTCCCAAAATTAATACTAAAAATTTTCATACAATATTGTCTAAATTGCACTAGATCCTTCTATTTTTCTATATATATTTATACTAAATTCCAAATTTGACCCTAAAATTACACTAAATCCTTCTAAATTTTCTATATATCTATACTAAATTCCAAAATTTCATCCTAAAATTGCACTAAATCCTTGTATGTTTCTATATATTTATACTAAATACTAATATTTCCTATATCCTTATAGAATATTATAGAAAATTACCCCGATTTTCTAAAATTTCAGAAAATTAACAAATTTCATATATTATGAGTCAAATTTGATTTAAAATTTTGTTAAAAATACATAATTTTTAAAAATTACATAAAATTCTGAAAATATTTTTAAATTTACAGAAAATGACATAAAAAATTTTAAAAATTCAAAAAATTATCAGAAAAATCACACAAAAAATTATAATTACAGAAATTTTTCTGAAAATTTCTGAATTTTCATAATTTCGGAAATGTATATTAAAATTTTGGAATTTTTTTAAATTTACAGAAAATGACATAAAATTTACAGAAAATATCCGAATTTTCAAATTTTTAAAATAGAAAAAAATTTCAAATTTTTAATAATATTAGAAAATAGTATCCTATGTTCTAGAAAATTTACAGAAATTGCATAAAAATCACAAAATTACATTTTCAGCTTTTCAGATTTTCAAAAAGGAGAAATTGTGTCACAAATTACCTACAATTACAGAAATACATAAACTACATTACAATCACAAAAAATACACAATTACAAAAATTACAGATATTATAAATATTGCAGAAAATAATCAAGAAATCGCCAACAATGATTACAAAATTGCAGAATATTCACCAAACTAACAGTAATTAATCAGAATTTTTTCATAAATTACAATTACAGTCGCACAAAATTTACAAAAATTACAATTGCAACCATATATGTACAAAATTTACAATTACAGCCCCATGTTTACAAAAATTACAATCACAATCCTATATTTACAAAATTACAAGAAATATACAAAAAATTTCAGAAATTACAAACAATAAAAACAAAAATAAATATATAGGGTTTTTGGAAAAACCTCTATTTCAGGCGGAGGCGGCGGCAACGGGCTTCAACGGTGGCGGATGGTCTTCAACGGTGGCGGAGTGGTGGCGGATGGGCTTCAACAGGGGGCTTCAGAGGTGGCGCGCGGAGTGGTGGCGGATGTGGTGGCGGATGTGATTTGCAGAGAGAGAGAGGTCGAGTGTGAGAGAGGTACAGAGAGAGAGAGAGAGAGAGAGAGAGACAGAGACAGACAGAGAGAGAGATTGAGAGTTAGAGAGGGAGACAACAAATGTGAGAAAATGGCCCAAGTGCTGTATTTCTATTTCACTTTTGGAACGTCAATATTATATAAACCGTTCTCAATACCGGTCCAAAAAAAAAAAAAAAAACGTCGTCGTTTGGATTACAAAACGACGACGTTTTGAGACTAAGTACTGACATTGACCTAAATAGGAACGGTCGTGTACAATGCCCCGTGTTACCACTATGGTTCCTAAATAGGAATGGTTATGTATTATGTACCTTGGTACTACTACCGTTCCTAATAACATAAACGACAGCGTTTTGTCTACTGAGTACTGGATTTGACCTGAATAGGAACGGTCGTTTAATATGTAATGTGGTACTAATCCCGTTCCTAAACATCAAACGTCGTCGTATGCTGGTTTCCCTAGGTTAACCGTTGCTAGTTTCAGAAATCCCCGTTCCTATATGTATTCCCACTTCTTTTTATATCTTCTTAGATAATAAATAAAAATTAAGAAAAACACGTTCCGAACACTTATCTGATTGAATAAACGTATACAATTGGGTGTTTAAAGAATTTGAAAATATATAGTAATTTTCAAGAAATAAAGTACCGTTCCTAATATGAAGTATATTTGTAACTGTATGTTTGTTAGTATTTTCACAGATGTAACTAGCATCCTATATTATTGTACTGCACGGCATAATCAAGCCGTCAAAATTACAATCAGACCGTTAGATATGATATAACACACAAAAGAATACATTATATGTAGTTTTGTCATCTTTGGGTGTGCGGTTCTCAAGATATCGTATCCGGTCAGTATTCAACGTAGTAAAAACAGATGCATCCTTAAATACGACGTGCTGATTGAAAATCAGACCGTTGGATGTCAATTTATATTCATAATCTTGTATGTGTTTAAAAATGGTGTCTATCCGGCTCAAGGATACTGAGATATCATCCAAATTAGTTGGAATTGCACTATTAGGAACGGTCATCTAATAGACAAAGTGCTCCCAATACCGTTCCTAACCAAAATATGACACCGTTTATAGACAAGCACACAATCACCGTTCCTAATTTCTGTAGGAACGGTCATCTATAAACGAACCGCTCCAAAAGTTGATTTTCCCACCAATTTTTCATTGGGCGCCAAACAAAATATTGGACCTCTAGTTGGAACGGTCTTCCAACTAGTATGACCGTTCCTAATTTGAACTTAGAGCCATTTTTTTCAGTAGCCGCCATTTGAAAAATTTTACCTAGATTAGGAACGGTCTTAGGTTTTCACTAACTGTTCCTAATTCAAATTTCCCTCAATTTTTTTTAAGTAGGCGCCATATTTTAAAAATTGTACCTGAAATAGGAACGGTCTGGATAAATTTTTACCGTTCCTAATTAAAAAGTTGTACTTGTATTGGGAACGGTTGTAGTATAAAATATTCGTTCCTATTTTTAAAATTTATTCTAAATTCTTAAAATAATCAAAATAGATATATCGAACACAAATTTTCTCAATTGCTCCTTCGTCAGTGTATATACCACCTTGGGCATCATGTTCGGTCTCCTTTCGTCCACCTCAAGCTCCGGTCGATTACATATGATCTTCAGATCCTTCCGTGCATTCAGATTGTCCTTCATTTTTCCCTTGACGTCCATCATAGTATTGAATATATTATCGAACACATTCTTCTCAATATGCATGACATCAAGATTGTGTCGTATCAGATGCGCCCCCCAGTATTCAAGCTCCCAGAATATGCTTTTCTTCGTCCACTTATGGTCGACACCATAGCCTTCCGGTTCACTCAACGGTTGTTTCGACAGCCACATTAAACGCATCGAAACGGGTTCGGATCTGTTCTCCAGTCAGCCTCGGACGTGCAACCTTCCTCTCCATTCGATTTTTAGTGAAGGCTTTCTTGTTCCTGTGATAAGGATGAACCGGTGGTAGGAATTGCTTGTGGCAGTTAAAATAGCATGCCTTCCGTCCATGTTGTAAATAGAATGCCCGTGTGTCCTCCATACAAACTGGACACCCCATAACACCGGTGGTACTCCATCCAGACACCATTCCATAAGCAGGAAAGTCGTTCACTGTCCACATCAATGCGGCATGCATCATGAATGCCTAGTTTGTCGTAGTATCGTGCGTATGTACACCCACATGCCATAAATTCTGCAACTCCTCGATCAACGGTTCCAAGTAAACATCGATTAGACATTTCGGATTCGATGGATCAGGATCACCATTGTTAGGAACATATACTTAGACTTCATGCACATTCCCGATGGGAGATTGTACGGTGTAAGTATCACGGGCCAACATGAGTAAGTTTTACCATACTGGCTGTGCGGTGCAAACCCATCCGTGCACAATCCAAGTCTAACATTATGAGGGGTAATTGGTAGATACCTACGAATGGCATACGGGGACTTCTTACATTTAGGATTTCTGTCCCTGGTGGGCTTGTACCCAGAGTCCGCACGGAACTTGCAATATTCCAAATCAATATCGTCCTTCTAGTACAACATGCAACCGTTTTTGCAAGCATCAATCTTCTGAATTGGTAAACCCAATTCTCTTATCAATTTCTTCGTATTGTAATAATCGGCGAGGAAAGTGTTATCGCGGGGCATTACAGTATCAGCCCACTGGCATAACCGATCATATGTATGCTCGGAAAAACCCCCTTCGGCCTTGATATTCACCAAAGAGGAAATTGACGCCAACTGAGAGGTGGTGCAGCCGTTCCAACGGTTGGTCCGCAGCATGAACTACATCAAAAAAAAGGCCTGACAAGCCAGACACATAATCATAGGGCCCCGAATCGTAATACGAACTAGGACCCACATCAGATGGACAATACCGAGTACCATCATCAGTCGGTCCCTCCTGGTTGTACGAAGACTAGAAAGACGACCTGGCGCCATCCAATACCATCGTCTGGGCCCAATCCATCTGAGTTGCATCACCCCAATGCAAACTACCCTCCTCCTGAACGGGTGGCGTTTGCTGCTGCTGCACATGGGGCACTGTCAATGCTTCAAAGTATTCCTGCACCCTCTCCTCACCATGCAAAGTCCAATTATAATACTCTGGCATAAACCCTTTCATACACAAATCAAAATTTACCTCATCTGGTGTTTTGAACTGTTCGTTTTTGCACTTCCGGCAGGGACACTTAATCTTGTCCCCGTCCATATATGCACGCTGAGACTGGGCCCATTCTAAAAATGTTGTAACACCGTCCTCAAACTCCGGCGTCACACCCAGGACGTCTCGATCATACATCCATTTCCTCAACGATCTTAACATGATTGGTCCTATGTATAATTCCCAACACTACGTAATTAAATGATGAGAATATATATTATATATATAACTAACAATTACATAAATTTTGCATACTTACCTGAGCAAAGCACCTAGCGATCGATATCAATGCAAAATTCGCACTCGGTAATTGATATGTTCGATTTTTCGTATAAAGAATCAAGGGGGGGAGGGGGAGTTACAACAAAATGAGTTGGAGAGTAATTATAAGAACAATGAGAAAGAAGGGGGACATATATATAGAAAATATTGGAACGGGCATTAGAATATTCTTTGGAACACAAAACTAGCCGTTGAGATATAGTCGTTGTTCCAGCTTTAGAAACGGTCGTAGGCGGGGTGACAGGAACAATTATATTACCATTGTAATATAGCCGTTATGGCATATTAGGAACGGTATGAGGCACACACAGTTGGACCGTTCTTAAGTAGAGCACAATTGGGAACGGTAATTGCATTACATTTTTGTCCATAGCGTAAAAGGGTCTTATGTAAGACTAATGTAGGTGAAGATACAATTTAGAAATTTGAAGAGGCATTTATTCAAAAGAAAGGGAAGCAATTGGGATATTGTTCCATTAATTTAATATAATTTAAATTTTATAATAAGATATTATAAATATAAGAGTAATATGAGATTTTTTTAATTTTTTCTGATGACTAAAATGATTAAAATTGCATTAGGAAATATAATTTTGTAAAAAAATAAAAATTTTGCAGGGATACCTAATTAAAATAGAATAATACTACAAGTTCGATGAAACTAAAATTCAATTAGAAACAAGACTTTAAAGTAAATGTTAAAATCACTTACTTATGAAAACAAATTTAGAATAAGATCACCTATATCATAAGTGATTTCATAATTAATTATCTTTATAATAGTAATTGTAATCATAATAATACTATTCCTTTAACTTATTTTATGAATTAAATAAATTTATATATATGGAATGCTTGATGCACTGGCTACTTGGTCTATACGTATGCCACTACATCATTTTTAATAATATGTAATTTGATTTATGTGCATTTATACTTTTAATTGGGATAATTATATTTGCATTTCATCACCTATTGCTCTTTTACGCAAACTATCCCTACCTTTAGAAAAATTACAGAAATCACTCCTTGCAACCTTTAGAACGCAAAAATGCCCTTATCGGTCCGACCAAACTCTAATATAATTTTTCAAAGGTAGAAATGCGCTCAGGGGTGTTTTTGTAATTACCAAAAGGTAGAGGAGATGTCGAAGTAATGTTTTCGGGGATTAGAAATATGACCCTATATATTCTTTTATTATTTATACCAATTTTAAAATTTATTTTATTTTATTAATTTTTTATTTGAATCTCTATATAAAATTAAACCTTTTCATAATAGAAATATTAAATTATTCAATTAATATGTTAATAAAATGAGTTACTAGATTATTAGTATCACACTTGTATAAATTATTTGAAATTATTAAAATTAAAATATTATTTATCCTCTATTTTTATTATAACTAATTTTACTAAAATTAATAAATTATAATTCAAAATAATTTATGTATATAGAAATCGTATTAGAATTAGTGTAATAAAAAAATTTATTTATTAAAAAGATAATTTTAAATTTTTTTGGAAGTGAAAGCGATAAACTATTATTAATTGAAACAAATCGATTATAATGAGTCTTGTCGAATATCAATATATAATATAGACAATTACAACAATCATATCCTGATCAACAATATCACATAAATTAAACACAAACAATACCTTACTATTACAGTATACAAATAATACCTACTATGTAGCAGAACATAATCCTATGCAGGGGTTCAAACCCATGACCTCTAAGATCATGAGACCTCAGCTTCGTCAACTGGGCTAGGCCTCATTGACAATTTTAAATTATTAAATTATTCTTTTTGAAAAAAAAATATCGTTTTTTTCCCAACCCCACCGCCATGCCCACCCCCAACCTCTGTCGATGCCCTTGCGCCCTCGCTCTGCTTGCACCCTCCTTGTCGCCTCCCCGTCTGTGCCCAAGCCCACTTTTGACTTCGTCCATGCTCACCGCCACTTAGCCTTCGCCCTCCTCTGCCTTCGTCCGCCATCCAAATTTGTATGTTTAAATGCATAAACATATACATATAAGTAATTATGTATAAATATATATACATCTATGTTTTAATTTTATTAATTTTAGTCAAACTTAATTATAAATAAAAATAGAGGATAATAATATTTTTAATTTTAAGAATTTAAAGTAATTTAGACAAGTTTGATAATTTTTTAATTTAAATTTATAACCCAGTAACTAAACTTTATTATTATATTAACTAAATAATTTAATATTTTAATTATTAAAAGGTGTAATTTATATACATATTTAATTAAAAAAAGTTAATAAAATAATTTAAACTTAATTTAAAAACTGGTGTAAATAATAAAGTAATATATAGGATATATTACTCATCTCCATAAATATACTTTGACACTCGTTTGCTTTTTGGTGATTATAGAAACACCCCTGAGGGCAATTTTATTGTTAAAAAATTATATTAAAATTTGACCGGATGAAACAGGGGCATTGCTGGGTTTTAAAGGTTGTCGGAGGTTTTTATAAATTTTCAAAAGGCAGGGGTGGTTTGTATAAAATGACAATAGATGAGGAGTTGTAAATGTAATTATCCCTTTCAATTAACTCTAACTTAACTAAATTAGTCATTCATTTTTTTACTTATTCTATTTATCAATTCATTCTATAAAATATTATTTGTAATTTAAACTATTTTTTACCAACATGAGAAATAAAATAAAGAGTAAAGAGATTATTATAAGAAAATTATAGTGTATACAACTTTAGTGATAGTATAATTAGACTTAAAAAAATTAAAATAATTTTATTTTATTATAACTATATTGTGAACAACTCTTGTCTCGACTTTATAATTCACAATACCTGACTCCCTCCTATATAGGTACAAAAATCACATAGTTATACGTATGTCAACAACAAGTGTTTTTACAAAATTTTAGGAGCCACGCCCTAACTCCTAGATACATGCATGACACGTCCAAATTAGGTGGGTCCTATTGTCAAGGTAAGGCATTAACCCTCATTCTCGGCAACCACCTGGTCTAGAGGAGGAAACAACACAAAATATGTAAGCAAAAGTTTAGTGAGAAGCTAGTTGTAAGGTGCAAGAGCATTAAAAATAGTAGTAGGAAATATAACCAAATTTTATTCATAAAAATCTTTTATCGCTTCCTTGCAAATCTGTTTAAAGTGGCTCATAGCGGACAAGTACGCTAAATAAACCCAGAAGTACAATAAGCATGTGAAGAACTAGATCAGGCGGTTACCACCCTTTTGACTCCTAGAAAACCATTTACTAGATAGGACACCCATATTGGACTGGAGGATGGAGCCTCTACTAGTTGCCCTATGCTACCCTAGCGTGCCCTGCAAACCGTCCAAGTCCCAGGCCCAATGACCGTATTATATAAAAAACCAATAATCGCATCGTTAGGAGAGCAAATAATGAGGGCATGATACTCGTCACTTAAAGACAAACTTTACTTGTAAGCAATATCGAAATGTTATGAAAATGAATAAAAGCAATCTAACCGTCATTGGAACATGTAAAGCAAAATGTGATTTTTTTATGGAATCTTATTTCATTTCTTCGGAAGTAATGGTGGAAAGAATTAGAGATATTATCATGATTAACAGGTAAAATGATAATGAAATTGATTTATACTCCTCCAAATTTTGCAAAAACTAGTATAATTGATTAGCGGTACTCACTGTAGGCTCCCGACTGGTAGCTAGGCCCTAGTTAATGGTTGCTTTGATGCGCAAGGATCACCTGTCCGGATATAATTAAATATTTAAACAACTAATTTAATTCCAATTAGGATATAGTAACTACATTTAAGTTGTCAATTAAATATTATCGTGAAAATCAATTACTTATCTTCTTCTAACTAGATAATTGCTAATATTAATTTTCACACTTTAATAAATTCCATCTAGAAAATTACCCTACACTATGACTACTAAACTATGCATTACACCATTTCATTTTTTTTTATTACATGCACTATACAGTAGTATGCACACAATTATGAATAGGTTATTTATTAACTTTTGAGGGACAAAACAATTAAACCCTTAAAACTCAATGTTAATTTCATATTATTCCAACTATCAATAATGTACATAAATAATCGAATAGATTAACTAAGTCATTTAATTAACGGTAATATTTTGTTTGTTTAGCCAATTCAAAAGCATAGCTACGGCTAGTATTAATTATAATCGATTAATCAGTTAATAATAAAACTATAACATGATTCAATATTTTTTGAAAGGTAAAATTTGTAATGTAATCAACTTCAAATAATATATATGACCAAATGATTAGAAATATAAACACTTTAATAAGTATAACTAAGGTGTTTGCAATGTTCTTTTCTTTTTTAATATATAGAGGTCAAATATATTAGACTATATGCAGTACAAACTTTACTTGTAAGCAATATCGAAATGTTATGAAAATGAATAAAAGCAATCTAACCGTCATTGGAACATGTAAAGCAAAATGTGATTTTTTTATGGAATCTTATTTCATTTCTTCGGAAGTAATGGTGGAAAGAATTAGAGATATTATCATGATTAACAGGTAAAATGATAATGAAAATGATTTATACTCCTCCAAATTTTGCAAAAACTAGTATAATTGATTAGCGGTACTCACTGTAGGCTCCCGACTGGTAGCTAGGCCCTAGTTAATGGTTGCTTTGATGCGCAAGGATCACCTGTCCGGATATAATTAAATATTTAAACAACTAATTTAATTCCAATTAGGATATAGTAACTACATTTAAGTTGTCAATTAAATATTATCGTGAAAATCAATTACTTATCTTCTTCTAACTAGATAATTGCTAATATTAATTTTCACACTTTAATAAATTCCATCTAGAAAATTACCCTACACTATGACTACTAAACTATGCATTACACCATTTCATTTTTTTTTATTACATGCACTATACAGTAGTATGCACACAATTATGAATCGGTTATTTATTAACTTTTGAGGGACAAAACAATTAAACCCTTAAAACTCAATGTTAATTTCATATTATTCCAACTATCAATAATGTACATAAATAATCGAATAGATTAACTAAGTCATTTAATTAACGGTAATATTTTGTTTGTTTAGCCAATTCAAAAGCATAGCTACGGCTAGTATTAATTATAATCGATTAATCAGTTAATAATAAAACTATAACATGATTCAATATTTTTTGAAAGGTAAAATTTGTAATGTAATCAACTTCAAATAATATATATGACCAAATGATTAGAAATATAAACACTTTAATAAGTATAACTAAGGTGTTTGCAATGTTCTTTTCTTTTTTAATATATAGAGGTCAAATATATTAGACTATATGCAGTAATTGAGCAAGAGTCTTCCATAATAATCTATTAGCTCAAACAAACCTTACCTTGCTATAAATTTTGAGCACGAAAACAATTCAAAAATTTTGTTAAACTAAATTCATTTTCCCAATCATAAATGAAAAAGAAAACCATGAAATAGGAAGTCGAATAAATTGATCAATCAAAGCAAATAATAAAGACGGCAAAATAGTTTGATACTTAGATTTGGGGTGGGGGCTGCGCGAACGCAAGCCCCCGCTACCACAAATTATGACGTAGGCTCCACCATTTAGGCAGACCTTAGGCGAGCACCCCTCCAAAGTGCAATGGAGGTCACCAACCTAGGCCATGGGCCTTATTGATCGCCCATCGACCCCATCCAGGTAAGTATGTTTCAAGTTGGGATTGCTTTGGCTAATATCCGCTCATCTCCTACTAGTCACACATTGCTTATTCGATGTGGGATAAAAAGCTTAATTAATTTGCAGTTTGTTATTAATATATATGTTTCATAGCTAGTTAATGAAAAATGAATTAGTGCAAGATCTCATATGATGGTTTGTGTTTGACAATGATCATGATATCTATGTTTTTATCTATTTCTTTCACTTTACAATTATCAATTGACTCTTATGCTCTTGGTTTCAACTACTCAAATAAGTGCAATTTAGGTTAATAAAAGTAGACTAGAATTGGTGGGGTGTGCTAGGCCAAGGCAATAGTGCAACGCCATGGCGACGCTTGAGAGCCCCAGCAGCAAGCTGCCGTGATGGGCTCTCCCCCTAGAAAAATTAATTTAATATCATGTGGACCAATGGTCCATGTATCATATATTAAACTGATACGAACAGATCGAGAAAGGTATGATTAACTCAATGCCAGAGCCTAATTACAAATTACCTTTAATTTTGCGTAGTACAAAAACCACCATTGACAACAAAAAAATTGAGATAGTTTGCAAAAAGTAAGAGTGGTTTGTGTACATAATGTTGACTTTTCTGGTGGATGTACGTATAATTATGAAAAAGACAAGATAATTTATAAAAATAAATCATAGATGAGGGATGTAAATATAATAATCCCTATATTTCATTCATGTTTTTTACCTTGTACACAATCAGATCATATCCCATCCATTTTTCAGCTTCACTTTCTCACATGCCTGCCTCTAATTATTGCTTAATAATTTCTTCTTCATTCTATAAATATATACGTACACAATTGCAATTAAAAATCACCTATATAAGTGTGAAGACAGGCCGCTTCAAATTAAAACACTTATGAATCAAAGATGATAATTTAAGGCCAAAATGGACCCAATCGATTGAATCAAAGATATTATAAAAAGTATTGTGGGGGTAGTATTTGTCTTGGTTCCCTATTTTTCATAGTTTGTAGTGCTACTACTTTGAGATTGTAAATCGTTGTATCTTGTGACACAAATTATTGTTACCGTGAACATCAGAGCGGGGCAACAATTATCTTGAAGGTAAAGAGTCTAACTCTTGTCTCAACTTCATAATATACAAATCCCATATCCCTCATTGTTACAAGACAATCTACATAATTTTATCTATATTATAAAAGTTTGAATGATTTATCATATTTTATGTTTCTTCCTATCTGTTGATTCCAATTATATCCTATCCATATAATAATAGATTATAATTTTTTGTGCTAAGTAATTTTGTAATTAGTTTTATAATTGTTACTTCCATGGTTGAATTGAGATAGAATTCTAAAAAAATAAATTATAATATAGAGTTTTATTCATAACTAATAACTAATTAAATAAAATTAGTTAAAAATCTTAGGTACTACCTAGGAAAAATATACAGGCTATATAGGGAAAAAAAATTAGTACACTAACTATATGCTCTCGTTCAATTTTAGTACTTTGGCAATTATCACATTTTATACATTATGTTGCAATTAAGTCCAATTGACCGGAATTTGCTGACGTGGCCAATTTTTGCTTACGTGTCCGGCGAAATTAACCACATCAGCACATGACGTGGCCGGCGACTGACGTGGCGGGATGACTTGGATGTATTTTCTTTCATAAGAATGAATATTAGTACACTAACTTTAGTATGGTTTAATTTTAGTCCAATAACTTTGAATGGGGTGAAATTTAAGTCCCATGGCATTGTGTTTAGGGGGTGTCACTGCCCATTTATATTTATATTATAAAAAAAAATTAAATATAAGTATACAGCTGAAAATGGTACACTTATATATTTATGATTGATTGCTAGTTACGAGCTGCACTCACGACCAACCCTCAATTTTTTTTAAATTTGTTAATTCTTTATAATTATTAATTAAAGTTAAAATAATAATTATTAACACTTAATTAGATATAATTAATTAATAATAATTTGATAATTGTTAATAGGGATAATTACAAAAAACCCCCCTGTGTTTTACTTTATCTGCAAAAACCCCCTTGTGTTAACAAAATATGCAAAAAAAACCCCTGTGTTATTTTAAATTCAGCTCACTTGCCACTAATGCCTAACGCCGTTAGTATCCTTTTGACGTCGTTAATTTTTGGTTAAGATGCCAATTTTACCCTCTGTACATTATGAAGCTGGAGATGAAAATTTTGATTTTCACCTTCGAAGTGAGAGAAAACAGAGAGAGAAATGTCTGAAACTAGGGTTTTTTTACTGGTGCGAAAACCCCCCAAATCTCAGCAAATACAACCTCAAAACTTGTTTTCTTGTGCGACTTAGTGTTAGGTTTCAACGTTCTAACATCTTGTTCGGAGTATTTTGAGTGTTTTGTCGAATACGAAAGGTGAGTATTGAAAAATTCCATCGATTAAATTCTATTTTTTTGTATACTCTTATAGATCCAGTATTTACATGTGCTTTTTTTTGTTTTTACGAGACTGAAGAAAGGGTTTGGAGTATTTGGGGTTGCTGACTATTTGGGGTTTGTTGCAGTGTTAAAGGTACGATTTTTTGAAACACAGTCTCTGTTTTAAGTATTTTTAAACATTCCATGTCCCCACTTCTGTTTGAAAGTGGCTTTTTTTTGGATTCTTTCTTGCTTCGATTTGCTGAAAGTTGTATCTGGTCCCCCCAACATTGAGTCCTTTATTTTGCATTGAAAATGGTAGGTACAATGTGTTTTATAATATATGTAATGGTCCCCACTTGTGTTACTAATGTTTTTGGTTGTTCTGATAAATATGTTATATGCTCTGACTAAACATGTGATATTAGTGTAATTAGTATTGATTAGTATATAGATTAATAATATTTTATGTGATATTGGTTTATGATGTTAGTTTAGTTGGTATTTACTGATAATTAGTGCAATTTGTAATTAATGATCAGTTAAGTGATGTTAAATTATGGTATTATGCAGATAATGGTGCTTGGTGTGTATGTTGATTTTGATGTATGGGCAGGGGGGGTGTTAGAATGGGTACCTAAAGTTCGGTATGTAGGGTGTATAAGGATGTTGTTCAGTGATGTTGATTTAGAAAGATTGTATTATGGGGATTTATTAGACATGTATGCTAAAACTGGGGGAAAAGGGTTAAATGTCCAGATATACTATTGTCTTCCTGGACACACCCTAGATAATGGGATTACACTGTTACATGGGGATGATGGTATAAGGGATTTGTGTAGGATATTTAAAGGGTTGAGTGTAGTCCCTATATATTTTGAAGAGAAACAAGGCCCTTTGCTTGCTTTAGACACTCAGGGAAATATCTTGCCACTTGAAGAACATATTCCTTCACTTCCTTCTGTTGAAATCCCTCAAAATGACACAGCATCACCTGAGTCCCAAATTCTTGATTTTCCAGAAATGCCTGAAGTACCCCATAACAGCCCTGATCTTCCACCAATGTCTGAATTTCCCCAAAACATCCCTGATCTTCCACCAATGTCTGAATTTTTCCAAAACATCCCTGAATTTCCAGAAATGTCTGAAGTACCCCAAAACATCTCTAATCTTCCTCAAATGTCTGAAGTGCCCCAAAACATCCCTGATCTTCCTCAAATGTTTGAAGTACCCCAAAACAGCCTTGAGGGTAGTGAGAATTCCTCAGATTCTGATTATAGGGAGGGTGAGACATCTTCAGATTCTGATGCTAACTCTTCTGCATCAGAATGCCCTTCATGGATGTTAGAAGATTTTGAGGGCCCTTTAGATGATGACATTTTTGAGAGCAGGGGTCCTAATTTTTGTTGATTTTGTCTTAGGCACCACAAGATGACCCAATTCCTTCTTCTCAAGTGCCTGAAAATACTCACACAGATCTATCATCAGTAAAAGTCTAACCTTTTACTAATTAGTATGTTCTATAAATTAACTGTATTAATTCAAGTCTGAATTTGTGTTTGTAGATCCCCATGACCATAGAGGACATGTCACAAGCAGGTTCAAGCAATTCACACCATGTTCAGCAGCCTGAGGTACATTTTGGTCCACTTTTCCTGACATTTACTAGAATTTTTACTTAAGGATTCACTATTTGTTATAGATGTTTCATCTTATGGAAACAGGGATTGATCCTGTGCTTAGTCATCTAATGGGACACACACAGGTATTAACTGAACTGTAGTTAGTTTATTATGAACTGATATTGTAATTACTTTGTAATTAATTGCATAAATTCAATGTGTCCAGGTGCCTATACAAGAAGAACATTTGGCTTCAGACTCTGTACCAAGACCTGCACAACATGTGTTAAGAGGCAGGAAACAATTCAAACCTGTTTCAACATCCACAAGATTGCAGCAAAGAGCAACAACTACCAGGCCTGCATTTCAACCATTCAAGAGGCCATGTTGTTCCACCAGTAGACCAAGTCTGCAAACACAGCTTTGACAAACAGCTGCCTCTTATAAGCCTGGAACTAATACTTCTACATCCTCAAAGAGCACAAATAAATAGGATTGGGATTGCTGTCTTTTTGTAATTGTGCTGTGAACAAAGCCTGTTCTTTTGTTGTGAACAAAATATTCAGTCAGATTTTGTTGTTATGCGGTGCACAAACTGAATGTGTTTGTGTGATTTTGTTGTGATGTGCACAATTGGAAACATAAACTTCATGTGTTTGGGTGATTTTGTTGTGTTTTGCACAATTGGAAACAGGAATACAGTTTTTTATTGTTATGGTTTATACTTATGCACTCAGTGTTCTTCACTCGTCCAGATTATAGTGTTTTATAACTTAATAAATCAGGAATATATTTGACAATAGACTACATTAAAATCATCAATATTCATGGACTACATGTTAAGAACAAATTACTTAAATAATAGTATAAACATGATAACCAAAATTACAATAAAAAAGCATTTCATCATTCTTTGATTAGCCTCCAATTTCTTCAAATTTGTTGTCAAATCTTGGCATATGGACAGGAACTCTGGAACATCATCTTCCATTTTCTTCTTCGATTCAACTTCTTCTTCAAAAATAGGAGTTTGCATAGATCTTGAGCTAGAAACACTGATAGGATCTAACCAACAAAAAAATTTGCACTGATTTGTCTTACAATTACAGAAAAGTTTCCCCTCACTCTCTTTGGTAGGCCCTACAACTTTAATAGCTGCATTTTTCATACAATAGCATTTTGGATTTCTGTACCTCAGATCCAGTTTTTCATCCTTGCAATTAGATTTCTTAGATGTAGAAGACATTCTATAAAATAAACAAAAATAAATAAATAAATTAAATGAATTAGTATTTACAAATTAAAATAAAACAATACTAACAAAATAATTTAATAAGGGAAAAAATTTACCTGCAAACTGGTGTAGAAACACCCTCTATTTCTTGGTTTTTATGGTTGGTAGTGTAAATATAGCACATGCATATTTATATTGATAAGGGGGGGCATTTTGGGGACTTACCGCAGCACTATTGGGTCTAATGTCCGCAGAAAACATTCATACACGCATCACTCGCGCGTGTATGTCATGCTCCGTCAGTTCTTGACGGAGTAGGTGTTTTCTGCAGGGTTTTCACAAACACAAGGGTTTTTTTGCATATTTCGTTAACACAAGGGGGTTTTTCGTAGATAAAGTAAAACACAGGGGGTATTTATGTAATTTTCCCTTGTTAATATAGCTATTAAATTAATTAATTAGAGAATAATAAATTTAATAATATAGTTGTTAATGTTAATTAATTTGATATATATTAATTATTAAAAATTTGATAATATAGTTGTTAATCATAATTTAAAAAATAGATAATTATATATTTTACAATTATTAATAATTTGATAATATATTTTTTAATTATTTATAATTATTAATAGAGTTGATATTATTATAGCGGAGATCTTTTCCTTCTCACACTTATCAATTCAGTTGGATCATCTATTTTTTAAACTATGATTAACAACTATATTATCGAATTTTTAATAATTAATCTATATCAAATTAATTAATATTAACAACTATATTATCAAATTAATTAAAATTATCTTAATAATATTACATTCCGTACGAAAAAAATAAAAATACTATATCATTATTATAATTATTAATCTGTACTTAAATTTCACCCCGTTCAAAGTTATTGGACTAAAATTTAACCATGCTAAAGTTAGTGTACTAAAACTCATCCTTATGAAAGAAAATACATCCAAGTCATCCCGCCATGTCAGCCGCCTGCCACGTCATGTGCTGACGTGTTTAATTTTGCCGGACACGTCAGCAAAAATTGGCCATGTCAGCAAATTTCGATCAATTGACCAAAAAATTGGAATAAAAACCCTCAATTGGACTTAATTTAAGCAAAATTGCAATATAATGTATAAAATGTGATAATTACCAAAGTTAATGTACTAAAATTGAACGAGAGCGAATTTAGTGTACTAAAAATTTTTTTTTCCTGACTATATATTCAGGTGAAAATACGATTTAGAAATTTGATGAAGCATCTATTCAAAAGAAAAGGAAGCAATTGGGAAATTTTTTCATTAATTTAATATAATTTAAGATGTTCTAAAAATATGAGTAATATGAGATTTTTTTTAATTTTTCCTGATGATTAAAATGATTAAAATTTCATAGGAAATATAATTTTATAAAGAAATAAATAATATCTTGCATGGAAACCTAATTAATAGTATAATACTGTAAATTTAATGAAAATAAAATTCAATTACAAATAAAGACATCAAAGTAAACAAGTTTATGTTAAAATCAATGAAAACAAAGTTAGTATAAGATCACCTATATCATAAGTGATTCCATAATTAATTGTCTTTATAATAGTTATTGTAATCATAATTATATTATTCAAAATTATCTTATTTTATGGATTAAATAAGTCTATATTTATAGAATGCTTAATGCGCTGAGCTACTTGGTTTATAAGTATGCTGCTACATCATTTTCAATACTAAGTAATTTGATTTATGTATATTTATATTTTTAATTGGGATAGTTACATTTACACTCCATCACCTATTGTTCTTTTATACAAAAAATCCATACCTTTTGAAAAATTACATAAACCACCTCTAGCAGCTTTTAGAACGCAAAAATTGCCCCTATTGACCCGACCAAACTTTACTATAATTTTTAAGAACAGAAATTCCCTCAGGGTAGTTCTGTAATTACCAAAAGGTAGAGGAGATGTCAAAGTAATGTTTATGGGAATTAGAAATATGACCTCATATATTCTTTTATTATTTATACCAGTTTTAAATTTGATTTATTTTATTATTTTTTTTATTGGAATCTCTATATAAAATTATACTTTTTCATAATTAAATTATTCAATTAGATATTAATAAAATGAGGTACTAGATTAAAAGTTTAATCAAAAAAATTATAACACTTGTATAAATTATTTGAAAATATTAAAATTAAAAATATTATTTATCCTCTATTTTTATTTATAACTAAATTTACTAAAATCATTTAATTATAATTCAAAATAAATTATGTATATAAATCATATTAGAATTAATAAAATAATAATTTATTTATGAAAAATATATTTTAATTTATTAAATAATTTTTGTTTTAAATTAGCCTTCTTTCCCCAACCCCAACCTCAACGCCATTCCCACTCCCAACTTTCGCCTTCGCCCTCTCCCCAGCCCCTGCCACCTCGTTGCCATTGTAACACATTTGGAGCAGAAATAGTTTGTTGACGTGACATTTTTCGCTGAATGGATCTAAAATTTTTGGTGCGGTATTTTCGCTTCAAAGGCCATTACAAAATATGGTATGCATATAGCCGCAACAAAATTCTGACCGTTATTGGTTGCAACAGCTTTTGGAATTATTTTTTCATCTTGTAACGGCTTGTCATCATGCGGAAAGCGATCATTCCTAAAGCTGTATAAAGTAGCCATACCAAATGTTTGAGATTCTATGGTCGGTCCAATAACCGTTACAAAAGCGTGAACCGCTACAAACTTAGTATAATTTAGGGTTAATTACAATTACACCCCCTCTGAGAATGTATAATTACACTTTCCCCCAAAAAGATTTTGAAATTACACTTACACCCCCTCCGAAAATTCTCTGTTTACACCTGAACCCCATCCGTTAGAGTTTGGACGAAAAATGTTCACGTCAACAAAAATAATTACACAAATTTTCAAATTTTTCCATCATTTAACATTCTCATGTATATTTTTGTACTTATAAGAGGATAAGTATAACGTATATGTATGGAGTGAGGCCAGTATTATTATATTTTTTCCTTATAAGTACAAAATTATTGCACGAGAATGTTAAATGAGAGGTAGAATTGAAAATTTATGTAATTATTTTTATTGAAATGAACATTTTCCGCCCAAACTTTAACGAATGGAGGTCAGGTGTAAACAAAGAATTTTTAGAGGGGGTGTAAATATAATTTCAAAACTTCTTTGGGGGAAAGTGTAATTATGCATTTTCAGAGGGGGTCTAATTATAATTAACCCTATAATTTATGTAACGACCATGTTCAAATTATAACGGAAACGGAAAAGGCAGCATGTTCATTCCAAAATGCGTACATAAACCCATTTAAAAATATAACTCAACCTAACTGCTCCAATGACTGTTCCAATTTCAACGGTTTTGTCATAACGTTACTGTGGTTACAAATGTCGTTCCAAAAATGGATGTGTCTAATGGGTATTTTTAAACCGCCATATTTCAATGGCTATTTTATTTTTATTTTTTATTTTTTTGCCACAAAGGCCGGTCCATGATCTTCTATATATATATATTGTTTTCAATTCATTTCATTTGTTCTAGTCTTGATTCACCTCACACACACTTTCAATATCTCTCGAACACAATTCTTGCATATACACTTGAGTTGGTTGACCAGGTAACAACTCGAACCCTCTTCGTTAAACAAAAACCTGTTCAATTATTATAGTTTTGTTATTTGTATAGGTTGAAATATAATTATATATACGTCCACGTATAAATAGTAATCATCATGTTAAGGCAATTGAGAAAATGGATGTATGAGAAGAACCTCCCGATAGGGCGGGTCTTACGCTGGAGTTTGATGATGGTGTTAAGACTTTCATTGAATAGGCTCAGTGTCAGCGTAAACATATGGCAGAGATAAGATTATGTGCCCATGCTTGAAGTGCAAAAACAAAAGGTTCAAAACACCTTACGAGGTTAATTTTGAGTCATATAAGCGATGTTTTATGCCAGAATATTATAATTGGACTTCGCACGGCGAGGAGAGGGTGCAGGAGTACTTTGATGTTGTGGCCACCCCTCCAGTGCAGGAGGAGCAAACCCCAGCCACCCAGAAGGAGGGTAGTTTGCATTGAGGTGATGAACAATAGATGGATTGGGCGCAGAGGATGGTTTATGATGCAGCCGGCCCGGCTTATTTTACTTCTGACCATGAGGGTGTGCAGGATAATGGTACGAGCTCATGTCCTACTAATGCTAGTCCTAGTTCACGGTACGGGGGTGGGTCATATGATTATGTGTTAGAGTTGTCAGACCATTTTTCCGATGTAGTGCGCGCCGCAGACTAGCCGTTGTGTAGTGGTTGTACCTAATCTCAGTTGGTAGTGGTTGCTGGTTTAATGAATATCAAGGCCGAGGGCAATTTTTTCGAGTGAACATATGATCAACTGTGCCAGTGGGCTGATCATATGATGCCCCTCGATCACACTTTCCCACCTGATTACTCCAGTACGAAGAGATTGATAAGAGACTTGGGTTTCCTTATTGAGAAGATTGATGCATGTACAAACGGCTGAATGTTGAACTGGAAGGACGACATTGATCTGGAGTATTACAAGTTTTTTGGAGACGCTAGGTACAAGTCGACTAGGCAGTGAGACCCGCACCGCCAGAACGCCCCAATAGTCACACAAATATTGAAGAAGACAAGGATGACGAAGATAGCTTCGAGGACTACGAGACTGACGAAGGTGATATTCCATCTTTCTAGTGTTTTCTAATGAAATATTTAAGCTTGTAAAATTTTATGGATAAATATTTATTTTATTTTTAAAAAATAAATAAATTTTGGAGTGGTTATTATCAACAACATCAGCTCCGAAAACCCCTCAAAACAATAAAAGATTTGGCCGTTCGATTTGGTGCCACCTGAAATGGGAGGGAACTTTAAAGCCGGTACAATAAATTTGTTTGGCGGAAAATTATTGAAATTTGGGGGAGGGGTCCAAATTTAAAACCATTGTTCCAATGTGAGTAACTACGGTCGTCCCGATTTAATAAAATACATCATGTGTCAAAAGCTGTTTAATAAGTCTATAAACTTGAAAAATTTATGGTTCTAGGTATGATATCTCGTCCGTGAACCGGATTCAGCCCAAACTTAAATGCATATAAGATTCTATTCATTTGATCAAATTTGGCGGTCCGATTTAAAATCACATGGCCTGATTGAATGATGCCCCCTGTTGGACGACCACTCTTTGGTTCTGGATACAATATCTTGAAATCTGTGTACCAAATTAGTCCAAAACTTCATTAAGTTTATTCTTTTGATGTTTTGATCATATCTAATGGTCCGATCTAAAATTTGATGGTCTAATTAAACGATACAGTACAACAATATATGATGATAATTTGATCAGTCTAATACTATAACAATAATTAATATACAAATTTAAATTTTAACCATATATCAATCTTACTTCAATACATATTATGTTTTCAATTGTGTTATTCCAAACATTATATACTTTTATTTAACATTAACGTATTCGGACCTGTTTTTTTTTAATCATCTTGTTGAATTTTTTTTTTATTTTTTTGTAATTCCTTTTGGAGCGCCTTTTCAAATACAAGCCTTGATGTTTTCTAATACCATTACGAACGGCTCTATATACGGATTTACGTTAATATTTTTTGTATAAGTTTTGTACCTCTATTTGGAATGGTCTTTTGTTCCGAAAAGGATTTTTTAATTCTTTTTGGAACGGCTTCATGGGCCGTCAATATATAGGACTGTAATCATACGACGCCATCTTGCATCAGAATATCGTCCTTTTACCCATTTTGTAACGACTTTGCATATGGTTAATTAGGTCAACGGTCATTCCAAAGTTTCATATATAAATGATACTTGGCTAATTTTTCTGTCCCCTTACTTCACCTTCCTCAGACGCTCTCTATCTCTGTTTTCTCTCTCTCGCTTGAATGTCCCTCTCTCTCTCTCTGTTCTCCCTCTCTCTTTTTGCCTATTTTCTCTCCCCCCCCCCCCCTCTCTCTCTCTGTCTCTTTCTCTCTGGAAATCGCCACTACCACTACTCGTTGCCACCACCACCACCACTCCCCTCACCCCCACTCAGGCTTTTTTTCATGCATTTGAATTTGCAAACTTTTTTTTAATTTTATGATTTTTCTGTAAATTTAGACATTTTCTGTAATTTTAGGATATTTCTGTAATTTTAGGAAATTTTTTGTAATTTCTAGAAATTTTAGATAATTTTATGTAATTATATGTAAATTTTTAGGAAATTTTTGTAATTTTTGTAAATTTAGAAAATTTGTTGTTAAATTTATGTTAAAATTTCTATACTTTGATGTTAAAATTATGTTAAATTATAGATTTTGGAGCTTTTTGTTGTTAATTTCTGTTAAATGTTGTTAACTTTTGGTAGATTTTGGTAATTTTCTGTAAATTTTCGTGAAATATTGGTACTTTTCTATAAATTTTGTTAAAATTTGAAAAATTGTATTCTTTTAATTTTTGTAAATTTTGCTAGTTTTCTATAAATTTATGTTCAATTTTGGTAATTTTCTGTATATTTTGTTAATTTTAGGTAAATTTTGTTAAAATTTGGAAATTGTATTCTGATAAAAATTTGGTAAAATTTTCTAATTTCTTAAATTCTGAATTTTCTTGAAATTAGTAAATATATAATTATGATGAAGTTTACATTATATTATAATATATTAAAAGTAAATATAATATTGTAATATAGTTTAGGCAAAGTTGCATAATTGGTCCTGTTAGTATGGGGTTGGCAAAATTAGTCCCGTAAGTATAGGACTAGCAATTTTAGTCCTCTAAGTATTAATTTTGGGGCAATTTTGGTCATTCGGACCAAAATTAGCTGGAAATTGAAAAATGAAATTGGGGCTTAGGGTTCTGACTGCCAACTCAGCGTGACTTAAACATGTGGCGGCCTACGTGGCGGGAAATGAAAACCCATTTCCCACCACCTCCTCCTCATATTGTTAAATTTTATTTCTTTCTTCTCTGCTGCAGATTTGCTGCTAGAGGTGAAGAAGGAACTCTTTCACCCAATATAAATACTATTCCTCAACCACCACCTCCTCGGCCGTCATCATCAAAGGTTAATATCAGAGCACCACCAAAATGGAGTGGGAGACAGGAATAAACCACTACTGCTAGTCATCTATGAGATGAACTTTCTGAAGAAAATATCAAAGGCACTACGTCTAAAAATAAACAATGCCTATAATTAAAATACACAATATAAAAGGATCGGTAGCAACAAATCTTAAACTCTATAAAAGCTGAAAACTTGAAAAACTAAGATCCACTCCTTGGGGTTGATGCACAGGTATTACACTAGCCTATAATAGTACACAAATATACACACCAATATAATAAAAACTAAAAATACATTCCCACCGTGCAGTTAATGGAAGTGAGACAAGAATACTCTCAATCCTACCACCAGTCTTCTTCACCTCCAGCAAAAAATTTGCAACAGAGAAGAATGAAAAAAAATTTAACATTGTGAGGAGGAGGAGGCGGGAAATGGGTCTTCATTTCTGCCTATTTGGACGCCTAAGCCACGTAGGACATCACATGTTTAAGTCACACTGAGTTGACAGCCAGAACCTTAAGCCCCAATTGTATTTTTCAATTTCCGGTTGATTTTGGTCGGAAGGACCAAAATTGCCACAAAATTAATACTTGGAAGACTAAAATTGCCAACCTTATATTTACGGGACTAATTTTGCCACACCCCATACTTACAGGACCCAATTTTGCCCAGTTTGTACATTAAGCTGTGAAAGATTTCTACACCTATAATACTATGAGTATCGAATCCAAGTAATTGAGCAATAAGTGTTGTTGATATTGATTGAAAAAATTGTTAAACTAAATTAAATATATATATATATACATACTTATTTTAACTTGCATCTAATAATCCATTGCTGAAAAAAATCTTATGTTGATATGAATTTTGAGCATGAAAACAATTGAAAATTTTGTAAAACTAAATTCATTTCCCCAATCATAAATGAAAAAGAAAACCATGAAATAGGAACTCAAATAAATTGATCAATCAAAGCAAATAATAAATACAACAAAATAGTTTGATACTTGAGTTTGGGGTGATCGGATCAGGAGGCTCGAAGAGATCGTGATGCGTTTGATGACCAATTTGTCTGAGTCTCCACTGGCCCCACCGGCCCAAGATCCAGCTGATCCCCCGGCGCACGACGATGAAGTAAAAGACGGGGAGCCCGATCCTGATCTAGATTAGGGTCGGGTTTTGTTATTTTTATTATTTTTTAAAATTTTTATGGATATTATAAATACAATTTTGTAAATATAATTTTAATTTTGCTAATTATATTGTTAGTTTTTTTTCTTCCTAGATAATTTGTAAACATTTTCATATTCAACAAATTCAACAACAGATTATAAATTAATATTATACTAATATAAAAATGACTAAATTATATATTTGATTTGTAACAGCTTTTGCATGGGTCTTAGGAATACATTTCGAAACCACCCAACCAGGGAACAATTCCAAAAGCCGCTCCAAACTGTATACGTAGCATCAACAAAACCGTTCCAAATACCACATGTAAACAGGTCACAAGCGTTAGTACAGAACCGCTTAAATAAACACTCCAAAATGAGGGACAAAAGCCGTTCCAAAGATGGTGCCAACACCACAACAACATGCGTAAATGGTGTCAGAAACTCCATTACAAGTGTGGTCAAATTCATAATAAAACAAGAGCTCCAAGCACCATTACAAAAGAGGTCCACTCCATGACAAAAGGTGCAGAAAAGACCGCTCCAATTATAATATAAAATTATCACCACACATGTTATAGAGGCCGTACCAAATACATATCTTATTGATACACATGGGTTGTTCCAAAAAGAGTTTCAAGGACAAATTTTGCATTAGGTCAATCTTTGTAACGGTTATTTTTACCGTTACAAGGTACACAACAAGTTGGAGCATCCTCTCTAGCTACCGTAACAATTATTTTCTAACGGCTTGTCATATTTGGAAAGCGATCATTCCTAAAGCTGTATAAACTAGTCATACCAAATGTTTTAGATTCTGTAGCCGGTCCAATAACCATTACAAAACCGTGAACCGCTACAAACTTGGTATGATTTGTGTAACGGCCATGTTCAAGTTATGACGGAAACGGAAAAGGTAACATGTTTCATTCCAAAATGCGTACATAAATCCATTTTAAAAATATAATTCAACCTAACTGCTCCTATGATCGTTCCAATTTCAACGGTTTTGTCCGAAAGTTACTGTGGTTACAAAAGCCGTTCCAATAATGGATATGTCTAATGGGTATTTTTAAACTGTCATATTTCAATTGCTAGTTTTTGCCACAAAGGCCGTTCCAAAAGCTGGTCCATGATCTTCTATATATATATATATATGTTGTTTTCAATTCATTTCATTTTTTCTAGTCTTGTTTAATTCCACACACTCTCTCAATATCTCTCGGACACAATTCTTGCATATACACTTGATCGGGTAGAATTGTGTGATTTGGAACGGCTCACGTTGACCTCTTGAGTTGGTTGACCAGGTAACAACTCGAACCCTTTTCGTTAAACAAAAAATTGTTTAATTATTATAGTTTTGTTATTTTTATAGGTTTGAAATATAATTATATATATATGTCCGTGTGTATGCAGTGATCATCATGTTAAGACAATTGAAAAATTGAATGTATGAGAAAAACCTCCCGATAGGGCGGGTCTATGCTGGAGTTTGATGATGGTGTTAAGACTTTCATTGAATAGGCTCAGTATCAGCGTAAACATATGGCGGAGATAAGATTAGGTGTCCATGCTCAAAGTGCAAAAACGAAAGGCTCAAAACACCTGACGAGATCAATTTTGACTTATATAGGCGAGGTTTTATGCCAAATATTGTAATTGAACTTCACACGAAAAGGGGAGGGTGCAGGAGTACTTTGATGTTGTGGCCGCCCCTCCAGTGCAGGAGGAGCAAACCCCAGCCATTATATACTTTTATTTAACATTAACGTGTTCGGACCTTTTTTCTTAATTTTTAATCATTTTGTTGAAAACATTTGTTTTGTAATTCCTTTTGGAGCGGATTCTTAAATACAAGCCTCGATGTTTTCTAATACCATTAGGAATGGCTCTATATACGGATTTGCATTAATATTTTTTGTATAAGTTTTGTACCGCTATTTGGAATGGTCTTTTGTTCCAAAAAGGATTTTGTAATTGTTTTTGGAACGGCTTTATGTGCGGTCAATATATAGGACTGTGATCGTACGGCGTCGTCTTGCATCAGAACATCGTCTTTTTACCCATTTTGTGACAACTTTGCATATGGTTAATTAGGTCAACGGCCGTTCCAAAGTTTCATATATAAATGATACTTGGCTTATTTTCCTGTCCCTTTACTTCACTTTCCTCAGACGCTCACTCACTCTGTTCTCTCTCTCTCTCTCTGTCTCTCTCTCTCTTGTTCTCTCTCTCTCTTTTTTTGTAAATCGCCACCACCACCACCACCATCTCTCGCGGATTCACCACTAGCTACCACTCGCGGCCACCACCACTCGCGGATTCACCACCACCAAGCGCTACCACTACCACCACTCGTTGCCACCAACCACTCCCCTCACCCCAGTCAGGCTTTTTTACAAGCATTTGAATTTGTAAATTTTTCTTTTAATTTTAGGATTTTTTTTGTAAATTTAAGGATTTTATGTAATTTTAGGAAATTTCTGTAGTTTCTATAGATTTTAGATTATTTTCTATATTTTTTGTAAATTTTAGGAAATTTTTGTAATTTCTATAAATTTTATGAAATTTGCTGTTAAATTTATGTTAAAATTTCTATAGTTTGATGTTAAACTTATGTTAAATTATAGAATTTGGAGTTTTTTGTTGTTAATTTATGTTAAATGTTGTTAATTTCTGTTAGATTTTGGTAATTTTCTGTAATTGTCGTGAAATATTGGTAAGTTTTTGTAAATATTGTAAATTTTCTGTAAATTTTGTTAAAATTTGATTAATTGTATATTTGCTTTGTACAGAGTTTTGCATGGGTCCTAGGAATACATTTCAATTACACCCAACCAGGGAACAATTCCAAAAGCTGCTCCAAAGACCACAAGCGTTAATACATAATCATTTAAATAAACGCTCCAAAATGAGCGACAAAAGCCATTCCAAAGACGGTGTCAACACCACAACAAACATGCGCAAGTAGTATCAGAAACCCCGTTACAAGTGTGGTCAAATCCATAATAAAACAAGAGCTCCGAAAATTGATACAAAAGAGGTCCACCCTGTGACAAAAGGTGCAGAAAAACCGCTCCAATTATAATATAAAATTATCACCACATGTGTAATAGAGGCAGTACCAAATACATATCTTATTAATACACATGGGTCGCTCCAAAAAGAGTTCCAAGGACAATTTCCGCATTAGGTCAATCTTTGTAACGGTTATTTTTACCGTTACAAAGTACGCGACAAGTTGGAATGGCCTCCCTAGTTGACTTAACAATTATTTTCTAACTCGTGTTATTGGAGCGAAATACTTGCCGTTAAAAAGACCGTTACAACTTTTAAAATGTCGTTCAATGCTTTTCTCTGGCCGTTACAAAATTCACAATAATAAATTGATTTTTTTGTAGTGTATAATAAAGTTTGACCGGATCAAACAGGGGCATGGTTGGGTTTTAAAGGTTGTCAAGAGTGATTTTTATAATTTTTCAAAAGACAGAGGTAGTTTGTATAAAATGGCAATAGATGAGGGGGAGTAAATGTAATTAACCCTTTTTAATTCAAATCTAACTTAATAAATAGTCAATAATTTTTATAATTATTCTATTTAATTCATTCTATAAAATATTATTTTTCAAATTAGACTATTTTTTCCCAACCTGAGGAATAAAACAAAGAGTAAAGAGATTATTATAAGAAAATCATATGGTAAACAACTTTAGTGAAAGTATAATTAGAGTTAAAAAATTAAAATGATTTTATTTTATTGTAATTATATTGTAAACAACTCTTGTCTCGACTTTATAATACACAATACCTGACTCCCTCCTAGATAGGTACAAAGGTCACATAGTTATACGTATGTACACAACACATATTAGGTGGGTCCTATTGTTAGGGTAAAGGCATTAACCCTCATTCTCGGCATCCACTTGGTCTAGAGGAGGAAGCAACACAAAATATGTGAGCAAAGTTTAGTAAGGCCGGTGGTAGAGTGCAAGAGCAGTAAAAATAGTAGTAGAAAATTTATCCAAATTTTATTCATAAAAATCTTTTATCGCTTCCTTGTAAATCTTTTTAAAGTGGCTCATAGAGGACAAGTACGCTAAATAAACCCAGAAGTATAATAAGCATGTGAAGAACTGGATCAGGTGTTTACCACCCTTTTGACTCCCAGAAAACCATTTACTACATTATCTTTAAAGCAGGGAACGAGCCTGTTACTCCTTTAAAATTCCATGCCTAGATACATGGAGGAACCAATCACAACCACAGACAACATCCAGTCCAACTATGATAGGACACCCATATTGGACTGGAGGATGGAGCCTCTACTAGTTGCCCTAAGCTACCCTAGCGTGCCCCGCAAACCGTCCAGGTCCCAGGCCCAATGACCGTATTATATAGAAAATAAATAATCGCATAGGAGAGCAAATAATTAGGGCATGATACTCGTCAATTAAGATAGACTTTACTTGTAAGAAATATAGAAATGTCATGAAAATGAATAAAAGCAATCTAACCGTCATTGAATCATGTAAAGCAAAATGTGACTTTTTTATGGAATCTTATTTCATTTCTTCGGAAGTAATTGGGAAAAGAATTAGAGATATTATCATGATCAAGCGGTAAAATAATAATAAAACTGATTTATACTCCTCCAAATTTCACAAAAACTAGCATAATTGATTGGTGGTACTCACTGTAGGGTCTGTTTAGCCAATTCAATAGCATAATTACGGCTAGTATTAATTATAATCGATTAATCAGGTAATTATAAAACTATAACGTGATTCAATATTTATGAAAGGTAAAATTAGTAATGTAATCAACCTCAAATAATATATATAACCGAATGGATAAGAAATATAAACACTTAATATTTATAACTAAGGTCTTTGCAATGTTTTAATTTTTTAATATATAGAGCTCAAATATATAAGACTATATGCAGTGATTGAGCAAGTGTCTTCCATTGATATTAGTCATCACCCACGTTTTTATCTATTTCTTTTACTATATAATTATCATTTGACTTTTATTAAGACGTGAAAGATTTCTACACCTATAATAAAGACAACAAAATAGTTTGATACTTAGATTTGGGGTGGGGGCTGCGCGAACGCAAGTCCCCACTATCACAAATTATGACGTAGGCTCCACCATTTAGGCAGACCTTAGGCGAGCACCCCTTCAAAGTGCAATGGAGGTCACCAACCTAGGCCATGGGCCTTATTGATCACCCATCAACCCCGTCCAGGTAAGTATGTTTCAAGTTGGGATTGCTTTGGCTAATATCCGCTCATCTCCTACTAGTCACACATTGCTTATTCGATGTGGGATGCATGTGGATAAAAAGCTTAATTAATTTGCAGTTTATTATTAATATATATGTTTCATAGCTAGTTAATGAAAAATGAATTAGTGCAAGATCTCAGATGATGGTTTGTGTTTGACAATGATCATGATATCTATGTTTTTATCTATTTCTTTCACTTTATAATTATCAATTAGACTCTTATGCTCTTGGTTTCAACTACTCACATAAGTGCAATTTAGATTAATAAAAGTAGACTAGAATTGGTGGGGTGTGCCAGGCCAAGGCAATAGTGCAACGCCATGTGGTGGTAAGTAGATTTTCGTTTTCGTTTTCAATTTATATTATAATTTGATTCTTTTGAACTAATCAACTGTTCCGTTGGCAGGAGGCATTCAAGAGAATGGTGGAGGAACAACAAACTCAGCCACCCGATGATCAGCAGGATATTCCAACGTCCTCTGAAGCCTCGCTGGCCCATGACCGAGCAGCAGTTGTGGTTGTTGGCTGCAGGTGCCCAAAAGATGGGTCGTGTATTTTTTCTAGGCTCCGAGTCCCACCACACGATTGTTGGTCCATCACAACCCAACTCGTCCATTGCTCCACCAGCCCAGCCACCATAGGGGCAACGCCCGAACCTTGATAATCGGGTCAAGATGCTCAAAGAGATCGTGATGCGTTTGATGACCAATTCGTCTGAGTCTCCATCGCCCCCACCGCCCTAGGATCTAGCTGATCCCCGGGCGCACGATGACAAGGCAGAAGATGGGGAGCCCGATGCTGATCTAGATTAGGGTCGAGTTTTGTTGTTTTTATTTTTTTTAATTTTGCATGTACATTGTAAATACAATTTTGTAAATACAATTTTAATTTTGCTAATTATATTGTTAGTTTTTTTCTTGCTACATAATTTGTAAACATTTTCATATTCAACAAATTCAACAACATATTATAAATTAATATTATACTAATATAAAAATAATTAAATTATATATTTGATTTGTAACGGCTTTTGCATGGGACCTAGGAATACATTTCAATAGCATCCAACCAGGGAACAATTCCAAAAGCCGCTCCAAACTATATACGTAGCATCCACAAAATCGTTCCAAAGACCACATGTAAACAGGTTACAAGCGTTAATACAGACCCATTTAATTAAACGCTCCAAAATGAGGGACAAAAGCCGTTCCAAAAACAGTGCTAACACCACAACAAACATGCGCAAGTGGAATCAAAAGCCCCGTTACAACCGTGGTCAAATCTATAATAAAACAAGAGCTCCAAAAACCGTTACAAAAGAGGCCCAGTTCGTGACAAAAGGTGTAGAAAAGACCACTCCAATAATAATATAAAATTATCACATGTGTAACAGAGGCCGTACCAAATACATATCTTTTTAATACACATGGGTCGTTCCAAAAAGAGTTCCAAGGACAATTTTTGCATTAGGTCAATCTTTTAACGGTTATTTTTACCGTTACAAAGTACGCGACAAGTTCGAGCGGCCTCTCTAGTTCCCGAAACAATTATTTTCTAACTCGTGTTATTGGAGCGAAATACTTGCCTTTAAAAAGACCGTTACAACTTTTAAAATGTCGTTTAATGTTTTTCTCTGGCCGTTACAAACTTCACAACAATAAATTATTTTTTTTCTAGTGTTATAATAAAGTTTGACCCGATCAAATAGGGGCATTGTTGGGTTTTAAAGGTTATCAAGAGTGGTTTTTTAATTTTTCAAAAGGCAGGGGTAGTTTGTATAAAACGGCAATAGATGAGGGGGCGTAAATATAATTACCCCTTTTTAATTGAACTCTAACTTAATGCAAATAGTCAATGATTTTATAATCATTCTATTTAATTCATTCTGTAAAATATTAATTTTCAAATTGGATTATTTTTTACCAACATTACGAATAAAACAAAGAGTAAAGAGATTATTATAAGAAAATCATATGGTAAACAACTGATAGTATAATTAGAGTTTAAAAATTAAAATGATTAAAATGATTTATTTTATTATAATTAAATTGTAAAGAACTCTTGTCTCAACTTTATAATACACAATACCTGACTCCCTTCCAGTTAGGTACAAAGGTCACATAGTTATACGTATGTACATAGCACATATAAGGTGGGTCCTATTGTCAGGTAAAGCCATTAACCCTCATTCTCGACATCCACCTCGTCTAGAGGAGGAAACAACACAAAATATGTAAGCAAAGTTTAGTGAGGCCGGTGGTAGAGTGCAAGAGCATTAAAAATAATAGTAGGAAATATAACCAAATTTTATTCATAAAAATCTTTTATCGCTTCCTTCAAAATCTGTTTGAAGTGGCTCATAGAGGACAAGTACGCTAAATAAACCCAAAAGTACAATAAGCATGTTAAGAACTAGATCAGACGGTTACCGCCCTTTTAACTCCTAGAAAACCATTTACTACCTTATCTTTCAAGCAGGGAACGACCCTGTGACCCCTTGGAAATATCATGCCTAGATACATGGAGGAACCAATCAAAACCACAGACAACCTCCAGTTCATCCATGAGAGGACACCCATATTGGACTAGAGGATGGAGCCTCTACAAGTTGCCCTAACCTACCCTAGTGTGCCCTGCAAACCGTCCAAATCCTAGGCCCAATGACCGCATTATATAGAAAACCAATAATCGCATCGTATAGGAGAGCAAATAATCAACACATGATACTCGTCACTTAAAGACAGACTTTACTTGTAAGCAATATCGAAATGCCATGAAAATGAATAAAAGCAATCTAACCGTCAATCGACCATGTAAAGCAAAATGTGACTTTTTTATGGAATCTTATTTCATTTCTTCGGAAGTAATGGCGGAAAGAATTAGAGATATTATCATGATCAACTGATAAAATAATAATGAAAATGATTTATACTCCTCCAAATTTCACAAAAACTAGTATAATTGATTAGCGGTACTCACTGTAAGCTCCCGACTGGTAGCAAGGCCCTGGGTTAATGGTTGCTTTGATGTGCAAGGATCACCTGTCCGAATATAATTAAATATTTAAACAACTAATTTAATTCCAATTGGGATATAGTAACTAGATTTAAGTTGTCAATTAAATATTATCATGAAATTCAATTAGTTATATTCTTCTAACTAGATAATTGCTAATATTAATTTTCACACTTTAATAAATTCCGACTAGAAAATTACCCTACACTATGACAACTAAACTATGCATTACACCATTTCATTTTTTTTAATTACGTGCAATATACAGTAGTATGCACACAATTATGAATAGGTGATTTATTAACTTTTGATGGACAAAACAATTAAACCCTTAAAACTCAATGTTGATTTCATAATTATTTCAACTATCAATAATGCACTTAAATACTCGAATAGATTAACTACGCCATTTAATTAACGGTAATATTTTTTCTATTTAGCCAAATTCAAAAGCATAGCTACGGCTAGTATTAATTATAATCGATTAATCAGGTAATTATAAAACTATAACATGATTCAATATTTATGAAAGGTAAAATTAATAATGTAATGAACTTCAAATAATAATATATAACCGAATGAATTAGAAATATAAACACTTAATATTTATGACTAAGGTCTTTGCAATGTTTTCATCTATTTCTTTTACTTTATAATTATCAATTTACTCTTACTATGGTGTGAAAGATTTCTACACCTATAATCCTATGAGTATCCAATCCAAGTAATTGAGGGGTCGTTTGTTCGGTCTCGACTCCAAGGCCCACTACACGATTGTTGGTCCATCGCTGCCCAGCTCGCCGACTGCTCCACCACCCTGGCCACCACAGGGTCAATGCCCGGATCTTGATGATCGAGTCAGGAGGCTCGAAGAGATCGTGATGCATTTGATGACCAATTCCTCTGAGTCTCGACCGGCCCCACCACCCGAGATCCAGTTGATCCCCCGGCACAAGGCGATGAGGCAGAAGACAGAGAGCCCGATCTTGATCTAAATTAGGATCGGGTTTTGTTGTTTTTAGTTTTTTTAAAATTTGTATGTACATTTTAAATACATATCTTATTAATACACATAGCTTGTTCCAAAAAGAGTCCCAAGAATAAGTTTTGCATTAGGTCAATCTTTGTAATGGTTATTTTTACCGTTACAAGGTACGAGACAAGTTGGAGCGGCCTCTCTAGTTGTCGTAACAACTATTTGAAACCCGTGTTATTGGAGCGGAATACTTGCCATTAAAAAGACCGTTACAACTTTTAAAATGTGGTTCCAAGGTTTTCTCTGGCCCTTACAAAATCCGCAACAATAAATTGACCTTTTTGTTAGTGTTATAATAAACTATGACTAGATCAAATAGGGGCATTGTTGGGTTTTAAAGGTTGTTACGAGTAATTTTTATAATTTTTCAAAAGGTAGAATTGGTTTGTATAAAATGATAATAGATGAGGGTGTAAATGTAATTATTCCTTTTTAACTGAACTCTAACTTAATAAAAATAGTCAATGATTTTTATGATTATTCTATTGAGTTCATTCTATACAATATTATTTGTCAAATTAGACTATTTTTTCACAACATGAGGAATAAGATAAAGAGTAAATAGATTGTTATAACAAAATTATATGGTAAACAACTTTAGTGATAGTATAATTAGATTTAAAAAATTAAAATTATTTTATTTTATTATAATTATATTGTAAACAACTCTTGACTCGACTTTATAATACACAATACCTGACTCCCTCCTAGATAGGTACAAAGGTCACATAATTATACATATGTACACAGCTAGTGTTTTTACTAAACTCACATAAAACCATTTACTACCTTATCTTTTGAGCAGGGAACGACCCTATAACCACTTAGCAATGCCATGCCTAGATACATGGCAGAGCCAATCACAACAACAGACAACCACCAAACCATCTGCGATAGGGCACCCATATTGGAACTTGAGGATGGAGCCTCTACAAGTTGCCTTATGCTACCCTAGCGTGCCCCGCGAAGTAATGGCGGAAAGAATGAGACATTATCATGATCAACCGGTAAAATAATAATGAAAATGATTTATTCTCCTCCAAATTTTGCAAAAAACTAGTATAATTGATTAGCGGTACTTACTGTAGGGTCCCAACTACTAGCTAGTCCCAGAGTTTACGGTTGCTTTGGTGCGCAAGGATCACATGTACAGATAAAATTAAATATTTAAACAACTAATTTAATTCCAATTAGGATATAGTAACTAGATTTGAGTTATCAATTAAATATTATCGTGAAATTCAATTCCTTAGATTATTCTATCTAGATAATTGCTAATATTAATTTTCACACTTTAATAAATTCCATCTAGAAAATTACCCTACACTATGACAACTAAACTATGCATTACACCATTTCATTTTTTTTTTATTACATGCACTTTACAGTAGTATGCACACAATTATGAATCGGTGATTTATTAACTTTTGAGGGACAAAACAATTAAACCCTTAAAACTCAATGTTAATTTCATATTATTCCAACTATCAATAATGTACATAAATACTCGAATAGATTAACTAAGTCATTCAATTAATGGTAATATTTTGTCTATTTACCCAATTCAAAATCATAGCTATGGCTAGTATTAATTATAATCGATTAATCGGGTAATAATAAAATTATAACATGATTCAATATTTATGAAAGGTAAAATTAGTAATATAATCAACTTCAAATATATATATATATATATATAACCGAATGAATAAGAAATATAAACACTTAATGTTTATAACTAAGGTCTTTGCAATGTTTTTTCTTTTTTAATATATAGAGCTCAAATATATAAGACTATATGCAGTGATTGAGCAAGTGTCTTCCATTGATATTAGTCATCACCCACGTTTTTATCTATTTCTTTTACTATATAATTATCATTTGACTTTTATTAAGGTGTGAAAGATTTCTACACCTATAATCCTAGCTATGAGTATCGAATCCAAGTAATTGAGCAATAAGTGGTAAACTAAATTAAATATATATACATATTTATTTTAACTTGCAACTAATAATCCATTGCTGAAACAATTAAATGTTGATATGAATTTTTGAGCACGAAAACAATTCAAAAATTTTGTTAAACTAAATTCATTTTCCCAATCATAAATGAAAAAGAAAACCATGAAATAGGAAGTCGAATAAATTGATCAATCAAAGCAAATAATAAAGACGGCAAAATAGTTTGATACTTAGATTTGGGGTGGGGGCTGCGCGAACGCAAGCCCCCGCTACCACAAATTATGACGTAGGCTCCACCATTTAGGCAGACCTTAGGCGAGGACCCCTCCAAAGTGCAATGGAGGTCACCAACCTAGGCCATGGGCCTTATTGATCGCCCATCGACCCCGTCCAGGTAAGTATGTTTCAAGTTGGGATTGCTTTGGCTAATATCCGCTCATCTCCTACTAGTCACACATTGCTTATTCGATGTGGGATGCATGTGGATAAAAAGCTTAATTAATTTGCAGTTTGTTATTAATATATATGTTTCATAGCTAGTTAATGAAAAATGAATTAGTGCAAGATCTCATATGATGGTTTGTGTTTGACAATGATCATGATATCTATGTTTTTATCTATTTCTTTCACTTTACAATTATCAATTGACTCTTATGCTCTTGGTTTCAACTATTCAAATAAGTGCAATTTAGGTTAATAAAAGTAGACTAGAATTGGTGGGGTGTGCCAGGCCAAGGCAATAGTGCAACGCCAAGGCGACGCTTGAGAGCCCCAGCAGCAAGCTGCCGTGATGGGCTCTCCCCCTAGAAAAATTAATTTAATATCATGTGGACCAATGGTCCACGTATCAGATATTAAACTGATAAGAACAGATACTACACTTGATCTTAGCCAAAAGGCCGAGAAAGGTATGATTAACTCAGTGCCAGAGCCTAATCTTTTGTAGCACACACAACCCTTCTCTATGCTCTGTTCCATTCCGATGTGGGAGATCGATGAGAATCAGATCATATCCTATCCATTTTTCAGCTTCACTTTCTCACTTGCTTAATAATTTCTTCTTCATTCTATAAATATATACGTACACAATTGCAATTAGATAAGATATATATTATCTGATGCAATCACATTTGATTTCTATTTCTATTTATGTGCTGCTGCTAAATTAATCAGCTTCCCAAAATTTCTAAGACCAAAAATTCCAACATTGTATGTATATATATTGTAGGGCCAAAACCTATTACAGTTTCAGACCCTCCAAAAATTAGAGTATGCCGTTGATTGAGGCAAGCACACGGTATTCTTTAGTAAAAGGCGAAAGAATAGTTCGCTCTGTGCTTACCTCACGGCTCCTTAATTTCTTTCCACATCTCTCATTACCTTTTCTATGCTACTAAATCTCCCAACCTTTTATTGCTTACTCCATGTGGAACAAAGTCCATGTCCTCGTCCTCGTCCTCATCCTCATCCTCGTCTACCTCTTGTTTATTAGTATTAATGCTCAAGGCTGTGCATGTTTTGGTCTCTCTCTCACTACTGTATCTCTATTGCTTATACATATATCAAAACTTGAACTGATTAATTGATGGGAAGCTGCAGACTTATTTTAAATATATTATGTTAGACTAAGATAAAATACAGATTTTAAATTTTCCCTTAAATATATTATGGTCTCTCACTCTATTGCTTATATGTATCAAAACTTGAACTAATTAATGGTAATGTGCAGACTTGCAGTATTTGCAATTGTTTCATTCTATAAATATATACACAATTGCAATTACATAAGATATACAGCTGATAATCTCCACTCAAAATTAGTCTTATTATTCTGATTCAATGAAATAATTAAACTACTGTAGTTGTGTCTTCCGAAAGCTGTGAATTACTCTTTCAAGTTTAAAATGCCCAACACAACTAATTTTCACACTTGGTTATTTAAATATAGAGTAAAATACATCTATATTATTTTTTATTTAAATCTTTATATAAAATTATACCTTTCATAATTAAATTATTCAATTAAATATTAATGAAATGAGTTACTAGATTATAAGTTTACTCAAAAATATTATCGTGCTTGTATAAATTATTTGAAATTATTAAAATTAAAATATTGTTCATCCTCTATTTTCATTTATAACTAAATTTACTAATTATAATTCAAAATAAGTTATTTATATATAAGTCATATATATTAGAATTAATAAAATAATAATTTATTTATGAAAAAGATATATTAAATTATTATTTTTTAAAAAAAATTATCCTTTTTTCCCCAACCCCACCGCCATGCCAATTCCCAACTTCCGCCTTTGCCCTCCCCTTCCCTCCCCCCCCCCCCCCCCCCCGGGCACCTCGTTGCCACTTGCGCCCTCGTTCTGCTTGCACCCTCCTCACTGTCTTCCCGCCTGCGCCCACCCTTTTTCGCGTTTGTCCGCCCTTGTCATTGGCTAGCCTTCGCCCTCCTCCGCCTTCGTGCCTCATCCAACTTTTTATGTATAAATGCCTAAATACATGTGTGAAAATTGGAACGGCTACTCGACCGGGAACACGTACCGTTCCTATATGTGTTCCAAATCTTAGCTCTATTTGGACCATTTGCATGACCGTTCCAATATATAGTGCTAAATGAGACCCTTTTCTGTCATGAGCAAAAATGTAATGCAATGACCGTTCCAAATTGTGGGTATATAGGAAATGCAGTGTTGTTATAATTATCATTCTCAATTGTGATCCAATTAGGAACGATAACATTGTGTGTGACTAATACCGTTCCTAATATGTCATAACGGCTATATTACAACGGTAATATTACCGTTGTTACATCCATTCCAGAGACCATTCCTAAAGCTAGATCAACGGCTATATTTCAACGGCTAGTTGTGTGTTCCAAATAATATTCTAATGCCAATTTCAATATTTTTCTATATATATATATCCCCCCTTCTTTCTCATTGTTCTTATAATTACTCTCCAACTCATTTTGTTGTAACTCCCCCTATTGATTCTTTATACGTAAAATCGAACATATCAATTATTTGCGCGAATTTTGCATTGATATTGATAGGTGTTTTGCTCAGGTAAGAAGTTGAATTTTTGTAATGGTTAGTTATATATATATATATATAATATATTCTCGTCATTTAATTACTATTGTGAATTACGTAGGACCAATCATGTTAAGACAGTTAAGGAAATGGATGTATGATCGAGACGTCCTGGGTGTTACGGCGGAGTTTGAGGACGGTGTTACAATATTTTTAGAATGGACCCAGTCTCAGCGTGCATATATGAACGGGGAGAAGATTAAGTGTCCCTGCCGGAAGTGCAAAAATGAACAGTTCAAAATACCAGACGAGGTAAATTTTGACTTGTGTATAAAAGGGTTTATGCCAAAGTATTATAATTGGACTTCGCATGGTGAGGAGAGGGTGCAGGAAAACTTTGAAGCATTGACAGCGTCCCCTGTGCAGCAGCACCAAACGCCACCCGTTCAGGAGGAAGGTAGTTCGCATTGGGGTGATGCCTCAGATGGATTGGGCGCAGAGGATGGTATTTGATGCCGATGGGCTGTCTTTCTGGTTTTTGTACAACCAAGAGAGACCGGCTTATGATGGTACTCGGTATTTTCCATCTGATGTGGGTCCTAGTTCATATTACGATTCGGGGCCCTATGATTATGTGTTTGACTTGTTAGACCGTTTTTTTGATGTAGTGAACGCTGCGGACCAACCGTTGTGGAACGGCTGCACCACCTTTCAGTTGGCGTCAATTGCTTCTTTGGTGAATATCAAGGTCGAAGGGAATTTTTCCGAGCATACATATTGTCGCTTATGCCAATGGACTGATACTGTAATGCCCCGCGATCACACTTTTCCCGCCGACTATTACAATACGTAGAAATTGATAAAAGAATTGGGTTTACCAGTTTAGAAGATTGATGCTTGCAAAAACGGTTGCATGTTGTACTGGAAGGACGATATTGATCTGGAATATTGCAAGTTTTGTGGAAACGCTAGGTAGAAGCCCACCAGGGACAGAAATTTTAGACGCAAGAAGTCCCCGTATGCCAATCTTAGGTATCTACAGCTTACCCCTCGGCTGCAGAGGTTGTATGTGTCGAAGGCCACAGCAGAGCATATGACTTGGCATGCGAGCCATCAGACGGAGGAAGGATCCATGTGTCACCTGTCCGATGCAGTGGCTTGGAAGCATTTTGATCGGGCGTATCCTGATTTTGCAGCTGAGCCTCGTAATGTGAGACTTCGGTTGTGCACGGATGGGTTTGCACCGAACCGTCAGTATGGTAAAACTTACTCATGTTGGCCCGTGATACTTACACCGTACAATCTCCCACCGGGAATGTGCATGAAGTCTGAGTATATGTTCCTAACGATGGTGATCCCTGGCCCATTGAATCTGAAACGTCTTATCGATGTCTACTTGGAGCCGTTGATCGAGGAGTTGCAAAATTTATGGCATGTGGGTGTACGTACGCACGATACTGCGACAAACCAGGCATTCATGATGCATGCCACATTGATGTGGACAGTGAACGACCTTCCTGCTTATGGGATGGTGTCTGGATGGAGTACCACCAGTGTTATGGGGTGTCCAGTTTGTATGGAGGACACATGGGCATTCTATTTACAGCACGGTCAGAAGGCATACTATTTTGACTGCCACAGGCAGTTCCTACCAGCGGATCATCCTTATCGCATGAACAAGAAAGCCTTCACTAAAAATCGAATCGAGAGGAAGGTTGCACGTCCGAGGCTGACTGGAGAACAGATCCGAACTCGTGTCGATGCGTTTAGTGTGGCAGTCAAACAACCGTTGAGTGAACCAGAAGGCTACGGTGTCGACCATAAGTGGACGAAGAAAAGCATCTTCTGGGAGCTTGAATACTGGGGGTCGCACCTGATACGACACAATCATGATGTCATGCATATTGAGAAGAATGTGTTCGATAATATATTCAATACTGTGATGGACATCAAGGGGAAAACTAAGGACAATCTGAATGCACGGAAGGATCTCAAGATCATACGTAATCGGCCAGAGCTGGAGGTGGACGAAAGGACATCGAACGTGATGCCCAAAGCAGTATATACACTGACGAAGGATCAAAAAGAAGAAGATATATGAGTGGATTCATTGTCTTAGGTTTCCTGATGGGTATGCCTCTAACATGGCCCGTTGCGTCGACATGAAGGAGTTAAGGATGCACGGCATGAAGAGCTATGATTGTCATGTATTCGTGCAGAGGTTGATTCCAATTGCCGTCTGTGAAATGCTTCCAGATCATGTGTGGGGGGCCTTGACTGAAGTGAGCCTTCTATTCCAGATCCTATACTCAACAACACTAGATGTGGCCAAGGTAAAAGAATTAGAAGATAGTGTAGCCGTCATCCTATGCAACATCGAGAAAATATTTTCTCCTTATTTTTTTGACTCAATAGCGTATATAATTGTTCACCTTCCATATGAGACGCGCGTTGAGGAGCCCGTGCAATACAAGTGAATGTACCCATTTGAGAGGTAATTAACTACTGTTAAAAAATATTATTTTTAAGTAGCAATTAATTTACATTTTAATAAATACTCGTACGAATAGATTCCTACGTGATTTGAAGAAAAAGGTGAAAAACAAAGCACACGTTAAGGCGTCAATTGTAGAGGCTTATATTGTCGAAGAAATTGGGTTTTTCTCCTCTCACTACTTCACCGCACATTCTCTGCAAGCGAAGCAGACCCAATCCGAACGATGATCTCACGACAAAAGAATGAACTATTCATACTGGCTCAATAAGCAGTACAGGTCTACTACGCGGATTATCCGAGCATGAAGAGAGACAAAGTCAACTGGAAATTTGTTTGCAAAATCAAAGCTCGAAGAGTAATCGATGACTCGCGATGGACCGAGGTCGCCTATCAGATGGATGAAGTCGTACATAATCGAGATGTTGTTACAGATAACCAAACGTTTGAACTGCATGACCCAACGGGAACACAGCTGGTCGTTGATCATGGAGCAGGGACATCGCACTCGCCAGACAGTGAATCCAAAGATGACGATAGCTTTGACGAGGCTGAGTCCGATGAAGAGCCTAATTGAATTTTATGAAATTTTTCTATAATTTTTTTATAAACCTTATTGTAAAAATTATATTAGATATATGTATTTTTATTATTTTAAGAAATCAAAATAAATTTTAAAAATTAGAACGGATATTATATACTACGACCGTTCCTAATACAGGTACAACTTTTTGATTAGGTGCCAAACAAAAAAATAAATAAATAAATAAATTTGAATTAGGAACGGTCCGAATTTCCTACAACCGTTCCTATTTCAGGTACAATTTTTTGAATATGGCGCCTACTTAAAAAAATGAGGAAAATTTGAATTAGGAACGGTCAGTGAAAACATAAGACCGTTCCTAATCTAGGTACAAATTTTCAATTGGCGCCTACTGAAAAATTGGCTCCAAGTTCGAATTAGGAATGGTCATGCCAATTGGTGGACCGTTCCAAAGTGAGGTCCAATATTTTTGTTTTGGCGCCCAATGAAAAATTGGTGGGAAAATCAACTTTTGGAGCGGTCCTTTTATAGCCGACCGTTCTTAGAGAAAATTGCTTCGAATCGCTCCTAAGGCAATTACGACCGTTCCAAATTTGGTTACGATAATGTGTATTTTGCCTAATTTGGACAATATATCAACATCCGTGAACCGGATCGGCATCATTTTTAAACACATACAAGATTATGAATATGAATTGATATCCAACGGTCTGATTTTCAATCAGCAACATGGATTCAAGGATGCAAATATTTTTTATTATGATGAATACTGACCAGATACGATATCTCGAGATCTGCACACCGAAATTTTTCAAAACTACATATAATGTATTCTTTTGTGTGTTAAATCATACCTAACGGTCTGATTATATCGTGTAGTACAACAATATAGGATGCTAGTTATATCTGTGAAATACTAACAAACATAAATTTACAAATATAGTTCATATTGTGAACGTGTGTCTATTTTTTGGAAATTACTATATATTTTCAAATTCTTTAAATATCCAATTGCACACCTTTTATTCAATCATATGAGTGTTCAGAACGTGTTTTTCTTAATTTATAGTTATTATCTAAGAAGATATAAAAAAATTGCAATACATGTAGGAACTGTTCCACATGAAAATAGGAACGATAACTATGTGCATGTCTAAAAACGACATCGTTTTTCCTTTAGGAATGGTATTAGGAACAATTGTTCTCTTAAGTGACCGTTCCTATTAGTACAATTCCAAATACTAAGTATTTGGAATTGATATGGGAACGACAATTTGTAATTCAGGAATGGTCTGTATTGGGAACGGACCGGGGAACGGTTGTACTATTAAGTGACCGTTCCTATTTAGGTCAGCATCAGTACAAGATATTAAAACGACATCGTATTAAAGCAAAAACGACGTCGTTTTCTTGAATTGGACTGGATATAGGAACGGCCAACAAAAATATGATCGTTCCAAAAATTTATATAAATTGGCCCATTGACTGATTTTTTCTCACTTTCTCCTCTCTCACTAGTCTCTCTCTCTCTCTCTCTCTCTCTCTCTCTCTCTCTCTCTCACTCCGCCTCTCCCTCTCTCAAGTGACCGCCTCCATCGTCCGCCACCGCCAGCCTGTCTCTGACCACCACCAGCCTCTATCCCCTGTTGCCCGGCCACCATTCACCACCTCCGCCCTCTCCACTGCCATTGCCACCGCCTCCACCCCCTCCACTAGCAAGTAGGGTTTCAAAAAAACCCCTTTTTTTTTTTTTCTATTTTTGTCTATTTTCTGAAATTGCCTATATATTTTCTATAATTTTGACTAAATTTTGGGCATTTTTCGTAATAGTATGTAATGTTAGGGATTTTTCCTGTAATTGTATGTAGTTTTTGTGCATTTTAATTTCATAGAATGTAGGGACTTAGATGTAATTTGTGGAATTGTATACAATTGGGTGTAATTTCTAATGAATTCTATAACATTGTTGTTGATATTGTTGCTGAAAATTGTATGTGATTTTGCTAGAATTATTGTCAATTTTCTTATTATTTTCAGTTATTTTTGTGCATTTTTCTGTAATTTTTGTGAATTTTATTTAATTTTAGTGCATTTTCTATAATTTCTATGATTTTTTATGTTAAATTTAAAATTTGATGTCAATAATTAGAATAATACAGGATATTTTAAAAATTATAAATTTAATATAATCATTAGAAAACTCAGAAAATACTGTTATGTAAAATTCTATTTTTTTAACAAATTTTAATTAATTTTAAAAATATTTTCTATAGTTTTTAAAATTATTTTTTAATATTATTAAAAATTTTAAAAAAAATTATGTTTTAAAAATCTAGAAATTTTAATTTTTAAAATTCTGAAAATTTGGAAATTCTGTAAATTTTATGTCATTTTCTGTAAATTTTAAAAAATTTCAGAATCCTTCTGTAAATTTCAAAAATTATGAAAATTCAGAAAATTTTTAGAAAATTCGCAGTAATTTTAAAATTTTTGTGAATTTTCTAATAATTTTTTGAAATTCTAAAAGTTTTTATTTCTTTTTCTATAAATTTAAAATATTTTTAGAATTTTCTGTAACTTTTAAAAATTATGTATTTTTAACAAAATTTTTGAAAATTCTATTTTCTGTAATTTTAAAAACAATTATGTCATTTTTATTTATTTAATTTATTTTTTTAAATTTTTCTAGTAAAATAAAATTTACTCATAATATATGAAATTTGTTAATTTTTTGAAATTTATGAAAATTTGGGTAAGTTTCTATAATATTTTGTAAGGATATAGGGAAATATTGGTATTTAGTATAAATATATAGGAAAATAGAAGGATTTAGTGCAATTTTAGGGTAAAATTATGGTATTTAGTATAAATATATAGAAAAATAGAAGGATTTAGTGCAATTTTAGGGAAAAATGTTGGGATTTAGTATAAATATATAGGAAAAATACAAGGACTTAGTGTAATTAAACGACAATTTTGGGTTTTAGTATATATTTTAGGAAATAATTTTAGGATTTAGTAAACATTATAGGAAAAATTTCAAAAATAAAATTGGGATTCATAACCAATTTATTAGATTAATTTTGGGACTTAGTATACAATTTTAGGATTTAGTTTGCATAATTATTTTAAAAAATTAGAAAATTAATCATTATTCAAATAAATTGATACTTACATGTATTTTTTAAATTCATACCACTAATATTTTTAAAAAAAATTATAGATCATGTCTGGTCGGGATTTCCCACCTCGAGGAGGTGGACGTGGCCACAGTCGTGGCTCACCAGCCATACCGTCGGTCGATGTTGCTTCTCGGGATGGGGAAGCAGTGTTCCGACCACCACCACCACCACAATCGGCAGAGCAGGCAACTGCATCACCTGTGCCGGATCAGCAACTCGGTCTGTCTACCACTGTACCCATCGAGGAGGGTGCCGGACCATTCACTCCCGCACTGGCGGTAGATCCGGCCGTCCATGGGCTGCCCCACCACTCTCGCCACCATCCGCGCGCTAGTATATTACACTCGCCGACGCGAGGTATATGTATATTTTTTTAATTTTTTTTGTAATTTAAATTATTATTTTTATGTCGCACTAATTATTATATAATTTCAGGATGGACCGGAAGATACACGAGCGCATCAACGCGGTGGTGCGAGGACACTATCCCCACCCTTGGGGCTGTTTGCGCCAGGTGCCACCAGAGCATCAACATTTCTAGTTCGAGAGTTTGAAGGTAACATCATTTCAGTTAAATGGTATCAATTAAATTTCTATGTTAAATTTTTTAACAATCTGAGTATATATTTTATTTTTTTTTAATACAGATGACGTACTGGTGGGACTGCGACGCCGAGTCCATGTTCAAGATCTTCCACATCTGGGCGAGAAAGTTCCTCCGCAAGAAGTTCGTCCTCGCCAGACAATCTCTGGTGAAGCCTCTTTGGTTGGTGAACGAAGTCTGGCGGCAGCTCCTGCTGTATTGGGAGTCCCCGGAGCTCAAGGAAGAGTGCGCCAAGAACAAGGCCAACCGGTCCGCCAACCCAGCCGCATCCGCCACTGTGTACCGCGGGAGTTCTGCCTCCGTCGGTATGCACAAGCGGAAGATGGTAAGATATTTAATCATATTTAAAGTATTTAGCATTATTAAATTAAAAATGTAATAACTGTTTCCCATTTCTTTTTACAGGAGGAGCAGCTCGGCCGGCTAGTCAAGCAGATGGAGTTATTCTCCAGATGCTACAAGAAGAAGGCCGATGGCGGCTGGAGCGGCCCGAGGGCAACGGAGGTGGTGGTAAGTTCGAAATTAAATTTTTTAATTTATTTTTTTAATTTTTGAAAATAACAATAATAATAATTTACTATTTTTGCAGGAGACGTTTCAAAAGTTGCTAGAGGATCACCAGTCTCAGACCACGGCCAATCCTGGGGATCGTTCAGCCGAATCAGAGGGCTCGGTGGCGCAAACCGAGCAGGAGTTGTGGTTGGCTATAGTCGGGGGCAAGAACAAGGACTGGGTATTCGGTTTTGGTTCTGAGACCAACGGTCTCAGCCAGACCGTTACCTCGCCATCACCACTGCCACCACCAGCGTCAAACTTGGAGGATCGGAGGAGATGATGGTGGATATGATGAGCATGATGAAGACCCTGCAGACCAATAACTCCACTGCCGGCCCGTCACGGCCTCCTAGAGACCCACCCCCCCCCCCCAACGTTGACGATATGGACCAGGACGAGGGGGACGGGGAGTAGATTTTATTTTATTTTTGTAATTAAATTGAAAAATATTTTTATTTAATATAATTTTTATTTCTAAATTATGCATTTTTTCAAATTTAAATAATAATTATAAAACCAAATTCAAAAATATTATTAATAATTTAATATATATTTTAATGATAATAATTATTATTATAAAAAGAATTAATAATTCATTATTTAGGAGCGGTACTTTAGACGGCCAGGGAGCGCATATAAACCGTTCCATTTTTTGTCCGTTTTAATGAAGTGACTGTTCCTATCACCGGATAAACAACCATTCCAAATTAGGTGACAACCGTTCCTAAAAGCGGATAAAAATTAATTCCAAATTAGGGACAGACCGTTCCTAAATATATTCCAAATTTAATGATATTGTGGTTTGGTTTTCGTTCTAAATACGATACCAAGAACTGCTCCAATATCGTATTCCAAAATATGAGTACAAAATCCGTTCCCAGTCACCGTGTCTAATTGTGTTTCAATGACCGTTCTCAACTTTTATAGTTGACCGTTCCAAGACGTATTCCAGAACCAGTACAAAAATGTATCTGCAACTTATGCTGACAATTCCAAATTGTGTTCTAATTACCGTTCCAAATTTCGTGATTTACTTTTGATATGACCATTCCAAACATTAATAAGGTGTTCCAAATACAAAAATTATAAATTTATACATACAAAGGTAATTAGGAATGGTAAAACCTTTTTATGCCAAAAATCATTCTGAAATTGGAACGGTCGCCCTGTTTCCGTTCCTAATTATTAGGTACGCCTCTCCTTTCAACGGATAGCCTCCCGTTCCTAATCCCAGCCCAAATGAATTCAGTGATCTATTTACCGTTCCAAAAGTTAAAAAAATCGTTCTTATGTCCATTATAATTCCCGCATTTTTTGTAGTGTTTTATCCCGTTATTGCTGTGCGGGAATAATAAGACTATTTTGCGGAGCTGGAGAATCAGCTTGCACTTCAAATCTGTGTTCGGGGTTGATTTGAGTTCCAATAGTTTCTTGTGACTCTTTGGTACTCTATGAAGCATTAGTGAAAGAAGGACCAAAGATGATCCTATCCTCAACTAAAAGAGAAAGAGGAACGGCTATGGTTTCTAAATCGGAGGTGTGAATTCAAAGCACCTTTTTCACCCGACGTACTACTTGGTCTTGTATCAACTAACTAGAGATATTCTACTGACTTCTCGTTTGAAACTCTTTTAAGTGTCTGCGTGTTCATATGCATTAATTTCCGTTCATGTGGAGAATTATTGGAGAATGGTGAATGATGAATTAAATAATAAATTTATTTAATAAATTTATGTGACTAAATCGTGTCAAGTGATTGGTTATGATATGCGATACAAAACAAGCTCGTGACACATGGTGATGGTTGATGGCACCCAATCATTATCCAAATCAACTGAATAGGAGTCTATCTCTAAAGTGGTATGTCTTTTAATTGAAATAATGTGTTTATTGGGTAAAATTCTTTTGGTGAAATTATCGATGTGTACCTCTGGGTGATCTATTAGCCTTATTTTCTTTTAATATTTATTTGCAGTTTTCTGGACTTTGCAAGGATTTTGGATTTAATATGTTTTCAATATAATGCTACACATGATTCTATGTAATTTATGTTTTGTTTCTTTCTTGTCTATTGGCATCACACTATAAGAGGTGTTTTTAAGCTGGAGTTGTTTTAACCCTGAGGTGTACCCTATGGCTGCCCCAAAGGTATACAAATTGATGTTATTGATTTCCTATATGTACATGAACACAACTTCATAATGCACAAGAATGGAAGAAATTATTTAACTTTTCTAATGGAGTAATTTGAATCTCGTGCATTTTCCATATAGTTAACTTTACTTTGTGGAGTGTTAGTTAATACCTTTGGGTAGATATCATGACTATCAATGCAGGTCTGGACCAAAAGAAATCATAAATGTATTATACATAGCTTATCTCATTCCAATGCTTCTTGTGATGACGGACAATCATGGAATGAGCTAGTCTGAAAGAGGGAGGAAGGCCTACAAGAATTGGTCCGTAAATTTTCCGGTGGGTTTGGACAGCAGGAGCAACAACATCCTAGTGGTCCTTCGTTCTTTTATTGTTATTAACTGTTGAAATGTAAATTTAGTTTATTTGAGTTGTTGGATGATATTTAGACTGTGTTGTTGGTGTTATGACTTAGTTTTTTTTTGTGGTTATGACTTAGTTTCCGTTGTTTAGTTTATGTTATTGTTGGTTGTTGATGGTTTGTAGAGTGATATTATTTGGTTGTATCTAGATTTTATAATTAATAGAATATTAATTTGGATATAGAAATTCAAAAAAATGCCAAAAAATAAAAAACCTATTAGCATAAAACTTGGGATTTAGAGACGGAATTAACTAATAAAAATTGGTCTTTAGGAATGGAATTATAGACGGATTTGCAACAGGAGTATTTCCCTTTTTCGACGGAATCTGAGACGGGTTATCCATGGAAATAGAGATGGATTATTCTAAAATTATTTGTAAATTTTGATAGATTAGCGACGAAATATCTTGGTCTCTGATTCAGAGGCGGAAAATTTCCGTCACGTTTAGAAACCGGGGCTTCAGCTACGAACTGTGGCGATGGAACTTTCTGTCGCTATATAGTATTAGTGATTGGAATCCCAGTTTCAGAGACGGAATGTGACGTCCATATAATTTTATTCATAATCGAGGGACTAATTAATAATTATTAAAAAAAATTATTTAATTATAAGTAGAGGTTGAAATTATAAATATATTAAAACTTGAAGGGGACTAAATTGGAGCTTTATTAAATATTTGTGGTCAATACATAAATATATAGAAGTTGGGGACTAAATTGCAATTTTAATAAAAAAATTTAAAAAAAAATGCAAAATCTCATTTCAGCAGCACGTGGCTGCTATCCATAGTACCCTCATATATATTAAAATATATGTACAGCTAACTTACTATTTAAGAAAAGAAAACATATGCATTTAAACAAAAACACACATTCACACACAATTAATGTGCAAACTTCGGACGGAAACAGGTTAGTATTTTTTTTTACTATAAATTATAAATTAATTATTATATTAACATTGTTTAATTATTGCATTTACTAAATATGTTTTATACTATTCGATTTACTATTTAATCGGAAAATTTATTAAATTTGAGTATTTATATAAATTAGTGTTCGGGTATATATTTAATTGGACTAGAATATTATAGCTAATGATATGAAATTATATAACCTACTAGATTTAGTAGTTGTTATAATGCACTATTCAAATTGATCGGTTTATTAATCAAATACATAATTGTATGTACCAGTGTTTAAATAATTGTTATTATAGTGAAGAATTGGCAGAAATTAATAGGGATAGTAGGGAATTATATTTGAGAAATATTAGGGAATTGTATTTGAGAAAATTATAATTATTAAAAAGAAATATGATATTTTTGTAATAATTTCGTTTAGGGATGTTATAGAGAACGATAGTTATAAACTATGAGGGGTTTGATGAAATAAGATCTTATGAGTTAATTGATAAATTAGATATATAGGGGGGAAGTTTATAGTGTCTAAAATGTAGACGAAAAAGAAACGCATATTTGAATTTTAATATAAATGAAATATTAAAAGATTGATATAAAATATACGCATATATTTAGTAATTTCATTCGTAATTTACGATATTTTCAATATTTATATTGATTATATATATTATAACGTATTATAGGATACGGGGATAAAGTAGAAAACTAATCAACTCCTACTAGCATAATCGTTTTGGGATCGAGGTAAGTATAGTTAATTGGATCTATATAAGTATATATAATTATACGTGTTTATCGTAAACCTGATTGATATTTATAGATGCTTATTTGGATTACGTGGTTATTCTGTGAAATTGTCGTTACGTGTTTATTTGTAGTTATTTATGTAATATAAATGTTGACAGATGATTGTCGTATATTATATTTTATTATTGCAAGGAGTTGAATGAAGAAGTCAATTATGAGTATATCGTTCAATTGGGATAAAGAGATGACTTACCTAGTTGGGGAACATAGTCAATGGTTTGTGATGATGTGTTGATGATGATGTGATTGACGATGTGATATGAGAAAAATGAATAAGTTAGGTACCATGGCGCGTAGGGTACCGGGGTATTCCGGGTAGCGGGGATATCCTGTGCTGATAGCTACACACTGGGGTGGTGTGGGGATGCCATGTTCATTGTGATGTTCTGTGCTTATATTGCTACACACTCAGATAGTGTGGGGATATCACATTCGACGGGTATCCTGTGCTGTATACGATATGACATTGATTGAGATGATGATAGCCGGCAGAACCATTGACTGATGTACTCCGATTAGAGTAAGCAGGGCCCTAAGAATATAAAACTTTGACTTCAGATATTGCATTATGTATTAATGCATGATTGTGGCATTGATTACTTTATGGCTTTATTGTGATTACATACATATATATTTATATTGATATTCGTTAGTTTGTGACATGACGTGTATATAGGCTGGTTAGCTATACTTATTGAGTAGGCAGCTCATCCCTTGCCAATATTTTTCAGGAGATAGATCACGGTGACTAGCTATGTCAAATTGGGAGTCGGGAAATGGATCTGAATAGGTGGGTCAGCCGTGACATCTGAAGCCGTGGGTTTGGCCATATGACTATTAAACATCTAGTCTTTTCTCGGGTTTACGTTTTAAATTTTATAACAGCCTGAAACTTTCATCTTTTGGAGTTTGTACATAAGTATATCTGTGGCCTAGTAAATATAAGCTTTTGATGATACCTATCGTGATTTAAGATATATTTATAGAATTACATTATATCGAGAAAATTAGGATTTATCTTATTAGTTTAAAATGAAAATTCTTATAAGACAACTTACAATTGCGAAGATGATAATGATTAGTAATGATAAAGTATAGTTTACGTAGGGGGTGTCACACGGAAAAACCCGTCTCTTATACCTTTTTTTTTGTTGTGAATAAATTTAAATTTTAGAATTAGAAAAAATTATTTATTTATGAAAAAAATTAGAATAAGATAACTTATTCTATAAGTGATTTAATAATTAATTATCTTTATTATATTAATTATAAAATTATAATAATATTATTCAAAACTTATTATATAAATTAAATTAGTTTATGTTTATGGAATGTTTAATGCACGTACTGATTACTTGGTCAATAAGAAATTTAATACATCAATTTCAATAATAAGTAATTTAATTTTTGTACATTTGTATTTTAAATTGGAATCAAATTTAATAAAATTAGTCAATGGCTTTTTATGCTTATTCCATTCAATTTGTTGCATACAATACTACTGGTCAGTTTAGGGAAAATTTAAATTTTAGTCCTATAAGTATGGGGCGATGGTCATTTTAATCCTGTATGAATTCATTTTTATAATTTTATCTTTTAATATTAGAAATTCCGCAATTGAGGGTAAAAGTGACTGAAAAAGTGCATCCAATTAAGTTGGTCACGTGCATGTCACAAACACTTTTATGGCCATTTAACAAATTTCAATTATTTTTATCCTCGATGTGCGAAATTTGTAAAATTACAGGACAAATTATCAAAATAGATACGCACATGACTAAAATTGCCACCCCTACATACATACAGGCCAAATTGAAACTTTCCTATTAATTTAGACTATTCTCCACCAACATGAGGAATAAAATAAAAAGTAAAGAGATTATTACAAGAAAATCATATTATAAACACACAACAAGAAAATAGCTTAATAGCAACAAAAAAATTAGTTGTTGAAATCAACGTCTAGCTAATTAGCAAGTAAATTCTCATTGCTAATCTACACTACTTAATATATATTTTAAATAATTCGTTGCTAAATTTGTGTTGCTAAATTCATTAGCAAATAAATTTTTGGTATTACATAATGGGGTAAATTATATTTTTGGTGTCATAAGTGGACCCGTTTTTAATTCTGGCCTCATACTGTGGGGAATTCACACATTATATCCCATATGTCCGTTTGTTTTATTTTTTTTTATTTCAATTTCAGGATCAAAAGGGGCTTTCCGTTAATTGTTAACAGCAAAACCACGTGACGCACACGCCTCCATAAAATTTTTTGGGGTAAATTATATTTTTGATCCCATAAATGTACATGTTTTCAATTTTGGTCTCATACTGTGGGAATTCACGCATTACATCCTATATGTCCATTTTTTTCCAATTTCAAGACCAAAATGGGCTTTCCGTCAATTACTAATGGCAAAATGAAGATATATATCCTAAAATTTACAGCCTAATATTGTAAAAATTGAGAAAATTAGGGGCACAATGAACATTAATTCATCCTTACCACAAATAAAAGATATCCTCACAAACAATAAGGGAAATCATTCTTCTTTCTTCTTCCTCTTATAAAAGCTTATTTCTTTCATTTTTCTTCGATTTAGTAGAAACCAAAAATTAAATATGACTAAAAAGGATGAAGTGTTTTGCCACTGGGAAGGGCTACAAGTTTTATAACCTCGTGGACCAACAACAACCCAAGTATAAGGTTTTCTGGGTGTTCGAATAAAAAAAGTGGGTGTGATTTTTTTGCTTGGGAAGACCCACTGATGTGTGCAAGAGCAACGGTTATCATACTCAGATTACTTAAGAGATTGAATAGAATGGAGACAAGATTTCAGAGCAACAAAGGCAAACTATTTTACTTTATTTTTTGGTTATTTCATGGCATATGGTGTTGTTTAAATATTGCATTTGTTGAAATTTTCTCATTGTTTCTGATGATATGTTTTGTTTGTGGTGGGGATGAATGTTCATTGTGCCTAATTTTCTCATTTTTCGGCAATATTAGGTTGTAAATTAGGATATGTAATCTTCATTTTCCATAGCAATTAATGAAAAGTCCCTTTTGGTCCTGAATTGAAAAAAAACATGGACATATGGATGTAATGTGTGAATTCCCACAGTATGGGATCAAATTAGAAACGAGTCCACTTATGGGACGAAAAAATATAATTTACTCCTCGCACTTTAACGGAGGCGTGATTCCACCGTTAGCAATTAACGAAAAGCCTCCTTTGGTCCTAAAATTGGAAAAAAAAAATAGACATATGGGACGTAATGTGTGAATTTCCCACAGTATGGAACCAAAATTAGAAATGAGTCCATTTATGGGACCATAAATATAATTTACCCTTTAATAATGCATTAGCAACGAAAATTTTACTTACTAATTAGCTCGACGCTAATTTTGTTCATTGCTATTGAGTGTTTTTCTTGTAGTGACAATTTTAGTGATAGTTAGTATAGGTGTTAAAAGAGGAAAGGAAAATCAAAACTAATTATTTATTCTTAACCTGATTTGCACAATCTATGCCTATGCTATATTGTAAAAGTGTGAATGATTTGTCATGTTTTTTGTTTCTTCTTTTGTTTGTAATGTTAATTATATCCTTTTTATATAATAGTAGATTATAAATATATGTGAACAAATAAGTAATTTTATAATTAATTTTTATAATGATAGTTGTTAACTACGCACATGGTTGAATTAGGATAGAATTCTAATAAAATAGATTATAATAAAGAGCTCTATTCATAATAAAGAGTTTTATTGATAATTAAGTAATGACTAATTAAATAAATTTATTTAAAAAATTTAATGCTAACTAGGATAAATATATAAGCTATATAATTAGGAGAATATATGATTTAGAAACTTTAAAATGTATATCTTTGAAAGAAAAGGAAGCAATTCTACAAGACAATTTATCATTAATTATGTAATTAATTCTATAATAAGATATTATAAAAAAATATGAGTAACTTGAAATGTTTTGATTTTTTTTTATTTTTTCTCTGATAATTAAAAAGATTGAATGCATAGAAATATAATTTAAATCGCAATAAATAATATCCTTGCATACCAAATTAATAATCTAATACCGCAAGTTCAATAAAAATAAAGCTAAGGAAAAGTTATCCTTTTGATCCAATATGATAGAGGGTATTGCATTTTTAGTCCCACACGGTTTGCGAGGTTAGCACATATGGTTCCATAGAATAAAAGGGTGTAGCATTTTTGGTCCAAGCGGGGGTTTTAGCCGTTGTTTGGTTGATGGAAAACCTCTTGTGTGTGGTCAAAGGTGGTCTTGGTGGTTAGAAAACCACCATGCTTATTAGAAGGAAATGAAGGGGGTATTTGCGTCATTTTCTTGCTCTTTCCTCAATAAAATGCCAGAAACCGACAATAAAAAGCGCCCCCCCCCCCCCCCCCCCCCCCCAAAAAAAAAAAAGCTGGTGATGAAAATTTGAAGTTTTATGCATGTTCTTTGACGCGGGTAAGGTTTTAGAAAGCCGATGGTCTAGCCACACAGAAAAACCACATCCACCCGTTTCCTGCATCAAAGAACAAGCATAAAACCTCCTATCTGGATTGTTCGAATTGGTTGATGTTTGAGATTTTATTTTCTTTTCCACATAAAAATCCTAAACTTTCGCCACCAGCTTTCCTTTTTTGTTTTTTTAGGGTGGGGGGGAGTCATTTTAGTGTTGATTTTCGACATTTTATAAATGAAAGAGTAAGAAAATGGTGCCAATATCCCCCTCCAAGAAGCATGGTGGTTTCCCAACCACCAAAACCACCTTTGACCAAACATTTTCCATCCAACAAATAATGGCTAAAACCCATCTGGGACAAAAAAAAAAATTCTACAATTTTTCATTCTATGGGATCATATATGCTGACCCCGTAAATTGTAGGACTACAAGCACAATGCTTTCTATCATGTGGGACTAGAATTGCAATTTTTTTTAAAATTATATTAGAAACAAGGACTTTAAATAAAATCAGCAATTTATTTTTATAAATTAATAATTATTTATGAAAAATAAACTTAGAATAAGATTGCTTATTCATAAGTGATTTTAGAATGAATTGCTTACAATATTAATTATAAAATCACAATAATATTAATCAAAATTTATTTTATGAATTAAATAAGTCTATGTTTATGGAATGTGTAATGCACTGATTACTTGGTCTATAAGAAGTTTACTACATCTTTTTAGTAATAAGTAATTTAATTTCTATACATTTTATTTTTAATTTTTCTAGCAATATGTAATTTAATTTCTATGTCTTTTAAGTTCTTAATTGATTTCCAAAGTACATAAAATTAATTAAAATTTTTAATTTATATCACTTAAATTCATCGCACAAAGCACTATTAAACTTTTTGAAGCATTTTTGCAAAATTTCATTAAACAACTTGATAAATAAAATAAAAAAATAATTAATGAGATTACTACTAGAGAATTATATTATAAATAACTCTAAAATAATAGTTGGCATAAGAATTATAAAATTAAAATAAAAACATTAATATCATATTTAATAAGTGAAACAAATATAAGGATGGAATATTAAAATTATAGAGCACTACATAAAAAACTTTTTTTTGGGACGGGTTTTTTTAACTTTGCAACAACTTTTGGAACAGGTAGGGCCCCGTCTTTAATGACGGTGTTCCAAAAAATTTGGGATAGCTAAAAGGACGGATATACTCGATCTTATTTTGGAATGGGTTTGTGAAGAACTTTCAGACAAATTTTGAATACGAATAAATATATTTTGCAACGAATACCTCTTCCAAATATTGGGACGAATGTTTGCAATGGGTCTTTGAACATATATTGTGATATCTTGGAGCGAGTTTTGCAACGGGTACCTGTTCCAAATATTTGGACGACTGTTTGCGATGGTTTTTGGGACATTGTTTCTGACACATTTTGGAACGGATTTTGCAATAATATTTTTATTTTTTCAATGGATTTTGTAGCTTTCATTTGTTTATTTTTGGACGGGTGCCGTTGCAAAATCCATTCCAAAATTTAAAATTTGCTTTTTCAAGAAAGGAATTTTATTCTTTTTTTTACTATTTAAAATTTAATTTAATTTTTTTAATTATTTCTATAAATTAATTTATTTTTCATATATCAGTAATTTAGATTAATATATTTTTAATTCTTAGAATTCATTTTAATTTAATTTACAATTTCAATTATTTTTAATTCATATAAAGTTGTACAAAAATAGAAATTAAATAAAAAATTCTAATCTTAATCAGCCTCCTAGTCGTGCTCCTCGTAATCATGGGGGTCGTCGGCTATGGCCTCGTCATAGGATGATGACTCGTTCGTCTTAGCCATGGGGGTTCTTCAAGTGTATCATCATCTCCTCCATCTTCTTCATACGCCGCTTCAAGCCTTTGTCTCTCGATCAGGAGCCGGTGCCAATGACGGTGGTGGTGGCGTGGTCCTCTAGGATAGGGCGACAACCGACATGTGTGCCTCAAAGCACAGATAAAAAATGCTGACCTTGTTCGGGACGCCGACTACCTGGACCCACAACTGCTCCTCCGCCTGGGTCACAGAGGCTGCTGAAGAAGGAAAACCTGTCCATCGGCAAGAGATTAACTCTACTAGTCCTACATCAGCTTCTGAAAGATCTCCTGAAATAAAAAAATATTTAATTAAATTATATTTTATGTACTTACCACCACTTGCTCCACCTTCGGCCTACTCAAATTGCAATCAACATTCTTCTTGTAACATCTAGAGAAGAGTACCATATGCTTTGACGGTCTGCCGAGCTGTGACTCCTATGGAATAAATGAAAATAGTAAGAACTGTAATATAATAATTAAACAATATTTATTAATTATTCATAATTTAAAAAATTTATCAGCTTCCTTTTGTGCATCTCCATGGACGACAACCCCGACGGTGCACAGTTGCGGGAGATGTCGTGTATGCCGCCCTGTTGGCCTTTTTTTTCCCAGACTCCTCTTGGAACATTTGTGGGGGGGAGGGGGGAGTACTACTCTACCAGCTGGGCTCAGACCTCGTTGGCCAACCATAGCGGACAGCTCATGGATGCCTTAGCTACGTTGAATTCCCGCCGCACGTATTTCGTAGACAAGATTTCAAAGACTTTGAACATATAGTCGTCCGTAGAATCCCAATAATACTTGCCCTAAAAAGATACATAAAAAAATTGTTAGTAGCAGTATTATTTTTTTGAAGTTGTAATTAAAAAAAATATAATAGTAATTAATTCCCTTCAGCCGGTGGAACCAGAAGTCATGGTGATCCGATGCTATGGCACTGTATCTGGCTCACGACTGCGGAAAGTGGCCCCGCACCACAGCCCCGATGGCCTAGTGGAAAGTTCGATCAACTTGCAAAAACAATTAATTAGTATCCAAGAAAAACATGTAATAGTTAATTACAAAAACAATGAATTTTATTTACTTGCATCGCGTCGAAAAGGGTGATGTACCCGCACACGGTTGGTGCAACTGTTGCTGGTAGTGGTGGTTGGTAGTGCAATGGAGGAAGCGGTGGGGGTTGTGGCGACTGACGAGGGAGAGGGGTAGTCGAGGGCAATGTTGATTGTTATTCTAAAAAACATGTTGATTTAAAGACATCATGGACTCTTACAATATAGGTAAGAGGTTTTATGCATGTTCCTTGATGTGGGTAAGGTTTTAGCAAACCGGAAATAATAGCAGTTGATCTCTCACCGGTGGATCTAGGTACATAAAAAAAAAAAAAAACCACATCCACCCTTTCCCCACATCAAAGAACAAGCATATAAGCTCCTACCTAGATTATGGGATGTCCATGATGTCTTCAAATGAGCATATTTCTGACAATAACAATACATATTGCTCGAATTGGCCGATGTTTGGGACTTTTTTTTTTTCTTTTGCACACAAAAATCCTTAATTTTCACCACCAGCCTTTTTTTTTTTGTTGGCCGGGGGTGTCATTTTAGTGCTGTTTTTTACATTTTATAGATGAAAGAGCAAGAAAACGGCGTTGATATCCTCTTCATTTTCCTCCAAGAAGTATGGTGGTTTTCCAACCACCAAAACCACCTTTGACCAAACATTTTCCATCTGGGACAAAAAAAGGCTATAATTTTTCATCCTATGGGATCATATATGCTGACTTCGTAAATTGTGGGACTACAAGCACAACACCTTCTACCATGTGGGATCAAAAGTGCAATTTTTTCTAAAATTATATTAGAAACAAGGACTTTAAATAAAATCAATTATTTATAAAAAATAAACTTAGAACAAGATTGCTCATTTCATAAGTGATTTCAGAATTATTTGCTTACAATATTAATTATAAAATCATAATAATATTAATCAAAAATTATTTTATGATTAAACAAGTTTATGTTTATGGAATGTCTAAGACACTGGTTACATGGTCTATAAGAAGTTTACTACATCATTTTAGTAATAAGTAATTTAATTTCTATATATTTATATTTTTAAGTTTAATCAAACTTAATAAAATTAATCAACGACTATTATGCTTATTCAATTAAATTCATTCCATAAAATATTGTCAATTTATGCATAATTTCAATTTTAATCGTGTAAGTATAGCTATGATAATGGCAATTTTAATCCTGTATGAATCCATTTTGATACTTTTGTCTTGTAATTTTAAAAATTTCGCACATTGAGGATAAAAGTGGCCGAAAAAGTGCATCTAATTAAGCCAGTCACGTACATGTCACATCAATACTTTTCCGTCATTTAGCAAATTCCGACCATTTTTATTCTTAATGTGTGAATGTTTTAAAATTACAGGATAAAATTGCCAAAATGAATACGTGCATGGCTAAAATTGCCACCCCAACATACTTATAGGACAAATTGCATTTTTTTTAATGGATTTAGACTATTTTCGAACAACATGAGGAATAAAATAAAAAGTAAAGAGATTATTACAAAAAAATTATATAAACAACTTTGGTTATAGTTAGTACAAGAGTTAAAAAAGAAAAGAAACATAAAAAACTAATTATTATTTTTTTATCCTGATTCGCACAACTAAGAAAAAAATTAAAACCTTTTTCATTCGTGAAGGAAATTTAAAATATGGACTAATTTAAATAAAATTTTATTATTATAATTACAGGGATATAAAAAGCAAAATAAATTAATATAATTTTTAGGATATATATATTATATAAGTAATATAAAATTACCTTTTGATTAGATGTTATGATCATGTACACAATTAAATGATAATGGATTCTAACAAAAATCATCTATATGCATATTATATAATATAATTATATTTTTCAACAGATTTATGATTTATTATATGTTATAAATCATATTTTCATATTATGTTGTATATGTAAATTATAAAAGTAGGAGTAATTTTTGATGTTTTTAGTTTCTTAACTTTTTATAATGACTAAAACAACATTATTAAAATTACATAGTAAACAAAATTTGGTATTGTAAGAGATAATATAATTTATGACTAATCAATGGAACAAGATTATTAATTGGGCTCATGAATACATAATGCATTGAAGTATTTGGTCCATATACTTAAATTCTACTAAATAATTTTCGTAGCAATATGTAATTTAATTTCTATGTCTTTAAGTTCTTAATTAATCTCCAAATTAAATAAAATTATTTAAAAAATTTAATTTATAGCACTTAAATTCATTGCACGAAGCATTATTAATCTTTTTGAAGCATTTTTCCAAAATTTCATTGAACAACTTGATAAATAAAATAAAAATAATAATTAATGAGATTACTACTAGAGAAGTATATTATAAATAAATTTAAATAATAGACGGTATAAGAATGAAAAAAATTAAAATAAGAATACTAATATCATATTTAATAATTGAAACAACTATAACGATGTAAAATTAATATTATAGAGCACTACATAAAAAACTGTTTTCTGGGACGGGTTTTTTTGGACTTTGCAACAACTTTTGGGACAGGTAGGGCCCCATCTTTAATGAAGGTGTTCCAAAAAATTTGGAACTGCTGAAAGAACGGATATTACTTAGATCTTATTTTGGGATGAATTTGCAATGAACTTTGAGATAAATTTTGAATACCAATAAAAATATTTTGCAACGGGTTTTGTAGCTTGTACCTGTTCCAAATATTGGGAAGAATGTTTGCGATGGTTTTTGGGACATCGATTGTGATATATCTTGGAGTGAGTTTTGCATTGGGTATCCATTCCAAATATTGAGACGTCTTTTGCGACGATTTTTGGGACTTCGTTTGTGACGCATTTTGAAATGAATTTTGCAACAACGTTTTTATTTTTTCAACGGATTTTGTATCTTTCATTTGTTTGCAAAATCCATTCCAAAATTCAAAATTTACTTTCTTGAAGAAATGAATTTAATTTTAACTTTTAGTATTTAAAATTTAAATTATTATTTTTTAATTATTTCTATAAATTAATTTATTTATAATATATCAGTAATTTAGATTAATTTATTTTTTAATCTTTGAATTCATTTTAATTTAATTTATAAGTTCAATTATTTATAATTTATGTAAAGTTGTACAAAAGTAAAATTTAAGTAAAAAAAATCTAATCTAAATTGGCCTCCTAGCCGTGCTTCTAATCATCATCAGGGTCGTTAGTTGTGGCCTTGTCATAGGACCATGGGCGGTTCTTCAAGTGCATCATCATCTCCTCCATCTTCTTCATACGCCGCTACAAGCCTTTGTCTCTCGATCTGGGGCGGTGTCAATGATGGTGGTGGAGGCGTGGTCCTCTATGATAGGCTGACAGCCGACGTGTGGGCCTCTAAACCCAGAGCAAAAAATGCAGCCCCTGTTCGGGCCGTCGACTGCCTGGACCCACAACTGATCCTCCGCCTAGGTCACGGAGGTTGCTGAAGAAGTAGGATCCTGTCCATCGGCATGAGACTAGCTCTATTAGTCCTCCATCAGCTTCTAAACGATATCCTGAAATAAGAAAAACTTAATTAGTAAAAACACAAATATTTAATTAAATTATATTTTATGTGCTTACCACCACTTGCTCCTCCTTCGGCCTACTCCAATTGCAGTCGGCATTCTTCTTTTAGCATCTGGAGACGAGTTCCATCTGCTTTGGCAATCTGCTGAGCTATGACTCCTGTGGAATAAAAGAAAATAGTAAGAACTATAATAAATAATTAAACAATATGTATTAGTTATTCATAATTTTATAAAACTTACCAGTTTCATTTTGTGCATCCCCATGGACAATGACCTCCCACGATGCACAGTTGCGGCAGATGTTGTGTTCGCCGAGCCTGTTAGGCTTATTTTTTGCGGACTCCTCCAGGAACTTGGGAGGGGGGGCCTACTACTCTAGCAACTGGGCCTAGATCTCGTTGGCCAACCATAGCGGACGGCTCATGGATGCCTTAGCTACATTGAATTGCCGTTGCACGTATTTCCTGGACAAGATATTGAAGACTTTTAACATATAGTTGTCCGTACAATCCGAATAATACTTGAGCTGAAAAAGATACATAAAAAATTGTTATTAGCAGTATTGTTCTTTTGAAGTTGTAATTAAAAAAAAATATAAGGGTAAATACGAGTACCAACCCTAAAGTATCCACCCCACATCAATTACCCCCGTAAAGTATTAAAACTTTAAAAAAAACCTTGACCTTTAATTTTAAGTTTCAAAGGTCCATTTTACCCTTAAAAATATTATTTTATGAAAAAAAAATTAAAGGAATTTTTAAATGCCAAAATCACCATTTGTCCAAGCTTTGTCTAATTCTAGTTTTACATGTTTATCGAGCTCTTTTTATTTTAGTAATCCAAAAGTACTTGGAACTCAGTTTCATTTAATTTCACTTGTTTGTCAAACCGAATTAAATATAAATTCATACATGCATATAATTACCATACATATATAAATATATATATTAATTGTATATTTTTTTATCAACCGTTTTGATTTTACTAATCCATATTTATATAATTATCATATATACATATATAAATATATATTATAAATATATGTTAGTTGTATTTTTTCTATTAGTTCACCAGCTGTGAATAATATACAAATTTGACAAATTTTTGAGTTGTTTTCCTAATTGTGCTCAAGAACATGCATTACTCAATCAAGTTTGATAAATCAAGTATTTTAAAATTTTGTATAAGATATATAAAGCAGCAAAAAATAGAATTGAATTATTGTTTACAAAAAACAGAAGCTCAAAGTAAAGTTTCGAAGGACAACAAACAATAAGGGACATGTAAGGTTAAAAGTGTATATGTAACTCGGTGTTCTCTTTACTCAATACATATGAACCATATGACACATTTTATTTCTGAAGTCTCAAAGGTGATATTTGACAAGTTCAAGTTCATGAAGTCTCAAAGGTGATATTTGATTTCGGAAAACATATGAAAATGAAAATCTACCACAAGCCGATAAAAAATCACTCCATAAACTTGGTAAAAAAGCCAAAACAAGAAATTGGACCAAAGAAACAAAGAACAATTACTATCACGGAAAATTCTTGTTCGAACTAGATTTGGTCGAACCAAATCAATTATAAAGCAAGTGTGAGACACTGACTATGTGATTGATCACTTTTCCTGAACTGTATACTAATCACAGGTCAAGTGTATTACACTTGCCATGTGATTAGTCCAAATTTGCCCAAACCAAGTCAGAGCTAGAATTTCCCTTATCCACACACTCACCAAGTCAAGCATAGCTAATAGAATCATACTTGCACAATCATATCTGAAAAATTGCAGCATCATTGCTAATTAACGAACGGAAGAGTTAAAAAGCCCAAGAACTGGATAAAATCCCACTTGCAAACAAAGCAGCAACAGAGAGCAGGGGAAAATGGCAGCATCATCACTTAGACCCCATCGAAAAATACGAAATTACACTTTTTCTAAAAAAAGTTTGAAATTACACTTACACTCCCTCCAAAAATTCTTCATTTACCCCACTCCCTTCAGTTGAAGTTTGGATGAAAAATGCTGACATCAGAAAAAAAAAAATTTACGTAAATTATCAATTTTACCTCTCATTTAATATTCTTATGTATCTTTTTGTACTTCTAAAGGGATAAATGTAATATATATATATATATATATATAAATGGAGTGAGGTTAACATCATTATATTTTTTTTCCTATGAGTACAAAATTATTACATGGGAATGTTAAATGAGCAGTAAAATTAAAATTTTATGTAATTTTTTTGCTCACGTCAGCATTTTTAGTTCGGACCATAACAGAATGGGGTTAGGTGTAAACAAAAAAATTTACGAAGGGAGTGTAAGTGTAATTTCAAATTTTTTTGGGGGAAAGTATATTTCACATTTTCACAAAGAGTCTAAATTTAATTAACCCTATAATTAATTAGGAGTGCAAAACTTTGAGAAGAAAATAGAATAAGATCACAATATATATATATATAGTTTAAAAACAAGATTATTTGAAAAACTCCTCAAAATCTCAAATTGTAGAAAACAGGCAACGAACAGTCTGTTTCAAAAATCTCTTACTAATATGGGCGGGGTATGTCTTGGGCCACGCAAGTGTTGGGTTTACCCTCTCCTGCCTTGGGCTGAACCCCTAAGATAAGGAGGTACCAGGCCCAGAGGAGAAAAGGGTCCATAAAGCCCAGGGAGGTACTGAAAAGGACAAAGTCCTCTAGAAAATGGGGATGACCGACACATGTAAGCATTTAGAGGGAACAAACTGAGACTTTCCATACAGGGTGGGGGACTATATATAGTTCCACAATTGAGAAGTCAAACAGGTATTAATAGCACATTTATTATCGCACCTACCTTCACTATACTACTTAAACGACCTATCTTAATTGAGCGTCAGAGTGCTCACGCTGGGCCCGACTCAACTCATTCGCTCCTTGTATAGAATCGATCCAGATTTCCAGAGATCCCATATTGTTGTTGATGACTTATCGACCCTCGACCAATGACAATCCCAATCATTTTTCCATCGTCTATGGGAAATCTGATTGATTCACGTCAAAAGTCAGTACAGAAGGGACATCCAATCCAGGGAAGGAGAGCCAGCATCTACCAACTCCCCGGCCCAACGACCTGGGAAAGAAGTTGCAACCAAGAGACTCCAATTCCTATGTATAATTTCATTAAGCAGGCGCTTCAAGAATTATTGTCCAACACGGTGAGGGACGCACTAGTAAAAGCACGAGGATAGGATAATAGGGTTAGTCCAATCTTACCTCGAAGGCTTTTCGAGGAGCCAAATGAAGGCCGCGTGAGCCATCAAGTCGGTAATATTGAACCACCCAATGGAGGGGGGACGACTCCAGCCACGTGTAGAGGGTTGCCCTTCGCAGCTAACATCATGATGGAAATAGCCCCCCAAGCTTCAAGGTTCCAGACTTGTCTAAGTACGATGGTAACGGGGATCCACAATAGCATGTCACATGTGATGCAACTGTACGAACTTTCTGACATGATGAATGCCCGCATTTTTGTCACTACACTGCAGGGTCGGGCACAGCAGTGGTTCACTTCATTACCCAATGCTGTGATTGCGTCCTTCGACCAGCTAGTTAGCAAATTTCTGTATCAATTCGCTAGCAAACAAAGGTCGAAAAGGCCTGCCACCTACTTGTTTACTATCAGACAGATGGTCGGAGAATCGCTTAAGTGTTTTATGGCCAAATTTAATAGTGAGATTTTGGATGTACATGATTTGAGGGTCGAAATGATCACCGGCATATTGATACATGGGTTGGGGAAAGGTCCCTTTGCATCTGCATTAGCTCGTAATCCCCTAAAAAATATGGAGGAGTTGAGTGAAATAGCAGAGCAGTATATCAGGGATGAGGAAATGTTGGCTATGAAGGAAGATTGGTCGGAGTTGCAAAGTACACAGGGAAATGGGAAGGCCACAACATAACGATGCGCAAATGCACCCAGGGGGTATGCGAACAAGGCATGTAGGTCGGGTGAGGGCCGACAGAGAAGCCGATCGAGGGATCCTGACAATCACCAAGATAATAGGCTAGCTAGGTATCCGGAATGCAATGATCAGAGGGCCAGAAAGAGGGTAATCAACACGATATCCGGAGGACCTACGAGGGGAGACTCCAGGAATGCACAAAAAAGGTACGCTCGAAATTTTACACCTCAAGTTCCTTTTACTTTTGCTGTATGAAGAGCGCAATGTCGGAAACCTAAAACATTTGACGATAGGGACTCGATAGGGGTCGAGGCTCCTCAAGATGACCCTCTAGTTATAATGATTGAGGTAGCAAATTTTCAAGTTAAGAAAGTATTAGTAGACAGTGGGAGTTCGGTCTACGTCATAATGATAGATGTGCTAAGACAGATGGAACTTGATCTCATAATTTTAAAATCAGTAGGAACACCCTTAATAGGGTTTAGAGGGTCGGAAGTGATGCCCTTGGGAACCATCGATCTACCTATGACTTTGGAATTTGGGTGTAAGTAGAGAACGATAATGCTAAAATACTTGGTAGTCAACGTTTCTTTTGCCTACAACATAATACTAGGGAGGCCAAGCTTGAATTACTTCCAGGCAGTGATCTCCACGTTCCATCAAAGGTTAAATTCCCTACCAGACATGGGGTATGTGTATGGGTAGTTCACGGAGACAAAAAGTGGCTAGACAGTGTTATAATTTGACAGTCTCCAAACCAAGGTCGTCGTTCCTAGACAACATGGAAAAAACGATAGAGGTCAAGTGGGGGGAGTACTAGAGATACCAGCACCAATAGAAAGCAAAGATATCAAGTTGTAGCCCAGCAACCCAGAAAGGTTACCTGCATTAGGTCTCAGATGACCGATGCGGCTGAGGTAATGATGATAGATTTCCTAACGGCTAATGCTGCCATGTTTGCATGGGAGTCGGAGGATCTGCAGGGCATTAGTGCTGAAGTAATAGTGCACCGATTGAACATCTACCCTGTGGCCATGCCGATCTAACAAAGAAAAAGGAACTTCGGCGGTGAAAGGAATGCAATCATAGCCAAAGAAGTGCAAAAATTGTTAAAGGTGAGTTGCATCGCAAAAGTGTAGTACACGGACTAGTTAGCCAATGTGGTGGTAGTACCCAAAAGGTGGGGAAAATGGCGATGTGCACAGACTTCACAGATTTAAATAAGGCATGTCCGAAGGATCCCTACCCATTGTCGAGGATTGACGCCCTTGTGGACTCCACACTCTGGATGCGCCCTACTAAGTATGATGGGTGTGTTCCAAGGCTACCATCAGATAGCCATGGTGGATGAGGATCAGTTAAAAACTTCTTTCATCATGGAAAAAGGACTATATGCTATAAGATCATGCCGTTTAGGCTGAAAAATGTCCGGGCTATGTTTCAAAGGTTGGTAAATAGAACTTTTGAGAAATTGATTGGCAAATCAATGGAGGTGTATGTGGACGACATGGTGGTTAAGAACAATTGGAAGAATGTTTTGGAATAATCAGAGAATATGGGATGAAGCTCAATCCAACAAAGTGCACCTTTGGGGTCAAAGGGGGAAAGTTCTTGGGATACTTAATCACAGAGAGAGGTATAGAGGTCAACCCGAAAAAAGTGAAGGCTATAATGGAGATGAAGTCCCCCAGGTCGGTAAAGGAAGTACAACAGCTTACGAGGAGGATAGCATCGTTAGGTTGTTTTCTATCCAGATCAACGGCTAGAAGCTTGTCGTTCTTTCAAATAATGAGAAAATGAAAAGTTTTGAATAGACGAAGGAAGCGAAGAGGCTTTCCAAGGGTTGAAGGAATATTTCTCAAGCCCGCCAATACTAGTGAAGCTAGAAGCAGGTGAAGTATTGATACTCTACATGGCGGTGTCGGACTCAACCGTTGGCGCGGTCCTAACTAAAGAGTTGGATGGACAACATAGACCTGTCTACTATGTTAGCAAATTGTTGCAGGGGGGCGAACAAAGATACTTAGTAGTGGAGAAGTTTGCTTTGGGTTTGGTTACGGCCGTTAGGAAGCTTAGCCATACTTCCAATCACATCAGATCATGGTAATGACAAACCAACCGCTCAAAGGTGTCCTAGCCAAACCCGAAGTGTCGGGACGCCTTGTAAAGTAGGCCATAGAATTCGGGGAGTTCGTGATTGAATTCAAGCCGCGAAAAGCTCTGAAAGCACTAGTATTAATAGATTTCATAGCAGAATCCAGTAAGATGGAAGTCGGGCTCATGGAGGTCAAGGAGGATCGATGGACAATGCACACCGACGGCTCATCTATGTCGAGAGTATTGGCTGCTGGCATCTGGATTTGAGGACTGAGTGGCGAGGAGCACGAGTTTGAAGTAAGGCTAGATTTTCAAGTGACAAATAATGAGGCGGAGTATGAGGTACTAATAATGGGCTTAGAAATGTTAAAGCTCTGGGTGTGAAAGACATTTGGGCTTTGACTCACTCACAATTGGTAGCTAACCAGTACTCGGGGATGTACGAAGCTAAGGATCAGAGGATGAAGGAGTATTAGGAGGTCGTAAAAAAACATAGAAATTAGTTTGATAAGTTTGAACCATAACATGTGCCAAGATCTGAAATGAAATAGCAGATGCCTTAGCCAAATTCGCAAACATGGTTGTGAGAACCAGGGGACAAGAAAATCACTTTCATGGTTAAGGCACAAACGACGAATCAAGAGAAAGGTGAATTGGTGGTTCTAGTCGCATCAAAAGGCAGAAAGCAAGATTTGGTGAGATACATGACCGACGACACTTGCGATCGAGAAGCAGGGGAAAAGTCTAGTTCGTAATGATAAACTGAGAGCTATATAAGAAAACTTTCGAGGGACCAACGTTGAGATGCCTAGAAATGGAGGAAGCAAACTGCATAATGAGAGAAATACAAGAAGGCAGATGTGGCAACCATTTCAGGAGTAGGGCATTGGCCAACAAGATCTTAAGACAAGGGTACTTTTAGCCCACTTTGAGAGAAGATGCAAAGGATTTTGCTGAAGGTGCGAGCAATGGCAGAAGTATGCCAACTTAATTCACGCTCCAACCACAAACATGGAAATAACCAAAGCAGCGTACCCATTTGATATGTGGGGGATCGACATCGTTGGGCATTTTAAGCAAGGTAAGGGACAGAAGAAGTTCATCATTGTAGCGGTCGAGTACTTCAATAAGTGGATTGAGGCTAAGGCAGTGTCGAGGATCACAGAAAGCGAAGTGATGAAATTCCTCTAGCAAAACATCGTATGTAGGTTCGAAGTGCCCGGGACTTTGTATCCGACAACGGGATGCAATTCCAATGCCGAAAGGTCGTCGTTTGGTGCAAGAAAATGAAGATCCAACATAATTTCACGTCAATCAAAAACCCCAGAGCCAATGGCCAAAATGAGGTGTCAAATAGGACAATCCTTCAAAACTTGAAGACTAGGCTGGACGGAACAAAGGGGGCATGGGTAGAGGAATTACTGGGCGTCTTATGGGCCTATAGAATGAGCCCTAGAACAACGATGGGAGAAACCCCTTTCTGTTTGGTGTACGGGATGGAGGCCAGTAATCCCGATGGAGATAGGGGCAATGACACTAAGAGTCCAGGAATACGAGAGAGAGGCAAATGAAAGGGACGTGGACTTGGAGATAATTGAAGAAAGAAGAGATGCAATGTATATAAAGACTTTGTAGTTTAAGAATGCAATGATAAAAGCCCACAATAAGCACGCCAAACATCAATACTTTCAGGTCGGAGATCTGGTTTCAAAAAAAGTCGAAGTCTCGAAACATGCAGGGAAATTGGACACAAATTGTGAAGGACCATACAAAGTAGTCAAGGTCTGCAAGAGAGGGGCCTATAGAATACAAACGTTAGGAGGAGATGATCTGCCATGACCCTGGAATGTAAGCAACTTGAAAAAGTTTTATGCATAGAAAACAAGTTTTACATGTAGAAAGCAAGATCGAGGGAACTCATGTCTTTTCTATTTTACCTGTTACCTTTTTTTTTGTAATCGATCGAACCATGCCCCCAAATTTTGCTTGGGAGAACAATCATTAAGAATGGAATCACTTTTTGTAAAGTTAGATGGAAAATGTCCACAGGATTTTTGCAGATTTGAAGTCGCATTCGGCAGGAGTTTTGCAGATGTAAGGTCGCATACAAGAGCCTCTTAAAACCATAAAAACAAACCTCTTAAGGTCGCATGTGAGATCCTTTTAAGGCAATTAAAAACCTATTAAAGTCGTATGAGAGAGCCTCTTAAGGCTATAAAATAAACCTGTTAAAGTCGCATGCGAGAGCCTCTTAAGGCCATAAAAATAGGCCTCCTAAGGTCGTGTGAGGGCTTATTCACCATTAAGGCCATAAGGTATAAGCCTATTAGAAATGAATAAGGAATGTGAAATATAATGACACTAAACAATAGAAGGATAAATACTCAAAAAGTAATTTAAAAGTTGCATTTCATACACAGGCAGGGCAAAAGATACAAGGCAAAAAGCCCAAAATATTTTAACTCCTACATCCTAAGGGGATGGCTCCTGTCGGGGAGTCGCAGAAGATTCTGCAATCTCCCAAGAAGGGAGGGAAGGAGTAGAGTCCACCAAGGTAGCAAACTCATCTTCGGAAACAGAGTCGACAACAACTTCTTTCAGGTTAGCTTTCAACTCTACATCTTTGAAAAAACTAACTTGTCGGGGGTCGAAGCCTTCCTTCAAAGCTTTTAGAAGTTTCAACTTGCTAAGGCACTTGTAGAAACCCACGAAGCCCTCATTTGTCGTCCTTTTCACTATGCGACCTTGAAGGATCAGGATTGCATGAATGCACAAGCAAAGGCGAGCTTGTTTCAAGGCGTCCAAATACACAAGGGACTTCAAATAGTCGTTTTTCCCCGAACCATGCCAGATTCGAACGCCTTGTTTTCTTTGGGTTTCAGAATTTCATTTTAGCTTTCAGGGACTTAACCTCGAATTTGAGGGACTCGCAAGAGCGGTGAGCATTAGAAGCTTTCCGTTGGGCCCGAGCTTTCTCCTGGGTCATTCTTTTATTTACTTCTTAGCATTGGCATATCTCGCTTTCACGTCATTAAGGTCCTCGCCAGCCTTGGTTAGGTCCTGCTGAAGATTATGGTTGGTAGCTTCAATGAATTGTATCCAGGATGAAATATCGTCACGATCGTAGCGCCAATAGGAGCATTGCAAACTCAGAGCATAGAGAAATTCATGCTCGGAAATTTTCCCACTCTTCTCGGTCGGGCACTCAATCTCGGAGCAAGAAATTGATAGAAGTGGTGAAGAACGGGAGGAAATGAATGCCAATATATATAGGAAGACCTAGTTAAGAAAGTGGTGCACACAACGGGCGGAGGGCAAAGAGACATCCCAAGTTTACTGCTTAGATCTAAGCCTAAGTAATTCAATTTTTTGCCGGTCCCGCTCAATAAGAATACTTAGACTTGGGGGAGTAAATGAATGGGATGAATACGTTTTGGGCCACACAGGTGCTGGGTTTACCAGTCTTGCCTTGGGTTGAATCCTTAAGATAAGAAGGTACCGGACCCTGAAGCGAAAAAGGCCCATAAAGCCCAGGGAGATACACTAAAAGACAAAGTCCTCCTAGAAAATGGGCATGACCGACACGTGTAAGCATCTAGGGTGAACAGGCTGAGACCTTCCGTACAAAGTTCATCCAAGGATGTCTAGATACATTCCAATCAATCCCCATTAATCATCAATCAAGCCTATCATTTCATAAGGTATGATTTATTCATACCAAGTGAAAGAGGCTTAATTTTAGTTGATTCACTTTCTAAAAGAGACAAGTCAACTAGTCATCAAAAGCCATGTATGGCCGATTTTTTGTGCTTCCAAATGAAACAATTTTCGGCTACCCTCTTTTGGGAAGAAGTCCAACTTTTTCTAATTCCAAACGTGGAATTAACACATCTCTTGGGCCAAGATTTAATCGAGCGGATATTACTGTAATCCAATTACAACAAGCCCAAGAATTAAATCCTATTTAATTCATGGCCCAATTAAATAACTCCCGTTGATCTTTTAATATAATTAAAAGATTCAAGTTTCGTTCTCTACTTAATCGATAAATCCGATTTACCAATAAAACGAGCGCCTAATACAATATCGGCCATCCATCCAATGGACAATCTTGTATGTAATCAATTACTTATCATCCTCTGAAATTGACCCTAAGTCAATTCTTTCACCTCCTCGGTGATTTGTGTGACCCTTTAGGTTCACCCTCAGCTAAACTTGGGCCCGTGTCCAGCAGGAGCCCGTCACCATGGGTGGTCGTCTAGCAATGGTCCATGGCACTAGAGACTAGGTGAATGTTGGCGTGAACATTTAGGCGCCGATTCTGTACGGGTATAGTCCTTCCGTCTACCATCTCCCGACCTTAGTCTAGAGTATGGAATTGGCATCGGTTTTCATCCTTGACTAGGCGTCTATGCTTAATACTAGAGACTATGCATGTCTCATTGCATCGACACAAGAAACCATTTTCTGCTCGATCAACCACTATGGCCACAGGTTTAAGCAGCATGAACATATCTCAGAGTGCATAGGAGATACCTCTGTCACATACTGATAGGGGACGAATCCTCTTCTTAAAACCCACTGTCCTCGCTACACATTCTGACTGCACTGGACAAGGCTTATAATGAACATGTCTGCGACATGATCGCCTCTCGCCAGATCCAAGATATAGCCATCGTGTGCACGTGACGGTCGTGGTTCCTCAACTCTGAGGACTACTCCCATACTATCAGAACTGGGAAAATCCAATCATACCGACCAAGCTTTCAAGACTTCCATATGATGATCCCTATGAATCAGCTCAGTCAGCTCGACCCCAGTCGACCAACCAACAAAGATCGAATAGGCGTCCCATGCCTATCACCGATGAAACATGGCACTCATCCAATGAATACGACTCTTGGTGCAAGTCTCTATAGGACTCTCGATTGCCTGTCTTGAGGTCCTCGACTTGGAACGTTTTAGACCCAACCCTTTATCAGTTGATTTCATAACCACCATCCAATGTGTGGCCCAACTTCATGAGTTATTAACGTGGTATGTGGGCTTTTTTATGATATATGAAAAAACGACATTTAACATATGGAAAATGAGCACAACAAAGATGATAGCAATTGTAACAAATACTCATTTTATTCATTATATAAAATTACATTACATCGATTCGTCAAATAAATTACAAAATGTCAAACCTATTGGCTTTTTGGTCACCTATTCTAACACAAACCTCCCTCAGCTGATCCTCCATAGCTCTGCAGAATGCCAACGTGTCATCGACGAACAAAAGATGAGAAACTGGTGGAGCATTAGAAGTAATCGCTCCCCATCTAACCTCCCCTCTCATTCAACTACTTGAATCAAGCTAGAGAAGGCTTCTACAGAAAAAAATAAACCAATACGGAGACAAAGGATTATCGTGATGGATGCCTCTCTCCGGTCGAAAGAACCCAAATTGATCCCCATTCAACGTTAATGAGTACGACACAGTTGTGACTAACAAAAGGATAAGGTCCACAAATATATGATCAAACCCTAGCCTAAGCAGTACACCCTGAGAAACGGCCACTCCACCCTATCATAAGCTTTGCTCATGTCCAGTTTTATAGTCGCACATGCCTTATTCAATCGGGTTGACGTTTTAAGATGATGATTTAACTCGAGTGCTAACAACACATTATCAGTATATAACCAACCCAGAATAAAAGCAGATTTGGTGTGACACACTACTTCATCAAGCAAAGGCCTAACACGATTAGCTACGCATCTGGAAGCAATTTTAACAATCACGTTACAAAGACTAATCAGACATAATTGGGTCACCTCTTTTTGGAGATTGACATTTAGGAATGAGCATAATATGAGTATAGTTGAACTTATGAAGCAAAACATGCTCTTTAAAGATAGGAAGAACAATAGATGTCACATCGTCACCAACAACATGATAGAATTCTTGGAATATAAAGGGGTCATACCATCAGGACCAGGAAATTTAAGAGGAAACATACCGAATACAACAATCTTTACTTTAGAAGCAGTGAATAGCTCAGTAAGAGACTGATTCATTTACACATAGACACATAGTTGAATGGTCACTAGCACCTCATCCACATACGAAACCAATGGTTGAGAGGAGGCAAAGATATGTCGAAAGTATCAAAGGAGAATCCCCTGTATATCTTCATCCCTATCCCTCCACACCTCATCCTCATCTTTTAACTTATGAAACATATTATGGTGGCGCCGAGACAAAGCATAAGCACGGAAAAAAAACTAATGTTCCTATCACCATCCGTCAAACAATGTGTTTTGCTCCGTCGTTGCCACTTCAACATCTCCGACACCTAAAGGTCCTCCAGCTTTCTTCTGATCAATTCTATCTCTTTGTGCTCATCCTCCTCTAACTGTCCACCCTCCAGCTGAACATATCTATCCTCCAATGACTTGAGATCCCAACCCGACTTAAGAAAATGTTCCCTATTCCACCGCAGATTCCCAATCTACATTCCTGAATTTTTTGGGATAACCGATGCCCTAGATCATTCCCTTTTGGCAAACTCTATGCGTCTGCCACTACCTTACCACACTCATTAGACTATAACAACTTAGCTTTAAATTTAAACTATCATTTCCTCCTAATACGTTGAACACCCCCTCCCAAATCCCAATGAATCAAAACATAGCATGATTAGAAACGGAGTTGCCGAATGATGAACAATCGTATTCGGATAATTGTCACGCCAACTAGGATTGCCATACGCCCCATCCACGAGCCCATATCGTATCCGGATGTCGACGTCGGTTGCACCAAGTAAACCGCAGACCATGAAAGATCTCACAAAAATCCAAACGCTCAAGCGCCGTCCTAAAAAATCTTCAACTTGTTATCGAGGCCTCTCAATGCCCGTTTTCTCATGCTGCTCTAGAATCTCATTGAAATCCCCTGCACAAATCCAAGGAACATCCATCTAAGAACTCAACTAAACTAACCTATCCCAAATCATCCTCTTCCTAGTTGCGTCCTGGTACCCACTAAAATTCGTAAATCTCCAATTAACACGATTTAACTTCGGCAGCACATCCACATCAATATGGTTCTTAGAATAAGATCTAAACTGAACATCTACATCCTTTCACCAAAACAAATCTAGCCCCCTTGAACGACCCTTATTGGCATTGGAATTCCAAACATGTGTAGGTGATCTCGCATCCGCACAAATCTACTTCTTCCACACTTTGTTTCCAAAAGAAATAATAATAGGAGCCGAACCTCTCGGATGCAGTCCCTGAGCTTCTGAACTGTCAAAGCCCCTGCAAGCCTCGATAATTCCACACGAACGCACTCATGGCGAGCGGTAGCGACTGCGATTAAATCTGAATCCTCCCCCTCCTCACCAAACACTCAGCAAACGGATCACTCCCCTCATTCGAGATACCAATCACTTCTCATTTGAGATACATTCCTGGATTTGTATTTTTGTGCATTGTAAGATAAGATTAATTTGTTTCATATGCAAGTTTCATCACTAGTATCTTCATCATATTATTTTGGGATTCTATCTTGTTTGCATATGCTTTTGGTCATTCGTGTATGAAGCTGCTAAGGGTGCTTTTGATTTAGGTACTTAGTCGTATCACGAATGGCAAAATGATAATTTGAAAGTTACTATGTTGCAATGTTATGACAATTCATTCAAGTGATTTTATATGAATGTATTAAATCAAATTCAATCTCTTATTCATACATGCATTATGCGGATCCATTCAATCAAATTTAACAGTAGATTTGTGTTCACTACCTGTAATGTTCTGATCTTTTGATTCTTTTGCGCTCAATATGAATTTTCCTATCTTAAGTGGCTTTTATATATTTCTTGTTCAATTCACTAAATAGAATTGAGTACCTAAGAAATAAAATTATGGGTAGAGAGCGATACCCAAAAACAAATAACACTAATAACGTTTAAAAATAATTCAAATAAATTACCAAATAAATAAAATTATGGGTAGAGAGCGATACATTCTAAATAAGCATCAAATTTTCTTGGTTGTTTGGGATCCATGAGCACAACAAGAAAGTAGGATTTTAGAGACAAATTTTTCCATCTCTGAAACTTATAAATCTGACTCTAAAAAAATTTAGACATATATTTTCTTCATCTCCAAATTGGCACACATTGTGACGGATTGTCATATCAGTCGCAAAAGTTTTGCCACATCAACTTCTTTCCAACACAAATCATTTGCGACGCCGCTCATTGCCAAATCCTTTCGTCCTTCGAAATTTCCATCTCAAATTTTCATTTTTCATTTAAAAAACTTGTTACGAAGTTGCATGCGATTTAGGATAGGTTGATGAAAATATATATTAGTCGAAGATATTGAATATCGAGTCAGATTTTAGATCCAAAATCCAATTTACGTTTATTTGGGTTGGATTTTACACAAGCATAACAAGGAAGGGTCGGCCGTCACCGAAAAACTCTCTCCATGAGAGCAATTGTGTCTCCGATGAGAGCCCCGGAATATTGAGTGTTGAGTGCTTGTTATACGTCTTAGAGGCCATTGTTCGCATCTCGGCTCTACCAATAAGCGTGCAGAATTTTTTCCTACTGTCTTTTCTTTTTGTCCCCTACCTTTTCCTTATCTTTGCTTTTTGATTTGTGTGTTTTTCAAATTCAAGGTAGACAATTCTCTCCAATCGGGATAGGCTATCTGATGGTCTTTTGCGTCTCCAGTAACACCTGACTACTTTTCTCACTACTCTCTCTACTATGGAGGACAACTTGGCCTCTTTGAAGAGTAAGATGAAACTTATGGGGAGGAGGAATTGGGTCTGAATCTTAATTTTGGCATTTGGACGGGGGATATGATGGAAGTAGGTTACTAATTGATAGGCAGGCTATTGACGAGTAAGCCTTTTAAATTTGACCTCCTTCGAGATACTTTATTATAAGTGATTAATCCTATCAAAGGCATGGCCTTAAAAATAATTGAGAATGACAAGTTGCTATTCATGTTCAATCATGTGGTTGATATGAAGAGGGTCTTGGATGGATACCCCTGGAATTTTAATAGAAACATCCTGATTCTGTGTGAACTGGGGGATGAAGAGAATCCTCAATCTTTAGACTTGAATTGGTGCCCCTTTTACGTCCATATTCATGATCTTCCCATTTGGAAAATTGCGAAGGAAATGGCTAAAGCTATTAGGAATTGCTTGTTCAAGCTCATCAAGGTAGAACATATGGATTCACATCTAAGTGCAGAAGCCACTGCTCCGTTTTCTCAAACTCCAATCCCCTACCAGTGACGCTATCACAGTATCATTCACTTACGAATGTCTCCTAATTTCTGCTACCTCTGTGGTGTTCTGGGCCATTTGTCAAAATTTTGTGAGCTATGATACGAACCTAACTTTTCAAGATCCAGGCGATAGTTGTCCTTATGAGCCGTGGCTCCGCGCAGATATTCCGACCAGATTCCATCAAGGTCACTGGCAACCATACAGCGCCAGTAGCCCTACTCAGAATAAGGAAACTTCCTCTTAGAATGGTATCTCTTCGTTTAGCATCGGGAGGGTTGATGGATTGCGTGGACCTACAATCTTTGAACCACGGCCTAATCTCGGCCACTTTGGTAACTCCCGTGATCGGCGGCATGAGGATCATTTATAGAATTTGGACAATATCAGTAGATCACCCGTGATTTCTGCCAATGATATTCCCATAATTGACGCAAAATTGTCAGCAACTTCCAGTCCTTCGCTGAGACCGAGTTCCTTGCCCCGTCAACCTTATACCTCGCCCCAGTCACCTCCCTCTGATAAATCATGCATAATACAACAAATTGAGCCCCCCACACGCATAACTTCTTCCCTCCCGCAGCCATTCAAGAATCTTATTATCACACCGCAAGCCGTTTCTGATACCCTACCCTTCATTTCGAACCTATCTCCAAGCACTCATAGATAGCTTATCTGGTCATTTTTAACTATCTGACCCCACTTTACACCCAGTTCCTCTGTCCATCTCTGTTAACCTTATTCCTCCCAAAAAATAGAAGAGAAAATACACATACTGCACTATTCTTCCAACTCCACCTTCCATCAACCCTGTTAATTGAAAGCGAAAAGGGAGGTCCCAATACCACAATCGAAGCTTCCCCTATTAATCTTCTGAAGAGTCATATGCTTATTGATGAAGAGAGTACATTGGCGGAGGTTCCCACACAACCCCACCGGGAGCAATGATTGCCCTTAGCTGGAACTGCTAAGGGTCAGGTGGCCCTTGGACAATTCAGACACTTGGCGAGATCATTCACCAATTGCACCCGAACATGATCTTTCTAATGGAAATGAAATGTACGTCAAGAAACATCAAGCATCTTAAATGTCGTTTTAATATGCATGGTGTTTCAGTAGATTCTAAAGGTAAATCTGGTGGTTTAGCACTTCTTTGGTTTAAGTTAGTGGACGTTTGCTTGCATTCCCTCTTAGACAGACACATTGACATCACAATTGGCCTTAACTCTCTGGGCCATGGATTCTGTATAACTGGTTTTTACGGGGACTCGGACACTCTTAAACGAAAACTCTCTTGGAACCTTCTACGTCATTTTCATACTCAATCAAAGAAGGCTTGGTTATGTCTAGGATATTTTAATGAGATCCTCTCACAGGGTGAGAAATCCGGGCATGTACCATTTTGGCAGATAAAGGAATTCCGATCTATATTGAACCATTGTATGTTACAAGACTTGGGTTTCTCCGGGGATAGATTCACCTAGTGCAATCGATGGGAGCATCCATTTACTGTTCGAGCCCGCCTTGATCGCGCCTGTGTAAACAAAAATTGGTTGGATCTCTTTCCAAACTCTTTGGTGTGACACCTATCAGCGCTTGCTTCATACCATAACCCTATTATGGTGGATACCAACCCAACGACCTTACGAGACATGGGGTGTATGGACAAACCTTTTCCATTTGAGGCCATGTGGATTCGGGCAGAGGAGTGTGAGGACATTGTCTGTACGGTGTGGACGTTGGATTCTGGCAATGCGAAGATTGGGCAGATCCTCACGAAACTGCAGACATGTGGTGCCTCGCTTACGTTGTAGAACAAGCATAAATTTGGTAATATCAGCAAGAGAAAACAAGAACTGGAACAACAAATTGGATTGCTCCTAAGGACCGATCTGGCGGCGGAAAATCTTAGCGTTGTTCGTGAATATAAAGAAGAATTAGAGTCAATTTTAACTATGGAATAATTCACGTGCAAGCAACGAGGCAAGGCCGAACGGTAAAAAGAACGGGATAAGAATACGCATTTCTTTCACCTAAAAGCTTCAGCTCGCCGCAAATGGAATTTGATCACCAAGCTTAAGAACTGTGATGGCCAGTGTTGTTACGAACTGGGGGACATTCAACGCACTATTGCTGATTATTTTGAAGACATCTTCTCTTTATCTAGTCCTTCGGATTCTGTTATGTAGGAAGTGGTGAGTTCTATTAGTCCGAACGTTACCGAGGAGGTGAATCAGACCTTGACGTTGCCTTATGCCCGAGAGGAGGTTGAATGCGCCATCTTGATGGTGTTTCCATACAAATCACCCAGTCCCCCGATGGTATGTCTCTTATCTTTTTTCACAAATACTGACATATCACATGTAGCGTTGTTCTAAATCTACTCAAAAACTTGATTCTTTATTATCGTCTTAATTATATATTTATCGTCCATATTCCTAACTGTGATGATCCAAAAACTGTCAACTAATTTAGGCCTATTAGTTTATGCAACGTCATTTCAAAATTGCTTCTAAAGCAGTTACTAATAGGCTTAAACCATTCATGGATTCTATCATCTCTGCCTCTCAATCAGAGTTTATTCCTAGCCGGTTAATCTCTGATAAAATTCTGATTGCTTTCAAGATTAACCACTTTCTAAAGAATAAGCCAGGTGGGAATAAAGGTTTTGCGGCGCTCAAACTTGATATGAGCAAAGCTTACGATCGAGTGGAATGGGCTTTTCTCATACGTATCCTTTTCAGCTAGGTTTTCATTCCCGCTTATCGATTTGATCATGCTCTTTGTTAGTAATGTGTCTTATTCGTTTTTGTTGAATCGTGCCCAGTTTGGTTTCCTTCGGCCTCAAATAGGACTCCGCCAAGGCGACCCTTTGTCGCCTTATTTATTTCTTATGTGTGCAGAGGCCCTTGCGGACTTATTCAACAGGTGGAGAACATGGTTAGTATTAGAAGCATTGCTATTAGTCAGTCTACCCCACGTATTTCTCATCTTCTCTTCGCGGACGACACTCTTATCTTCTGTGAAGTCTTTTTCGGAGCCGTGCATTCGATCCGAGAGCTACTGGATTTGTATGCATCTGCTTTAGGTCATGTTATTAATCTTGAGAAATTTGCCAGACCTTTAGTCCGAATCTCTCTTTGAACAAACAATAGGAGCTTGTTGAATTGTTAGGAGTGGCCATCATGGATAAACACAACAAATACTTGGGTCTAGAAAAGAAATGTTTGCCAGAATTCGGGACCGTTTTTGGGCTCGAATTCAATGATGGAATGCCAACGTCCTGTTGCAAGCGGGTGAGGAGGTACTCATCAAGCAGTCTTGCAAGCGATCCCTTCCTATTCCATGTCCTACTTTAAGCTACCGAAAACTTTCATTCGGGAACTTGAGGGCATGATGACGGATTTTTGGTGGCACAACAAACGGGAGAAGAGGATCCACTGGATTTTGTGGGCGAAGATGTGTACACCTAAAGCTTGCGGAGGACTCGGTTTCGAAGTATTGAGGCTTTCAACGATGCGCTTTTGGCGAAATAGGCTTGGGAAATATACAACATCCAAATACGTTAGTGAGTCACCTTTTTCGAGCTAAATCTTCACTCAGTTCGACTTCTTCTCTTCTAGCTTGGGCAGTAGGCCTTCTTTCATGGTGCAGCATTTCCGGAGTTCGAGAGCTTGTGAGGAAAGGACTTGGATGGCAAGTTGGAAACATAGAAACATCAATGTGTGGATGGACAAGTGGCTTCCTAAACAAGGAGGTAAGCAACCTATTCGGTGCCTTCCTTTATTGCCTGCTGAATACAAAGTTAGTTTGCTTATTGATCCAACCAGTGGCCTTTGGAAACCCGATCTTATTGACATTGAGTTCATTGTGGAGGATGCCGAATGCATAAAAGCTATCCCCTTTAGTCATATTCGCGTGAACGATAGACCAGTCTGGTTGCCCGATAAGAATGGTCGTTTCACAGTGAGAAGTGCACATCATCTGGCTGTTTCGCTGAAGGATATGGTTGTAGCTTCATCATCCAATCCCCTTCACGACCGACCAGAGATTCATGCCTTTTGGAAATCTCTGTGGAAGAAGGGAATACCCTCACGGCTAAAGGTGTTTAGCTGAAAAATCTTCTGGGGTGCCTTCCCTACACTATCAAACATTGCGTCACGACGGGTGGATGTTTCGACGGCTTTCCCACTCTGCTCCATAGAGGTGAAGATGCGAAACACATTCGCCTTGGCTGCACATTCTCCAGGAAAGCTCGGGATATGATGGACCTTCCATGGCATATTGTTTCAGCATGGACGACGGACGATGGGAGTTGGCTGGCTGATATCTGCTCGAAACTTGCCCAAGAGGAGGGAGACAAATTTTTTTCTATCTGTTGGGGATTATGGTGTCACAGAAATAAAGTCCTCATGGAAAACTAATGGAAGGATCCTTTGGCTGTGGTTACTGACGCTAGTCTATTCCTTGGCGAGTTTAAGAGCTTCATGCGACTTCTTACAACCCGTCATGTTCCACCCGAGAGCTCCAAATGGCAAGTCCTGAGCAATCATGCATCAAGAGCAATTGCGATGGGGCAATTTTTGAGAGAGAGCAGACTATGGGTACTGGTATCATAGCGAGAGATGTGGCTTCCTCATGCCTTGGGACCAATCGAGGCTCTTTCCTTTCCTTACATCACCAGAACATGCAGAACTGTTCACGCTACAGGAGGGGGTGGAGTTCGCACACACTCATGGGTGGTAGAATGTCATTGTGGAGAGCGATTACTTGCAAGCAATATTGCGATTAAATTCAAGGGTCGGCGACACATCCATTCATGAAAATTTGGTGAAAGCCATTCGTGACCGTGCCTCGACTTGCACTTTCTCTCACATCTGTCGAACAGGCAATAATGACGCTCATCTTGTGGCTAGAAGTGCTATAAACCACTGATACAATGTATTGTTCCATTTTCTAGCAATACAATGTTCTTTCCTATAAGGGGGGGGGGGGGGGGGTTGGATTTGAATCAACAAGAAATGTCATTAAATTCCTAATTGCTTGAAACTTTTCCTTATGTAGTAAAAGATACATACGTTATCAAATTCCTATCCCACATGAATTTCTCTGTACCTTTTTCTTTCGGGTAAAATGTAAGCTACCCATGTAATATTGCAAATAAGCAAATTATCCCCTATGAAAAAAGATAATAATTTATTTCAATGTGTTAATGATGGTAAATCATTGGAATTTATCCACATGTTCTTTTAAGTAAATTATCCCCCCACGGCATGATAGTAATATTGTAAAATAAAAAAATTTACTTCCCTGTCTAAACGGATAAATATTACTTTTTTTTATTGAGAAATAATTTGCTCATTTACAATATTACAGAGATAAATTGCATTAAATTCTTTTTCTTTTGTGTTTTCTTCCATAGAGTACGTCACCAAAGACTTTAACCATTGGAGTTTATACAGACGTGAATTATTTGTGGAGTAATTCATCTAAAATAGCATGACAAATAATTTACTCGAAAGACGCTAAAAGAAGGAACGAAATCGCAACTTTTATGACAAAGAAGAATAAATACGTAAGTGCACCATTATTCAGATTTAAAAATATTTGTATTGTGTCTTGTTGTTCCTCCTCCCATATTCCCTTCAGATATGCTCTCATCTTCTTATCTCCAATGTCTCATCAATTATGGCAAATCATGCCTTCTTGTCCCATGCACTGACAGAAACGGATGCATATAAAATTAATGCAAAATTTTGAGAAAAATGCATTCGAACCCCGTAATATTGTAAAGGAATAAATTATCAACTAACAGAAAAAAATAAAATTAGTAATTTATCTTCTTGTGTTCTTTAAATGAAGTAATTTACCTCTCTGTGTTTTATAAAATAAAGCAATTAAACAAGAAGGTAAATTGCTTCATTTTATAAAATACAGGGAGATAAATTATTATTTTATTTTTTATAAGAAAATAATTTACTCGTTTATTATATCACATGGGGTAAGTTGCATTAGACCCGCAAAATTTTGAATAAATTGTGCATGATCATGTCTTCAAATTTGAAAATCTTGAGTTACTACCCAACTCAAGGATGAAAAATCAGTCATACTATATGTTCGATATGCAGTTTTAAATCTATCGATAAAAGTTTGTTTCAATTTGATTATTTAATTTAACAAGTGATCAAATTCTAACTTAATTTTTCATTTGATAAGTTTAATTTCAATCTATATTTTTGCTTGATTCGATTATAGAAAGAAGAATAAAATATAGTTAAAAACATCAAAGCGTTCGAGCTCAATTGGCATCCAATTCTACAAGAATTTGTTCGAGTTCGATTTAATTATTCATCAAACTAAAATCGAACACAAATTTTTTAAACTCGAGCAATAATATGTTCACTTAAATTCGACTTGTTTACGACCCTATACTCTAGAATTGTTATTTCCACACCCTAGCATGATCCTCTTTATTACATTTATTCATCCATGAAGACAAAATTACTAACACATATGGTTAAATGCAATAAGTTCCTGTAAAAATATTAAGCGAAAAATGCAAGAAAACCCCCCGTGATATTGTAAATGTGCAAATTACTCCCTTATAAAAAAAATAAATAGTAATTTACCCCCTTGTATTTTCTAAAATGAAGCAATTTATCCCCTTGTATTTTTGAAAATGAAGCAATTTACCTCCCTGCCTAGGGAGGTAAATTGCTTCATTTTGAAAAACACAGGGGGTAAATTGCATTAAACCCAAAATATTAATACATAAAAGAAATTCCTTAAACATAAATTAGAAAAGAAATAATAAGGCCCACAGAACTTTAAAATAGAAAAGAAAAATGCAACATCCTAACGTATGAGATAGTGAACTTCGTTTTAAAAAGCTTCAGGCGTAGAATACCTTTTTTAATTTTTTATTTTCATTTTGTTATTTATTAGTAGTTTAATTTACCTTTATAGTGGGTAAAGTTCAATTTACACATCATAAAGCTTACCTTTGGGTTGATAAAGAATTTGCATTTCTTTCCTTTTTGCATCACTACACCATTTCCTTTTATTAAGGTTAATTTTTGTGGTAACAAACACTGAAAAAAATTAATATTTCAGTGTAGTCACTCCAAAAAATATAACATTTAATCATAGCTAATTACCATAATTAATAATAAATAATCGTGATAAATACTCATCATTGACCACACGGCCACGCAACGGTACGTTGTTGGTCATGGTTTATGCGAGAGTGACTAAAATATTTTTCATGACTAAAAGAATAATTTTTTCATAGTGTAAAATCTAGTTTTGGCTTCAGTTTTATTTAACCGTGATTAATAATAGTTATTTACCACGGTTGTTAGTCATAGTCATCAATATTGTAGCCAATAGTAATTTTTTTCTAGTGAGTTAATTACTATGATAAATCATGGCGAACACAAATTAACCACGACCCCTCAAATGGCCATTAGCCGTTGTTTGTGTTAGTGTGACCAAAACATTAGCCATAGTTAAAATCATGACAAATATTTTGGCTATCTCTAAAAATCATAGAAAATATTGATTAATCACAGTAAAATTTAAATTTTTGTATTAATTTTATTTGACTATAGTTAATCGTACGTATTAATTTACCACAACTTTTAAGTTGTGATCATTTATCGTGTAGAGAAAAATAAATTTTCTTGTCGTGAAAGCTCAATAAATGAATTAAGTAACCATATCTTTTTCACGCCATTTCTGCGGTTAAATTGAACGTTACGGTACATTAAATTACAAAAAGAAAAACCCATTTTTTCTTCTTTATAGACAATATTTTGTCCAGTTACAGAATAATCGCATTTGATATGATGTTACAATCAGAAATAGGGACAATATAAAAATAATATTTTAATATAAATATAATTTAAAATCCTGGTCGTCTATATCTAGAATAATTTCAGGAATAAAACAGATACAACAGCACAAGAAAAGAAAGCAATAGCAACAAAAAGAATCAACGGACAATTTTAATATTGTTAATAAATATAAATTTAGTGACAAGAATTTTTATTTTTTCATAATAATAAATTTTGTGGTTTTAATATAATTACTATTATTTTGCAAAAAGTTGTAACAGAAAAAAAATGTGCACAAAGTTATGCTAAAATACAGTTAGTGACACATATATAGTAACAACGAATAATTGTTGTTACGAATCACGATAGATGTGTCACTAATTATTTATAGTTATAATTTTGTACATAATTCTTGTTACTAATAATTATATACATTACAAGAAAATGTGATATTAGTGACAAAATATCAAATGATAATTTAAAAGTTGTCATTAAAAATATGTATTAAGTGACAATATTTTTCATCTTGTCACTATATAATTATTAATGACAAAAATTGTCACTAAATACCATTAGTGACACATTTGTAGTGACAACCCAATATAGTGATAACAATTATTTATTGTCACTAAGTTGTCACTATACATGAGTATTTAGTGACAACTTTATGCACATTTTTTGTCACTAATAAAAAATTTTACAAAATAATAGTAATTATTAAAATCATAAAATTCATTATTGTGAAAAAATAAATATTCTTGTCACTAAATATATATAATTAGTGATAATATTAAAATTATCACTTGGCTTTTTTGTTGCTAATCTTCTATTTTTTTGTAGTGATAGTAACAAGATAAAAGTTGTTGTCACTTAATATATATTTTTAATATTTTTAAATCGTCATTTGATATTTTGTCATAAATTTCATATTTTCTTGTAGCGAGTACAAGGACAATATTGCTCTCTCTCTCTTTTCTCTTTTCTTTCTTCGTTTCTCTTTTTCTTTTTCAAAGTCTTTTGAAAGTTCTCTTTGTAATCAAACTTATATACTAGATGGAGCATTTATTGTCTGAACAAATTCAAGGTTTAATTTTTTTAATTCTAACTCTGATTGAGGGCTTGGATTGTGCCGTGTATCTGTCACCCTTACCTCTTGAATCTGGACTATTTTTTAAGATCTATTCATCGGAGTCAATTATGTCTCTCAATAATAAAACTACAATTTTATTATAGAAAATAGAATATAAAATTTAATTATAAAAATATAATATGCCATATCAAGATATGAACGAGTACTAATATTTAATTAGTGACATGTTAGGTAAACAATTAAATCACAAGTGATTTTGCACTTATCAAAAGTTATTTTATGATTAAAATTTTACACCATAAATCATCTAACTCCTCTCCCACTAAGGCACGCATAATCACATTCCCATTATAAGGACAAATTATTAACACCCATTAAAATTAAATTTAATCCCACAAATATCCTCTGTCATTTTCAAAATTTCGAGTATACCCCTTTAGTTTGTACCTATAATATAAGTACACACCTTATTTAATAGAGAAATTTCACACACACACCCTCTGCGCTATGTTATATGTACCAACACCCATTCAGGATCAGTACCTATAATTTTACAACCCTCAAGTACATTATAACGTCTCTTCAGGGGATGTACTTATAATTTTATAAAGAATAAGAGATGTTTGTGTAATTAGACCTAATTTTAGGGGTGTTCGTATAATTTACCCAATATATATAGGGATAATTACATTTACACCCCTTAATCTATGGCTTATTTACACAAATTACCCCTGTCTTTTAGGTAATTACACATACATCCATAAAAAATGTAATATCATTTACACAAACCACCCCTATTTTTAAAAAAATTACACATACACCCCAAAAATGTTAACATCATCATTACAGGGATAAATGCAATTTTGGTCCCTAAACTTTGCCACTAAAGCAGTTTTTATCCTCAAACTTTTTTAGGTTGCACTATTAGTCCTCAAACAATCATTTTTTAAGCATTTTCGATCTTTCCGTTAACTTTGCCGTTAAACTTAACAGAATATTCATTTTTATTGTAAGAAAAATGTTATTTTACTCTCATTTTGTGTTATTTTTCAACTTTTAGTCTAATACACTTGTTTTTCCATTTTTCTTCAAACTTAAAGAGAGAAAAAACCAAAAAATATTGAATTTAAGCAACAAATTTGCTATATAATCTTCACAAATTTGTTTCTTAGATTCAATATTTTTTTATTTTTTCTCTGTTAAAGTTTGAAGAAAAATGAAAAAAATAAGTGTATTAGACTAAAAGTTGAAAAATAACACAAAATGAGAGTAAAATAATATTTTTTTTATAATAAAAATGAATTTTCCGTTAAGTTTAAAGGAAAAATTAGCGAAAAGATTGAAAATGCTTAAAAATGATTGTTTGAAGACTAATAGTACAATCTGAAAAAGTTTGAGGACCAAAACTGCTTTAGTGACAAAGTTTAGGGGCCAAGATTGCATTTATCTCATCATTACACAAACTATCCCTATCTTTTGACTGTCAGGATAATTTTTATAATTATGCAAAAGATAGGAATGATTTGTGTAAACCATAGATCATGGGGTATAAATGTGATTATCCCTATATATAATGAGTGCTCCATTTTCACAGCAGCACAGAAACACTACAAAACACCAGGAAGAGAACATCACCAACACACCCTCATTTACTCAAGAAATACAAAGGCAAATTTATTTTCATGGACTTGATCAAGAAAAGGTATATATATATATATATATATTCATATAGTATTTTTGGGTGCATAATCATCAGCTTTGCAGCCTGTGGATTTCTTCTTGTTTGGCTGTTTGTTGTGCAGTTCATCTGAGGCAGAAGTCATCACTGTTGATGTTCATGCTGCTAAAGATCTTCTCCATCAGGGCCATTACCACTATCTTGATGTCAGGTAAAAAATCATCATCATCTCTATTCTCTTTGTTCTTTAATTTTCATATTTTTGTCCAAGACACATATTCCATGTATCAAACTTAATTTTCCAATTTCGGGCATAAAAACGCAAGTTCGAGTCCCACCAATGTCTGGATGATTAGTCTGTTTTAATAATAGTTGTTGGTATACTGTAATAATAGTTATGGATTAGTTACAGGTATTGGATATTGTAATCGATGTTTATAATTGAAATTTATAATTTAATTGTGATCGATTCACGCAGGACGGAAGAAGAATTCAAGAATGGACATGTGGAGAATGCCTTGAACATTCCATACATGTTTAATACTCCAAAAGGTATATATAGTGGTAACATAAATATATATATATGTAAATTTATTTAATTTCTTTCCATAAATTAGCCATAATTTATATATTGGAAATTAATTGTGAGAGGATTCAGGCAGGGTGAAGAACCCCAAATTTGTGGATCAAGTTTTGGCCGTTTCTGGCAAGGAAGATCACCTTCTTGTGGTAATTCATAATATTCGAGAATATATATTTAATGAGTTAATTTATGGTATTATTAATTTTTAGGGTAAATTATATTTACGCCCCTTTAAATTATATTTAATTATACAAACATTTCTGCTCTTTGCAAAATTACAAGTACACCATTTGAGATTACAGTAGTAACTTATAATTATAAGTACACTCCCTAATTAATAACGAAATTTTACACAAAATTTTCATAAGGTACATTTGCACTAACACCTTATCATGAGGTGTACCTTTAGAGGTATCGATGTAATTTACTCTTAATTATTATACTAATTATTCGTATGCTTAAATTTTGAAAATTAAATATTAATGTTGTAAAATTTTAAAAAATTCAGGGTTGTCAAAGTGGGATTAGGTCTGTATATGCAACTACTGATCTCCTTGAAGCTGTAAGTTTAATCACTTTTATCTGTTTCTCTTTGTGTTTTGCCCTTGTTTGAGCTCTTTTTGTGGCTATGTTTTATTTTAGAGATTGGTGATATTATTTAACTGTTTGCGAGACATTTGAAAAAATATTTTTCACTTCGGCTTAAAAAAAAAAATACTTTTAAGGTGTTTGAAATGTCAGTTTTGCTTCTAGAACTGTTATAAGAAACACTTTTAAGTCAAAAGCTAAAAACACCTTTTAACTGCTTTAAAGTGTTTCTAGCTAAATAAATTTAATTTAAACTACTTTAACCTCATTATAATAATCTTATTTTACGTTTACTCTTTTCATTTATTCTCAAAGTTCTCATCTAAAGTTGATGTTAGAGTTTCAAATAATTTGAATAATATAACACTGATAAAATTTATAATTTAAAATAGTTAATATTTAGATTTTTTATATTTTATTTCTATATTACCTTATATGATTCCTAATTCATAGAAAAATATAACTTAAATTGCTATGATTAGTTAATGAAAGAAATATATTCCAATAATTAATGAAGAATGCTGATTAATTACTAGAACTGCTTAATTCGACATATTAAAGTTTTGTTTCCAACACATGTTTTGAGCTAATAAGTATTATAAATTTTTCAAAAACGTTACAGAAAAATCGTAAACTTACAGAACCATTAAAAATAGTAATAGAAAGAAAATGAAAAATATTACCTTTCTCTTTTTGATTCAAGGATGTCTAGTATAATTTTATATCATTTATGTCAATTAAAATCATTTATTTTTATGTAGTGTAATTATATATGTAGAGTTATTATTTGATATAGTTGCTACTGAAACTAAATAATAATTTAATATTTATTTTTTTAACTATGTGTTATAAAATATCTTTATTACATTGATATTTATACATATAACATTATTGATTTAGTGTAATATTAAATTAGTTATCATTAAATAAAATACCTATGCGTAACACAAGAATTTATATATTTGTAGCTAAAAATACAAAATAAATATTTTGCTAAAAGATTAGAAAAAATAAAAAGTTTCCTGGGATACTCAAAGATTTTGAAGGAAAAATAAGAAAAATTGAGTGTTTCGAAGGAAACTAAATAATTTTAAAATCATCATGTATTTTATTTTCGTTACACTGAAAATGAAAATGTTTTCATAATTTTAATGAAAACTCATGTAAATTTTAAACCATGCTTAATTCACACTCGGTAATTGCGTTTCAGGAATTCAAGCATGTATGCAACATGGGAGGGGGGTACATTGCGTGGATTGGGAATGGTTTTGCTGTTAAGAAGCCACTTCCTGTAGAACTCTGATTGCAACAATATGTATCATGATATTAAACCAATAACTTATGAAAGAACTATTTTGAGTTTTGACTGCTTGATTTCTGTACTATGGTTTTAATTTTTCTCAAGTTTCGAACTAGAAAAAAAATGAAAAATATGATCTAAATATAGTTCAAAATTGCAATTTTCCTCCACTAATATAGGGTTGGTGGCAGTTTAAACCAAGCTTTCATCAAAATAGCAATTTCAGGATACTAATTTTAAAAAATAGCAATTTCAGTCCAATTTGCCCTAATCTCGCTAAGAAGTGAGCACATATCCAACATGTGATGATGAAAAATTTGGGGTTTTGTTCCCTCCTGCCACAATTTCATATGTGGCAATATAAAAACCGGCCAAGTTGACGTGGCATTGATGATGTGTTAAAATTTCACACATCATCAATGTCACATCTGCTGACCTATGAAATAAGCAGCAGAGTGGACGTCCCCACAAGGTCGACCCCCCTCTATAATTACACTACAAAAAAATGTGGGAATTGAAACGATAATAGGAACGATTTTTTTTAACTTTTGGAACGATAAATAGTTCACTGGATCCTTTTGGACTGTCATTAGGAACGGTTCAGGAACGGGAGGCAATCCGTGGCAATAAGAGGCGATCCTAATAATTAGGAACGGTAACGAAGTGACCGTTCCTATTTGGGAACGGTAACAAAGTGACCGTTCCTATTTGCTATTTGGGAACGGTTTTTGGCATACATTCTCTATATTGTTCCTAATTACCTTTGTATGTATGAATTTATAATTTTTGCATTTGGAATACCTTATAAATTTTTGGAATGGACGAACCGAAGGTAAATCGGGCAATTAGGAACGGTAGTTAGACCAGATTTTGGAATTGTCAGCATAAGTTGTAGATACATGTTACCACGGTTTCTGGAATAAGAGTTGGAACGGTACGTTGTGTAGACTAGGAACGGTAACTGGAATACATGTTGTCGCGGTGATTGGGAACGGTTTTTGCACTCCTATTTTGGAATACGACGTTGGACCGGTACGTTGTATAGACTAGAAACAGTAACTGGAATACATGTCGCGGTGATTGGGAACGGTTTTTGCACTCCTATTTTGGAATACGACGTTGGACCGATTTTTGGTATTTTCTTTAGAACGAAAGCCTAACCACGAAAGCATTGATTTTGGAATACATATAGGAACGGTCTGTGCATAATTTGGAATTCATTTTTACCCGCTTTTAGGAACGATTGTCCTCTAAATTTGGAATGGTGTTTTCCTCGGTATGGGAACGGTAACTGATTTAAAACATTCAAATATTGGAACGGTTTGGGGCGCTCAAATGCCGTTTAAATGTACCATTCCTAACTAATGAATTATTAATTTTTTTATATTAATACATTATTATCATTAAAATATAAATTAAATTATTAATAATATTTTTTATTTTGATTTTATAATTAATATCTAAATATGAAAAAATGCATAATTTAGAAATAAAAATTATATTAAATACGAATATTATCCAATTTAATTACAAAAATAATAATAAAAAAATACATAATCTACTCCTCGTCCCTATCGTCCTCGTCCATCTCATCAATATCTGGAGGGGGGGTCTCTAGGAGGCCGTGACGGCCCGGCACTGGAGTGACTGGTTTGCATGGCCTTCATCATGCCCATCAGATCCATCATCATCTCCTCGAGGCGGACCATTCGACCCTCCATGTTTGACGAAGACGCTGGCTCTAGCGGTGGCAGTGGCGGTGGCGGTGGTGATAGCGAGGTAAGGTCTGGCTGAAACCCAGGGCCTCAGAACCAAGACTGAATACTCGGCCCTTGTTCTTGCCCCTGACGCAAGCTAACCACATCTCCTGCTCGGTCTGTGCCACCGAGCCCTCTGATTCGGGCGGAAGATCCCCAGGATTGGCCGTGGCCTGAGACTGGTGATCCTCCATCATCTTTTGGAACGTCTCATGCAAAAACAGTTAGAATAAATTAGAATAAATCAGAATATTTGAATGCATTAAAAAAATAAATTAGAATGTTTAAAGTACAACTTATCGCCACCTCCACTGTCCTCGGCTCGCTCCAGCTGCCGTCGGCCTTCTTCTTGTAGCATATGGAGAATAACTCCATCTACTTCATTGGTCGACCGAGCTGCTCCTCTTGTAAAAAGAAATGGAAAATAGTTATTACCATTTTAATTTAATAATAATAAATACTTGAAATAGTATTAAATATCTTATCAATTTCGGCTTGTGCATACCGACGGAGACAGATTCCCCGCAGTACACATTAGCGGATGCGGCTGGGTTGGTGTTCCGGTTCGCCTTGTTCTGCTCCACTCCTCCTTGAACTCCGGGGACTCCCAGTACAAGAGGAGCTGCCGCCAGACCTCGTTCGCCAGCCATAGAGGCTTCTGCAGGGACTGTCTGGCGAGGGCAAAATTCTTCCTAAGGAACTTCCCCGTCCAAACGTGGAAGATCATGAACATCGACTCGTCGTCGGCGTCCCACCAGTACATCATCTGTATTACATATATATATATATATCATAACTTAGATTGTTAAAATATTTAAAAAAAATTAATGGTCGTTACCTTCAAACTCTCAAACCTGAAATGCTGGTGCTCTGGCGGCACCTTGCACAAACTGTCCCAAAGATGGGGATAGTGTCCTCGCACGACCGCGTACATGCGCTCGTGGATCTTCCAATCACTCCTGAAATTATATAATAATTAGTATGACATAAAAATAATAATTTAAATTACAAAAAAAATTTAAAAAAATATAAATATACCTCGCATCGGAGAGTGTGATGTACTGGCGCGCGGATGGTGGTGGAGTGGTGGGGCCAATGGGGGTGGTGGTGGTGGGGCAGCCTATGGACGGGCCGGATCGATCGCCGGTGTGGTAGTGGATGGTCTGCCACCCTCCTCGACGGGTGCAGCGGTAGACGCACCGGGCTGCTGATCCTAGTTTCCTAAAGGGAAAACTGCATGATTCACTCTGAAATAGGGATGAGAAGCTGAAATTGCACGAGGAAGTAAAAAATATCCACTATCACTAGTTCGGTCGAATGCTACTGTGGAAGAAGAGTTGTGCTTCACACTTCATGGAAGGAGCTGAATCCCGGAAAACGATTTCATTCTTGCAGAGAGTATAATGTACGATATTATATCTCTTTTTTTTCCCTTTTGATTTGAAGAAATGATTATGAGTTTTCAGTATTATGTTTTGTTTGCAGAGAGACGGGTGTGATTTTTTAATTGGGAGGACCCTCCAATGTGTAGAAGGGTACGAGCAATAATCCCAGATTTGTTGAGGAAGAAAAATGAAATGGAAGTAGAGATTGGAACTTGAGAAGATCTCAAAAGAGGTTTTGGAAACTGTTTTCTTTTTTCTTTTTTTTTGTTTTTTAGTTTTGTTGTGTTTGGTTTGCTTATGATCGGGCTTATATTGTTGTTTGAAGAAGGATGAACATTGCAGAAGCTTGAAGATGAAGATGGTTTGTGTAGTTTAGATGTCTTTGTACTTGAAATGTGAAACTGATGTTGTACATGTTTGGTTGATGGTTGGAGTTGAAATGCATTATTGTGAATTTGTTGTGCAATTTGGAATATCTCACTTTCTCTTCTTTGCACGTTTCATTCGGCAATCTTGGAACTGAATTCATTAGGAACAGGGGGAAAACACTAAAAATGAAATCCTGTTTTATTATGACTTTGAATGGAACATTGAAAATTTGGAAAATGCACATCCTTGAGAATGCACAAAACTAGGGGTGTGCAAAAACCAATCGAATCGAAAAAAATCGGCCAAACCGTGAGAAGAATCAGCGAAGCGGATAAACGCGGCCATAGAAAGAAGGGAAATTGCTTCTGTCTCAAAAGGGAACTTGTCAATTTCTGCTTATTTTCATAAACTCAAGAAATTGTGGGATGAGTTGGGTTGTCTGGTTGTTGTGCCTTCTTGTAGCTATGGAGCTTCGAAAGAGATGTCTAGTCTAGCACATAGGGATCATTTGATGCAGTTCTTGATGGGTCTTGATGAGTCGTTTGATGCCATTTGAAGTCAAATTTTGATGATGGAACCCCTTCTGAATGTGGCTCAGGCTTATGCAATTGTTCTGAGGACAGAGAGGCAACAGGAGATCAGCTCCGCATATGCAAGTGCTACTCAGCAAATGGCAATGCAGACCAGAAACTTTAATATGACCAATGCCCAAAATCAATGGAAGAAAAGGAATGCGCAGGAAAAGAGAGGGCAGTTTTGCACTCACTACAAGAAAACTGGACATTTGAAAGATCAGTGTTTTGAGATCCTTGGATATCCAGACTGGTACAAGGGTCTTGTAGAACAAAGGAAGAAAGGCTCAGCAATAGGATCCAGGGCCTTGAGTGCTACAGATAGTCAAGAATCTGCTCAGAATGCCTTGGATGATGAATCCATCACAGATTTTATTCGACTCCAGCTAAGAAGGTTGATGGAGAATGGTGATGTAGGGTCATTGGCTGATGAGGACACCTTTGAGGAGTATGATGATTTTGCAGGTATATCCCTTATGGACTCCGTTTTTAAAAATGCTAAATATTGGGTTCTAGATAGTGGGCCTACCTCTCATATGTCTAATGATGTTAACCTGTTTAGTCATAAAAGGCAAAGAAATAATCCTAAGTCCTATGTGCATCTTGCTGATGGTTCAAAACAGTATGTAGATACCATAGGAGATGTGATTCTGCCTAATAATATGAAACTGAATGATGTATTACATGTTCCTTCATTAAGTTTTAACCTACTATCTGTTAGTAAGTTGTGTCAAGATGCTAATATAAAAATCAAGTTTCTGCCATCTTGTTGTTTTTGCAGGCCCCAAGAATGATAAGATTCTGGCAGTAGGCAAGGTTCTACGAAAACTGTACATCCTTGATGACAACTCCTTCAAGATGCATACTATTAGACATATGCTGCAGTCTTATCCTGCACTAGGTCTTACTGCTAGCAACATAGATGCTAATTGTGGCACAAACGACTAGGGCACACTCCTGCTATTGTACTAAATCAGTTAGGTTTCTTGAATAATAATAAAGTGTCCTTGGATCTTTGTGAAATTTTCCCTTTAGCTAAACAACACAGGATGCAATTTCCTATTAGCCAAACTAGTTCTGATGAGCCTTTTGATCTAATGCATGTTGACATCTGGGGTCCTTACAATCAACACTCAATAACTTGCAGTACTTATATGCTCACTATTGTAGATGATTATAGCAGAAGTACTTGGACCTTTTTCATGAAATATAAAAAATAGACTGTACCTATATTGAAGAAATTTCACCAGATGATCCTGACTCAATTTGGCAAAAGAATTAAAATATTAAGAACTAATAATGGAACTGAGTTTGTTGGCCAAGAATGTCAAGAATTCATACAGAAAGAGGGAATTATACACCATAAAACCTGTGTGTATACACCACAACAAAACGGTGTAGTAGAAAGGAAGCATAAACACCTTCTTCAAATAGCTAGAGCATTAATGTTTCAATCTAATCTTCCTAGCATGTTTTGGTCAGAGGCTTTATTAACAGCCACTTACATAATAAACAAGTTGCCCTCTCAGATTCTGAAATGGAAATCCCCTTTTGAGTTGCTACAAAAGAGGGTTCCAGATTATAACTCAATGAGAGTTTTTGGCAATCTTTGCTTTGCCACTAATACTCAGCCTCACAAGAAGAAATTTGACACTAGGGCTGTGAAAGGAATCTTTGTGGGCTATGTCCCTGGACAAAAAGGATATAAAGTTTTTTATCTTAAAAATAGGAGACTCATTGTTTCCAGAGATGTTGTCTTCTATGAAGAAGTATTCCCCTACAAAGGAAGACAACTGGATCCAGTTACATGCCCCACACCTATTGAAGATGATGATGAGAGTGTGGAACCTTTTAAAGAAGGTTTAACACAAGATCCTATAACTGAACCTGAATCCAAAGATATGATTGAGGATATTCAGGAACCTAAAGAACTTAGAAGATCCTCAAGGACCACCACCGAACCTGTATGAATGCAAGATTTTTATTGCAATACTGTAGATAATAAGTCTGATACATTAATAGTTACTGCTTTCTCTTCTGCACATTCTTGTTTCTTAGCTGGACTCACTCATGTGCAGGAACCTCGGAGTTTTATGCAAGCATGCAAACATGAGGAATGGAATGAGGCAATGTAGCATGAGTTGAATGCATTGGAAAACATGAGGAATGGAAGGAGGCAATGCAACATGAGTTGAATGCATGAGGATACACACAAATTGAAGAAGTAGGTACATAGAGAGCTTTTCACCCATGGCCAAGACTGTCACTGTTAGGACCCTCTTAGCTGTGGCAGCCTCATTGGATAAGGAGCTGCATCATATAGATGTTAACAATGCATTCATCCATGGACACCTAGAAGAGGAGCTATATATGAAACCACCTGAGGGTTACACAATACTAGAAGGGTATGTATGCAAACTTAAAAGATTCCTATATGGACTTAAACAAGCTTCTAGACAATGGAATGTGGAGTTTAGTACTCAGATTGCCAAGCTTGGTTTCATACAGTCTAAACATGATTATTGCCTATTCAGTAAGGACACTGTTGGAGGCTTAACAATGTTGTTAGTATATGTGGATGATATCCTCATCTCTGGGAATTCAAAGGAAGGAATCATTGAAGTTAAAAAATATCTGCATGAATTGTATTCTATTAAAGACCTTGGGGCAGCAAAATATTTCTTGGGATTGGAGATTGCAAGGAGCTCAGAAGGAATAGCAGTGACATAAACAAAGTATATCAAGGACATACTTGCAGATGCAGGCACAACACAAGCTAGACCTGTGACTACCCCGTTGCTAACAGGAATAAAATTCTCCACAGAAGCAGGTAACTCACTTTCACACCCTGAGACATACAGAAAAATAATTGGTCGTTTTTTTGTATTTAGGTTTCACCAGACCAGACATCTGTCATGCGGCACAACAGCTCAGCCAATTCATGCAGACACCATGCAAACAACATTGGAATGCTGCCTTGCACCTGTTAAGATACCTCCAAGGCACCAGTGCTAAAGGATTGTTCATTCCAGCAAAGAGTGCCCTCAGCTTAACAGCATACTGTGATGCTGACTGGGCTTCATGTGTGGACACTCGAAGATCACTGACAGGGTATTGCATCTTCTTAGGGTCAGCACTAATCTCCTGGAAGACAAAAAAACAAAACACAGTATCATGATCAACGGCAGAGGCAGAATACAGAAGTATGGGCACAACTGCATGTGAACTAACGTGGATTTACAATCTGCTGAGAGATTTAAAGGTCAAAGTCCCAACACCTATCCCTTTTCTCTACGATAACAAGGCAGCAATGCACATCATGGCTAACCCGGTTTTCCATGAACGCACAAAACACCTTAAGATAGACTGTCATTTGATTCGAGACAAGTATAAGGAGGAGTTTCTTGCTCCGAGCCATGTTCCTTCTAAGTCACAACTGGCAGATGTCTTCACCAAAACATTCACGGGGCCAGCATTCTTGAATTTGATTTCCAAGCTAGGACTGGTGGATTTCGCACCAATTCTAGCTTGAGAAGGGGGTGTAGAAATAAGTCGCATTAGCTTAATGCGGTTCTCGTTAGAAGACATTTTTTATTGCTTGTTGTTGCTAAAGTACAGTAGCTCAGGATCTCCTAAAGTTGTTAATGTGTTTTCTCTTTTCTTGAAGCACTTTTACAGGTTAATTAGTTGAGCTAATTAACTGCTCTATTTATTAGTTGTTAGGGTTAGTAGTTAAGTAGCAGTTATCCCTAACTGCTAATTAAGCTCTATAAATAGAGCTCTGGAAAGTACACTGAATACACATGGAATTAGATTTCTTTCATAACAAATGCATAAGCCTGAGCCACATTCGGAAAGGGTTCCATCATCAAAATTTGACTTTGAATGGCATCAAACGACTCATCAAGACCCATCAAGATTTGCATTAAATGATCCCTATGTGCTAGACTAGACATCTCTTTCGAAGCTCCACAACTACAAGAAGGCACAGCAACAAGACAACCCAACTCATCCCACAATTTCTTGAGTTTATGAAAATAAGCAGAAACTGACAAGTTCCCTTGTGAGGCAGAAGCAATTTCCCTTTGCAATTGATAAATCATGGGACTATTGCTAACTCCATACCTGGTCTCAAGTTTGACCTAAAGTTCTCTAGCTGTTTCTATGTACAAGAAAGACTCTACAATGTCCTTAGAAATAGAATTGAGAATCCAGGACAGCACCATACTGTCTGCTCTCTCCCATTGCTCAAATTCCTCAGAAGATTCTTCTGGTCTGGGATTTTTTCCAGTAATGAAGCCAATTTTCATCTTGGCTTTCAGGGAAATGCGGATGGAACGGCTCCAGGACAAGAAGTTGGTTCCATCCAACACATTGGACGCCAAGATGGTCCCAGGGTTATCAGTAGCTTGTATCTTCCATACGTCTTTATCTTCTTCAACTTTCTTGCCCTTTCCCTCTGGCTTGACAGGGCTTCCCATGGCGACCCCTAAAAATGTATTGAAGCGGAAACTAAAAAGAAAGCTCGATCAAGAGGTAAAAATGGTGCCAGAGACCATCAATTGATAGCTCTGATACCATGAGAAGAATTAGCGAAGCGGATACGCGCGGCCATAGAAAGAAAATATTCAAGGTTTAAGCTACCAAGAACTTCTTGTAAACTCAGCAAAGGGAAAGTGAAAGAAATCCAATTCCGTGTGTATTCAGTGTACTTTCCAGAGCTCTATTTATAGAGCTTAATTAGCAGTTAAGGATAACTGCTACTTAACTACTAACCCTAACAACTAATAGACGAGCAGTTAATTAGCTCAACTAATTAACCTGTAAAAGTGCTTCAGGAAAAGAGAAAACGCATTAACAACTTTAGGAGATCCTGGGCTACTACATTTCAGCAACAAAAAGCAACAAAAAATGTGTTCTAACGAGAACCGCATTAAGCTAATGAGACTTATTTCTACAAACCAAAAATTCGGTTTTGATCGAAAACCGAACCAAATATTCGGTTCGGTTTTCGGTTTAATTGTTTTTAAAATTTCAATTTTCGGTTCAATTTTATCGAAATGGTTTGGTCCACCGGATCGAACCGAAAATTGAATTATAATTTTTTTTATAAATAATAATATTATTAATATATTATATATTATTAATATTGTATAATGATAGTGTTTCTCTCTCTCACACTTTACTAATTTTGATTTTTAGGTCTTTGTGTTTGAGCTTTGATTGGAGACTGAAGACTCGAAGAGAGACGAGAGACGAGACACGAGAGACCGGAGACGAGAGACACAGACAGTGAGGAGAAGAATCTGCCGGCGACGCTGCTCTGTGACCTGTGGTTGTGGGCTAGCGAGGCGGCTAGGGAAGAATCCACCGGCGACGGCGAGGACTGTAACTCTCTTCTTCAAAGGTTCGATCTGTTTTTGATTTTTTTTTTTAATTTCGGTATAAAATTTTCGTTGAACTTGAACACTTGAAATATTAAATTATTATTTTCATATTTTGAAATGGAGTGCGTATGAATGGAATGATATTCGTATTCTATCGTGTCAATTGTTATTTTTTCTTTTATATTTTTATATTTTTAACAGGTATTTTTTGTCAAAATTGAAATTTAAACTAAACGGCATTTTTTTAATTATTATTTTCCGTTTTTTTCGGTTAAAAACCAAAATTTTTTTGTTTGAAAATCGAACCGAAGTTTGTTCTTCGGTTCGGTTTTCAAAATCGAATTGCACAGGCCTACACAAAACTGGAAAATGAACCTGTCATCCATATTAAGAAATTGCATAAGCACAAAAACCCATAGTTAAAAAATCGACATGTTTGCATAAACCAATAGTACAAAAGGTGTCATCCACATTGAGTCCAAGACCAGTCAGAAACAAAGTAATAAAGTGAGCTTCTTACATCAAGTTATATTCACATAAAAAGAGTTTCAGCCAAAAATGGTTGTGCACTAAAATTCAAAAATAGTATGCAACACCAGTCAACAAAAAACCACTAAAACCAACTTCGAATATAATTTTTGCTCCGATCTTCATATGGTTCAGTTCTTGGCCAACATGAAAAATCCACAAACTTTTTCCCATCCTGTATGAAGATGGTCTTTGCAACTGGTCTAGCTAGTCTACTTGTGAAGCAGGGCATGAAACCTATTCCTGTCATTGGGGGTGCAACCCTGATGTTTGGTCTTGGCAACAATGTCATTTTAGTCTAAACAGGCATGCCTATGTGTGCTAGCCATTACAGCTTTTCACTGTGCATTCTTGAAGGCAAGACCTCTAAACCTAGCATTCTTGAAATTATTGTATAGATGTCTCACACAAAATTTGTGGGCGGAGTTAGGAAAAATAGTATGAAATGCATGTATGAGTCCTTTTTGTTTGTCACTTATGAAAGTGAATTCATTATCCCTTTCAATATTGAAGTTCTACTTCCAAACAGTGAACCACTCCCAAGTGTCTGTAGACTCCCTCTGTACACAACAAATGTAATTAGGTATAGGTTTTTATTTGGGTCTACTCCAATTACAGTTCAAAATTTCACCATGTGCGCCTTTCAAGTGACAATCATCTATCCCAATGATGGCCCTACACCCTCTCAGGAACCCCTGTTTCAAAGCATAAAAGCATACATAGAATTTTTTCAAATCTGTTTTCTCTCTATTATCATCATTTACCCTAAAATGATTGTGGATCCTGGATTTGTTCTCCCCAACTCTTGTGCATAGTCCCATAACTTGCTGAATTGGTGTTTAGGACTCCAGTTTCTTCAAAGCTTGTCTCTTTGCTCTGTATGCCTGGTCCCTAGATACATGGCATCTCAACTGGTTCATGATGTCAACCCTCCACCCTTTGACATTTCTTTTGGGATCAGTTTTAAAGTCTTGAAGGAATCTCTCACTTAACCATTTGGTAGACATATTCCTGGCATTGAACACTTGAGGGCAAGTGTGTTTAAACTTGTACAAGATGATCCGGAAGGTTTGTTCAATTTTTTTTTCTTGTTTGCATGAATTGTCCATTCACACCCCTCCCATTGTATATAGCATACACTCTGGATGCATCATTTTTGGTAAACCTCAAACTTCTCTTATTCTTTATGGAATGTTTATGGGTTACATCTTTCAACTCCTTCTTTGAACTAAAAATCATCCCTAACTCTGGAGTAGTGTCATACATTTCAACTGGATTGAAAACTAGGTAATTAAGAAGCACCATTTCCCTCTTCATCAGACACCCTTTTTTCATCCAAGTCACTGCCCACCAATACAGTTTCATCTGATTCAGAGCTTAAATCTGAATCTACTCTCATGTCATGACTATCCCCATCCACAAAATCTGCAAATAATTCATCATCATCATTGTAATCTATCCCTCAATAAAATTAGATCCCTCTTCCTCATCTTCCTCCCCTACATCTTTATCTTCTTGGTGACCTGCACCAACATTCTATACTTCATCCACCAACCCCAACATTTAATCCTACATCAAATGCATTCTCATCTTCTACTCCAACATTTCCCCCTTCAATGTTTTCAACATTCTCAATACCTAAGAACTCAAAATCAGCCTCCACATCAACATGTTTCTTACCCTTTTCCAGTTTGCTTTTTCTTACCCTTGCCCTTACTCTTTTTTCCCCGTTCACTTTGTTGATAGCTTCAGTACACTCCACAGCAACCTCTTCAGGCGCAGGAGGCTTATACTCAACATAAACAGTAATTTCTCTACTATCCAAATGTTTCAAACTCTACTCTAATATATCATGGTCACTAAACAAAAACTTGAACCCCCCATTCATTATAATGTAATACCTTATGTCATCTCCAGATATCCCACATTTTTTTAGCCAACATGTCAAGATTATGCCTATTCATGTGTGTAGCATTTACATAATTAAATTTTTGCACATTAACACCAATGTATTTTGCTCTAGGGACATTTCTACCCTCATCACCATAATACATAGCCACGATAATACTTTGACTCTTAGGATCTGTGGAAAGCGAAGATGAGACCACAACATACATTGCCCCACATGTAGGATACATGTCCAAATATAATATTTCACCAACAAACAATAAAGTAAGATTCTCACATGGGGGAGGGGGACTATTCACACATTAAGAAAAAAACACAAAGAGCGCCCTCAACCCCATAAAAATGCATTCTTTTCCAACCTCAAAATATCCAAAAATAACTTGGTTACTTACAGTATGCAGGTGGGGGCATGCTTAGATACCTATCACTGTGAAATATCACATCTTATATTGAATGTGCCTCCAAACGAACTATTTTCAGTCTGAGATCTCCAATTTTTTAAGCTTGCTCTTCCTCCTTCATGTTCGAGCAAGCTTGGTGAAGAAATTGTGCTTAGGGCTTTTTGGAAGAAGAAGCACGTGAGGGAACAATGATGTATTTTCCCTCCAAAAGCTGCTGATATGGGTGTTTATTTCATCAGTCAGCTGATGTGGCATCAAAATTCAACACAGCATCAATGCCACGACGTCAGCTTGGCCAGTTTTTAAATTGCCATATATGAAATTGTGGCCGGAGGGGCAAACCCCCAATTTTTCATGATCACATGCTAGACATGTGATCACTTCCGACAAAATTAGGACAAGTTAGACTAAAATTGCCATTTTTTAAAATTAGTGTCCTGAATTGCTAGTTTGATAAAAGTTTGGTTTAAAAGGCCACCAATCCTACATTAGTGGACAAAAATTATAATTTTCCCTCTAAATATATGTTATGTTTATATATCTGTTTCTACCATTATAAAAGTATGGATTTATAATTTTTTATTTTTTATTTGACTAAAAAAAGCGTTATAATTGGTAGCTATAGTAATTATCCACACTCCATGCACATTCTCTTTTTTCTTAATCAGCTGACCAAATTGCACCTCTTTCTCTTTATTGTTACATTTAATTATACATTACTAATGTTTTTTAAATTTGGCCAGGTGATCAAATCGAGTTGTAGGATCGAATTGATTTGTAGTAAGTATTAATTTTTTTTAAGTATAGTCTCAACGTAATAAGATTGTAATAATAAAAGTCCATCACACATCTCAAGTATCTTAATTTCTGGCATAAGCTAGTTAAATCCATCTAGTTCATATCAAAATATTTTGTGAAAATATTTTTGTTTAGTCAAAATAATGTCACGATTTATTCCTATTATCATGTTATCTACACAGATTATGACAAAGGAGCAAGAAGTGCATTTAATATAATACATTCATCGCACTCGTTGATCTTAAAACTATTTGATAATATTATTTTGTCAAAATTTTCATGCCATTGTTTAGGAGCTTGTTTAAGCACATAAAAAGACTTGAAAAATTTACAAACCTTCTTTTCTTGGCCAAGAAATACAAACCCTTTAGGTTTTTCATATAAATTTTGTCATCTAGCTCATCCTTTGAGAAAGTTTTCTTAACATCTCTTTGATGTATCTCCAAATCATAAAATGCAGCAATAGCTATAAGCACTACAATGGACATTATTTTAGTAACTAGTGAATATGGAGTTAAAATCATTTTACCCCCGTGATATGCTAAAAGATAAAAAAAAAAAAAAAATCCTGTAAAAAATAAGATATCAAGTTCACTCCATGTGTTTTGAATAATGACTCACACTGCCCCTGGACAACTTGAAACTAATTTTTTAGGGGTAATGGCTAAAATGCGCCTCCATATATATGAGGAGACTGTTCACCATGCTTAGACCAGAGACCCACTTCGACCTGTTTGAGAGACAAAATATGAGGAAATTTTAATTCTTCGAGAGACTTAGGTTACTTTGTTAAAGTTCCTAAATCTGACCATTAAATCTGGAAGAAAAACCGATAGAATCAAGGAGAAAAGGTTAACAAAGGTAGGTTTTCTACTTTTGGTTCTTTTTTGTGGTGTTTATTGTTCGTATTCTTTTGTGTAGGGTTTCCTACTGTTGGAGTGGGATAAATCAAGACTGAAACAGAGGATATCTTCTTCTTCTTGTTAAACAAGGTAGGATTTAGGATTTCTATTTTTTTTTCTTAATTTTCTGAACCTAAGACTCAAGTTGTTCTATGTATGTTTTTTTTTTTTGGCTGGAATGAAATCACAGAGGGTGAGCTAAATTGACAATATATGATGGTGAGTTTCCATATCTATTACTTTATTATAATTTTAAAAATTTTTTAACAAAAAAATCTCAATTTTAAAACCGAATCTTAGTTATTTTATTGCAGGCTTGATATAAACACAAAAAAAGAGAAAAAGTTTGGGATTTGGTGAACTGTGCGAGACAATGATGGTATGTGTTTATTTTGTGTTTGTCTGTATTGTTAAATGACTATTATTATATTATGTTAATGAATGTGGATTAGACTTTTTATGACTGTTTTTCAATTCCTTTTAGAAATGCTTTTATTGGTAAGAATGCTAATGTGAATTGAAGGATGAAAATAAAGTGAATAGGGGGGCCTATTTATAGAATCTTAGAAGGTGCCATTCAATATATATGTCTAAGTGGAAAAAATGATTTTAAAAGATCACAAGTTTTCAAATTAAGTCGTCACCTTTATATTTGAATGTACACATCATTTCACCTGTACGACACACAAATTTATTATAATAGACACATCATTTCAATCGAATGGCGAACCACTTCAGCAATTGGCACATAATTAATTAAGTGGACACGGTTGGATGATGAGTAGACGTCCAACTATCATCCACGTGTCACGACCTTATCATGTGTCGCACATTGTCTTGTTACAATTTAATTCTAAAATAAATTTATTAATTAAATTTATTTTTTTTTAATTTATTATTCACAATTTTCAACATTGTCTACTATCTCCTCATCAAGATGGGTTAAAATAGCTTTTTATACCCACTTGAAGGTTGGAACTAGTTCCTTTTCCAACCAGAGCATATGCATACAATACATATGGACCAGAGGTCAAATACTATTTTTTTCAAAATTCCTTTGACTCATAGAATAAGATTCATGTCAAAATCTAACATATAATGCTCGACTTGAATTTCTACATAAAACATAATACTTATAACATGATTTTGAAATGTTTTATACAAAATCAAATGTGATCTCATTCCCAGCCAAAGCGTACGCTTAAGAGGCATTTATGGAGGAAATAAATAAGCTTCAAAAAAGGCAAGAGAAGGTGCCTCCTAAGAAAAGAAAAAGTCAAAACTTACCAAGATTAGCATAGTACGTTGGATTTTCATAATAACCTTGGAAGACTAATCTCAGTCATATAAGCGAGGTAGGTAAAGGGTAAAGTAGAACTTCACCCCTACCTCCCTTAAATAGCACATTTTCTCATTAGTATAAATACCTCCTCATTTGTTTATAGAAGGGAATTTTTCTCGCTTGTAACGACTCCAGTGTAAACGTGTTGAATCGTGCCCATTTGAAATAAATATAGTCAATCTCGCTTTTTAGTGACATCAACTTGGCGCCGTCTGTGGGAAACAATGATTCAACATTTGAGGATGAACACTAGGTCAACAGCAAGAAACGGTAATAAGGGCTTCAACGAGCTCGCAGGGATCTCCGAGCATGGACCCCAAGAACAAATCTAGCAACACGCAACCAAGAGCAGGATGAATGGGAAGAGTAGCGAGAGAAGGAGCAAGCTCCTCCTCCTCCCATGTTCTAGATCACACCTAAGGCCCTTCGAAAGATGATTGAAGACGCTTGAACACAAGCCGCGTCGAGAGCAGTTCCCCAATATATTGTGGAGCATGCGGCGCTGCCAAGACCCCTCCCTATCCTCACAGGGGTCCCGGAACAGGCCTAACCCATATGAATAGCGAGCAAAGGTGACAAACCAACAGGGAGGCGGCCAACTTGAAGAAGAAGTGGAGAGCAGACCTTCCCTACTGAAAGAGGATCTGCTCCCACCACCTCCAAGTGACGCACCACCAAAAGGGCACGGATCCCTGAGAATGAACCAAGCGGCAGCTAGGCAGGCGAGTTTAGAAGGGATAGAGGGCCACCAGGCCTTACCCTTAGTTGTGGCACCCCTCTAGAAGAAGTCCTTTTGCCACTCACATCCTGGTAGAAGCTATCCAGCCCAGGATCAAGATCACGAACCTCAACGAGTATGACGAGACCAAAGACCCACAAGATCACTTAGATTGCTTCCTAGCGAAAGCGAATCTGTTAGACGTTAGCGATGCAACATGCGGCAAGCTCTTTCTAGTCACTCTGGCCGGAAAAGTTTTGACCTGCTTCAACCAGTTGACCATTGGCACGATAGACAGCTTCGAGTGCTTCTCCCAACGCTTTTTACATCACTTCGTGATAAATAAGGGATACACAGAGGAAGGTTCTGAGAATCTATTGCTCAGAAGCCCCCCACCACACTGGACGACCTCCTAGCATGCATGGAGAAGTATATTCGAATAGAAGAAACTTCTAGCGTAAGGAACGCAACTCCTTCCAAGAGGAGAGCAACTGAGGAAATCCTTTCAGGCCTCCAAAGAGATGAGAATAGTCAAAAAGATCAGAACCATGCGCCGTCCTCTGAACAAACTTGGAATACTTTGCTGAAAGCGCCTTGCGGTCAAGATTCTCGCCGTGGCAGAGCAACAAGGAATAGTTCAGTGGCCCCGTCGAATGAGGGAGGATCCGGGAAGGATGAAGTCTAGCAAATATTGTCTTTTTCATAAAGATCGCGGCCACAACACAGAAGATTACTTCCATTTGAAAAAACAAAATAGAGAAACTAATCCAAGGCAGATATCTAAAGGAGTACATAGAAACTTTGAGACCGCACCAAGAGAGACACGGGAAGGAAGTAAGAAGTTAAAAATCTCTCGAGCATATGAACAACAAAGTAGGAAGGCCTGTCAAGTTTTGACAGCAGTTAGGACGATACATAAAACCTACAGAAGCTGAAGGGGAAAGAGGTACCCGAAACTTGGAGTAGCTATTAGAAGATCTCCTATAAGTAGCACGAAACATGGCAGGATGCCCAAAGTTCGATTGATCATAAATTACAACTTGACTTCCGCTAAGTCTTTTTCATCTCTTACTTATATCTTGTGCCCTTTTATAATTCAACAATTTTCCCCTCAAGGGAACTCCTAAGAAGTTCCAAGCGACAAGGAACTCCTACGAAGTTCCCAAAATATTTCGACTAAAGGAACTCCTACGAAGTTCCCAGAATATTGCAACTATAGGAACTACTAAGAAGTTCCCAAACGACAAAGAACTCCTATGAAGTTCAGAAATATTTCAACTAAAGGAACTCCTAAGAAGTTCCCAAGCGATAAGGAACTCCTATGAAATTCCCAAAATATTTCAACTAAAGGAACTTCTAAGAAGTTCCCAAGCGACATGAAACTCCTACGAAGTTCTCAAAATATTTCAACTAAAGGAACTCCTAAGAAGTTCCCGAGCAACGAGGAACTCCTACAAAGTTCCAAAAAATATTTCGACTGAAGGAACTCCTAAAAAGTTCCAAGCGACGAGGAACTCCTACGAAGTTTCCAAAATGTTTCGACTGAAGGAACTCCTAAGAAGTTCCTAAGCGACAAGGAACTCCTACGAAGTTCCAAAAATATTTGATTAAGGGTATTCCTAAGAATTTCCAAAGCAACAACCAGAATATAATCAAATGAGCTCCTACAAAGCTCGCAAAAAATTCAACATGTTGCGTCGCGACGCGATACAATTCGACATGACGCGATGTGAATTAAACATGACGCATCGAGACGCGATGTAATACAAACATGTTGCAACGCGACGTGATACGATTTGATATCACGCATCGCAAATCTAACATGTTGCATTGCGACGCGCTGTAATTTGACATGACGTGACACAACGCAAATACAACAACCATCGGATGTGCTAGGCCCTCCCTCGCCCCTATGGCGACTTCCGAGATCGCGGAGGAGGAAGGAGCAAGCAATGTTGCTCGTCCTTTCCTTCCTTGATGAAAGACGAGGACAACAAGTAACCTCTCCCATCCTCCTTTCTTGACAAAAGACGAGGATGAACTCGGGAATCATGATCGCGATCACGCTGTTCACAACCTTGAAGCATTAGATGTTCTACCATAAATCTTGGATTGGGGGCCTATACAAGACTCAAAATCGTCACTCCGGACAACAAAAAAGTTGAAAATATTTTGGAGATAGAACTGAACCTATTAAAATTCCAAGAACGACTATCACGCAAGCTTCTAATAGCTTTAATGATTTCATCTTGAAAATTAACGATTCCCCCCAGACTCGAAGCAAAAGACGAAGGTAAACGAGGGATGACACTATAACCGACTCGAATATGCGAACCATCCTGGTCGAGGTAGATCGCCTCAACCGACTGTGCCTGGTCGAGTCGGATCGCCTCGACTAGCTCCAGGCCGAGGCAGCATGCCTCGACCTGGGAAATCTAGCCGAGATAGGACTCGGCCAACGGTGACAGTGGTGGCGCCCTCGACCAACGGCGGTTCCCTCCCCCTCCCCCCAAAGACAATGAAACCCTCTTTTTCAACAGAATTTTCTAACATATGGCGACCTAGTCCAAACGGAGAACTAATTGACCCCAAATACGTGGACTCATTGATGCCCCGACATAAGAAGAGGGCGAACGATACTAACATAAGAAGAGTAAAAGAGGAAGGAAAAAACAAAGAGATTTAAAAGGAACCCTTCTTAGCTATGAAGATATTTCGCAAGAAAGAACACGAAGAAAAAAAAAAATTCAGAGGGGGACGAGACAAATCATTGCAACAAGGATATAAGAGAAGACACAACCCTAGCAACCCTCAAGACCGACCAAGCCCGTAAAAAACCCAAGGTTCGATGTAATTCCTAAATATCCCAAGTGATATTTAAGAATTGGGGGGCTATTGATGGAGGAAATAAATAAGCTTCAAAAAAGGCAGGAGAATGTGCCTCCTAAGGAAAGAAAAAGTCAAGACTTAATAAGATTAGCATAGTACATCGGATTACCATAATAACCTCGGAAGACTAATCTCAACTATGTAATCGGGGTAGGTAAGGGGTAAACTAGTACTTCACCTCCTACTTCCCTTAAATAGCACATTTTCTTGTTAGTATAAATACCTCATCATTTGTTCATAGAAGGTGATTTTTCTCGCTTGTAAAGACTCTAGTGTAAACGTGTTGAATTGCGCCCATTTAAAATAAATATAGTCGATCTCATTTTTTAGTGACACCAAGCATAGTGATGTTAAGAGAAATCCATAGTTTCCATGATGAAGATAAAGCTTGACCATGTTCGTTCAATTACGTATCCAAAAAGCAGCCTGGATTGTTCCCAATGTGCTTTGCAATAGCCTAGATTTGATGACTGAGAGGGAAATCATGTACAAAGGCGAACAACGGGCACCAATCCAAACATAATTCAACCAGGTTATCTATGATTTCAGTCGGTTTCAGGATGATCAAATTCTTATCAAAAACCCATGGTCTGCCCTCCAACATTTTTAAAAACTTGAACTTTGAATTTCTATGCGATAAGAGCCACCCGACTTGCACCAAATCATTATTTCATGTTCTCGAATTCTACTTGAGATCAGTAGTAGGAATCACGATCCCCTCCACTTCTTCCTCAGCCAGGGAGGTTCAACCCTACATCCACATATTTCGGTTGGGCCCTCCAAAAGATTTATTAAAGAAGCTAATGTTGTGTTTTTGCTGGGAAGAATAGATGAAGATGGAAAAGGTTACTTTTCAACTGAAACTTCTAAAATCAGGCTAAGTTCTTGGATGGTTTCTGAATACAAGAGTATTTCTATTTATAGTTGTAACCCTAACTGCCTTAACAAAATGACAGTTAATTTAATTGAACCATAAATGCAGAGAAATGAAATAAGCAGTGGAGCTGCAAGGTGCTGGCATGGAAGTGCGCGTGCTGGTGGAGTTTGTTCAGTTGCAGGATGAATGAGGTCCATTGGATGGAGATAGATCTGACCGCTAGATTTTAGGTGGTCCCCTTTACTAAATGACTTCGCTGCAACTTAAATTAGGGTTCCCTATTTTACCCGAAACGGTATCGTCTGAGCCATCTGCTGAGCCCTTGATCTGACGGTGGAATTTAATCTTCAATGGACGGTTGGGATTGTGTCTTCCTGTTGCAGCTGTAACATTGCCCCCTGGTAAATTTGGCCCTCGTCCCTGAGGGTCAATCTCAAAATCTGGGAATTTAGAGACGAAATCATAGTAGTATTCCCATGTTGCCTCATCCTTGGTGTAGTTTTCCCATTCAAAAAGAACTTAAGGTACTGCATTGTTCCTTCTGGAGATCAACCTGCGCCCGTGGATCTTAGATGGATAAACCCTGCAAACACTATGGTTAGAAAAAACAGGAAGAATAGGTGAGGGTGTGTGCTTGTGTCCGATTTTTTCTTGAGGAGGGAGACGTGAAATATAGGGTGGATATTTGAGGAGGGTGGAAGTTCAGTCTATAAGCAACCTCGCCTATCTTCTCTTAAATTTGGAAAGGGCCATAGTATTAAGGAGCTAGCTTCAAATTTTTTCTTAATTGTAGTGAGCTCTGATGGTAAGGCCGCAGTTTCAAGTAAACAAAAGTCCCACTGTAAAGCTTATTTCTGTCTTGTGCTTGTCTGCATAAGTTTTCATGCGATTTTGTGCCTCAGTCAAGTTGGTTTTAAGCAAGCCCAACAACCTTCTTCTTTCCTCAAGGTACTTATCAATGTTGGGCTGAGCAGCAGGAATGTATAGATCAATAGTCAAGGGTCCAGGCGGGTATCCATACAGTGCCTGAAAGAGACTCAGTTTCAAACTGGTATGGAAGTTGGTATTGTACCAGTATTCTGCCAATGAGAGCCATTTGTTCCAGTGTTTAGGTCTCAGGTGACACATACACCTGAGGTAGTTTTCCACATTGATTTACCCTCTCAGTTTGTCCATCTGTCTAAGGGTGGTAAGCTGTGGATAAGCTGAGGGTTGTGCCCAGTAGCCTGAAGAGTTCCTTCCAGAAGGCACTGGTGAAAATCTTGTCCCTGTCTGAAACTATATTGACTGGTAGACCATGCAACTTATGTATATGGTCCATGAAAACCCTGGCTATCATTTCTGCAGAGAAATGATAAGTTAGGGATATGAAGTGGCCATACTTAGTTAGGAGATCCACCACCACTAAGATACAGTTTTTCCTTCTGATTTAGGTAAGCCTCCAATAAAATCCATGGAGATAGAAGTCCATGATTGACTAGGGATGATGAGAGGTTGAAGTAGCCCTGGGTGGGCACATTTTCTGACTTCGAACGCTTGCACACATCACTGTTTTGAACCCATTGCACCACATCATCCTTCATCTTAGGCCAGTAAAACATGCTTTTGACACGCTGGTATGTCCCATTGATGCCTGAATGCCCTCCTATGGCCGTATCATGGAGTAAACTAATGATGTGTTCCCTTAACTTCGTACTTGCCCCAACACAAATTTTCTGATCCTTCCTTAATATACCCCCTTGAAAGTTGTAAGATGGAAAAGCTGATTCTTTTATTACCTTTGCTTGCAGGATAGGAGTGAATTCGTGGTCCCGATCATAACTCTTTTGTACATCTGTAACCCAATTAGGTATAACCACTGTGATGGTCATATAATCCCATTGGTTCCTTCTTGATACGGCATCAGCAACTTTGTTCTCTTTTCCTGTTTTGTATTGCACTTCATAGTCCACCCTTAGAAGTTTAGAGATCCAATTCTGTTGTAAGGCATTTTCCACCTTTTGCTCTAGAATGTGTTTGAGGCTATGATGGTCTATCTTGATCACAAAATGGTGACCAAAGAGGTAGTGTTTCCATTTCTGCACCGCCTATAATATTGCTAAAACTCTTTCTCATAGACCGATAGCCCCAGATTCCCAGGACTCAAGGCCTTGTTGAGGAAGGCTATTGGCCTCTGATTTTGCATAAGGACAGCGCCTACTCCCTTGTCACATGGATCAGCCTCGATCACAAACTGTTGTGAGAAGTCAGGTAGGGCCAAAATTGGTGTTGTAGTCATGGCCTGTTTCAAACATTCAAAAGCATTAGTGGCAGCAGAATTCCAATTGAATCCATCCTTTTTTAGTAGCTCTGTAAGGGGTTTGCTCATTATCCCATAGTCCTTGCTAAATTTCCTGTAATAACCTGTCAAACTAAGGAATCCCCTCAGTTCTTTCACGATTTTTGGTTGTGTCTAGCTTTCATGCATTCAACTTTCATAGGGTCTGTGGCTACTCATTCTTTAGAGATAATGTGGCCCAAGTATTAGATAGTTTCCTTCCCAAAGTCACATTTACTCCTCTTACCATATAGTTGGTTTTTTCTTAGTAGTTCAAGTGTAAGCCCCAACTGTTTCAAGTGGTCTGCCCAACTCCTGCTATACACTAATATATCATCAAAGAAAACCAATATAAATTTGCGTAGATAAGGAGCAAAAACAACATTCATTAGTGACTGAAACGTAGAAGGTGCATTGCAAAGCCCAAAGGGCATCACCTAGAATTCGTAATGGCCATAATATGTGACAAAACTGGTTTTAGGGACATCTTCTTCGTGCATTTTGATTTGAAAATAGCCAGAGAGTAGATCAATTTTTGAAAAGTAACAGGCTCTATGTAACTCGTCTAATTAGCTCATCAATTATGGGGATTGGAAAATTGTGTTTCACAGTAAGGCTATTTATATATCTATAATCTATGCACATATGCCAAGTACCATCCTTTTTCTATACCAACAAAATCGGGGGAACCAAATGGACTTTGGCTGGGTTGAATGATACCCTCCTTCAGCATACACTTCACAATGGTTTCTATCTCTCCTTTCTGGGCATAAAAGTATATGTAGGGATGCATCTTCTTAGGCATAACATCAGTTTTGAGGATTATTTTATGCTCAATTATCCTTTTTGGAGGTAGTCCTTGGGGTTCTTGGAATAAGTCATGGTAACCTGCCAAAAGTTGAATGAGATCAGTGTGAGTAGTTTCATGAGAAGGAATTGCAGATATGGAATGCAACTGGCCTACGAATCCATAGGCTCCCTCATTAACCAGTTTGGTCATGCTCTTTGCTAAAATAAGGTGTAGTTCAGACTATTGGGTAAGCGCCTGAAACCCCATTTTCTTTCCATTTCTGGAAACTGTGACTGTCATGGCTTGGTAGTCGTACTCCACAGGGCTATAATGCCTTAGCCAGTAACCTCCTAGGACCATGTGACACCCTCCTAAGGTCAGGCTTCGTACTGGATAATTGAAGGCTTGGCCCTGGATCTCCCATGTAAAAGTTGGACAATAAAGTTGACTAACCATCCTTCTACCATCTGCTATACTGACCACCATGGGGCTGGTTTGCTCCAGCTGGCACCCTAGTTTGTGAGTTGTTTCCTCATCCAGGAAACAATGCATACTCATTCCATCAATAAGCAGCTGTATATCATGATTATAGGCTTTACCCTTGACTCTGAATGTGTTGAAGTCAGTGCTGCCACTGATTGCATTTATAGAAATAGTCATGTCCTCCTCTTCTTCTTTCTCAATATCCTCAGTCTCCCTTTCCTCCATGGCTGCTTCTTCCTCAGTTAGGATGCAATACATAAATTGTTGTTTGCATTTGTGGCCAGGCCTGAAAAGTTCATCACAATTGTAGCAAAGATTTTTGGCTCTACGAGCTTGCATTTCCTCTTCTGAAAGAATCTTTCTGACTGGAGTACGTTGGGTAGGTTTTTTTGGAATTGGCTTGGGTGGGGGGTTGTGTGTTTTAGGGATGATAGGGTTGTTGTAACTCGGTTTTGGGGAGGTGAAGTGTTTGGGAGTACTTACTGGCCACAGTTTTGAGGTAGGGTTCATCAGTTGTAAGATTGCACCCACAGTTTACTCTTGGTTTTTGGCAAAGGCTAAGGCTTGGTGAAGTCTGGTAGGGTGTAGGGAGATGACATGCCCTTTAATGTCGGTCGTAATCCATTTATAAAGCAGGTAACAAAGTAACCCTCAGAGATCATTACATGTGATCTAAGCTCCTCAAATCGCTCAAAATATTGGTCCATTGTGTTCGTCCCTTGCCGTAGTGTATTGAATTCTTCCAAGATTGCTCCAGGATCCACTCCTTCAAAATGTTCATACACTGTTTCAATGAAATGCTGCCAATCTGGAAGTTCCTTTCCCTTGATAAGTCCTTGGAACAAAAGCTCAACCCTCCCATCCAGATGGATGGATGCAAGGGATACTCGCTGGTCTTCAGGGATTGTATAGACCATCTGAAAATACCATTGGCATTTTCGAATCCACCCTCTTTGCTCGTCCCCATTGAACCTAGGGAATTCTATGTTAGATAGTGATGGCAGGCGATTCTGAGTTCCAGAAAAATCAGACTCCACTGGTATATTTGGTGACTTTTCTTTAGGGGTAGGTGGTTTTTCTCCTGAGGCTGATTGTTCCTTGTTATTTTTTTGCATGTGTTCCATCAAGCACTGCATTTGCATCTGAGGGCTTTCTGGCCTTCCACAAGTTGTATATACGAGTTTTGTAGGCCTGCTTGTATCCCCATCAAACTATCAAATTGTGCTCTCATTTGTTCCTTACTGACTTGTCGTTTTGATTTTTCTTCCATCAACCATAATTGTTGTTTTTTTCTGGACATCCATAATTTCTTTCATCCTAGTACCGTTTGCCATGGTTGAGTAAGGCCGAGGAAAGCCTTGCTCTGGATACCAAATGTTGTGTTTTTGCTGGGAAAGAAAATAGATGAAGATAGAAAAGATTGCTTTTCAACTTAAACTTCTAAAATTAGGCTAAGTTCTTGGATGGTTTCTGAATACAAGAGTATTGCTATTTATAGCTGTAACCATAACTGCCCTAACAAAATAGTAGTCTATTTAATTGAACCATAAATGCAGAAAAATGAAATAAGCAGTGGAGCTGCAAGGTGCTGGCATGGAAGTGCGCGTGCTGGTGGAGTTTGTTCAGCTGCAGGATGAATGAGGTCCGTTGGATGGAGATAGATCTGACCACTAAATTTTAGGTGGTCCCCCTTCACTAAACGACGTCGCTGCAACTTAAATTAGGGTTCCTTGTTTTACCCGAAACGGTGTCGTCTGAGCCATCTGTTGAGCCATTGATCTAACGGCGAAATTTAATATTCAATGGAGGATTGGGATTGTGTGTTCCTGCTGTAGCTGTAACAGCTCAGATACTGGACTCCTACAGCAACTAAAATGAGCCTAGTGTGATGCATTAAAGTTCACTATTAAAATAAATTGGCATAAATAATAAAGAATATATAGGGTCATATTATTCATCCCCACAAACATTACTTTGACACCTCCTCTACCTTTTTGGTAATTACAAAAACACGCTAGAGAACATTTCTGTCCTTGAAAAATTATATTAAAGCTTGACGGGTCAATTGGGGCATTTTTGCGTTTTAAAGGCTATTAGAGGTGATTTGTGTAACTTTTCAAAATGGTGGTTTGTGTAAAAGAGCGATAAGTGAGGGGGTGTAGATATAATTATTCCAATTAAAAATATAAATGTACATAAACCAAATTAGTTATCATCATTGAAATGATGCAGTAGAATTCTTAATAGACCAAATAGCCAATGCATTAAGCAATCCATAAATATAGACTTATTTAATTCGTAACATTAGTTAATTTTGATTAATATAATTATGATCATAATTACTATTATAAAGACAACTAATTACGGAATCACTTGTGATATAGGTGATCTTATTCATATCTTTATAACATCTTATTATAAAATTTAAATTATATTAAGTTAATGGAAATTATCCCAAATTGCTTTCCTTTCTTTCAAATAGATGCTTCTTCAAATTTTTAAATCGTATCTTTTCCTAAATATATAGCCTTTATATTTTTCCTAGATAGTAATAAGATTTTTAACTAATTTTATTTAATTAGTTATTAGTTATGAATATGACTGGTGCCATCAACTATCACCACATGTCACGAGTTTGTTTTGCGTCGCACCTTATAACAAAAATCACTTGCCCCAATTTAGTCACATAAATTTATTTTTTAATTTATCATTCGTCATTCTCCAACTATATTCCCCACATGAACAGAAATTAATGTAAACACTATCGAGAAAAAAAAATAAGTTTAAAATATTTTTCCAAAAACTTTATAGTAAATTATGTTTATCATAGTTATAGGACCTTGCAAATTCATACACTCATACCAAAAGTATATTCAATTAGATTATGTTAACAAGTAGACATCGTAAAATTTACAAATAAATAATAATGATCAATTTTATTAAATTGGACTTGTTAATAAAAAATTCAAAATAAGGGACTTTGCCTAATCAATATTGTGTTAATATTGGATAATTCCTTATGCATCAGTATTTTTACTTTTACCATTAGTCGATTTTAATAGTTAGAGGATATGACATAAATTTTCAATTTTAAGGATTAGAGATTCTATTGAATAGTATCAATAAAATTTAGGAAGTGAAATACAAATGATAGAATTTAACTGCTTCGTCATCAGTTAAAAATATTATCAAATGTTTTGGAAGTATAATTGAATACAATAAATCGAAGATAGAAAACTATAAATAATTAAAATATGTACATCATGTATTTATTTCTAAATACATTTTTCTTTACGTATGCTTTAAGTATTTCTAGAAGAAGCTATGTAAGAACGATATCACAGAATAATAATGCTAAAACTTCAAATAGATATTCATAAATCTTATTAAATTAAAATTAGTTTCTAAAAAACTTTAGGCCTTTTTTATAAAAGAAATACATCAATATCTTTAATACACAATACAATAATATTTCTAAATCAATCAACAACTTCAAAACAAACAATAAAATAACATATACGTACTTATGATGCTGAATATTATAATTGACTATTAATTTAAAATTTGCAAGAATGGTGTATATATTTAGAAATGGAGAAAATCAAGATGCTGCTGAATACTATTGTTCATATATTTGTAATTAAGGGAAAATTAATTTGTAGTCTCTCTAACTCTAACATAATATATTTATATAACCAAGTGTGAAAATTAGTTGTCTTGGATTTTTTTTAACTTGAAAGAGTAATCCACAGCTTTTGGAAGACAGAACTACAGTGGGAAATACTGCAAGTCTGCAGCTTCCCATTAATAATTACAGTAGTGAGAGACATGAATGAAACCAAACCATGCACAGCCTTGAGCATTAATACTAATAAACAAGAGGTAGACGAGGACGAGGACGAGGACGAGGACGAGGACGAGGACATGGACTTTGTTCCCACATGGAGTAAGCAATAAAAGGTTGGGAGATTTAGTAGCATAGAAAAGGTAATGAGAGATGTGGAGAGAAATTAAGGAGCCGTGAGGTAAGCACAGAGCGAACTATTCTTTCGCCTTTTACTAAAGAATACCGTGTGCTTGCCTCAATCAACGGCATACTCTAATTTTTGGAGGGTCTGAAACTGTAATAGGTTTTGGCCCCTACAATATATATACATACAATGTTGGAATTTTTGGCCTTAGAAATTTTGGGAAGCTGATTAATTTAGCAGCAGCACATAAATAGAAATAGAAATCAAATGTGATTGCATCAGATAATGTATATCTTATCTAATTGCAATTGTGTACGTATATATTTATAGAATGAAGAAGAAATTATTAAGCAAGTGAGAAAGTGAAGCTGAAAAATGGATAGGATATGATCTGATTCTCATCGATCTCCCACATCGGAATGGAACAGAGCATAGAGAAGGGTTGTGTGTGCTACAAAAGATTAGGCTCTGGCACTGAGTTAATCATACCTTTCTCGGCCTTTTGGCTAAGATCAAGTGTAGTATCTGTTCTTATCAGTTTAATATCTGATACGTGGACCATTGGTCCACATGATATTAAATTAATTTTTCTAGGGGGAGAGCCCATCACGGCAGCTTGCTGCTGGGGCTCTCAAAGCGTCGCCTTGGCGTTGCACTATTGCCTTGGCCTGGCACACCCCACCAATTCTAGTCTACTTTTATTAACCTAAATTGCACTTATTTGAATAGTTGAAACCAAGAGCATAAGAGTCAATTGATAATTGTAAAGTGAAAGAAATAGATAAAAACATAGATATCATGATCATTGTCAAACACAAACCATCATATGAGATCTTGCACTAATTCATTTTTCATTAACTAGCTATGAAACATATATATTAATAACAAACTGCAAATTAATTAAGCTTTTTATCCACATGCATCCCACATCGAATAAGCAATGTGTGACTAGTAGGAGATGAGCGGATATTAGCCAAAGCAATCCCAACTTGAAACATACTTACCTGGACGGGGTCGATGGGCGATCAATAAGGCCCATGGCCTAAGTTGGTGACCTCCATTGCACTTTGGAGGGGTGCTCGCCTAAGGTCTGCCTAAATGGTGGAGCCTACGTCATAATTTGTGGTAGCGGGGGCTTGCGTTCGCGCAGCCCCCACCCAAATCTAAGTATCAAACTATTTTGCCGTCTTTATTATTTGCTTTGATTGATCAATTTATTCGACTTCCTATTTCATGGTTTTCTTTTTCATTTATGATTGGGAAAATGAATTTAGTTTAACAAAATTTTTGAATTGTTTTCGTGCTCAAAATTCATATCAACATTTAATTGTTTCAACAATGGATTATTAGTTGCAAGTTAAAATAAATATGTATATATATTTAATTTTGTTTACCACTTATTGCTCAATTACTTGGATTCGATACTCATAGCTAGGATTATAGGTGTAGAAATCTTTCACACCTTAATAAAAGTCAAATGATAATTATATAGTAAAAAGAAATAGATAAAAACGTGGGTGATGACTAATATCAATGGAAGACACTTGCTCAATCACTGCATATAGTCTTATATATTTGAGCTCTATATATTAAAAAAAGAAAAAACATTGCAAAGACCTTAGTTATAAATATTAAGTGTTTATATTTCTTATTCATTCGGTTATATATATTTATGGTCTTTATTATTTGCTTTCGCACAGCCCCCACCCCAAATCTTAGTATCAAACCATTTGTGGTGTTTATTATTTGCTTTTATCAATCTATTTATTTGAGTTCTTATTATTTGCTGTTTTGGGATATTATTAGAAAATTCAATTTAGTTTAACAATATTTTCAATCTCCATAATCCCAGAATTCGTTAATCACTTTCTCAATAAATATCAACACTAATTGCTCAATTACTTGCTCAATAACGAAACATTATTCAAAACCTACATATTTATCATAATATCAAAACTAACAACGTGTAGTCTAACTTCTAAGAATAAGAGATCAAGGTTTTTTAATACTTTTTTCTTACTTTGGTATATGTAATTTTTTAAGTTTCATATTTAATTCTAATTAATGTTAGTTTTTTTATGAACCATTGACATATAAATTGAAATATAATTATAAAATTGTATTTTGTTCCTATAACCAACACGAGAATAAGTAAACACTACAAAAAAATAGGGCTATAGCAACAGACCAATTCGTTGCAAATTTGCAACGACCTTTGCTACGACTTTTGCAACGGATTCTTTTTTTTTTTTTTTACATTTTTCCTGCAAATTCCGTGGCAAATTAACAATAATATTTTGCAACGGACTATCCGTGGCAACATTCCGTTGCAAAAATTTGGTCAATTTTAAGATGTCCCACATTCAACATAAGTCGTTGTAAAAGTCGTGGCAAAATATTGCAACACACATTCCGTTGCAAACTTACCACGGTTTTCGCAACGGACGTCTTTCGTCGCATACTTTGCAACGAAGATTCTAGTTAAATCCGTTGCAAAACATTTGCAACGGAATTTGTAACGAATCCATGTCGTTGCAATTTGAATATTCTGATTTGCAACGGATTTAGCGACGGAACTTTGTCCGTTGCACAACTTTCGACAATTTTGCAACGGTGTTGCAACGACCTTTGAAGTCGTTGCAATCCGTACATACAGCTGTAAGCATTAATTATTGAGCCGTTGAATTTGCAACGATTTTTGCAACGGATTTGTCCGTTGCAATATATTTGTGACAGCTGTAACCCACTATTTTAAAATTCTATATGGAATTTTGCAACGGTTATATCATTTCGTTGCAAAGTCCGTTGCAAATCCATTGCAAAGTCCGAAATATATATAAGAAAACCCTCATTCTAGTTCACACATTTTATAATCATCCTCTTCTTCCTCTTCTCTCCTTCCATCCACACAACCGATTATTTAATAAATCTTTGCATTAGACCGTTAATGATATCACGTTAGTGCAACGAGTCACACATTTGGACATTTTGCTGACTTACATTAAGGTTAGGACAAAATTTTTACTAGTTTATTTATATATATTCATTTTATTTTGGAATTTTAGTTTTTTATGTATGTATGTATGTTAATGAATATGTATAATATTTGTTGATTTTAGAGCAAGATATGTTGAGAGAATTGAGAAAATTGATGTATGAGAAGAATGTACTCGGTAATCGTCATCTTACAAAAGAATTTATAGATGGGGTCGCTGAGTTTATAGATTGGGCAAAAACACAACATGATTTTATGGATGGGGAGAATATTCGTTGTCCATGTAGTGTATGTAAAAATCATAAGTACAAATCTACGGAGGAGGTGACATATGACCTTTATAGGAAAGGTTTTAGGAAAGATTACTACAATTGGACATCTCATGGTGAGCCTATACAGATAGATTACGAGTATTCAATTTCAGCTGACAACTCTATAGATCAAAACGACAAATTGGAATAACTATGAGCAATTGAATTGGGATCAGCGGATGGTGTTTGATGCAGCTGGTCCTGTATCTCGTCCACAGGGGGATGTATTCAATGATTCGACATATCCTAGCGATCAACCATACGCAAACGAGGCTGGTCCGAGTTCTAATTATGATGAGGCTGACAATTTAGGAGCATTGTCTGAAAAGTTTTTTGATGTCGTGCGTGCTGCAGATCAACCATTATATGTTGGGAGCGAAACTCACTCTCAGTTATCTGCGGTAGCGAGGTTAGTAAACATCAAATCTGAACACAATGTATCACAGAGTTGTCATGATCAGTATTTACAAGTAATAGGGGAGATGTTGCCACGAGATCACACGTTGCCCAATGATTATTATAGTATGAAAAGGTTGATAAGAGAGTTGGGTTTACCTGTTGAGAAAATTGACGCATGTAAGGCTGGTTGTATGTTATTCTGGAAAGAAGACAAACACATGGAATTCTGCAAGTTTTGTGAGCAAGCTAGGTATAAACCTGACAGGGGTCAAAATCCTCGTCGTGAAAGAACTGCATATGCTACACTTCGGTATTTGCCATTAACTCCCCGATTGCAGAGGTTGTATGCTTCCAATACAACAGCTGAGCACATGAGTTGGCATGCCACTCATGAGACACAAAGTGGGGCTATGTGTCATCCATCTGATGCAGAGGCGTGGAAATATTTCAATGAGATACATCCAGATTTTGCTTTAGAACCCCGCAATGTTCGTCTTGGCCTTTGTGCTGATGGTTTTGCCCCTCATGGACAATATGGCAAATCATATTCTTGTTGGCCAGTTATCGTTACACCATACAACCTTCCTCCAGGGATGTGTATGAAATCTGAGTATATATTTTTGTCGTTGATTATTCCTGGTTCTGCTAATCCCAAACGACTTATTGATGTATACTTGCAGCCTTTGATTGAGGAATTGATACAATTGTGGCAAGTAGGTGCACAAACGTATGATGCGTCTAAAAAATATTTTTTCATGATGAGGGCGGCACTTATGTGGACTGTTAATGACTTTCCAGCTTATGGGATGTTGTCTAGTTGGAGTACTGCTGGGATAATGGGTTGTCCAATATGTATGGATAATACACGGGCATTTTCACCTTCAATACGGCAGAAAAGCAAGTTACTTTGATTGTCATCGATAGTTTTTAAGAGCAGGACAACCTTATAGAAGAAATAAGAAAGCTTTTCACCAAAAGTAGAGTTGAAAAGAATGAAGCTCCACCAAGAGCAAACGGGGAGAAGATATTGCATTCTGTGTGCCAGTTCAAATCTGTTGTTGAGGACCCTCTTAATTACCCTCCTGGATATGGAATCGAACACAAGTGGACAAAAAGAAGTATTTTCTGGGATCACCCGTATTGGACCACAAATATGATTCGGCACAACCTTGATGTCATGCACATAGAGAAGAATGTATTTGACAATATATTCAACACCGTAATGAACATCAAGGGAAAAACTAAGGATACTTTGAATGCAAGGAAAGATGTTGGGATCATTTGTAACCGACCAGAAATTGTTGTGGATGAAGACCAATTGGGAAGCATGGCTAAAGCAGTGTATACATTGGATAAATATCAAAAGAGAAAAATATTTGAGTGGATAAAATGTTTGAGATTCCCAGATGGATATACTTCTCATCTTGGCAGATGTGTTGACTTAAACGAATTGAAGATGCATGGGATGAAGAGTCATGACTGTCATGTCTTCATGGAGAGACTCGTACCGATAGCATTTAGAGAAATGTTGCCCGAATTTGTTTGGAGTGCTTTGACAGAAGTGAGCCTCTTGTTCCAAGCCATAAGCTCCGCTACACTAGATATAAATAAAATAAAGGAATTGGAGGAGAGTGTAGCTGTAATCATATGCAATTTGGAGAAAATATTCTCCCTGGATTCTTTGATTCAATGGAGCATCTCTTGGTTCACTTACCGTACGAGGCTCGAGTAGGTGGTCCAGTGCAATATAGATGGATGTATCCTTTTGAGAGGTATTATTATTATTGTTGAAAATTTAAATATGCAGAATTTTTGCTTATGTATCTAATTTTTTTAAATTCCACTATATTTTGCAATAGGTTCCTCCATACTTTGAAGAAAAAGGTGAAGAACAAAGCTGCTGTAGAGGCTTCAATTTGTGAAGCCTATATTGTTGAGGAAATCTCGACCTTCGCCACGCATTATTTTGAACCCGATGTTATTTGCAAAAGGCGTAGACCTGGGAGGAATGACGATGGTTTAAACAATGGAGGAGTTGAACACATTTCTATTTTCAATCATCCCGGATGTCCCTACGGTGCCTCAAAAATGAGGTACATCACCGGTAAAGAAAGACATGTTGCTGAGACTTATATAGTAGCTAATTGTCCAGAAGCGCAACCATACTATGAGTAAGTTTTAAATATGTTTATTTGCTTAATACATAAATATCTTTAGATTATTAATTAAAGTATATTCGTTACTATTGTAGGACCTTTTTGCATGATTTGTATGAGCGGTATGATGTTGATACAGTTGACATTGATGGCATAGTTGCAATGCAATTTCTTCCATGGTTCAAAACTTACGTAAGTTTTTGACAAGTTTTTGCTTATCTATATTGTAAATGTAGAACTCTTTGAAACGGCCCAATATGTTCATTTTTTTTTTATGTAATAGGTTACAGATCCTAGTAATCAAATTACTGATCCAATTTTGAAGATGCTTGCATGGGGTCCGTCACAACGAGTACTTACATGGCCAACTTATTTTGTCAATGGATATAATTTCCACACTTTAACCCATGGAGAAGGGAAGAATACTATGAACAACGGGGTCTGTGTGAGAAGCTCTAGTTACACAGACTCTGATACTGATTTTTTTGGATGGTTGGATGAGGTAATACAGTTTGAATATGAATTTGAACATCAAAATATGCATGTTGTTTTGTTCAAGTGTAGGTGGGTTGATCCTACCAAAGGAGTGAAGATTCACCCGAAGTATCACTTGGTTGATGTAAATTACAAACGTCTGTACCAGAAAGATGAGCCGTTTATCCTAGCACAACAAGCTATCCAAGTGTACTACGCTCAATATCCTAGTTTAAGAAAAGATAAAGTTGATTGGATGGTTGTATGTAGAACAAAAGCTAGACGAACTATTGAGTCAAGGTGTATTGATGTTGCATTTCAGGAGGATGAAGTTGAATCCGTTCCAGTGGTTACTATTAAAAATGAAATTCAACCTCTAGATGACAACATAAGCATTTTTGTTGATGAGGATAATGAAACGAAAGATGATGAAGAGGAAGAAGACAGTTTTGAAGAATACGAAACGACTGATGATGAAGAAGATGATGATGAAGATGAAGATGATGATGATTATTAATTGAACATAATGTATTGATGATTTTTGTTATATATTTTATCTCATTTATTAATTGAAAAGTATATCTTAAATCATTTATCTCATATCATTTTAAAAAATATTTATTAATTATAAAATATTTTATTTCATTTATTAATTAAAACTATATCTTAATCATTTATCCCATTTATTAATTATAAAATATTTTATTTTATTTATTAATTAAAAATATATCTTAAATCATTGATCCCATTTAATTTTAAAAATAATTATTATTTTAATTTTATTATTTTTAATTGAATAGTATATCTCATTTAATTTTAAATAAAATTGTGAATTTTAAAAATAATTTAAATTTTTACTATATACTTTTCCCTCTCTATTTTCAACCCTTATTTTTCCCCTCCTTTCCCTCCTCTATTTTCAACCCTAATTCCACCCCTCCCCCTTTCCCTCCCTCTTTTCCCCCTCTCCCCCTTTCCCCTTCCTCATTTGAGCACAACATTTCCCCCCCCCCTCCCCTTCTCCTTTTCTCTCTTGAGCCGCCGCCCGTCGCCGCCGCCGGTTGGTATTTTTTCCTCCTTCTTCTCTTCTCTTTCTCCTCTTTTATTTCTTCTACTTTTTTTTTTTTCAATTTTTTGTTCACTTTTTCAGAGGCCGCCGCCGCCGCCCGCCTGCCGCGAGGTATTATCCTCCTTTTTTCTCTTCTCTTTCTCCTCTTTCTCCTCTTTTATTCCTTTTACTTTTTTTTTTTCAATTTTTAAAGTTTTTTTCAAGTTCACCGCCGCCGCCCGCCTTGAGGTATTTTATCTCCTCCTTTCTTCTCTTCTCTTTCTCCTCTTTTCTTTCTTCTACTTTTTTTTTCTTCAGTTTTTTGTTAACTTTAACTTTAAGTTTTTGTCCCTCTTTCTTTTTTGTTTCAGCACCGCCGACCGCCACCGCCGACCCCGCCGACTGCCGCTGCCCTGAAGGAGGTATTAACAGTTTTTTTAAATAGTCATTCTATCTTTTTTTGAGTATTTGGTTGGTATATTAAGCAAGGATTGATTTATGTTATGAGTTAATATATTGAGTATTTAGTTGGTATATTGAGAATATATTGAGTATTTGATTGGTATATTGAGAATATATTGAGTATTTGGTTGGTATATTAAGTATGTATTTAATATAAAATTGTGTATGACAATGTAATTTGGTTGGTATATTGAGAATGTGATTTGTATATTGAGGTGGATGGGAATGATAATTGTATTGATGAGGTTGGATGAGTGTTGTTGGTTATGATTGTAGATTAGGATTTATAAATCTTTACCTAAACTAAATAAACTTAGTTATATCACAAGTTAAAAATGCAACTAAACAAGTGTAATTTTGTTAACTTTCAACTTAACATCTTTACCTAAACTAAATAAACTTAGTTATATCACAAGTTAAAAATATAACTAAACAAGTGTAATTTTGTTAAACTAATTAAACTAATTTTACTAGTTAAATCACAAGTTAAAAATCTAACTCCACTAATGTAATTTTGTTAAATTTCAACTTAAAATCTTTAACTAAACTAATTTAACTTAGTTAACTCCATTGAATGTCATTACTCCGGCTTATATCATGTAAGAAAATTTAAAATGTTTGATTGTTTTAAAAATATTTTTAAAATGTTATATTATATTTATTTTTATAATTATTTATTTGATACTTTGTAGAGATTCGAAAGTTCAAGAGGTCATCAAGGAGCGACTTTGAAGATAGTTCGGGTGATATCCCACCCGACCACCCACCTTCACAACATTGTGACAATGAATTTGATCCCCCTCTTTAAATTTGTATGTTTTAAAATTGAATATTTTTATTTTGTGGATTGGAATATTGAATTATCTTTACTGTAAGTATTTTGCCTTTAATATATTGTCATATTTGAATTTTCTTGTTAGAGTTAAATTAAATATATTTTTATTATTGAATATAAATTATGAAATTGTCGTTGTAAATGAAAATAATTTTGCCATAGATTGTCGTTGCAATTATCGTGGTAAAATGTGCAACGGATTGTCGTCGCAATTGTCGTTGTAAATGGAAATTATTTTGCAACGAATTGTAGTAAATTATGTCGTTGCAAATTTTGCAACGGAATGTCGTTGCAAAAAATTATTGCAATATAGCAACGATTTTCATTGAAAATGTCGTTGCAAATAAAATGATTTTGCAACGAATTATAGCTAAATATTTCATTGCAAAATTTGCAACGGAATGACGTTGCAAATATTCCATTACAATATTGCAACGACATTTCATTGCAAATGTAGTTGCAAATAAAACCCGATTTTGAGACAAATTGCTATCATCTTCGCCACAAATATACCATCACAAAGTCGTTGCAAAATATAAAAAGTCAACTTTTAAAAAAATGAAATTTGCAACGAATAAAAATCCGTGGCAATATTTTGCAATGACCAAAAAATCAGTTGCTATATAGCTGTACCTATAGCAACGGAAAATTTTCCGTTGCAAAAGTCCGTGGCAAATCTGTTTTGCAACGAATTTTTCATAAAATCCGTTGCAAAAATCCGTTGCTATAGGTCTGTTTTTTTGTAGTGAAATAATTACGTGATAATATTTTGTCAATGTGTACTCTATATATCGAGGGTTTGTGCTATTTTTCATACGTTTTCTTAATTACTTTTACAAATAATTTTTTTTGGCTCTTTTTGTGACTAGTGAAATAAAAAGTTTTAATAAATTTATAAACAAAATTCGCTCGCCCAAAAACAATAACTGAAATGTATTTCTTATTTTGTGTCCACCTAAGTTTAAAAAGCCCTTGAAGTTTAATTAGTTTCATATATATTGGTTTTATTTGAAAATATGGACTATTATCATTTAGTTTTGTACATATCTTTAACATCTAATTAAAGGGTAGTATTAAATTACTTATCAAATAAATACTACTCAAAAAGTTGGCGAATTATATTTAATGAAATTAATTGAAACGGAATAAGCATATATAAAAATCCATGTTTTTAATTCAACTTTATTTTCATTGAACTTGTGGTTCTCCTAAACTTGTTTCTATTATGAAATAATATTTTCATTATTTTTGAGTTGTGCAAATTTAAAAAGAAAAAATATATTAATTTTATTTATTTATCTTTTAATATTTTACTTCTTATGCTAATTAACTATCTTTAATTAAAATTATTTATAACATACTTTTCTACTAATAGCCTCGTTATGAAGTTTTTATTTTATTTATCATGTTTATCCAAAGAGATTCTAGAACAAAGTTCCAAATTTATTAAACCATTTACGAAATGAATTTAAGTGGAACAATAAGTATTACAATTTTTTAACTAAGATGATATAAAAATTACCTATTGTTGTTAAAATCATGTTATATGAGTTTATTGATCAAACTTTAATTTATTAAATATTTAAGAGTGCAGTTATTGGTCTAATTACACGATTAATTAGGCATCTATGTTTATTGCCATATATAATTGTTCTTTTATGTAGTTTTAATCAGATTATTTTCATCATGAGAATAAATTAAAAAACTAATAAAAAGATTATCCGTTTAATAAAAAAATACTTACTACTACCTGTGTCTCTTGTACAAGAAAGAAATAGTTAGTCAAATATTTAATTAATATTGATAAAAGCTTTATAAAAACTAAACAAAAAACAGTACATCGCGTAGGCAAGGGTGAATATACTGCCGCGCTGATGGTGCGGGGACTGGTGCAGCCCATGGACGGGCCGAATCTACCGCCTGTGTGGGAATAGACGGCCCGGCCTCCTGTGCGGCTAGTATCGGATTAGACGGGTCTAGGTCCGGATCTGTCGTAGGTGCGACAGTTGAGGGTGTAACTGATGGTGGTGGTAGGGGTGGTCGGAGCGCTGCTTTCCCAACTTGGGAAGCAGCACCAGCCGGTGATGGAACCGATAGGCCACGACCGCGGCCTCGTCCACCTCCTCGAGGAGGCAGATCTCTACTAGACATGATTTATAATTTTTTTCAAAATATTAGTTTATGAATTTTTATAAATAATGTAATTAATAAATTATTTTAATAATGATAATTTTCCAAAATTTCATAATTATTCTAATTATCTACATTATTCTAATAATTATGTAATTAATCTAATCCTTGAAAACTTTCCCAAAATGTATACTAAATTTCAAAATTATTTCCTAAAATGTATACTAAGTCCCAAAATGGTATACTAGGTCCCCACATTTATCTAATAATTGCTAGATTATTGAAATTTTCACTACAATGTATACTAAATCCAAAAATTATTTCCTAAATTTTCAGGAATTACAATAAATCCTTATATTTTCCTATATCCTTATACTATGTATAAATATGATTATATATTATAATAATTAGTACCTATATTTTCCTATATCCTTACCATATATTCTATGTAATTTCACATATATTCAAAACAAATTCACATAATTTTAAAAAATTAACAGAAAATTTCCAGAAAATCCATAAGAATTCCAAAAAATTTGCAACATTTTTCAAAAATTCTCAAAAATTCAAAAGACAAAAAACAAAAATTCCCAAAACAATTTCATATTTTTCATAAAATACTAATTAAATTCAGAAAATTCCTTAAAAATTACAAAAAAAAATCCTAAAAGAATATAGAAAAAATCCAAATAATTTTCATATTTTTTTAAACTTATAATTCTCATTAAATCCTAAATTCTGAAAATGTCTTCAAAATTACCAAAAAATTATGAAAAAATACAGACAATTTCTACAAGTTTCCAGATTTTTTTTGAAATTACATAATACTAAATTCAGAAAATTTCACAATTACAAAAAAATTAACATTACTATATCAACACTAATTAACCCAACTAATTAACACTAAAATTTCACAATTTACAGCATTAATATATCTATGAAATTACATAAATAGAAAATAAAAAAAAAATTGAGGTGGCCTATTTGCTAGAAACCGCGGAGGCGGTGGAGAGGGAGAGCGTGGACGGAGGCGGTGGCGAGAGCGCAGATGGAGGTGGTGGCGAGAGCGTAGACGGATGCGCTAGGGCAGTGGTGGTGGCAGGGAGAGAGAGAGAGAGAGAGAGAGAGAGAGAGAGAGAGAGAGAGAGAGAGAGGGTGGCAGGGGTAGGTGTGAGCGGTGGCAGTGGCGGACGGAGGTAGGGGCAGGCAGGAGAGGGGGGAGAAAGAGAGCGAGAGAGAATAGAGATAGAGATAGAGAGCGAGAGAGAATAGAGATAGAGATAGAGAGCGAGAGAGAATAGAGACAGATGGCGTGGGAGAGATGAAAAAATCTGCTAAGGGGCAGATTTATATAAAAATTTTGGAACGGTCATATTTAATTATGACCATTCCAAACCCCGGTCCACAGTTAACCACAATGACATCATTTATCTCAAAACGACGATGTTTTACTCTGCTTGATTTATATTAAAATAAATAGGAACGGTTATTTATTAGTAAAACCGTTCTCATGCCCATTCCAAAGTTGAAAAATGACATCGTATATGGTTGTTTATGTTGTAACCGTTCCTGTTGTGTTGCGAAACCATTCCTAATACGGATGCAAATGGTAATTCATCTTCCAAGAAAATAAATAAAAAAAAATAAAAAAAAAATATTCTGGACACTTTAAAGAGCAATGAAAAGTATACAATGTGTGGATTAAGACAATTGAAAACTTAAAATATTTTTCATAAGATTGGTATATGTTCACGATATGAAGTATATTTGTATATTCAAATTTATTAGTATTACACAGATATAACTGACATCTTATATTGTTGTACTGCATCACCTAATCAGATCATCAAAATTTTGATCGACTAGTAGATATGATGAAGTAGGCAAAAAGAATACATTTGATGAAGTTTTGGACCATTTGGGTAAATGGATACCGAGATACCGTATCTCATCCGCAATGAACGAGCTTGAAAGGTGCAACCTTCGATCAGGCTATGTGATTGTCAATCAAACTGTTAGATATGAAAGCTTATACATAATCTTATATGCGTTTAAGTTTGGTGTTAAACAGGCTCACGGATGTTGAGATATTGTCATCAGAATGTTTGATAGAATTTTTCGGAACACTCTTTGGAACGGTTGTTTATTAAATTTGACACGGTTTGGTTATAATGTTAATATAGGAATGGTTATGTAATACAATTAGGAGTGGTTTCTTGAAAGTAAATCTAGGAAGGGTTTAATAGAATTTAACCGTTTCAATATGTGATTTTCGCACCAATTTTTTTTGTAAGGCGCCAAATTGAAAAATTGAAGCTGTATTTGGAATGGTTCATATTTAACTTAACCATTCCAAATTTTAAAATCCCCACATGTTCTTCAAGAAGCTCCAAATTGAAAATATGTTGGAGCTGCTTTTGGAACAGTCAAGTGGTTCATATTTAAATGAATCATTCCAAGTTTTAAATTTCCCACCTATTTTTTCAGGAGCGACAAACTTAAAATATGCTGGAGCTAGTTTTGGAATGGTCAGTTGAAGAGACCGTTCCTATTTTGAAATTTTCAAAAATACCGTTCATGTTTGGAACGTTATGTGTAATAACTGTTGTTCACATAGCTACCCGTTGCAAAATAAACTAATTAAAAAAATTATAATTAATACAATGTTCAAACAATGATTTTTTTCACTACACATTGGAAAGATAAGTAAGCACTACACACTCAATAAGTCTCTTCTTCGGTCTCATACTCGTCAAAGCTATCTTCGTCACCTTCATCATCAGATTCACCATTTGGCGAGCGGGATGTACCTGCTCCCTGTTGTTGTGCCACGGATAGATCAACGATTTGTATACCAGTTGGACATGCAGATTGTACGTCTGATCTTTTGTACCATCTTCTGAGTAGGTATAACGTCATCCATCTGATAGGCGACCCCGATCCATTGCGAGTCATCGATTATTCTTTATGCCTTGATTTTGCGAACAACTTTCCAATCAGCTTTGTCTCTTTTTCATGCTCAGGTAATCCGTGTAATAGACGTGTACTACTTGTTGCGCCAATATGAATGGTTCATTCTTTTAGTACAAATTTTTGAAATTGACATCAACGAGGTGATAACGAGGGTGTATCTTCATACCTCTTATCGGATTGACCAACTGCAATTGAACAAAACAATATGCATGTTTGGAATAAATGGATAATCTAACTTAATTATCTCTTCAAGTATCCCATAGAAGTCACTGCCCGTGTCTGTAGATGATGAGCTTTTAACACACACGCCACAATGCATAGCTGAACTTGCCAACCTTGTGGCGTTCAGTGTGGAAATTGAAACCATTCACGAAGTAACATAGGAACGTCATCACTTCTGCCCTAGGACCTCAATAATGCGACTTCAACAATTCGTTGTATGTGTAGTTCAATTCGTGTTTCACCTGCAATTCATATAGCAATTGAAATAATTTTATAAGAAATTGACACTTACACGACGTTTGAACCAATCCTTGAATTCAGTTGCTACTAGTTGATCAATTATTGCGTCCTCCAAATGGTGTTGCTTGTACATTTCAAGAATGACCTGTTTCAGAAACAGTGATAATTATAAATATGCATGTTCAAACTCTCATGATTGTTAGACTATATATATGTATCTATACACTTACTCGTAGTATGGTGCGACTACTTCATAATTGTAGAACACGTACGTCTCGATTATGTGAAGTTCTTCACCACTCAGTCACCTCTTCTTTGAGACTCCACTTGCTCAACTAGGGTGATTGAAAATGGACTGTTGCATTTGATCGTCGTTGCTCGTGAGATCATCGTTTCGACTGGGTCTGCTTCGCTTGCAAAGAATGTGTGATTCGAAGTTGTGGGAAGTGAAAAGCCCGATTTTTTCGACAATGTATGCCTCCACAATTGACGCCTCGACGTGTGCTTTGTTTTTCACTATCTTCTTCAAATCATGGAGGAATCTATTCGTATGAATATTTATTAAAATACGGATGACACGAAAATAATATATATAAAAAACTAAATTTTCTCGTGTAGGTACCTCTCAAATAGGTATATCCACCTGTATTGTACGGGACCCCAAACGTGCACCTCATATGGCAGGTGAACAATTATGTGCTCTATTGAGTCGAAAAAAGAAGGGGGAAATATCTTCTCGAGGATGATGAAGGCTACATTGTCTTCCAATATTTGTACCTTGGTCACATCTAGCATGGTCAAGCATAGAATCTGAAATAGAAGACTCCCCTCCATCAACGCACTCCACACATGCTCAGGAAGCATTTCACGGAAGGTAACCTGAATCAACTTCTGTATGAATACATGACAATCATGGATCTTCATGTCGTGCATCGCTAGCTCCTTCATGTTGGCGCCACGGGACAAGTTAGGTGCGTACCCATCAAGAAACCTAAGACAATGAATCCACTTATATATCCTCTTCTTCTGGTACGTCGGCAGTGTATACACATCTTTGAGCATCACGTTTGGTGTCCTTTCATCCACCTCAAGCTCCGACGATTACATATGATCTTCAGATCCTTTGGTGCATTAGATTGTCCTTCGTTCTGCCCTTTATGTACATCACGGTATTGAATATATTGTGAAACACATTTTTCTCCATGTGCATCACATAAAGATTGTGTTGTATCAGATGTGTCCCCCAGTATTCAAGCTCCCAAAAGATGCTTTTCTTCGTCACTTGTGCTCGATACCGTAGCCTTTCGGTTCAGTCAATGGTTGTTCGACTAAAACACTAAATGCACTGTCACGGGCTCGGATCTGCTCTCCAATCAGCCTTGGAAGCACAACCTGCCCCTCAATTTTTACTGAAAGTTTTTTTGTTCCTGTGGTGCGGATGGTTCGGTGGGAGAAACTGCCCGTGGCAGTCAAAATAGCATAACTTCCTACCATGCTGCAAACAGAATGCCCGTATGTCTTCCATACAAAATGGACACGGGACACCCTATAACACTAGTAGTACTCCATCCAGACGCGATCCTGTAAGCAGGTAGGTCCTTTACCGTCCACATTAATGTGGCGCACATCATGAATGCTTGTTTTGTCACATTGTCGTGTGCCCGTACACCCACATGTCATAAATTTTGCAACTCCTCGCTCAAAGGCTCCAGGTATACATCGATCAAACGTTTGGGATTGGAAGGGCTAGGGATCACCATCATTAGGAACATATGCTCAGACTTCATACACATTCCTGGTGGGAGATTGTGCGGTGTAAGTATCATGGGCCAACATGAGTAAGTGTTACCATACTGCTCGTGCGGTGCAAACCCATCCGTGCAGAACCCCAGTCTAACATTACGGGGCTCAAGTGCAAAGTTTGGATATGTCCGGTCGAAATGCCTCCAAGCCTCTACATCGGATGGATGACACATGGATCCCTCATCCGTCTAATGGTTAGCATGCCATGTCATGTGTTCGACAGTCGTTTCTGAAGCATACAACCTCTGCAACCGAGGGGTAAGCGGTAGGTACCTAAGAATGGCATACAGGGACTTCTTGCATCTAGGATTTCTCTCTCTGGTCGGCTTGTACCTAGCTTCCCACAAAACTTGTAGTATTCTAGATAATGTCGTCCTTCCAGTACAACATGAGCCTCTTTTACACGCATGAATCTTCTCAACAGGTAATCCCAAGTCTCTTATCAATTTCTTCGTACTGTAGTAATCGAGGGGGAAAGTGTGATCGCAGGGCAATATATGATCAGCCCACTGGCACAGTTGATCATATGTTCGCTCGGAAAAACACCTCTCGGCCTTGATATCCACCAAACTAACAATTGATGCCAACTGAGATTTGGTGCAGTCATTCCACAATGGTTGGTCAGCAGCATGCACTACATCAGAAAAAACGGTCTGACAACCCAGACACATTATCATAGGGCCCCTCATCGTAATATTAACTACGCCCGGCATCAGAAGGACAATACCTCGTACCATCATCAGGCACACCCTCTTGATTATAAGAAGACCAGAAGCTGGCCCAGCGGCAACGAAAACCATCCTTTGTGCCCAATCCATCTGCACAGCATCACCCCAATACTTACTACCCTCCTCCAGAATGGTTGGCATTTGTTGCTGCTAAACAGGGCCGCGGTTAATGCATCAAAGTACCTCTGCACCCTCTCCTCGTCATGCGAAGTCTAAGTATAATACTCCGGCATAAACCCTTTCACACACAAGTCGAAATTTACCTCATCCGGTGTTTTGAATCTTTTATTTTTGTACTTCCGACACGGACACTTAATCTTCCCGCCATCCATCTATTCATGCTGAGACTTGGCCCATTCAAGAAATATAGTAACACCATCCTCAAACTCTAGCATCACACCCAGCAAGTCCCGATCATACATCCTTCTCCTCAACTGTTTTAACATGATTAGTCCTACACATGCAATTGACAAAAGTATTTAAATAAGTAGAAAAAATTAATATACATACAACCATTAATTAACTACGTGCATTTTAATCAATCAGAAAGGGTTTCAAGTTGTTACCTGAACAAAATAACTTCAAAGATAATGAAAATTTAACAGAGATTGGTGATATTTTCGTTTGTACGTATAAAAATGCAAGAGAGAGAGGGAGAGAGAGAGAGAAAGAGAGAGAGTGAGAAGAAATGAAATGAAGGGAACATATATATAAGAAATTTTGGAATGGGCATTGGAATGGTAATTGGAACTCCAAAACTATCCGTTAAAATCTACCGTTGAATCAGCCTTAGGAACATATACAGGCACGACAACAGGAACACAAATATATCTATTAGAATATAGCCAATATAGTGTATTTGAAACGGATATTGTAATACAGGATCTCTTATGTACATGAACCGTTCGAAATTGTAACATACTTTGGGATAGTTCTTGCAACTCTAATTTAGTTTTGATAAGTACTATAATTAGGAATAATAATTGTATTACAATATTTTTAGTAGGACAAAAACCGTCTCATTTTGTACTTTATTTTGGAATGGTCATCCCGGCATTCCAATTTGTAACGGTTGTGGGGTCGGGATTCGGAGCAGTACGCCTTTTACGTCCACTAACCGTTCCAAGAGACACATGTGTTCCGAATTATAATAGGAATTTTTGTCATTCTCGGTTTAGAACGGGTGTTGCACTCCATGTTAGAACACATGTTTTGGCATGGTTTCGTAACGGTCTTTTCATTCCAATACGTTAGGATTTATCACAACACGAATGTGACGTCAGCAATGGGTTCCCGTTCCACAACAGTTCCTGTGGCCGTTCCAAATTGGACCGGTGTTTGGATCGGTCGTCATAATCCGCGCCAATTCCCACTTTTTTTTCTATAGTGCATGTTTACTCATATATATTACACTATTTTACTTTTAATAATTAAATTTATTCAATTAAAAATATACGACACAAGTATAATCTAATCTAATCTAAATTAGTTTGTCTCAATCTCCATTAGAATTCTACTAGACCATTTAACTTTGTATGTGTTTAACAACTGGTAGAATACTAGTTAAACTTATTATTAGAAACAACTCAATAACTTATATAGTCTGTGTCCAGGTTATAATACGCATTACAGAAAGTGTAAGAAACGTAAACACATCAAATTTATTTTAAATTTTTATTTTGCTACTATCATTATTCAATGTTTTAAGTTTGTATTGTGTTAATTAATTATGAAATATATTAAATGAAAATCAGATTATGGAGATTTATTAAAAGATCAAATTATAAGAAGTATTTATATGCTAAAATTTGATATATGCATTTTCTTCCAACTATTCATAATAGTACTGCATTTCTTAATCAAGTAACATTCACAGTCAATCAAGACCAAAAAACATAAACTATAGACTGCTAATATATAATAAAACTATACTTTAAGTAAACTGACAAAGCTTTTAATCTAGGCTACAACGACATTAAAATATTATAATAAAAATAATATTATACAAAAAAATATATAAATAATTATTATTTAAATTGATCCATATATTAAATTTGCTTCAAGAATGAAATAACATTTTGATTTTCCGAGTTGTTCAAATAATGAAAAAGATAATTAGTTTTTTATTTTCTTTTATAATTTCTTAACTCTTTTACTATCACTAAAGTTGTTTACAATATAATTTTCTTGTAATAATCTCTTTACTCTTTATTTTATTCCTCATGTTGGTGAAAAGTAGTCTAATTGACAAATGATATTTTATGAAATCAATTGAATGGAATAGGTATAAAAATCATTGATTAATTTTATTAAGTTAGAGTTTAATTAAAAAGGAATAAATTATTTTTACACCCCATCATCTATTGCATTTTTAAACCACCCTGCCTTTTAAAAAATTATAAAAACCACCATCGATAGCCTTTAAAACTAAAAAATATCCCTATTTGATCTGGTCAAAATATATTCCTTTAATGATAGACATGTCCTAAAGGGTGTTTCTATAACAACCAAAAGGTAAAGGGTGTTGTAAAAGTATATTTATGGGGATGAGTAATATGACCCCATATATTATTTTATAATTTAGACCAATTTTTAAATTAAGTTTAAGTTATGTTATTAACGTTGTTTATTGAATATCTATATAAAATTATATTTTTTAATAATTGAAATATTAAATATTTATTTAATATATTAATAAAATTTAGTTACTAGGTTGTACATTTAAATTAGAAAAAAAATTCACACTTGTCTAAATTATTTTAAATTCTTAAAGTTTAAAGATTCTTTATCCTCTATTTTATTTATAACAAAATCTTATGAATAAATTATACATATATGTATATATATTTATATATACATATTTATATGTATATATTTATATTTTTATACATACATATTTAGATGGTGAACGAAGATAGAAGAGGGCGAAGGCTAGGCAGCGACGAGGGCGTGGGAAGGCGAAAGAGGAGCTGGGCGAAGGTGGGGAGGCGATTAGCGGTGCAAGTCGAGTTAAGCCTGATCGCTAGCCCCGCGAGCCGGCTCAATTTCGAGTTCCACTTGAGCTCGAGTTTTTGAGCTCAAACTTCTGACGAGCTCAAGCTCTATTATTTTTGTTTGCGAACTAGTTTTCTTTTCTTTTTTCTTTTTTCGATTTTTAAGTATTTTTATAAATTTAACTATATTTTTAATATTATATTAAGTTTATATTCAAAATTCACCATATGTTAGAATTGATAATCAATATCTCATATTTTAATTTCATATAATAGTAAAATCTGGTATTTTTATCTATATTATCGAATATCTATCTGCAAAATGAGATTAATCACCAATTTAGTAAGTTTTGATAATTTGTTTTTGTAAATAATTATTTAGTATAATGCATATGAATTTTATCGTTATATTTCAATATCAATTTGTAATCTCTTGTACTTTTGTAAATTAACAAGTACTAACAATTAATTTATAATTTTTTTATTTATTTATGAGTATTTATTTGTACCAAGAGCCATAGTATGTAATCTATTTTACTACTTATAACTTATGTTGAAATTTGGCGATTCACATGAATTAATCGATAATAATAACAATGATGATTGAACAATTTTACTTATTTTTATTGTTATGTCATTATATATATATGTATATATATACATAATATGTATGAAGTACTCTTTGATTTCTTTCTTTTCTTTTTATTTCGTATAATTGAAAAATATAAAAATTTCAACTGCCACCATCCTACTTTAAAAATGTATGTTCATGATCATTCTCATTTTACTTTTAGAAAATAACTTATGTTCTTTTATTTTATTAAAATTAATAGATTATATAATATAATAAAAAACTTTATCTTGACAAATATATTTTTCTAATTCGATAAATATAATTTGCAAGTGTTTAGATAATATGATGTATATTTTTCTATATTGTTATTAATTATGTTAATACTAAATCAATATTAGATATATAACAAAAATATTATCAAGTCATATATTCAAATAAGGAAGCCCTTTGAATTTCTTTTTTTTTTTTTATTCATATTTTGCAGTTTGAAATCTTCTATCGCTCGAGACATCTATCCCTCAAATCCTAAATTTTCAATTTGAAAATAATTTCAAAGTAAAAAAATAAAGCTCGTGAGCAAGGTCAAGCTCGAGGTCGAGCTCGAAATAGGGAACTCGGGCTAGAAATTTTGACCAAACTCGGCTCATTGGGCGGGGGCGAGGGTGTAGGCGGAGGCTGGGGGAGGGGATTGGGTAAGAAAGGACAATTTTTTTTTTGAAAAATAATTTAATAATCTAAAATATCTGGTAATACAGGTGGATTAAGAGTATCTTTGATTGGGAGAAAAAATAGAAGTATAAGAGAAGTGGCCCCATCTTCATCGTTTCACACCTCCTCATAGTGCAATTAGAATTGATAAAATAAGTTAACTTGAACAAAAATTATTAATAGAAAATACATACTAAATGATGGAAAAAAATATATTTGAGTCTATTTTAGTTTATATATATATATATATATTTCCTATTAATAATAAATCAAACTTCGGAGTATGAAGTTCTATATATCGACAGGTGGGATTAAAAAGATTTGAGTATCCCTATTGCTGACGGGGGTGACAATGTTTGGCAGAGTGTCGTGAGAACTACTTTTTCTGGTTCTTGGATCCAATTGGACTTTTGAAAATACATTAAAGGGTTAAAGCGTGCACGTTTAATTACATAAATACCGTTATCTTTTGCAAAATTAAAAGTAAATTACATTGATACTCCATCAAAAAATTGTATTTATAATTTTAAAAAGTATTAGTATGTGTGGACACTCAAATATGTGTGCATAATTAACTTAAATTTAAAAAAAATATTATTATTTTGAAAAATATATATTAATTAAACAAATAAGAAATGCTAGAAAAACATAAGAAAGTTTGAAAAATTATTGAAAAAATTAGAAAAGAAAAGAGACGGAAAAGTTGAGTAGAGAAAATAGAAAATTAAAGAGAGACATTTTGAGATTAATAAAATAATTAAAAAAAATGACTGATCAAATAATTGGAGACACCAAAAGGTGGTCTCCAATTATATAAAGGTATAGATAGATATTGGGGTGTTTCTATAATTAGATCAACTCAAATAGTGTGGGTAACTTTCCCCTAAGTATCACGATTACTGATGCAAACTAACTCAATGTTGGTCTTTCGACTTTTTTGCTGGGGAGTAGCTCCACCCAAACACATAATCCAGGTTCTCGTGGAATGCAAGAGGAAATTGACCGAAATACATGAAGTGCAATTTGAGTTTTGTCCAAGGGAAGTAAATCGGGTAGCAAACATTTTGGGAAAAAAGGCTGGAGCACAACCTTTTGAAACTTGTTTTTACAAGTAATGTTCGAATTTTTTGCTCAAGTTTTGTATGATGACAAATACCTATGGTATCCTAGAACTGTTAAGCACTTATGTAATTCCAATTTGCTGCAGCAGTAAATAAATAAATCTTTCCTTGTGTTCAAAAAAAAATGTGTAGGGTCAAAATGGACATAAGCCAACACACTTTTGAAGTTTTTTGAGCAATTATCGTTTTGGGCTAATACCATTCGAATGTGTTGAACAAAAATTTGGGTAACACTCGATTGGGCTGGAGTAGTAGGGATATCTGCAAATCAATCAAAGCAAATGGGCCTAGAACAGTAAATATCCATAAATGAATGGGCCCAAATGAAAACTAATAATGACATTTTGGTCCAGCGATGAATACACCATATACATACGAATCAAGGCCAATACCCACAACCCTCCGACCCACATAGCTGCATTCTGCTCGCACACAAATTCACGAACTGTGCTTCACTCTGTTTGTCGACCGATTGATCAGTCAATCAATCAATCGAAGCGAAGAAAAATGAGCGGAGCGGGGAAGAAGGTAGTCGACGTTGCATTCAAGGCCGGGAGGAATATCGACTGGGAAGGGATGGCAAAGCTGTTGGTCTCCGAGGAGGCTCGCAGGGAGTTCGCCACCCTCCGCCGCGCCTTCGACGAGGTTAACACGCAGCTCCAGACCAAGTTCAGTCAGGTCGATTTCCTCGATTTATGCTTGTGTTTGTGGTTTAGTTACATCCTGATTCACTTGTGCATGTGGTATCTCCTTATCTGAGTCTTATTTTATTTTGTTAGTAGTGGTGTGTGGAGCAGGTGTTTCGTTTTATCTGTTCTTTTTTGGGCTTTGCTTGATGCTTTGAGTGGTTTTATTTTGATCTTGATTGATGAGTTGGGGTGGATGTAGTTAATGTATATTCGTTGAGTAGTGGAGTTTGTATATAAGTCCTCTATTTGTCTCTTCCTTTATTTATGGGTTAAAAGTATAATGAATTTTGTGATTTTTAATTCGTACTGAGGCCTCATGTCCATTGTACCACATGGGACATTGCTTTTGAATTACTCGATATCACCGCTAAAAGGAGGTTGTGATATCCATTACCTTTTGTAATTTGAATTTGAATATTATATTATTGGTTGAGATTGAATAAAACTTAGTTTTTATATTTTGAGTTTATTATGATAATTCAACTATACTACACTAGTACATTAATGGCTGGTTTTCGTGAGTTGCTGCTATAGTGATTGGACCCGCTGAAGTCACATCATATGCAAAGGCTTCTTTCATAATCTTTCATAAGATGAGATTATCCCTGCCGTTCCACTTCATGTGAATATACTAACCTAGCTGTTGATTTGGTGGAACTATGGTGTCTTTGGAAGAAACCAATTAAAGATCTTATAACACATGACGAATTATGAATTGCTGTTCTGTGTCTGCCTTTAGGACAAAATGAGAATTTGTGTGGTATGGTTATACATTAGGCTCAATGCTGTAATTTGTAAACATGTTGGGGCACACAACAAGAATTACATGTAACACTGGTTTTTATCTATGCCTAAAGGCAGAAATGGATGCAAATGTTCTTCTCCTTGTTAACTTGAAAAATAAATTTTTTACTTTCTCCTCCTTAGGGCTTATGCATTGTTCATCCATGCTACCCTACTAAGCTTTGCCATCTTGGTGTTACTGTTACGGAAATGGTACTGCAATGATCCATTAAGTCTGCTATACTGTTCATTGAAATCTTAGTCCCTGATTCTGTGCAGAACTGCTGAGTGTAAGTGGTTATCCATGTGATTCAGATCATCTAATGGAGTTCTTGAATAGAGCAAGTTGCGGTTTAAGGTTCCTGGACATTTCGGAATGTTGTTTAGGCATGATCATCTGAATACGAATCACTTAGAATGGAGACTATCCTTTGGCATGGAATGTCTTCCATAACGAAAAACCACTATTTCAACTTAATATTCTTATTGAGGTATATGCCATAAATATGAAAAAAACCTGCAAGTTTCCTTGATCCTTTCACTTCAAAGTCTTATGCACTGACATGCAACTGCCTAGTTTTTTCTCCATAGATAAACAAGATGAGTAAGGTAACTAAGGTTGCTCCATTAGATAAACAATACGAGTAAGGATTCTTCACCACTGAGAGACCTTTGATTCTATATCCTTGAGTATTGTTTTCTTTCTTCTTTCATTTTTCCCCCCTCTTTTTTCTCTCTCCCTCCCTCCATTTTTTTATTATACAGTTTGGTTATTCTTTATAAAGCATAATAAGGCCTAGAAGCCAAAGACTGCGCGGGACTGGTATGTTACGGCTCGTTGTGCATAATTTCTGTTCCGATGTAGCTAAGTTCTTTTACCCTGACGTTTAACAAAAATGAGAGTTCTCTGCTATATATGTCATTCTGAACTATTCAGTGTTACCCCACTAGCCAAAATATTTGCTGGCTCCTTGTTCTTTTCAAACAAGTAAATAAAATGCGTAGTGTGTAAATTACTTTCTTATTGTTCTTTTCTTTTTCACAAGTGCAGGAACCAGAACCCATAGACTGGGAGTACTACAGAAAAGGAATTGGATCTCGCTTGGTTGATATGTACAAGCAGGCATACGATGGTTTGTTCTATCTGTTGCTTGTCCTTTTTCTTTCATATCTTTACCTGCAGAGTGTTGATTCTATATTTTAAGTACTTTGCCCATCTTTAATAAGCAACATCTTGAGTTGGGGATATACTTCTTAGAAAAGACTAATATCTTTTGCAGTTCCTTTTTTGGATGTCAGGACTTATATGTTAAAACCCTTCTACAGTGAACAAGTGGGAATATAGGAATGGATCTGTAATATTGGGTGTTGACTTGTTGTTACATTTTGGCAGTAAGTGAGACTTTGAGTTTTGAAGTATCTTGCTCCTGGATATTGTAATCATATTAAAGAATAAAAGAAGCTTCTTATATGAAGTAGTGTATGCCATTAAGCCGGTTGAGCTTGAAACTAACTCAAAACATCTGACCTAATGATACCGATAACTAGAATATAATTTTTCATATTTTTTCCTGGAGGCTTATAAGTGCATAGAGAGAAGAGAAGGGATCTGAAAGAAAGGTTGTATCTGAATAATATCAGGGGATAGTACCTCTTTAAATTTGTGGTACGCATGGTTTTTACAGCCCTAAGGTTTTCCCTTCTTTCATGTTCTTTCCCCTGATGACTGATAATTTCTTCACTTGCATTCCTTTTACTTTCCTATATTACCCTCAAATTGAAAGCAGGCCTAAATACTAATAGCAGGTGACCTTGGCATCAATTCAGTGTCATATGGAAAATGGAGAATAATCTGTGTTTCTGTCCTCTATCATGACAATAAGCCTGCAGTTGTACTCATACTGATTTCTGTTAGTCGTTAGGCTGAAGTTTATGCATTGAATCTATAATGACTTGGAAGCCTCTGGGAACATAGTCCTGTGACCCAAAATTGTAAAGTTGTTAAGTATCTTGGGTGGCTTCTTTATCCTAAATACAATTAAGGTTTTCATTAATAATTATCAGCCTTATGGACAAATTATACCTGTTCAATGTTTATTAATGTTCAAGAATCGGATGAGCTTTCGGTTTTAAGTACCATACCTGTGTGCATGTGTCAAAAGATGTAAAACATTGAAGGTTATCCATTCAAATTTTTGCAGCAGGAAGTGTATTTTAGCATAATAAACTCGGCTGTGCTAACTGGCTCTTCTTTTAGATCCCTTTTATGCAATTTCATTCCTCAACAAGTTGGGATGTGAATTGTATGCCTTTTATGGAATCATTGCATAAAAGCTGTTATTAATGGAAAACTCTACCTATTAAGCCTCCCTCTCAGTATCTTGGAGGTCTTTAGTTATAGTTAACATGCCTAACTGACCTTGTTCGGAAAATTTCTAGTACTGCAGTGAGGAAGCATTATTATCTGTAATTTTGACAAACAGACGGTAATGCCGCCAAATTTTGTGCATTGAGATTATTAAAAAAAATTTGAAAGATAATTTCAAATGATGAAACAAGATTTCACATGCAATAGATCTCTTTTGACTCAGAAGAAAATGTAGCTTGTAGAAGTTAATCATTTGCTGAAACCAAAGATAATTTCAAGTGATGAAACAAGATTTCACATGTAATACATCTCTTATCACTTAGAAGAAAATGCCGCTTGTAAAGGGTGGTCATTTGCTGAAACTTTAAAGGTCAATTGAAACTTCCAAGGAACTTCAGTCATTCTGATCATAGTCAGGTTTTCTGATCCCTCAGGCAACTTAAAAGGAATTGCAATCTTTTGGTCATTTATTGATCTAAAAGATTTATTTGGATTTAAGCTGATAGGGGCTACTTTTTCCAGATTGCAATACCGATGATTCTCTCTTCACCCCTTCTTTAAGTAGCAGAGGAGCTTCACCCCATATCGCATGTTTGTACTAATTTGTAATTCAATAATTCTGAAAATGTTTCTCCTGTTACCCAAATGTTAATTCTTCATGTCGGCTTATCTGTTAATTGCCTTTGGTATTTTTTTATCAAAGTGTCGGCAAAAGCTGGCAACAAATTTTGGCATCTAATATCATACGCCGCAGTTTATTTTTGAAATTCTTTTACCCAAATAAGATGTAACTCATAGTCAGAGGCTGAATTTTCTAAGAGCTCATTTGTCTAGAGATTTCACAAGCTACGGCTATATATAATCAGTTGATAGATGATCTAGGAAAATGGATATCGATTTCCGACAATATGAGTCCTCAAGGATAGATGAAGGATAAGTTCCTTGACATTATTAGTTGTAACAAATATTCTGATCAGTATTCCAGATCAAGTGATCCCTTCTCCCAAAAGGAGAGAGAAAGTCGTATAACCTCTCTTATGATATCAAATTTTCTGTCACCTAGGAATCATCAACTATATGATCAGTGAAAGTTTCGATTCTTTGGATTATTCAGATTTTTCATTAGCTGTTTTAGAGTTGTTTATTGGCAATATCTGGCGTATGCTTGCAGTTATCATAATTGAAGTTTGATACATGATTTTATTTTTTACTTTGCAGAAGTTAAAATTCCCCAGTATGTTGACAATGTCACTCCTCAATACAAACCCAAGTTTGATGCTCTGGTGAGGAAAATCATGAATCCTGTATTTACTGCGCCTTGTTTCTTGCAGGATCGTTTTCATACCTCTTGCACTAATAAATTTGAAATGTTATTATACCTGGTCAATTATAGCTTCATGGAATTCTGAAAAAGCTTCATACTAAAAACTATAGTCATGAAAAGTATAATAAAATGTGGAGAGGTCATCCATCTGTTAATGTAAATCGGCATTTTAGTGCATCCTGAAATGCTGCAATGCTATTCTTGGAAGTAACTTTTGTGGAACATTCTTTGGAAGCATTGACCTATTATGAGATTTTCTTGTACATTTCAAATTAACTTCATTTAAACAATCTTGAAAAATCATATGTAAGCTTTTGCGTAGGGTATAGCAAATGTAGTATAAGGTTTTCACTTCAAAAATAGCCAATGGCTGCTGCAAGACTGCAATTATTTAACTTCTGCTCACACGTCAAATTAAGAAAATCGAGAATCTAATACTGAATTTCTCTTGAGTTACAGTTGGTAGAGTTGAAAGAAGCTGAGGAGAAGTCACTGAAGGAGTCTGAAAGATTAGAGAAAGAAATTGCAGATGTTCAAGAGCTGAAGGTGATGACGACGTGTTACTTTTCCATTCATGATCCTATATTTTTCGTCCTCTCTAGAGGGACGCTCGTCTCCGGATTTCTCATACCCATTTTTCTTTTGGTGCAACAGAGGAAGCTTAGTACCATGACGGCTGACGAATACTTCGAAAAGCATCCTGAACTCAAGAAAAAGTTTGATGACGAAATTCGAAATGATTACTGGGGCTATTAGTTTTGACTCAATACAGGTGTTCATCGAACTCATAAAGGTAAATGTTCCGAGTTCAAAGTGCAATTTAGGAATAAAGAGATGAATGAATTCGTTGTCATTTAATTTCCAGGGTTTTTCTTAAGATCTGAATGTAATTTTTATCCTTGGAATTGTTATTACAGTTCCCTTTGGCCAATTAAAATGTGTTAAAACATTGGTAGTATGACTTTCATCTCAGAAGCTAGCATGCATTTCCAGAGACTCTGTTTCATACATGCTTTTTACCTTTGGATTCAAATGATGGAATATTTTCTGAATGTGCGTTCTGTGCCTTTGAAAGTTCTTTTTTCTACCTCTTTGCATTATATTGTGGGGGTTGGATTGGCCAATCAGCCTAACCCAGTCTATTATTCAGCCTTTGACGTGAAAAGTCATTATTTTCCTTGATTGGAAAAAATATTTGCAGCCACACTCCCGGTTTCTGAAAGAAGACCACTGCCGCCGGGTAAGGGTTACAGGCAATATGTCGACGCCATTGGCACTGACAGAATCGAAGAGAAGTGGGTTGACACAAGAAATTCCGGTAAATATTTAACGGAGGGACATTAAATATTTAATAAAATTTGTGGTTGGGACTAGAAATACAAGTTTTTGTGACTTATGAATTTAAATTTGTGGAGTGTTAAAATAATGGAATCACAATCACAAAAATGATAAGTTGTGGAATGTAAATTCTACTTATCACAAACCATTGCTAGGGCTTAAAATGGATAAATTGGCAGCAGATGGGGTGTTCTCAAGAAGGGTAGAAGTGTTTTTCTCAATCGGATAAATTAAAACACAATACTCATCTTTACTTGTTTTTTATCCATTATTTACTCAATCCTATGAGAATTAATTTAATACAAGTGATCAATAGTTACGATTTCATAATTAAAAAATTGAAGTATGGGTGTCGACTGAGTTAATAATACTAGCCCCTCATGGGTACCCCTATGGTTTTGGGGTGTTGAGTTTGAAACAATTACGCCTGGATATATGTGTATGTGTAGTCTCGTTATCTTTTCCATTTACATTATACATGAATACACACTATACAATATGAGACCTCATAGTTACTGGACTGGGCCAACCCCGCATATAATTGGATTGGCTCAATAACAAAATGGGCTCATCTCGGAGGCTCGATTGAGACCGGAAAGGTCATGGGCCGGTCCTAGATATAAGTAGGATCCTAGCCCAGTGGCCCAAGATAACCTGATCTTAGACTGAGCTAGTAGGTCAACCCAATTGGGCAGTTTATTTATTTATTTATTTTTTTGATAATACATGCCGTATCATTTTTATTTTATTCTTTTAAGTTGACTATTTCAATAGATATTTTTATACTTTTGAAACTTGGTACGCACTAAATTGTCTGACCCAAGCACCAAGCTCAAAGGTCGGATGAGGTCATTGGAGATCAAAAGGAGACACCAAAGCCCAAATATGAAGACCTAACCAATTCTCGAACATGGCCCAGGAAAAGCCTTGATCCAAGCAAGACGAAGTCCGATAAGAGGTGGGGGCCAGCCAGGCCCCTGAACAGAAGGCCCACAAAGGGAGACCCGATCTTGATGAGAAGTCCGGATGAGGATGATCCCAAGTCCTATCCTTATCCAAGGAAGATCCCCTCAACCGACTCCTATATTGTAGGAGGCCATCTCCTGGTGAACTTTGGGGAGGTTGGTAACTGACCCCTAAGAGTCCAAGACCTTCAAGAGTCCTTCCTACTCAATTAACCTCCTCTATAATTACCAGCCTCCTGGGTTGGTTCTGTAACGTTTTTCTACACTTTAAATTCTCGAATTGTTCTCTCAATTTGCATTAAACACACTTTATGCTCACTTTACATGAATTCTTATTATTTTCTCATACATTCAAGTTTATTTTCCCATAACAACTTACTGATTTGAGCATCAGAGTGCTAACGCTTTTTTTGCAGGTCTCCTTTTCTGACTTGTAGAAAACGAAGTCCACTTCACTCGAGCCTAGGGAAACCAATCAGATTGAGCTCTTTTAGCTCACATCAATTGGCGTCGTCTGTGGGAACACAAAACAAAGAAGTGAGGATAATGGAAACCCCCAACAACGGGCGAGACAAGCAGAAGGCAACTGATGTTGTTGCTGATCCCTAGGCATTGCAAGTGGTGGTGGGCACCCCTCTGGCTCCCTCGAACGCGATAAGACCGGACCACCTAGTTCCTCTGATCTGCTGTTGGACCTGCCCCGCAACAACAGCTCTTCGGACACCTCCTCGAACAGGTTGTCCCTGGGATTGATGGCGACCATTCCAAAAATGGTCACCTTAGCTATACAGACGCAACTGGCGGCAGTAGCCTCTACTCCTTTGGTGGCTATGGTCGCGATGCCTCTGATGACCCCTCTGGCTGCCGAGGCTCCCAGGGGTGGCGACGAAGTACCCCCACTTCGGGTTCCCCGCGGACCCTCTGTGGGGGATCTAACTCTACCTCCCCAGGCACAGAATGAGGCTCCCCCTTGTTGGGCGACTTACTTGGAATGTTTGCAGAAACGCTTATAGGATGTCCAACACTAATGATGGGAGTCCCGCTTGACGAGCAAGCTAGCGAGGAGGTCATGACAGACGACATCCCTCCTAATCGTCGAACATCAGCCATCGCGGAGTACGATGGCACTACTGATCCGCAAGAACATTTATCTTGGTTCGATAATGCAGCTCTTCTTCACATGTACATGGATGGAATCAAGTGCCTGGTGTTTGACACTACATTTTCCCGGGCTACTCAACAGTGTTCAATCAACTGCCAGCGTGCTCAGTTGGGAGTTTCCAAGAGTTCTGGTCACTATTGCTCCACCAATTTGCTAGTAGCAGAAAGCACTGCAAGACCCCCTTAGCCTCTTTACTATTAGCCAAAAGGACTCTGGGTCTCTGAGGGACTATCTGCATAGGTTCAACACCACAGCCTTAGAGGTCCCTGCAGCCACGTAGGAGGTCAAGGCTAGCGCCTTCTTTTAAGGACTTCGGGACGGGGACTTCTTCGAGTCCCTGTCCAAGAAGTCGACCCCAGATTTCGATAGTCTTTTGGGTAGAGTAGCCAAATACATCAACATGGAAGAGGCGCAAGCCTCCAAAAAGGAAGTCGAGGTGAGAAGAGAAAAAATACCCGAGAAGAAGGAGCCACTAAGAAAGTACGTTTCAGATCGGAGGCCCCCATTCTAGAGGGGCCTCCCGTTACACCCCTCTCAATGCTCCAATCACCTAGGTACTCATGGCTGTGCAAAGGAAGGGGTCGTTAATGCGGCCCGACTGTGCTAGAAAAGGTCCCATGCTACCTAAGTCCGACAAGTTTTACTGGTTCCATAATGATTATGGACACACTGTGAAGGAATGTTGACATCTTAAATACGAATCGAATGGCTTTTCCAAAACAAATACTTGCAAAAGTTCATATATCGAGAGAATTCTCAAGGCATTAGCCTCTACCAGAAGAAGGACCAGCACTTGGGGAAAGCCTCGGTGGATTCCAGCCCCGAGCCGCCCAGCGCGGAAGGTCGCAAACATGCCCCCTCAAGACATTCTGAGGACACAAACCTCCCTCGAAAAAGGGGTTATCCGATAGAAGGAGGTCCTATGGGAGGAGACTCCCATAGGGCTTGGGAGGCATAAAATTCGCCTCCCGAGAAAGTATTGGATGTGGATGATGTGATAGATGCGTCCATCATTTAATTTGGGCCTGGCGAGAAAACAAGAGTCCTTCTCCCCCACAATGATGCTCCGGTGATCACGACCACTGTGGCCAACTATGAAGTCAACAAAGTCTTCATAGACCTTGGGAGTTAAACAGACATACTTTTCGGAGAGGCGTATGACCAAATGCGGTTGGGAGAAATCCCCATAGAGAAAGTAGATACCTTACCATACGGGTTCGCAGGAAAGTGGCATGTCTAAGAGGATCGATCACCCTACCCCTCTCTTTGAGACAAGGATCATTAAGGAGTACATGCTTAATGAAGTTGCTAATAATAGACACGCCCTCTGTATACAAACATAATTCTAGGGAGGCCTACTCTAGATGCCTTCCAGGCAGTCATCTCCTTGGGACTCAGCCCAACTGAAAGAGAAGTCTCTCGTCTATCAAATCTCCAATGTCATAGGGGTGGCGATTCAATTCCTCAAAGAGGGATGAGAAGGCAGCCAGTCTGTCCTTCACCAAGAAGGAGTTAATAGGGGGAGATCACTGACCCACTCACAAGGGAAGGACCAGGGGTTAGGAGGATGCACAAAGAAGAAATTCCCTTCTAATGCTTGGGGGCGCTGGGGGCGGGCAGAAAATGAACCCCCTGGCGGGAAAGAAATGAAAAACTCCAAGCTTAGAATTTTTCAACTGGAAACAAAAGAAAAACTTCTGTCCAGTGATAGGCACATTGTTGTACATCAAAACAAAGGCGAAACCAACAAGGAGGTGGAAAGAATTAGGGGCTAGTTGGTTCAAAGGAACCGTAAACAACATAGATACATCCTGATAAAAATGGCGAATGGAAAATCGAAGACCGGTCTTCAGTTGGGCCGAAAAGAAACATAGACACCCCGGCGGAGGAACCTCCAGCAAGCTATCCGGGGAGGGCATATAAATAACAAAACCAAAAAGATTCTCGTATTCCTCCCTCAACCTCGAGACATCGGTGGCGTAGAAGAGGGAGGCTTTATCCACAAAGACTGGGCTCGCCCCTTTCTCCTCTTCTTTACCTCCTCTGAAGGCTTATCCTTCTCATCTCCAGGGGAAGACCCCTCTTCCTTATCTCTCTCAAACAAACTTTCTCCCTCATCTCCCTTACCTGACCCCTCTTCTTCCTCCACTTCATCAACCAACTAACGAGGAGCCCAAGAAAGATTCCTTAGGCTCCACCTCCGGCCGCCTCGAAAAGATGACAAACTAAGGCCCGCACCCCGAGATGAGGCCTTGGAGGGATCATCACCCGTCGCCCGTTTGCCCATAAAGCGAATGGACTCATCAAAAGGAGTCGAAGAAGACATTTTGAGAAAAAAACTCAAAAGAAAATACAGAGAAGAAGGAAGACAGATTTACGAAAATGGTAGAAGACGAATGAAGAATGTATAAGCTCTAGCTCCTCTCTTCAGAAGACGTGGGAAAGGGGGAGAATAGGTCAAGGAGAGGTAATAGTACGGTTGAGGGGGGAAAGTGGAGGAAAATTGCAGTTACTTCAAAGACATGTTAATAACCATCCCTCATTGAGCGGTTACAAAGCAACAAAAATAACTAACGCGGTCAGTTAGCAATAACCGCCCCTCACATCCGACGAATACATCTCACGTGCCCGGTCCGAGAGATAGCCTATGCCCTAGCCATTATGGCAAGTCTAACACAAGGCTCTTGGAGCCCGAGAAGGCTGTCCCACTTCCCTTAACAACGAAGGAGACTTATTGCAGCCCTCCCCCAAAATACGGAGAGACAAGTTGCGATTCCCTTGAAGACTTCTACTCTAAGAGGTTGTGAAAGTGTTCCCTCCCCCTTAGAGTGGGGGCACTGATTGGTATGCACTAAATTATTTGGCCCAAGCACAAAGCCCACAAATTGGATGAGGTCCGCTAGAGATCAAAAGGAGACACCAAAGCCCAAATATGAAGACCCAACCATTTCTCAGACACGGCCCAGGGATAGCCTTGGTCTAAGCCCAGGAGAAGGAGCAAATCAAACCCCCCTCCCCCTCCCCAAAATTCAAGACGAAGCCCAGATAAGAGGTGGGGCCCTAGTAAATGGAAGGCCACAAAGGGAGGCCCGAACCTGATGAGAAGTTCAAACGAGGATGACCCCAAGTCCTATCCTTATCCAAGCAAGACCCCCTCAACAGACTCCTATCTTGTAGGAGGCCATATCCTGCTGGACTCTAGGGAGGTCGATAACTAACCCTCTGAGAGTCCAAGACCTTCAAGAGTCCTTCCTACTCAAGTAACCTCTTCTATATATACCATCCCCCTTGGCTGGTTCAGTGATATTTTCCTACCCTCTAAACTCTCCAATTGTTCTCTCAATTTGCACTAAGCACACTTTATTCTCACTTTACACAAAGTCTTATCATTTGCTCATTACATTCAAGTTTATTATCCCATAACTACTTACTAACTTAAGCGTCGAAGTGCTAACCTTTTTTTTTTTTTTTGCAGATCCCCTTTTTTGACTTGTAGAAAACGAAGTCCACTCCACTTAAGCCCAAGGAAATTAATCAGATTGAGCTCTTTTAGCTCACATCAAACCTTAAAAACTTTTATCTATATTGTTCTACTTCTAATTTTTAATACATTAATTCATTGAGAGTTTATGTTATTTTTTTTGTCAAAAATTATTTTAAATCTTCTTTGGGCTTGTTGCTATCTAAATTTATTATTGTAAGCTTGTTGGTGTCAAATTATTATTTAAGTTCATTATGTAGTCTTAACTACTTTTTTTTCTAGTTATAATTTGTTAATATAAATTTTTATTTGATTTAATTTATTATTTATTTATTTCATCAGACAATCATGATTTTAAATAATTGTTCAAAAGCATACCTCAATTATTATTATTTTTTTTTTAAAAAAAGGCACAATCGAGTCGATGCCTGGGCTAGGCCTCAATTGGGTTGATCCATAGCTTGGCCTAAATTTAGAAATGGAACCAATTTGAAACCCTTTATATAATGGTCCAAGACCACCTTAGGACTGTTCATGAATAGTACTGAATTGGGCTTTTTGGGACTCGTCCGTGCTGATCATAACCCACTATGCATCTTAAATGATCACTTTTTAAGCGATTACAAATGAATTTGAAATTCTTCATAAACTTTTTATCAATTCAAATATACAAATTGAATAAAAAAAGGAAGTTTAAAATCCATTTATTCTAAATTACCGTTCAAATCCAAGTACATAATCCCAAACACAATATTGTTCTTTCCACTACTTTTTACACTGTTTCTAGTCGGATTGGTTGGCTGGTTCAATTGTTGATAAACGTTATCCTTATCCCATAAAAGTCTCATCATAATTAATGGAATATAATTGCGTCGCCATAGCCGAAAGAACGAAATTAATACCAAGAACAAGGCGTCCATTCACATAAGAACCAATTAAAGTTGAGTAGAAAATCAGTTATTAGTAAGAGATGAGGTGGAAAAGGGAAGTCCAATCAATTCTTTGTCCGCTGGAGTTCTTGATTTCAGTAAAAGTTGAAATCAAATGAAGAAAGATAAAAAGAAAAAAAGGTGTGATGAATCTGTGTATTCACCAATCGGTATATGGTATGAATATGGGTATTCATCAATCTTATAAGATGTTCGAGAGTTTATAAGCTCCAAATATTTATTTGGTAAATTTTTTTTTTAAAAGTTTATAAGATCTCAAAATAAGATGTTTTACATCATATAAACTCTTAAAATAAAATTACTATCATCCAACTTTTTCAAAACATCGTATATGCTCTATAAAATTAATATATCATAACATAAAAATATCCTTATTCACACACGTACACACACGTTCTCAACACACAAACACACACACACATACATGCTCTCTTTCTCTCTCTACACACACAAACACACTCTCTTTCTCTCTAACACACAAACATACTCTCTTTCTCGCTCCAAACACACACACACACGCACGCAGACACACACTCTCTCTTCTCCCCCTCTCTCTCTCTCTCACACACACTAACACATATAGACACTTTCTATCTGTAGAATTTTAAAGAATTTTATCGCTATTTGATTTTTCTTTATTCAAAAAAGATAAAATGCTTCAATATTCAATAATAAATTATTATAGTTAAACAAAAATCAGATTGCTATTAATATTTATATTTACTAGAAAAATATAAAATCATGATATTACAAATTATACGACTAGAATAGTTATTGCATTAACAAAGAAAACATCAATTTTATATCTATATTAATATTCGGCTAGTATGAACATACAAACCATAATCCGTCATTTCATTTTTGTAAAAACAATTATCTATTAAATTTTTATTTAGAGTTAAACTAATAGGCTTCAATGTAATTTTTGTCCGGTAACTTAAGTTATTTGACATTTTCGTCCTTTAACTTTCTAGGGCAGTATTTTGGTTCTTCATTTTTTAATTTTTGTGATTTTAGTTCTTTTTTCGCCGGAATTCACCATTATTACCAGAAAAATGTATGTGCCTCTCAAGTGACATTTTAATTGAGGCTTTTGTTCCTATTGGCCATTTTTTGCAGCATTTTGTCCTTTAACTTTTTAGGATAGCATTTTGGTTCTGTATCTTTCTAATTTTTAAAATTTTGGTCCTTTTCTTTCACTGGAGTATACCCTTCTCGCTGGTGGAGGTGAACTCCGGTAAACAAAAGGACTGAAATCGCAAAAATTAGAAAGATGCATGACCAAAATGTTACTTTAGAAAGTTAAAGGACGAAAACGCCAGATGACCTAAGTTACAGAACTAAAAATGCATTTAACCGTAAACTAATATGTACTATTTATGAAATTATTTTAAAAATATTTAAATACAAAATATATCAAGAAATAACAATTTATTTGATTATAATAGTTTCGAACAAATTGCATATTACCCCCTATGTTTTCAAAAGTCGGCTAAAGACCCCTCGGTGTTTTGAAAATAGGCAAAAGACCCTATGTGTTTTGTAAAACCATGCGTACTTGCCCCTCATCGTTAACTAAAGTTAACGATGTTAATTATTTTTCTAAAAGACCGTTATACCGTTATATAGTTATATTATTTCTTTTTTTAATGATTGTTTGATCTTTTTGGATTGAATTAAAGCCGTAGGATCTAATCAATTCATATCAACCATTAGATCTTAAATTTATAAAAAATCAAAGGTCTAGATTTAATATATTTTGTTATAGTATATTTAAAATTATGAAAACAAATTATTTTTAAAAAATAAAATATTTTATTTAAAACCCCCCCAACCCATCCACCCACCCCCAACCCCTTGGCCCACCCCAGCCCCACCACCAGAGGGGGCGATGTTGCCCCTAGTCTGGGCGACCGCGACGACGGTCGCGGCGCCCAACGCTCATCTAAGTCTGGGCGACCATCGACCGCGATCACCCAGGGCTCATTTGGGCGCCCATGGGTGGTCTAGGCGATGACAACGGTTGTCGTCCATCGTCCAATTTTTTTTTTTTAATAAATTGATTTTTTTAAATATTAAAGAATTTTTTAATTTTTATATAAAATTCAAAATTTAAATATGATTTTAATAGTATAATTTATTTAAACATATTTCATCTAAACAATAATTTAAATTAGTTAATAATGTATAATTATTCTAATTTATTAATATTCATATTCAAAAAATAATTAAAATGTGGTAAAATTCCTATAATGATCATTTTAATTTAAAATTTATTTTTCATTTAAATATAGTTTTTTATTATTTTAAAATTAGTCTAATTAATATATTTCATAAATATATATAATTTATTAAAATATATTTAGGTTAAATAGTAATTTAAATTGATCAATAATATTAATTTATTAAAATATATTTAAATGCCCAAAGGAAGATGGCAAAATGGACATTTGTACCAATAAAGGAACCCTAAAAAGGTCAAAGATAAAGCCGACTCGCACATTGGGCGCGTGTTAGACACTCTCCGTTAGTTTCTAACGGAGAGGGGCTTTTTTGTAGGGTTTTACAAAACACAGGGATTTTTTTTTTTTTTTTGCCTAATTTCAAAATAGAGCGGAGTTTTTAGCTGACTTTTGAAAACACATGGGGTTAATATGCAATTTGTCCTAATAGTATCATATTCTTTTTTATCATTTTACCAATAAAAAGACCTTATTATGCCAAACACCCTAACATCTTATAAGATATGAAAACATCCAAACGCTCTAGGAGCTTATTTTTATAATAAGATCAAACATTCTATAAGCTCCTAAAATATCTTATAAAATGTAGGAGTTTATAAGGTGTTTTAACAGAGTTTAGCCGAACACCCTCTAAAACTAAAAAGGGATACAAAAGGCACATTCCTACAAACAACCGTTAAATGAAAAGGGCGAGTTGCTTCCATGTCTGTTTCCAATCAGCTAGAGATTTTAATGAAGTTATTAAATGAAAGACTTTAAACAGTGGTTGTCTAAATTAATCTCGTTGGACCAGAGTGGTTTTGTACCTAAGCGAGTGATAAGAGATAACATCTTGCTTGCCCAGGAGATCATGCACTCGATCGACTCTCATAAAATAAGCTGGAATATGGTACTTGAATTAGACATGGCAACAGCATACAAGTGCGTTGATTGGTGTTTTTATGCGCCAAGTGCTTAGTTGTTTCTATTTCCCCGATACATAGATTGAGTTGGTGATGAATTGCATTACAAAATGTTGGTTCTTGGTGTTGATTAATTGAGAGGTTTGTGGTTTTTTCAAATCATCGAGAGGGTTGCGTCAGGGAGATCCCCTATCTCCCTCTCTATTTGTTCTCACCACAGAATATATGTCGCGCCGACTGAACAAATTGATGGCTCAAAATTTATCTTTGGCATTCAAAGGTAGTATGGGTGTGTCCCATTTGGCCTACGCTGATGACATAATCATATTCACTATAAGGAACAAAGTATTGAGACGGTGATGGATTTCTTACATACCTTTGAGATCATTTATTTTGGGCCGAAAGATCAATAATGATAAAAGCGCGTAAGCACCAAGGGCATCATTGTTGATAAGACAGCTAGTGAAATGATTAATGGGCTTTGTTATGAAACCGCTACTGTTCACTTACCTTGGAGCACCAATTTACATGGTAGAAGAACGATGTAGTTTTTTGATAAATTATTGGAATCATTGGCTAGTCAGATTGGCATTTGGGAGAAGAAGGTCCTCACATGCGGAGGCCATATGCAGCTAATTAAATTGGTGTTATTGACAATGCCGATTCATATACTCTATGTGCTCAAGCCGCCTAAAGGGGTGATTTTTTCGTATAGAACGCATGCTAAATAAATTCTTTTGGGGTTCTTACGGCTCTACACAGTGCTTGCATTAGACAGATTGGAGTTGGGCGTGCTTTCCAACGATAGAAGGGAGATTAGGTGTGCGTCGTCTAGAGGAGACGGGTTCAGACTTCTCTTAGAAATTATGGTAGCAATTCCGAGTTGGCAGATCGCTATGAATGATTATTTGAAACAAAAATACGATAAGTGATCTTGTCCAGCTTCAAGTAGCAAATATGAAAACAGTACAAGCTAGTAGCAACGGATGTGAGACGCGTAACTACACTCAGAGAGGCACATCTTTTGGATGTTAGGTGGCGGCCAGTCGTGCTTTTAGCACGACAATTGGTTAGGAGAAACGAGTGTTGTTGAAATGCTTAAACCACCATACTCACATCATGAGAAAGTGAGCTATTATTGGAAGGAGCAAGAGTGGAATGTGGAGACGTTGCTGAGAGTAGTGCCATCTCATATTGCTTAAATAATCACTAATATACCCTTTGACAAACAAGGAGAGGACAAGGCGTGGTGGAAGCTTGACCAAAAAAGGATTTTTAGCATGAGATCAACCTAGCAATCGGTTCGTCAAGGGGCTATATAATGCATTTATTAGCTAATTTTTGGAACATTTGCACTCGGCCAACGATACCGATCTTTATGTGGCGCCTTTCTGTATAATTTGATTCGAGTAGATGAACAAATAAGGGGAAGGGGCTTCAATTGGCTTCCAAATGCCCCTCCTGCCACAAAACTAAAACATCGCAACATATATTCCTTCACGGATCAACTGTACGTGAGATTTGGAACCATTCTAGTTAGTTGTTCCATGTTAGAATCCCTGTCACATGTTATATTAATGTGATGTTGCAACATTGGAAGATTTCTCTTTTGTTTCTAGCAAAGTGCATATTAGAATCTTGGTACTGATTCTTGTTTTTTGGTTTACATGGAACACGAAGAATCATGTCAAACACCGGATAAACGATTCATATTTTCTGACATTGTTTGCAAAGTGGTAGAATATCTATAGCAATTGTATAGAGCTGGCTCATTATGAGTGACGCACTAGAAAGGGGATTTGGATGCGGCTGCAAGGTTTGATTTCCACTATCACAAGGTGTCCAAGCCAAGACCAAGGCTCATCAGATGGTATCTCCGACTGTGGGTCCGATGAAGTTAAACTGTGATGGCGTCTCAAAAGACAATCGGTGGCTAGCAAGCGGTGGTGGTATCTTGTGTAATGAGGTTGGTCAAGCGGTTTTGGCTTTCTATCGATTTTACCAATACGGACCAACATGTATCTAGAAATAACAATCATTGTAGTTTTCCTGGAGCTTGTTGTTTTGAGAGGCTTCCATCGACTCTGGATTGAAGTTGACTCGTAGGCAACATTGTATGTAATCCAGAGTAGAGAGGGGCATTGGAGCCTACAAAGGCTGCTCACTTTATGGGGATTTTCCAACGGATAAGGCTTGTGAGTTGATGGAATCTAAGGTGCTGGAGGCGGAAGAAATACAAGGGAACTTAGCTAATCGGAGTATGGGGTTGTGTTCTAGGCCGTAATGATAATTCATGGCAAAGCAGTCGCAACACGGCCCAACACACGATGTGTTGTTAGGCATGTGCTTGGAAAAGTGGGAAACACATCCATTCACATGATCGTGTGGATGGTCGTGTTATTGAAAACTTTCGCGAGCTTCGACAAGAAGGAAAACAATGTCGCACATGGCCTGGAACACAATCATATTTCTACGCCCTGTTCCCTATGGGACTTGAGTAGATATTTCTTATAGGTTTGTAAAGGGACAAGTACTCCTCGTTTATGATTTTTAATTTATACAAGGCTTGTAAAGGGTCCGGTGTCGCTTGCTGCTGGAAAATTGATGCAAGAAAAAAGAGCGAAAATCCTGAAAGGTTCTGATTAAACCATTTGGTAGTCGATTGAACTATTGTTGAGCTTCCTGGGATCATAGGAATTAATACCTGACATTTGACTCCATCAATATAGCGGTGAAGAAAAACCGTACTCTCGAACTGAGACAGATGCTCTTGAGGATCCATGGTCTCATCATATTCTGCCATAGTTGGGGTTTGGTAATTAGGAGGGAGCTCATCCTCCATGACCTCCTCGCAGAAAGGGATGCCTCCCTGTTCCTCCAACATGACTCCAAGGACTCAGTGTTGCACATCGTGAAGCCCATTCTACAAGTGCTCCAAGCGAGCCATCCATTGACTCGGGACCTCCTCATGCGGTTGAGGGGTGGCCTCTGCTCACTAAGAGGGTGGCTAGGTGGCAAGTTTGTTAAAGCTTCTCCTAAAATGGAGGCGGGGCCTCGACTGCCAAAGGGGTTGCCAAAGGCACCTGTGTCATAGCCGCCATTTGCGCGCACATCGCTGTTGTAATCATTTGTCGCATCATCTCCAATAGCATAGAGGAAAACCTCCTAGAAGAAGTGTCCCAGGAAGTACTGCTGCGAGCTGGATCTAGAGCTTTATAGGGTTAGATATGCCTCCTGCTCCACGGCCAGCAGGAGCAAGGGGTGCCCCTTGTACCACTTGCAAGGCCTAGGTCTCATGCCTAAGAGTCAACAACCTTCTGCTTCTCCATGTCGTTATTTGGTGCTTCCATGAATTTCACATCTTAGTTCGATGTTCCCACAGACGACGCCACTTGATGCAAACAAAAATTTGCTTGTGTGGACACGTCCACCCTAAGGTCTTTGGGCCTAGCTTTTTCACAAGTTGTGGGAAGGAAACCTAAAAAAAAATACGTTAGCACCCCGACACTCAAGTCAGTAAATAATGGTGGAAATAAGCATTAAAGATTTAAAAGTGTAATATAAGATGCTAACTCAGTTCGAGGGTCCTTTGAAAAACAATATTTTCAATCCGTGTGAGTGTCTAGAAAATGTTACCCTTACCGGGGGAAGAGAAACTCTTTTTATAGCCCTAGCCCCTATCAGCCGAGAGATTCCGATCCCCTTGGGACTCAAGAAGACAGTTGCTATGGGATAGGCCATAATTACCCGAGAAGATCCTCCAATCTTAGATATGCAAACCGTTCGAGACTTATCCTCAAGCAAGTAGGACTATTCCTTGAAAATAAAGTTTTTCGGATTCTAGAGGATAGTTAGTATTGCCACAAAGTCCTTCTAGATCTTTGGTTGTCCTCTATGGCATAGAGAGTGCCACTATTCTGAGTTGTCGCCTGGGGTCGAGTCATCTGCGAGTAAGAGCCTTCAGGTCTCAATGTGGCTGCCATGCTAGCATCCTTCTTGCGCCTCGCACGAATTTTTGTGGTCCTCTTTGATCTATTTCGCTTAATGGACTTCTCCTAAAGGTCCGACGGCTTAGACTTTTTTCGTCTTGGGCTCTGCATAACCTTGGCTCCTTCTTGGGCTTTTCTTGGGTTGGGTTCTATCTTGGGTCGTGCGTATTTTGGGGCATTAATATTACTAATATATTTTTCAGCAAGAAGTATGAAACAACATGATCAATACACGCTCAACATATAAAAAGTTAAGGGAAAAATCCAATTTACCTCCCTATGTTATTAATATTATTAAAAAAACCATGTGAAAAAGAAAGTATCCTATTTGGTTCTATAATTATAGGGGTGGACACTTTTAGTTCTCCTTGATTCCAAATTTGCAATTAAGAATTGTAATTAAACATCATATTTAGTTTAGATATCAACGGAAAATACTATATTCACTATAAATCAACACATATAGCAAGTCACCAATTTTAATTTGAGGGTTTTTATTTTTTTCAACTAGTCTTGTTGATGTGTTTTTTTTTTCCTAACTCTGTTGTGATGAACGTAAGGGAAAAATGCAATTATTATCCTATGACTATAGAGGTTGTGAGTTCGAGTCCAATAGATTTATGTACTTAAATCTTTTTTTAACAGTAGTATATTGTTTCCTTGTTTACTTTGAATTTGTTGGTTAATTTAGAAATATTGATGTACTTCATAGGGAATGTTGTAAGAATAGTATATTGGTTGATTTAAAACTATCGATGTACTTTCAAAAAACAAAAAAAGAACTATAGAAGTGGCACTTTGGTCCTATTAGATTTCAAATTATGCAATTAAGCACAAAATTATAAGAAATTAGCATATTTGGTCAAAAAATCATTATAGGGAAAACGTCATTTAGCGAAATTGTTTGAAAAAATAAAAAAATCCCCTTATGTGTTGTTTGTCCTATATTTCATATTTTATGTTTCATATGAATAAAATTACTTTTTTGTTTTCAGATAATTTGTCATAGTGAAATCATTGCTTATTTTTTTCACAATTTTTATGTTGCCATATCCATATGGCATTGCATGCATGCATATCTCTATTGCACAAATCGGTTGTTTTGTAGTCAGAGTGGACATTAGATAAGTTGTGGCCACGACTTATCATATTATCGCTTTTGTCTAGCGCATTTCTAATAACCTGTGGTCACGGCTTATCAGAAATGCATTTATGTCCCTCACTACAGAAGTGTGCATGACTTAAGTCGTACCCACCTTATCTCTGCATGGCGGTTTTTCTGATATGGTCCACTATATAGCTTAAGTAACTTCCCGTAACCGCAAAATAAGAATACATGAGACATTATTGATGCAAAAATGTATGAAAAGTATTGGTTTTTTTATTGGAGTTTTCCTTTGAAAACTTGATTTAAGGCTTGGGTCCCCTGAAATCCTGCAATCATAAGGAGACACACTATCGGGTTGATTGCACCAGATTTCAAAAGAATCAACATCAATATTTATGCAGTCTTCCATTTTTTTATAGTTGCATTTGAATCAACGGCAGGAGGTAATTATCCTATTGTATTCGCTCCCGCACTCAGTGATCTAACATGTATAAGATGTTATTAATATATATATATATATATATATATTAGATATGAATTTTTGCCAGAAATTTTGTTGGATTATATTTAGATGGATTTATGTTCCGACCATCTTGTTTCTTACAACCTATTTATTAGGCTTATATTTGGTATCAGAGCATGCTTTATCTCTGCATTGATTTGAGCATGATGTTTGTTTCTTGATACTTGAAAGTTATATGCATAAATTCTGTAATTGAAGTCATATATTTATTGTCCTTCCAAAGATATGTATGTTGGGATTTATTGTACATATAACGGTAATGAATATTGAATTAAATTGATTCATGTAGTTTAATGCCTTGTGACTAGCATTTTCATTAATTAAAGACTAGCCACAACATCTTTAACTTATGTTTATGCTTTGAGGATTCAAGATCACATCTATAATAAAAGGGCATTAATTGTGATTGATCATATCTGGTACAATGAGATAACCCCAAAGGAATTTTGTTGCACTTGTATGTTTAATCAGGATGAAATATTATGTTATGTTTCTTGATTTACCCACAAGGATTGAGAAATAGAATGTAACTTGATAGTTTCATCATAAAGACATATGAATCATTGAGTTAGGAATTTAGCCCGCTTGCAATTCTTGTTGTTGATTCATTTATTGCATGTTTTACATTGGTAAGGCATGATTAAGTGTGTTGTGACTGTTGTCTGTATTTTATGATATAAGCATGTATATTGTATTGCAGTCTTTCAATCTATGAATTTCTCTAATATGAATTGTGATATTCCTTAACTAAGAGGTGATAATTTTAAAGTTTGGAAGAAGAGAATTCTTCTTCATTTTGGTTGGATGGACATTGACTATGCTATAAGGACAGATGAACCAGCTCCCATTACTAAAATTGGCCAATCGGATGAGGTTGATCTTTATGAAAAGTGAGAGCGGTCTAATCGCCTCGGCTAGTATTCGGGAGTCAGTTGATCAACATGATAATGTCCGCGAGTTGTTGAAAGCCATAGATGACCAGTTTTTGTCTTTAAATAAGCACTAGCTAGCACCTTGATTATGAGATTCACATCTCACAAACTCAGCGGTTTAAGTAGTGTGCATGAGCACATTATGCAAATAAAGGACATTGCGGCTTAATTAAAATCTCTTGATGTTTATATGTCTGAATCTTTCCTTGTGCACTACATTTTGAATACCTTGCCACCTCAATATGATCATTTCAAAATCTCTTACAACACACATAAGTACAAATGGTCAAGTAATAAACTCATGACCATATGTGTGCAAAAGGAAGAGAGATTATCTATGGAGGCTGGGGAAAGTGTGTATATGGCGACACAAGGAAATAACAAAGATCAAGTCAAAGAAAATGGGAAGGCAAAAGTACCTCCTCATGGTGAATTAAAAAGGAGTCCAAGTGCTTTTTTTGTAAAATGAAGGGACACAAAGGACTGCTCTAAATTCAAGATTTGACTTGAAAAGGAAAGGTAATAAACTTTTTTATGAGTGTTATGAGTCCAATATAGTTGATGTTAGTCATAACACATGGTAGATTGACTCTGGTACTACAATCCATGTCATAAACTCTTTGCAGGGTTTGGAAAATCTAAGGAAGCCAGTGGAAAATGAACGCTACATCTATTCAGGCAATGAGATGGGTTCATGTGTAAAGGCTATTGGAAGATGTAGACTAGTTCTTAATAGTCACTTTGTATTAGTATTGAAAAAGACCTTTTATATTCTAAATTTCTCTAGAAATTTGATTTTAATTTCAAGACTTGTACCTTACGGATATTCCGTTAACTTTGGAGAAGGTGTTACTTTGTTTTATAATACTCATCTTATTGGGAACGGTACATAGCCTAATGATCTTTATCATATTAATTTACAAGTGATGCACTTTACACATTGAATGTTAATGATAGTGCTGATATTAAAAGATGTGTTACGAATGAGGATTCCTCTATTTTGTGGCACCGATGATTGAGACACGTCTCCATAGAGAGAATTGAGAAGTTAGTAAATGATGGATTACTTAGTGCTCTAGATTTTACTGATTTTGACACTTGTTTGGACTGCATTAAAGGCAAGCAGATCAATGTGTCAAAAAAAGTGCCAAGAGGTGTTCAAACTTATTGAAAATCACACATCCGGATATTTATTGTCCGAACATGGACTCATATTGTCAAAGATACTTTATAACCTTTATTGATGACTACTCACATTACATGTATCTCTACTTCCTTGAACATAAGGCTAAAGCACTAAATGCTTTTAAGGTTTTAAGGCAGAAATAGAGAAACAATGTCCAAAACAAATTAAAATTGTGAGGTCAGATAGAGGTGAGAGTACTTTGATATATATACGGAAGGTGGACAAGCACCTGGTCCTTTTGCAGAGTTTTTGGCAGAGCAAGACATTGTTGCTCAATAATACCATGCTTGGCCCTCCGGATCAGAATGGTGTAGCTGAAAGAAAAAAACAATGTTATTGGACATGGTGTGGAGCATGAGAGCTAGCTCCAAACTTCCTAAGTTCTTACGGACTAAAGCTCTCGGAATGGCTGTGTACATATTAAATCGAGTTCCAACCAATGTTGTCTCTAAGACACCATTTGAGTTATTTAAAGGTTGAAAACCGAGTTTGATGCATGTATGCATTTGGGGATGTCCGTCTAAGGTGAGAATTTACAATCCACGAGAAAAGAAGTTAGACCAAAGGACCTTTAGTGGGTATTCATTGGATATGCCGAAAGGTCTAAGGAATATAAGTTTTATTGTCCATCAAATAGCACTATGACTGTGGAATCAAGGAATGCCAAGTTTCTTGAGGATGACTTGATTAGTGGAAATGACAAAGGATTGACTATAAAATCTGATGTCGGTCATTCAAAATCTCAACCTTCCACTTCAAGAGTCTGAGTATAATATTAGAGAAAAAAATGATCCTGAAATATTTTCACAAGCCATGCAAGGTAGGGAATATAATTTACGGTATGACGCTATGAAAGAGGAGATGAATTCCATGGCATCACATGAAGTCTGGGATCTTGCCGAGTTGTCTGATGGTTTTAAAGCCATAGAGTGTAAGTGGATCTTTATAACAAAGAAGGACTCATAGCAATATCGAAAGAAATAAAACAAGACTTGTAGCTAAGGGATTCACTCAAAGAGAAGGGATCGATTACACGTAGACCTTTTCTCCTGTATCTAATAAAGATTCACTCCGCGTTGTCATAGAATTAGTTGCCCATTTTGTCATGGACGTGCATCAAATGTACGTGAAAATTACATTTTTTAATGGTTAACTAGAGGAAGAGGTTTACATGAAGCAATCTGAAGGAGTCTCCTCTAGTAACGGTGAGTACTTGGTATGCAAGCTTAAGAAATCCATATATGGTTTGAAACAAGCCTTCCGTCAGTGATACTTAAGATTTTATGATGTTATCTTTTCATCTGGATTTGTAGTGAATATCATGGATTAAAGTATATACCAGAAGGTTAGTGGGAGTAAAACTTATTTTTTTGTACTTTATGTGGATATATTTTACTTGCTACCAATGACAAGGGTATTCTATATGAGGTAAAATAATTTTGTTTAAGAATTTTGAGATGAAATATATGGGTGAGGCATCATATGTTATTGGCATCTAGATTCATAAGGGTAGATCTCGATGCATTTTGGGATTGTCTCGGGAAACTTATATCAATAAGGTCTTAGAAAGATTTTGGATGAAAGATTGTTCACCTAGAGTAGCTCCTATTGTAAAGGGTGACAAGCTACATTTGAACTAGTGCCCAAGGAATGACCTCGAACAGGAACAAATGAAGTATATCCCATATGGGATGTTGGAAAGATATCAGAGTAATCCGGGTTTGGACCACTGGAGGGTTGCAAATAAAGTTATGAGGTATGTTCAAGGGACAAGGACTACATGCTTATATATAGGCGAACTGAGAATCTAGAAGTTGTTGGGTACTCTTGATTCAGACTTTACTGGTTGCATTGATTCAAGAAAATCAACATTTGGTTATATCTTTATGTTTGCCAGTGGAGTTGTGTCATTGAGGAGTGTAAAATAGACTTTGATTACTACTTTCACTATGGAAGTTGAGCTCGTGTCTTATTTTGAGGCAACTTCACATGGTGTGTAGTTGAAGAGTTTCATATCCGGGCTTAGAATAATGGATTTAATCTCTAAGCCATTAAGTATATATTGTGATAATTCAGTTGCTGTCTTTATGGCTAAAAATAACAAAAGCAAAAGTCAAAGTCACACATCGACATTAAGTATTTGGCCGTAAGGAAACGTGTTAAGGAAAGGAAATAGTCATTGAACACATTAGCACTGAAATTGATGCTAGTTGATCCTTTGACTAAAGGCATGCCACCAAAGAATTTTAAAGATCATGTAACTAGAATGGAAATAGGTCCCATGATATGATTGTATTGTGATATAATTGTTATGTTTAATGAAACTCTTATTCAATTGTTGTATTTTCTCACTTCAGTTGTGCACATTTCAATTTAAGAAAACAATATGGTTTTGGGATCCTAAATAAGCATAGTGCTTATTTAATTAAGTTGTGTTACCATGGGTGAGAAATATGGCGCATTGTGATACATGGAAGGTGCTACTCAATAATAGAGGATATGTCACCATGATTCATGTATTTTATTTCTTATTGGACCCCTTTGAGATGGAAGTTGATGATTGATAGGTGTACCAAGTGGGAGAATGTGGGACAAATTGTTCCGACATGTTATTTTGTAGTCAAAACGGACATGAGATAAGTTGTGGGCATGGCTTATCACATGACCGCTTCTATCTAGCACATTTCTGATAACCCATGCCACGGCTTATCAGAAATGCATTTATGTCCCTCACTACAGAAGCGTGCATGACATAATTTGTGCCCACAGCTTATCTCTACATGGCGGTTTTTCTGATGTGGTCCACTATATAGCTTTTAGTAGCTTCCCCTAACCACAAAATAAGAATACATGAGATATTTTTTATGTAAAAATGTATGAAAAAAGTTGGTTTTGGGTGGAGTTTTCCTTTAAAAACTTGATTTAAGGCTTGGATCCTTTGAAATCCTGCAACCGTAAGGAGACACACTATCGGGTTAATTGCACCAGATTTCAAAAGAATCCAACATCAATACTTCTGTAGTATTCTGATTTTTGTTATAGTTGCATTTAAATCAATGGTCGGAGGTAATTATCCTATTGTATTCGATTCCGCACTCAATGATCTAACATGTATATGATGTGATTAATATATATATATATATATGTTACATATAAGTTTTTGCCAACAATTTTGTGGGATTATGTTTAGATGAATTTATGTTTCGACCATCTTTTTTCTTGCGGCCTATTTATTATGCTTACAATCTCCATATTCATATCCCATGATTGGTATGTATGAATGGAGTTGCGTGAGAATGGAATGAATTTAGGAATTGAATAAGGATAGGAATGGAATCACATTTGAATAGCATTTCTATGATTGGTACACACAATAAATTAGAATGTAATAGAATTGTCATTTTTTAGTTGATTCCATTCACATAATTGATAATTAGAAAATAATGATTAGTAATAGAATTAAATTACTTTTATAAAAAAATTGCGGTTTAATATTATTTTTAAAGAAGTTATTTATTTATATTTTATTGAATATGTTGAATTCTATCGCTTATAGAAGGTTATAAGCATTTCTAAATCATCTCTATGTTATTGAATATATTTATATATATATGAAAAAATTTATTTATTTACATAAAAAAATTATTGGCTCAATAAACATAAAGATAATACTTTTTTTTTTTTTTTGAAAAAAGGACTAATTCTAACAACCAAATGGACTAATTTATTTAATCATAATGCATTTACTATTATTTCTTCAATACCCGATAAAAGAAATATTGTGAATTAATAAAAATAATTAAATATCAAGCTAATATCACTTTTTAATTACCATGCATACAAAATTATTTCTCAAATACTAGATACAAGAAGTGCTTAATTTTAATAACAATTAAAATTAAATATTTGAATTAATACCAAAAAAAAAAAAAACATTGCGAACATGTTCGTAATAGCTAATATACCATGTTGGGAAAAGGGAATGGCTAATCACTTATCTAAGGGAATAAGAGTTTCCATGGGAACAAGTATTCTCAAATCTAGAGCATACCAATCAAAAATGTAGGAATAGACTTGGAAAAGCCCATTTCCTTTCCACTCTGTTCCGACATACCAATCACCCCTTATAATAGTATCATATTCTTAAAGATAAATTATATCAGCATCTCTTGAAATTAAATTTAATTACACAAATATTTTTTACTCTTTATTTACAAGTACACACCCCTAAGGAATGTTAGTATAATGCACCTTAAGGGGTTTTGTGTAAAATTATACCGTTAAATAGATGGTATACTTATAATTATAATTCTAAGTTTAAAAAAAATATATTTATAATTTTGCAAAAGAGATGAATATTTATATACTCAGGGTACCAGTATGATGTCATTGAATGATCATAATGATAAATACTTCATATAGAAAGCAAAGAAATGAATGAGACATATATGGGGTGTGTAATGAGTGTTACTCCAATAGAGAAATTAGTTGGGATGATGTTTAATTTTGCACCACACAGCACTTCATTAGGCATAAATGTCAAATGATATTTTATTCTATGAATTGGCCCCCCTTTGTTCTTGCTGACTATGTAATGTGTCCTTTCAATTTATAATTGGCCATTGGATTCATGAGATGATATTTTTCTACTATACTCTCCTTAATTCAATAGTGTAATTGGGATATTCAGTCATGTAGTTTACAATGTAATTCATGTCTACTTGCTTGCACGGGTTAATGTCCGTTCTGATTTTATAAGTATCATGAATTGTTCTTTAAAAAGCGTCTTGTTAAAGACAACAGAACTTGAGGCTTTGTCTGCAACCAATATAGAAAATGTGTCTGTATAGAGCACGATGCAATCGATGCCAACATTATGATGCAGATCTTGACCGTTTTGATAAGAGCCTTGGGGATTTTCACTGTCAACTTCAACCTGTTCGTTTATGTTTTTATCTTTAGTTTTTAGTTTTTTTGCAAAAAATATATGGTTTCATTTTTGTATAGGTTGTCATGTGAAAATGAGAATATGCTTGAATTAGTTAATGAGATTATATTTTATATTGAACTGTGGTGTTAAATCGATACATTTTCAATAAAAATACATATAAACAAACATATATTAGTTTTAATTATTGTTTCCAAACACAAAAATGAAAAATGAAAACATAAACAAATTTTTCCCACAGGAAAATTGTTAATTGACACTAGAAGAAAATTCACTATTGGCTACAAATTTATTGACTACAGACTAAAATTATGGTAAATAATTATTGTTAACCATGGTTAAACAAATATCGTTGCAAAAACCATGAAAACTCTTTTTGTCATGGTTATGAGTCATAGCAAATGTTTTTGTCATGGCTATTTAGCCATGACAAATGTTTTAGCTATACTCACAAATATCACGGTTAATAACTATTGTATGACCGTGATGAATAACTATTCACTATGGCTATTTGTTTTTAACCATGACAATTAGTCATGATTATATGTTAAATTTTTTCTAGTGTGATAATTGCAACCAATATCCAAGATTTTCACTTGTTCTCAGATACCATGCAAGATGCAACTGTTGGATTACTCAAAGTTCCTGTTTAAACTTCTGATGAGGCTTGGAAACAGCCTACATTGGGAAATTCTAGTCTAAATGGGATTCAACTAAATTTGAATCAATCATATAACAAGTGTAATACGCTTGTCGTATGATTAGTGTACAATTCAGAAAAATCAATTAATCACGTAGCAAATGTATCGCACTTGCTCTATAATTGGTTTGATTCGACAAAAACTAGTCCGAGCAAGAATTTTCTACCTATATCAAGGGGGTAGTTGTAAAATTTTGTTCCTGAATAAGGGATATATTTTTGTAGTTACAATTATAACTCTATCTATAATCTAAACTATTATAAAGAGAAGGGGTTTTATAGGTAGAAAGGGTAGTTTTTATACCACTACACAAAATTATTATAATACTAAAAATGTCCTTCAACTTCCCAACTCTATTCAATTAAGTTCCTTTAAAAAATTAATTCCGTGCAATTACATGTACTCAAAAATTAAATTTACTCCCATTTTGTTTAAGTTTATTGTTAATTGAAATAAAAATAACATATTAGTATTTGTGTTATAATCGTCATTGTCAATATACCAAATATTCTACAAAATTTTAATTTTTAATTTAATTTGAGTAAAATACTATATTGATGATTAGTGCATTAGAATAAACTAGCAAATAGTTTTTATATGTGGGGTAATAAAGCAATGATAAATTTTAAGATACTGAAATAAATTATGAGATTCAATATAAAGTAAAAAATTTATTAAAAATTAGGGAAAAAATCCAACCACCTTCCCAAAGGTTTGGCATAGTTATAAATACCCTTTGTTGTTTGAAAATTTACAAATCCCCCCCCCCCCCCTTCCCCCGAGGTTTGTAATTTTTAACAAAAAATATGAAATCGATCATTTTGCCCTTGAACTTTTTATTAAAATTGTAGAAAAATTCAACTGAGGCAAATTGTATTATTGCTCCACTATGTAAAAACTTAAAAAACCTCTCCCTACGTATTGTAGTCCAAAAAAATTTTAAGAATTAAATAAAAAATAAGTCAGTGCATAAGAGCATTTTGGTCAGTTCATGCATAAAAATGGATGAAAATGGGTTATTTGTTAGACGATAACAAACCTCAGGGGATTATTCATAATTTTTTAAACAACGAGTGAGTATTTGTAATTATGTCAAATCTTAGGGAGGTAGCTGTAATTTACCCTAAAAGTTATGCACATATGTACTGCGTGTTGCAGTTTTTATTTTTTTAAAAAAATAAAGAGTATTTGTTAAATTGAATTTATTAACCTTTGAAAATATTAATGTAATTTGTTCTAAAAAATAATCCAATAGAAATTAGCAGATAGAGTGATCAATGATGAACTGAAAATGACTGGAAATGCCACTCGGAATTATCTATGTCATAATTAATTAATGGGTCTCGTAGTAATGATGGCTTCACAGATATTTTCAACAGTCGGCGGCTAGATTTTTCGTGTTAGTGTCTCACGAAAAATTTATCTCAAGATTTTTGTTTCCGTACAATTATCAAAAGGCTGGCCTTCTTTTCTGTCTTTTTCTATATATATTTTTCATTTCCATATGAATGGAATAAATATGTTCTCAACCTTTTTTTTTCCTCTTCCTTCAATTATTATTCTCTACAAATTATAATAAGGTTTGACATATAAAAATGATTGACATAGTTGTAAGCGACATAACACTTTTATGAGTCTAATTCGACTTAAATTATGCATGGACTTTTCCTTTTGGGTAAATTACTGTCATTTCTCTTAAAATTTGATATAATTACAAATACCTCCTCATTATTTGAAAAATTACAAGTACCTTTCTAAGGTTTGTATTTTTAATCAAATACCTGAATTTGACCATTTTGCCCTTGAATTTTTATTAAAATTATAGAAAAATCAGGCGAGTCAAATTGCATTATCGTTTCCCTGTGTAAAAAACTTAAAAAAAACCTCTCCTTGCGCATTTTTGTCCAAAAAAAACTTTAAAAATTAAATAAAAAATAATTTAGTGCATAAGGACATTTTGGTCAATTCACATATAAAAATGAATGAAGATGGGTTATTTGTTAGACGATTAATTCAGTACATAAGGGCATTTTGGTCAATTTAGTGTATAAGAGTATTTTGGTCAATTCACCTCAGGTGGGTATTTGTAATTTTTCAAACAGCGAGGGGTATTTGTAATTATATTAAATATCAGGATAGGTAATTGTAATTTACCCTTTCTTTCTAAATACCTCGCACCACAAACAAATTTAACCTACCTAGTCCTTTCAGTTGTAATGATCATTTGTCTGTCAAGGATGTCTTATTCAACAACCACACTCTAGATCCCTAAAGTTTTCTGTGATTCCTTTTAAGATTGCTTTTGTATTTTTTAGGTATATTATATTTTTTATTTTACGGGAGAACGTATTGATATGATACAATTTGATGTTTTTATTCATACTTTTCATAATTATCTCTAGTATATTGAAGTTTATTGAATAAATTATTTGAATTATGAACTTTTAAGTGTAAAACTTCTCTGTTTTGGTGAAAACGGAGATTTTTTTTTTTTTTTTTTTTTTGAGCAAAAACGAACTATGCATTAAGAGAAAATGTCCAAAGCTACAAGGGGCCAGGCTGTTGGGGGGATAACATGATCACCCTCAACAAAGTTATATGTTGCCCGAGCAAAGAAATGGGCTACCAAATTCCCTGAACGCTTAACTAGACTAAAATGACAAACAGAAAGCCTAGCAGCTAAAGTAAGTATATCACAGACTATAGGACCAACTGCAGAGAAGTCCCTCCCACGAGCTCGGAGTTTCTGAACCAAAGAGGCACAATCCCTCTCAATAATAACCTCTTGCCAACCTTTCTGGAAAGCCAAGGCAACCGCATCCCTTGCCGCCAAAGCCTTCGCCAACTCGCCATCACCAGGTTGCACCACCCTTCTAGATAGCCAAGCAACGCAATTCCCGCATGAGTCCCGTGCTACCACACCAACGCCCAGCTCTCTACCCTGGCCAAATGTGGCTCTGTCGAAATTAATCTTAATAAACTGCGGGGGGGAATCTGCCAGCGTGCTGGGGACCGCGGGGGTTGCTGGGCTGCCGAGTAGGAGTTCTGCTTGAGGAAAGATTCCAGATAGGTAGCAGCAAACCAGGGCACTTGAGCGGGGGAAAAGGCTCTCCCCTTCCATCAACTTCCTGTTACGGCACCACCACAAAACCCAACACTGTACAAGGAAGAGGCCCAACTCCTGATCAGAAAGGGACTGAGAAGTACATTGGAACCATTGAATCACGCTCATGGGCTTCTCCGGCAGGTGGGAACTAAGAGAGGATATACCCCACAATTGCCTGGCAAAGGTGCACAAGGCCAAAGTATGTACCGTATCCTCATGTTCAAGATGGCGGAACGGGCAAGTGGGCTGAAGAGCGGGAACTCGGTTATGCAGGTTCAGGCTCGTGGGAAGAGCATTGAGGCAGGCCCTCTATACAAATACCTTCACCTTGTTCAGGATTCTTGCCTGCCATACTTTCCTCCACCAAACAGATTCGACTTCATCTAGGGAAGTAGATTCAGGATGCGCCTCAAGGGAACAAGCCAAGTGGTAAGCACTACGGACCAAGAACAAGCCATTGGAAGAATAGTGCCATACAAGGAGGTCCGCAGCACCCATACGGCTTAGAGGGATACCGAGGATAACGACGCTGTCATGGGGCCAGAATAAGCATTGTACTTTGTCAACATCTCAGTCTCCGTTTAGGGGATCACTCAGCTCCGAAACCCTCAGATCCGCATGAGCTGGCGGCGCGGGAGTGATAGGCCGGAAGGAACGGGGGCGAGGGAGCCAAGGATCAGACCACACCCGAATCTGAGCGCCAGACCCCACCCGCCAACGACATCCGGCCCGGAAGAGGTACTGTGCTGCCATAATGTTGCGCCATGTGTAGGACGGACGACTCCCGATAGTGGCGAGAAAACGTCACCATTGGGGAAATATCGTGCCCGCAAGACCCGACTGAGGAGTTTTCTCCGGATGGCACCAGATTCGCCAAAGCTATTTAGCCAACATGGCTAGATTGAACAAGTGAAGTTGCCGGAAGCCCACCCCCCCCCCCCTCAGCTTACTCTCGCACATCCGGTGCCAAGATATCCAATGGATTTTGTTTTGTCCCCCGCTATTCCACCAAAAGTTGGCAATCATGCTGTGAATTTCCCTCAACAAGGTGATCGGAAGCCGGAAACAGCCCATCGCATAGGTGGGAATGGCCTGAATCACGGACTTGATTAGCACCTCCTTCCCAGCTTGGGAGAGGAACTTCTCTGTCCAGCCTGTCAACCTGCCCTAAATTCGGTCCCGAATGGCATAAAATAGGTCCCTCTTCGTCCTAGCAACCCGAGATGGGAGGCCCAAATATAGTTCCATATTGTTCTCCCTACGAATCGTAAGCTTGCCCACAATATGATTGAACAAGTCCTCCCCCGTATTTTTACTGAACGCGATCGAGGATTTAGAGAAGTTGATCTCTTGGCCCGAGGTGCAACGGTATACTTCCAAGACATCCCGAATAGCCCTGGTGCACTCAGTTGAAGCCCGACAAAAGATCAAAGTATCGTCGGCAAAATATAAGGTGGGAGACAGAGGGGGCACCACGGCAGATGGTCATCCCCTGGAGGCGGCCCTCATGTTCGGCCTGCTACAACAAAGAGGAAAATGTTTCTGTGCACAAGAGGAGTAGATAGGGCGAGAGAGGGTCCCCCTGCCAGAGTCCACTCCCCGAGAGAAGGGAGCCAAATTGCCTACCACCTAGCATAAAGGAATAAATAACCGAAGACACGCAAAGCATCACTAAACAAACGAAATGGAGAGGGGGAAGCCAAGTTTGGACATCACCTGTTCCAGAAAGGACCATTCAACCTTATCATAGGCCCTGCTAACATCGAGCTTGAGAGCCATCCAGCCCCTGCCACCTTTAGACTTGGAATTCAGAAAATGGTTAAGTTCAAAAGCAAGGAGGATATTGTCGGAAATAAGCCGGCCAGGCACAAATGTCAACTGAACCGGAGAGATAATACGGTCTAAGATAGGTTTCAACCGATTAGCAATAATTTTGGAGGCAATTTTGTATACTACGTTGCACAAACTAATCGGTCTAAACTCGGTAAGAAACTCAGGATGTTTGCACTTGGGGATGAGTACTATATGGGTGGAGTTTAAACCTTTAGGCATGTGCAAGGAGTTAAGTAAGTTCAGCACACAAGAGATGATATCCCGATTCACGATATGCCAGAAATGTTGAAAAAAGATAGGGGGCATACCATCGGGCCCCAGAGATTTCATGGGAGCCATTTGGAAAAGGGCCTTCCTCACTTCTGATTCCGTGTAAGGCTGCACCAGATCTGCTACCATGCTAGCATCCACCGCACGTCTCAGGTGTTCCGTTCCTCGAGCTATGGCCTCGGGCTGGGGGCAGCTGGACGCAAACACGTCACGAAAATGAGAAGAAATGCACTGTTTGATTCCCTCCTCCGACTCTACCCACTCCCCCTCCGAGTTTTTTATCTTTCAGATCAGAATAGTTCGGAACCTTTTACTCGCTCGCCTGTGACAGAACCCCGTATTCCGATCACCCTCACGAAGCCACAAATCCTTGCTCACTGACGCCAAACTGTCTCCATATATGCTGCGATACCTTCAAGTTCCGAGCGAATGGTAGAGATCTCCTCACTAACCTGTTGTGACAATTGTGCCGAGAGAAGCTTAGCCAATCTAGATTCCAAGAAATCAATCCTCTGTTGGTCCCTCCTAAAAATTGTCCTACTCCAACTATTAAGGCGGAGTCTGCAATCACCAATCAGTTCTGCAACCCCCGGGCTACGCACCTCCCCCTTCTTCGCCCCCACCCATCTGCCACCACTGTCTCACACTGATCCGATTGCAGCCATGTTGCTTGAAACCTCCATGGGCGCCCACTACGGATAGGTGTCGGACTGTCCTGTAAACTAATTAGAAGGGCCTTGTGATCGGAACAATTGACCTGGAGGTGAGTGACGGAGACATTCGGGAAGAGTTGCGACCACCCCAGATTCGCACACGCACGATCGAGACGTTCCTATACAGTATGGGGATGAATATGCCTGTTGCTCCACGTGAACGGTGAACCTGAAAAACCCAAGTCACTAAGCTCACACGCCGTCAGCGCATTTCGAGAGTTTCTAATCTACCAGTTAGGTCGCCTCGACCCCCCTGATTTCTCGGCATGATCTAAGATCTCGTTGAAATCGCCCGCACAGAGCCAGGGCCGCTGGGACTAAGAGTGAAGTTAGGTCATAAGGTTCCATGTGGAAACCCGCTTCCCTATGTCCGGCTCCCCATACACCCCTATGAACCGCGACCAATCCTACCCACTCTGCAGCTGTACTGATACGTCGATGTGATTCTGAGAGAAATTCTAAAGCTGTACATTCACTGATTTCGGCCAGAAAACAACACGACTACCACTCTTACCCTTCGTCGGCACGCAAAATTGATTCAAGTCGAACCTTCTTTTTAAGTTTTCCACATGGCGAGAAGCACACTTGGTTTCGGCCAAGAACACCAAGGAGGGGTTATTTTTCCAGAGTAAACTCCCGAGAGTCCGAACTGTCCAGGGCCCCCCTAAACCGCGGCAGTTCCACACAAGCAAATTCATGGCGAACGGCGGGATTGCCCCGCTGTCTCCGCCACAAAGTTGGTAACATCAGAGAGAGGGGATGATATGCGGCAAGCCTTGCTAGTTCCCTGCGATGCTAATTCACCCTCAGAGCATTCACCCAGGAGGTGTCTTTTCTTTGGTTGGGACAGTCTTGCTTTGGACATGTTTTTTCGGGTTGGGGGAGAGGACGGGATGACGGATTAGAGGTGGTTTTCTGGGTAGCGGGAGAGTGGACTGCGAAGGAATACTAGAGGGGGGGAGTAACCTCTGGAGGTGGAGAAGGGTGGGTGGCAGAGGGGCTGATTTCAGTGGCGCGAGGGGAGCAGGGGAGAGAGGGGTCTCAAAGGAACTCGGGGCAAGGTTTAGGTCCGATATCTGGGCCTGAGGTGGGGGAGGGGGGGTGATCCTCAGGGAGGGGAATAGAGGGAGGTGCAGGGTGTGTTTCAGCAGGGTGCGGTGGGGGAGGGACGTGATGTGCAGCCTTACCAAAGTCACCGAAGATGGTCGAACCACGGGAATCTGGGGGGATGAGGGACTGGGATTGAAGGGAGCTGCGGGAGACGAAGGTGGGACGTCGAAAGCTAGGGGTGTCCCAGAGGGGAGGTCCACCATTCCTGTTTCGGTAGTTTGAAGGTACCAGAGCACGGAGCCAGCTGCCAAAAGGGGGGTTGTCACCGGGGTCAATGAAGCCGTCCTGAAACTGGAGCTCACACTGTCGGGAAAGATGCCCCAAACACCCAAAATAGTAACAGAAGTTGGGGAGTCTTTCATAAGTGAAGGAAATCAAGTGCTCATCCCCTAACACGGTCCGAATTTTCAGTGCTCGCTTGAGGGGTTTGGTGACGTCCAGAGCTACCCGGATACAAATAGAGGATCCCCAGACTTCGCCATTGCAATCTAAATCCACTTCGCGGAACCTACCCAGTTTGTTCCCGATGAAAGCCACAATTTCCTTGGTCATTTTTCCCAACGGAAGGCCATGAATGTGGACATGAAACTCGCACCAATCATGGTCCATCACATTAGGATCATCAGTCCCTTCGACAGGAGCCAAAACCAGCAAATTTTTATCATAGGCCCACGGGCACCGGCCAAGAACTCGATCGCGATCAAGTGTATGGAAGAATTTTAACAGGAAGTGCTCCCCCTCTATCATCTTAAACTCCATACCTCTGCCCGGATTGAAGGCAGTCTTAAGGGTCGAACTGAGCGCTTCCGGGTGGAAAGACTTCCGGGAAACCAGGCGACCCACAACGAAGAAGCCTCTCGATAAAGGTTCCGCGTGCTAAATACTAGTAGGGAAGACCAACCCAGATTCTTCCTCCTTAGTTAACGAGAGCGATGAACCCAACCAAACCAGATCTGACGCCATAGCAAGAGCGAGGACACTGATCGATGAGACGGATGCTAGCACGATAGAGAATCCGCGAGCAACCTACACCAGAGATCAGAGAGCAGACAAAAACCACAGAATAAGGCACTAACGAAGGAGAAAGAAGGGGGCGAAGGGAGACAAATAGTAGCAGAAAACGGAGAGAAGAAAGGGGCACCCAACCGCAAAGGGAAACCAAATCCAAGGGGGTCAGCGTAGCTAAGAAAATTTCCAAGCGATTGCAGCGGAGCACATGATAAAGCTAGAATCCCTTGGAGCAGATGTCATCGTCATTAAAGGGGAAACAAAGACAAAACCCTAATAGATAGGGAAAAACCTCTCCAAAGAGCGAAGGCTCTCATGACGAGAGGATGTCGATCCGCACTTGGTGAAAACGGAGTTAAATTGTATTATTTGGGCCTATAAGGATACAAAGGAAAAAAAAAGAATATAACAAATTACAATGAGTCAATAAGGCATTATCACACCTTAATGAAGCTCTTTGGGGAAAAAATGAAGTATTTTGTAGGATTTTGAAAGCCTATAAGAAAGTAATTTCCACCGCAGAATTTAGGGATTTTTATCAATTCTGTCATCTTTTTCTACATCATTCTTCTAGCATTAATTTCTCGAGAAATGGAAGAGCTTCATTGCACACTATGTGTAACTATCTATATTTTCTTATTTCATGGGAACATTTAACCTTTTTATTATATTGCGAGGTTTGCCTTTATTTAAGTTTCTCTAAATATTTTTTGTTTCGGTTTATTCTCAAAGAGCCCTTAGGCCACTACAAGGCAGGATGTCAGTCTATGACCTTGAGCATCCGTGCTGAGCTGGTGATAAGCAAAGTGTAGTACTCATTTTTCGAGTCTAGTGGATTGAACCGCCGTTGGGGTTCTCCCATGCTTCTATATTTTCGAGATTCATGTACTTCTCTACTTGAGCCAGCACGTTGTGGAAGTTAGCTAAGGGCTTCTTCGCTAGGGATTTGAAGAAAGGCCCCACGCGAAGTCCCAAACGTTGATCAGCACCTCCTAATGAACAGTGAGGACTTTTAGGACAACATTGTTGAAGCGTTGGACATACGCCCTTAATGTCTCATTTTCCTCCTGCTTTACTCTGAAAAGGTTGATAGCCGATTTTTGGTACTTTTTGTTGCTAGCGAACTGGTATAGAAAAAAGGAGCTAATTCTGCAAAAAATCTTACTGATCCAACTTCTAGCTGATCAAACTATTGTTGAGAAAAATCGGTTAATGTAGTAAGAAATATGCGGCATTTAATACCATCAGTATACCTGTGCAACAGGTTGCTTTTTTCAACTTACGAATGTGGTCAATAGGGTCGGTAGTCCCACTGTAAGCAGGCAGGTGAGAGGGTGCCCTAAAAAAGCAGGGAGCTCTTCTGTCATGATGTCAGAACTGAAGGGGATGCCTCGCTTAGCTGGCAAGGCCTCCTTTCTTACCTTTTGGCGAAGCTCCACCACTTCCTTCTTCAGAGAGGACCAGTTTTCGATTGGCTCTTGAGTTGTTGCCTCCTTGCTGGTGGGGTCAGCGGGGAAAAGTCCATCCTATTGCAGTGCAACGGAAATTGATGGATCAACTCCATGGTCGTCGGGTATTCTGGTCCTTTCTTGTTGAAAGGGTTCTCCTACTCCGTTGGTTCGAGAGCCCCGGAGGGTTGAGTTGATGGTCTCTACAATGAACTTGCAGAGATGCTCGCAGAAGAGCGGGTCGGCAGCAACAAGCAGGGCTTTCAAGTTGAAAGCGGGAGCTAAGACCAGTGTTTTAAAACCTAGTCCGGATCGGCCAGTCGGACTGGTAAAACCGTGACCCATAGGAGCTCTTAGGAGCGGACTAGCCTCAAAACCGTTATATTTTTTGAAAATCACTCGAACCGCCGGTTGAACCGGTGACCCGATTGACCTAGTCCTGAATCAAGTGAACCGGCCTGTTCATGAACTTTTTAAAAAAAATTTAAAACTTGATACAATTTGAAATTGAACCACGGCATTTTATATTGAAATTGAGAAAAAAAATCAACAAATCAACACTGATATTTTAATAATTATTTTAATTATATATTTATAAATGAACAAACTCATTAAGTACATAATCGAATTAAATGTTTATCTCTATGATTATTTAAGTTTCTAAGTAAATAATTAATAGAATAAGATTTATATATCGTTTTAAAATTTGGGGATGCTAACTATTTATTGGCAATAAAACTAGTTATAACTTGATTATAATGATAAATAGTTTGTTATTTTTCGTTATTTATGCAATTCTTCTATTTTTACTCTTGGCCTAAATCTTTAATATACTTAGTTTACTTTCAAATTTTGGGATACTTTTAATTCCTATATGAACTTAAAAGAAAAATTATTTATATTTTTGTATTTTTTATTATTTTAATATAATTTTATATATTAATTTTTATTATGACATAATTATGACATCACTTTTTTGCCACAGTTCACCCGACGGTTGAACCAGTGACCCTTGACCCACTCAATTTTTCAGTTCGATCAACGATTCAGGTTTTAAAAAATTGGCTGAGACATTAAGTCATCCCAGTGATTGCTCTTGAGTTGGAACACCGAATCCTATTGCAGGCGAGAGGAAGTGTTTCCCCTCAAAAGATCCGTTATCGGCACCGTTATTTGAACTTGTTATTTCTCACGTCAAAGATCAAGTGTTCCCACACATGGCGACAATGATACGTATCAGAGTCCAACAATGCCATAATAGTCGAAGGATTTTCACGAAAATCCTAGGGTCAATGGAGGACTAACCTGCAATTAGAGGTTAACACTCCGATGCTTAAGTCTTTTGTTGTACAAGACTTACCACCTCCCCTTTTGTAATGGCGTTTAGTCTGCGTTGATAATAAACTGACTTTTGTTACTGTTCAAAAAAAATAATAATAGTCTTTACTAAATAATTAAAGGAAAACTTGAAGTGAAGTGAGAATAATGTTGAAATGTGATATGGATGTGATATATTTCATGTAGAGTGCAAAACCTGAGCTTAAGATAGCTTCAAAATCAAGAGAGAGTAAGAGTTTAAGTAAGAGTAGATGATACCAAATGACTACACAAAAGTCTGTTTATAAGCTACCGTGTTGCAAGATTCAAAAGGTAGTTAAGGAGAGTCGTATGTCATTTGAAAGCTTCTCTATTAGCGATCCAACCAAATAATCCATTCATGAATTGGACTCGAATTGACTGGGATATGACTCTTGACCAAGTCTTGCCAATCTACCTGAAAATCCGGGCGTCGTTACCTGCTGGTTAACTGCCCGGTTGCCACAAAATTACTAGAAGTTTGTTGGGGATCTTTTAGTATGATAAGTTTCAATGTATCAGTAATCTATATGACGTGTCCACCTTGTTGTATGCTGACTCATCCTGCTAAAGTGAACTTGTTTTCTGGGCATGTCAATTTAGTAAAGATAAAAACACAGATTATAGGTTTTACCTCCTTACTTATGGGTCAGTAGATCATGTTTGGTTGGACTGCTTGATGGGGGTCCAACTCCATGTTTTGGACTTTATGAAAAAATGTTAAAGGTGTATCATCATAACTAAAGAAATATTTTAATCAAGATATAGGAAAGTATTTCATGAATGAAGGATTTAAGCTAAAAGTAAAATAATAAGTTAATATAATAGAGACATAGGACATATAATATCTCCAACAACTCATATGTATCCTTTTAAAAGAAATTGCCAATATGCTTAACTAGAAGTTGCACTTTGAGGGGGGAAAAAAATTAGTATATGTTATATTTTTCTAAGAAACTACATTGGAAACCATATATGCAATTACTCATTTTTTATTTAAAAAAGTTAGTTAATAACTTAATCTTATTATTAAATTAATAACAACTTCTTACATAAATTCTTTTTGGGCATTTAATGTACTGTAGCCATGCGCATTCCTTAACTTTTAGTCTACAAAATTTGAACTACTTAACTTATTGATCATATTTTATTTTATTGCAATTAAAATGTATCTTTTCAATTAAAAAAATTAAATTGAATTTAAGATGCAAAATGTTAAAAAAAATCTTTTATACTATAAATAAATACATAATATAAGGGTGATATTATCTAAATATTTAACAATATATGGATAAGTATGTCGTTGTTGCATTTGTTAATTTAGGACATTGAATTGCTAAAAATAATTGAAGCTGACAAAGTGTATTTTTTTTAAATAATAAGCAATGAACTATTAATTTGAACATACAATAATATTTTTACATCAATATTTCGAAAACAACCAACTGCTAGTACAATATTCAGTTCACAGTATAATACTATAATAACATCTCTAGATTTATCAACACAAGATTAAAGCAACTAAAGGAATAATACAAACATTCTATAAACTAAACAACACCCTACGTTTGTAGTACTCGAACCACGACCTTTTGGTTGTGAGACCTCAATCTCACTACTCGGACAAGAGATTATGGGTTAAAGCCGACAAAGTATATTTAATCCTAAAGTTTATTAATCTTTTCACTAATAAATATATAAAAAGTGTGGTAGTCTTTATAATTATTGGAATCTCAATTAATTCCGTACAGGTTCACTCACACCGACTTTTCTCGATGATCACATTGCAATTAATTGTCTGCCGGCATAAAAACTAAGTGCCAAAATGAGTTACCTCACCTGGGAATACAATACCCAACACTCTTCTCTACTTCCAATTCTGGTTGGACATAATCACGTGAATTTCAACTATACTCATTATAGTTAATCATTAATTGATCGAATGAACGTTCATGATCGTCTAAAATAAAGGTTTTTATATATTTATTTTTAAAAATAAAATTTTAAAAATGAGCTTTTTTCTATAATTTTCATTTTTGAATGGTTTAAATTAAATTAATTCAAATAAAAAATTACCAAGTGTTGTACCTTATTCATATTGTAAATATTAAATTATTTACCCAAAATATTTTTATGGATTAATATGCCTTATAAATTATTTACTTTATTTGGCCCCATATTTTTTTTTCAAATTTGTTTAACGCTTTTTTATGAAATTAAAATCAACTAGGGATAGATTAGCAATTTCCACCTCACAATCTTGGCAGAGCAAAATCATTTTGCATTTGATGAGTAGTTGCAATTTCTCGAACTACTACATAGTATTCGTAATTACTTTAAATTTTAAAAAAAATTATGATATTTACCCTCAAAAAATTAAAACAAAATTTAGTAAAATAACCAAAATACCTAAACTAGATAATATTTGCACCCTTGTTTTCATCATCTTTACCCCCTTCACCCCCATTATCTAACCATCTTTTCACCTCTACGCCATTAACAATCTTCATTTCAAAGTAGTACTACACCAGCAAAATAATTAGTAATGTCTCAAGTTTGATCCAACGGACACTTCAATTGATAGAACAGGCAAACTACAACCAAAGTTTTATTAACTATACATTAGAAACATCACATATAAAAATTGTTGGTAAAAATCCTACCGCATGAACTTATATTTAATCAGAACAAACCATAAAACGGGATAATTGTAACTTTCAAATTAACAAAGCATCTATACTTAACTCAAATCCCAAAAAATATTGATCTACTCAAACAAATATTCCCGTGTCCAGCAGAACCCGTAACCGTAATCCATATTTGTAACAATTTCAACCAGCAAATCAATGATCTTTTGGCTTAGTGATTAAGGTTGAGGTCTCATAACTTTAGAGGTTATGGATTTGAACCCCAACAATGCGTGGGATGATAATCCACTGTATAATAAGATTGTTTGTATACTACAATAGTACGTAGTTGTTTAAATTTAATTTATGTGATATTATTGACCAATATATATGACTGTTGTAATTATCTCTATTGCAGACTGATAGTCGACAGAATTAATTATAATCAATTTAATTTCAATTAATAATATTCATTGCTTTCACTTCAAAAAAATCAATTAACGCTCATCAATATCAATAGAGAAGACTAACTGCCTTTAAAACCAAAAGCGGTAAAACATACATCTTTAGTCGCTTAAATTTGCATCATTTTTCCAGACAATTTTCTTGATCTTCAATATGGAAGTGGGATCTAATAACGCTTTATCCCAACACATAAGAGAGCTGCTCTTCTTGGGAAAAAAGATTGACAAATCAAACGAATGCTCCTCTGTGTAACAGAAATTACAATAAAAGGAAGACTAAATTCCAACAAATAATAAAACATTTCTGATCAAAATGCAAGAATTAGCTTCTCTTCATCAACAAAACCATCCTCTTGGGCATATCTGCACTTCTGCTTCTTCCCTTATATGCCAACTTCATAATTCACTCCTCCGACTGCCTAAGATCGTCTGAATTGGATGGTCGGGCGGGGCTTTCAGATCGAAGTCCAAGAACTCAATCTATAGCTTCGTCCCCGAATATATGTAACAATCACCCAAACTATTTAGAGGGTCAATGCTCGGCCAGGGCCGGCCGATCAATGAAATCGCCATGACTGCAAAACGACTACTAAGGAGATTACCACACTGCAAATAAACTGCAAAGGAGTGTGTCTCAAGTCGCCGGCACCGGATACCAACAGACTGCCGGCCGCCCCTCCTCCACTTGATTTCTTACTGCACATTTTCAGTATACAATTATTGGTTGGTCATGAGAACGTGGAGATGCAAGAATTCTAACTGTAGATGGAGCTTGAAAATGCACATGGAAGCTAAGAACTTTCACATGCCATAGCATTACATGTTGGCCTCATGAGACTCGAGGGATCATTTCACAATACCCATGTGCATAGCAAGTGTTCGGAAAAATTTCTTAATCAAACTAGGTTTTGACAGAACCAACAGAACAAATGTGATATACTTGCTATATGATCGGTCACTTACTCTAAATTGTACATCAATCGCACAATAAGTGTACTGCATTTTTCATATAATTAGTTTAGATCCGATCAAAACCAATTTGAGTTAGAATTTCCAATTACAGGCTCGAACCATTTCAAATTTATGATATCGTTCACTTACATTGAATTGGCATGCACTCTGACATAGTAGCATACTATCTAATTTCCGTTAGCGGAAAGAGGCCTTAATTGAGATAATCACTTTAGGCAAACAAGTGCGTAAAACTAAAGCGGATTGAACTTTTTATTCCTAAATCAATTAACATTTACGCATTACGCCTTAATCAGTACAAAAAATTACATCATTTATTTTATTTTTAAAAAAATATTATACCCATAACATTTGTATATTATAATTGTAACAGAAAAGATGTAATTACTTTAAGATAAAAAAATTCAATCCGGCTCTAATTAGTATCAAGTGTCGTGCAGTGTTATGTATTAAATGGAATAAAAGACCAATGGAATTTGGAATTAAGAAAAAAGAACACACATTTCAAAAAAATTCTAATCAGATGGATTAATTTAAATTAATTATATAACAAATATATTACATTTATTGTTTACTTAACCGGGTTATAATATCTGAGTGGCAATTTTTCATTTCTTTTGTGGGTTTATCTAAAAAAATTTAAAATGGTAAATTACATTCAATCTATGTGGTTAAGTTATTTGTGTAAATTTTATTTTTGAATAGAGGATTTAATTATAATTACAATTATAAATTCAGGGAGTATGACTCTGATTTTATGAAAAAAAGAAATTATAGTTAGAACTAACTCGATTAAATTTGAACCAATTATATGGCAAGAGTAATATACTTATTGTCCGAATATTACACGATTCAAGAAAAATAATGAATCACGTGACAAATTTGTCACACTTGTTTTGTAATTGCTTTAGTTCGGTAAAACTTAATCCAAAAAAAATATTCTTATAAAAATAAAATATTTATGTATTTTGATCTAATGGTATTAATTAATTTAGCCTATTTTTAATTAATTAATGTTGATAATCCGAAAGAAAGGAATTACCTGGTTGAAGGAGCAGGGCAGAAAGTGATGATATAATCCGCGGAAGCACAGGTAAATGTGCTGGTGCCGTCGTCGTAAGCGTAGCTGTAGGCCCGCGGGCACGCGCTCTTGAACAACTCAGAGTACGCGCTCGGCTTGCAAGTATCCGGCGTCCCATACTCCCCGCTGCAACAGTACCTAGGGTCCCCGAACGCCTCGCACGCGCTTCTGCACGCCACGCACCCTCCTCCGCCGCTGCTACTGCTGACGGCGCTCACCACCTTCAGCTCCGACGGGCACGACCCGTTGAGGTCCGCCACGCACCCCGTCGTCGTGCAATTCCCTCCGCCGGTCCCGCCCTGTGGGGCCACCAGCATAGCCAGATTGTATCCATCTACGAGGCTGACGTCGTAGAAGTCGAGCCCACCAGCACCGTTAAGCGTGAACTCCGCTAGAGTAGCGGGCGGCGCCGCTCCACCCCCGCCGCACTCCACGGAGCCGGAGCCGCAGTCGCCGGTGAGGCAGGTGAATCTCCCACTGGTGGAGTCCTGCGAACAGACGGTGCGGCCCCACATCCGGCCAGACCACGAGGCAGGGGCGGAAACCGGAATCGAATCGCCGGAGTTGAGAGCAAATCCAGTAGTTGAGAGCTGCGGGGAGCCGGCGCTCGACAATAAACCCGGCCAAACTGTGTAGCTACACTGGTTTACAAATGTAAACGTCGCCGGAAACACCACTCCTGCATTGCAACCACCAACAGAAATTCAACAAAAGCACACAAACAAACAATCGTTCAGGAAACAAAGAACATTTTCAACCCAACAACATACCTGGAAGTGACAGAACGAGAACGGAAAGTAGAAAGACGGCGGAGAGATGATGAGCTTTAGCCGCCATTTTCGGGTGCAGGGAACCCAGATCAATGATAGGAAAAATGGGTGCAGCGAATGTTGAAAAGAATGGAGAAAATGCGAATGCGAGGAATAAGTTCACGTGGGCAGATTAAATACAAATGGTTTGGGAGAGAGAGAGAGATGAACCGCCACTGGGAGTGTGTGTTTGCGTAGGTCGGCAAATGGCAGGAAGAATGGGATGAGTGAAGTATTAAATAGGAATAAGGGGGGTCAAAATATCAGTACCTTTACGTTGATTTCTATTTCGGACTAAAAACCAAAATAGACTGTAATTTTGGAAATATCTAATTTTTTGGGTTAATTACAGTTAGACCCTTTTAGAAATGTAAAATTATATTTTTTCTTCCTTAAAAAGTTTTGAAGTTATATTTACATATCCTCTAAACAATTGTTCATTTACACCTAACCTCTTTTCGTTAGGATTTGGGCTAAAAAGCTTATGTAAGCAAAAATAACATAAATTTTTAATTTTATCACTTATTAAATATTTTTATATACGTTTTTGTATTTATAAAAGAATAAATGTGTTATATACATATAGAGTGAGATCAACATCATTACAATTTTCTCCTTATAAATAAAAAATTATTACATAAAAATGTTAAATAAGAGATAAAAATTAAACTTTTATGTAAATACTTTACTCACATCAGTATTTTTTGTTCAAATTCTTAATTGAATGGGGTCAGGTGTAAACGAATAATTTTTTGAAGGGTGTAAGTATAATTTAAAAACTGTTTTGGATAAAATGTAATTTCATATTGTCAGAGGGGGTTTAACTGTAATTAACCTTTTTTTTTTTACTACTAATCTCGGTATTGAAAATTGTAGCCGCTTGATCAAACCAACTTAATTATATGACAAGTATAATACACTTATCATATGATTGAGGTATAATTCAAAAAAATAATTAACTACATAACATATATATTATAATTGCTCTGTAATTAATTTATTTCGATCAATCCTCGTTCGAACAAGATGTTTTGTACAGGTACAGTCAAGTCTTGATAGAAAAATTATGTTCTTAAAAAATTAAATAAAATTTTAGCTTTTATAATATCAAACCCTGAAGAGCACATGTCTCAGTTTTTATCGTCAGACTCAGACATTTTTAATTTTAGTTTTAAATAATTTGTTGCTCTCTTCAACTTTTATTTATGTCAATCTTAACTTTCACATTTCTTGTTTTCCTCTCAATCTTTTTTCGAATAATTTTTTTATATTTTATAATATTTCATATTTATCAATTAATAATATATATATATATATATTTATATTTTAAATTGATAATTAATTTTTAAAATTTAAATTAAATTACACACATTTGAGTGTTCCACGTATACTAACAATGACTAATTTATAACTAATTTAAAAATTAATATGATAATAATTAATAGTAACAAATATTAAATATATATATGAAAACAAGTTTGAATTATGTTACTGGTTAATTTATTTTTAAAATACCTATAAATTTATTGGTAAGATAAATTACAACTATCTCTCTTGAAATTTGGTATAATTATAACGGTTAATTACACTCACCTCCCCTGCTACAATAGGAATATACAAATTCCCCCATCTTACTATGAAAATTACAATTGCCCCCTTTGACTAACAGGTGTTACTCAAATTTAATAATATGTGTTTAAATGACCATTTTGCCCCTCATTTATAAAACTAAAAGTAATTCAATAAAATTAATAATAGAAGTAGTTTATTTATTTTCTTTATTTGAAATAAAAAGAAGGAATTTTTTTAAATAATTTAAAAATATACGTATGTATTCATTTTTCTAGGAATTATAACGTATAGAATTTTAAGAATTAAATACATTAAAATTGACTTATTTAAATTTATATTTGACATGGTAAAATTGGCTAAACTAAATTTGCCTCAATATTTTTAACATTTGAATAATATAAGTTTTATTTTTATTACCTGATATAAAATAATTATAATTTTCAACACAAAATTTGTAAGCTAATTGTAAATACTCTCTTATTGTTTTATTACATGTAGGAGAGGTCAATGTAATTAATCCTAATTGTAAATACTCCTTATTGTTTGAAAAATTAGAAATACCTCATCAGATAAAAATAATTATGTAGTCCCTAGACAATTACTACTTTACCTTTGCTGTATTTTTTTCAAAAAAAAAGAAAAATATTTTTAAAAAATGTAAAAATATGAGAATAGGTAAAGTAAATAATTCTATAGGGCATATTTAATTCAAAAAAAATATTTTAAAAATGATATTTTGGTCAATTCAACATAAAACTTGGATAAAAATATAACGGACGCTAATGAAATGGGCTCATTGTTAGCAGACATTAAAATTATGGGATTTTCTAAGTCTTTGAAAATGAGAAAGTATTTATAGTTACGTCAACCTTAAGAGATGGCTATAATTTACCATTTGGATAAAGATAAACAATTGCAAATTTATCTAAAATTTAAGTTTCTTTTTTTAAAAAAAAAAATATTGTTTATGTGACAAAATAGGCAAGGAGGCCATCCAAATATACGCTTTCATAGTGCTTACTTGAATGGCCTCAATAGTTTTGTTTTATTATGATCATATTGTTTCCTAATTTTTATTCAATTTTCCATCAGATTTTTCGTTTTTTAAATTTTTAAGTCAAACTCTTATTTTACGTTTTATAAAAATGGAAATATGATTTTTCATATGACATATTATTATAAACAATTTATGTTATGATAAATAATATCTAATATGTCAAAAAAAATTAACCCTATTATTAATCACCTATGACTTAAAATATTTGTCACGACTCTTGCGATATGATTCTTACCAGTATAATAGCGTTGAGAATTACCATATATAACAAAAAATAATATAAATATGGATAAATCATAGCCATCACTCTTAAAATTTGATAAATTCATAAATATTTTCTCGTTGTTTGAAAAATTATAAAATACTCCCCTAATTTTAACGTTCGTCTAACAACGAGTCCATTTCATTATCCATATCCATTATGTTTTTCATTCAATTTTGTGATAAACTGACACAAATGTCCTTTTAAATTATGAATTATAATTTTTTTAAAAATATTTTTTATGGATTAACATGCCCTATGGATTATTTACTTTATACAACCTCAAACTTTTTTTTTATATTTTTCAAAAAAAAAAACTTTAAAAAAAAATAGCAAAGGTTAAAGTAGCAATGTCCATCTCCTCGTCCAGGGGCTACATAATTATTTTTCATTTGAAAGGATTATTTGTAAGTTTCAAACAACGAGGGCATAATCATAATTATGCTAAATATTAGGAAAGATAATTCTAATTTATTACTCAATAAATATTGATGATAATCATATAAAATAAATAATAGAAAAATAAATTTCTGTTTAAATGTATTTAATTCTTACAATTATTTCATATGTGTTTTAAATTATATGAGTTTTCTTTGTACTTATACTAGTCGTCGTGGCACGCCGTTCCTGCGTACATATAAATAAATATTTATTTATGTTTTAAAATATATTATAAATAAGAATAAAATATATATATATATTAACACATCACATAAAAAAGAAAAGAAGAAAAAAAAAGAAAGAAAAAACTAATTTATCAATTAATAAAAAATTTGAAAAGTTGAATAAAGTAGTTATCATATCAGCTGAGGCCTATTTTTGGCATTATAAAAAATTGATTCGGCGGTGTCATTAACCGTCATTTATGAGTAGAAATTGAGTTTCTTTTATATTAGTCGGCGTGCATATAATAAATAATATTTCATGCTTTAATATATATTATAAACACACTTCCAAAAAAAAAAAAAAGAAAGAAAGAAATTAAACTTAGAAGCATTATTGACATAACAAAAAAATTGGTGTCGCGATGTAAGTAATCGCCTTTTGTGAGTGAAAACGATTTTTTCTTTATACTAGCCGTCGTGGCACGCCGTTCCCGCGTGCATATAATAAATAAATTTTTACGCTTTTAAATATATTATAAATAAGAGTAAAATATATAAACTAATACATCACATTAAAAAAAAAAAAACTAATTTATTAATTAATATAAAATTTAAAAAATTGAATAAAATAGTTATCATATCAGTTGAGGGTCATTTTTGACATTACAAAAAAATGATGTGACTGTATTATTAATCGCCATTTGTAAATAAAGAATGTTTTTCTTTTATATAATAGTATAGATATTACTACGATAAAATGTTAAGCAAATAGGGATAGATGTTATACTATGGCGGTTTCCGTCTGGGAAGGGGAGATGGGCCCACTTGTGGGGCAGAAGGATGGAAACTAGTGATCGTTGGAGGGTATTTACGCGGGCCCCACTGTTTCTGGGAGTTTGAGATTGTACAACCGATAAATGGTAGCACGTTAACTACGGTGCATCGAGTTTCATCCAAGAAAAACCTCCTAGTTTTGCCTTTTTTCACTTAGATGTTGTTTACTTATGAGTGATAGGATTAAATAGTCAACAATCTTGTTCCATGTGAATTTCATAGAATGGGATCCCAAGCTTATTATTGAATGGGCTCGAAATTAATTATTATTTAACTTGAATAACGCGACCCACTTTTAAGGTGAGTTGCGTTAACAGATCTAACGGTCTGAATAAGAAAACGAAGACTATTTAACCTCTTCTCCCCCTCAATGTTCTTCCATCTCGCCGCCCCCCTTCCCTCCACCTTCAACCCCTCGTCTTATTCGCTCCACCGCCCCCTCTCTCTTCTTCTCTCAACCGTCATCTCCCTCTCCCCGTCTTCTTCCGCCGTCAATTTACTTGCTCAATTTGTGAAAAGACAACAATATTTGGAATTTAGAGCTTTGGCTCAATTTGGGAATTAGGACTTTGGAATGATTTTGGAGGAAAGTAATGGGGGTAAAAAAGTAAATGCCAATTATCCCACAATTAAATAAATTGATGTAAATATGGCTTTTTGGGGTCGAAGGTAAATTTCATATAACGTAAAGATAATGTACAATAATTTTTGCAAAGTAGTGGTCTCCCACGCTATGCGCCATATTCTATACACTCTCAATACCTTTAGGGCATGTTTACTATGGTATATAGGATAAAGGGGCCAAATATTAATTTTGGATTATTTGACTGACTAGGTGTTAGTGGATAAATTATTCCTGTGTTTACTTGCTCGCACAATGTTCTGTATAATTGGAATGATATGTAATTGTCATGTTTACTTTATTAGATTACTGCAAGTATTAAGTTGTTCATTTACCAATGTGCCCACAAATAAGACAAAACATCAACTCACCGCTTCTTGTTCATTTTCCCTTCTACTGCTTCCCTCTTTTATTCTCTAAAAATTCAGAACCTATTTTCATCAAACGGTGCTCTGTGTTCTTTGGGGTGGCTCGCTGGTGTCGCTCAACTGCAGTAGTTCGCACCATTCCAGGTAAGAAAGCCAAAACCCCATGTTTGAGTCCTTCCTCATGGTTGTGGTTCGCACCATTCTAGGTAAGAATGTCAGACACCATAATGTTACAAATGTGTATTTTTTCATTGAACACAGTCCTTGTGGGAAGGCATTATTCGTTGGACAATATCAAAAATTAAAAACATGTACCTACTCGATTAATAACATAAATTTGCCGTAATAGTGTAATTTAGAAAGACCTAACCAGTGTATGTTTCAATTTTTTTGATTTGTCTATTGTCAATTGCATTTGCAAAGAACCCTAATCACATAGGTATTAATCGTCATTACCTATGTATGGTTGTTGGGTAATTTTTGTGATTCGGATTAATATCGTTTCCCAGTTCTCCTTGAAATCCCATTAGGATTGTCCTCTTGCATCAAATATTGTTAACTGATGGGCGTTTTTGGTACCCGTATATAGGTGGGTATTGCTTTAATACCATTCACCCCATTAGAAGGTTGAGATATGTTAGACGCCTCCTTTCTTCGGTTAAATGTGGTCTACTTCTTTGTAAATAGGCACATCAATCTGCTATGTAAACATTTAGAACCACAAACATGTGAACCGTAATTTCTCCTTCAACAATCATGCTTCAACAGTATTTGTTCTTAATTACATTCAGGAGGATGGCTAATGAAGGTCGCAGGCGTCATGTTCCTTCATATCGAACATCATCATCAAACAGTGCCACGTTCTCACCACCTCATGTTAGATCCCCTTTTGGATCTAACATTGTCTATTGTGATTGTGAATTGGAGGTTGTTATGAGAACCTCATGGACAACATCGAACCCTGGTAGACGCTTCCGCGGTTGCCCAGGGAGAAGTGTTAGAATCTACGCCGTTTACATAAATCTTTGACTCTATTTTCAAATACACATGTCACTACGATTTGTGGTTTTTAACTATGGTAGATATGGTAAAAACAGCTTTTGAGTATAAACTTCTTTGTTATAGGGTACTTACTGTGGTACGTTCGAGTGGGTCGACCCCCCCATGTGTCAACGATCTACAGAGGTAATATCGGGTTTACTTAAGCGATTGGCTCGAAATGACGAGGTTGTCCTTCGTCTTGAGAATCGAATGGATATGGTGGAAAAAGACATTCGGCGTGTCAAGCGAATGATCTGGTTGGTTGTTTTTACTACTGCATTCTGTATGACCGCAACATCTGCTTATTTCTGGTCACGATGATCCGTGAGAAGGACTACTACGGCACTACTTACTGATTTTATTACAGTGCAGTCAGAAAATTTCCCTTCTGGCCTTCTTTTGTTTGTAAAACGCGGCAGTATACCATTATGTTTCCCTCCTGTAATAGTGTATAAAGTTCAGCCTGTTTGTAAGCATTGTCTTCAAACGATGTGCATTGTGCAGTAATTGCCTTATATAATTTTGAAGTATGCTATACTTATTCTGCACTTTCCACTTCAACTATGCAACCGCTCATTTCGGAACATGTCGTGCGTGAATAATGTCTTCACGTCAATCCAAATACTAAAATTTGTCACACATACAATCTGTAATTGCGGATAATTTTATAACACAAAACTTTCCACCTACCTACCCATAATTAATGTGGGATGCATTCATATTATCTATATATACACATTCCAGTGGTGAAGTGTTGCATCATAACTTACCAAAACAATCGTTACACACATCTTCAAGATGTTATCATACTACGAAAATTGTCTACATTCCAGGAAGGTAAGCAGCATGTGTCCTCCACAGAAAAGGTTCTTTTATTGCAAGCACTTTTCCAAACAAATGGAACGTTGCTTCATTCGAGAGTTAGTTCGCAAGTTTGAGTCAGGGTCTTCTAAGGCCCGCCAGCCATCCGATGAAGCTATCCACAGTGCTGTAGCTGCGGTTAATATCATATTCAGTACGAAGCTGACCTTTAATATTGGGCAGGCACGATTGAACCATCTGAAAGAGCGGCATGAAACGTTTAGCTGGCTAATCAGCCGTCTCGGTGTATGTTGGATTGCAAGACCCAATATTGTGCTTGTCAACGAATCATTATGAGAGGATATTGCACGGGTAAGTAAATGTAGCCTGAAAAAGTTGAAAACGAACTTATTTACTTGTGTGTTACAAACGTTTACAAAATAAGTCGGAAAATGTCATAATATGCTAATTTGTGGAGCACTTTTAGCATTTCGAATATTGTTACCATTTATTTATGGCAATTTTGTCTGCAGTGACAATTTCTCAATTTCAGGAGATGCCCTCGGCTCAAGCGTACCGGTTCGACACAGAGTCGGCATGGGATGAATTGAAGATAATCTTCGGCGTTCCTGAAATGAGCCATTCCACCCAGTGACGACGAGGTGTACCCTCAAAAATAAGAATCTCCAAGACGAAATTGAAGTTCGAATGCCTTTAGGGGGAAATGACAATTCTGAAGGAGAGTCAACAGTCGATAAGTCTTAGGTCTAGCCAAATTAACTTAAGATGGTCAATGACTACTTAACATGACACGTTTACATGTTGTAGATATTATGTTAGGTTGCTTGTGTTCATTGGCGGCATAGTACTTGCATGTTTCTATTTCTTGTAATTATATGCTTTTATAATATACTCTTTAATATTCATGAAATCTAAATTTTATTTAACTTCATTTCAATTAGGCAGCCCATCCTTAATTAAGTAGTGTTCGATGAATGATCTTATGTATAATTTACACCAATCGATTAACAACTTCAAAAAAATTAATCAACATTGTGTACGAGTAAGTAACCTTCACACACCCGTTCAGGTCGGCGATGGTGTTAAAATTACGTAATTGACTATACAATGATTTTACCGGAATTCGTACCATGTTGCATCCGTTTAGCTGTGGTTGAAAATAAATTGTACAAAAATAAAACAAATTTTCACATAACGAAGCCCTTTGAAATTATATCGCATGTTTTATTTTGCATTTACACGCGAACTAATTATATTTTCGTTATGAATTAAAATGAACTAAATTATATGCTAATGGAACATGTTCCAACTGCAATGTAATTAACAAAATTAAAGCATTCATATGCAAAAAATATGTGACCAAATGCAAAGGTTTCCGTATTTTCCGGCTAAACGCACTTCCCCTTTTCTTCTTTGCAAAACACCCCTATTTTTAAATTATTTTAAGTCAATAAATATTTAATTACTCTGATACATGTATGTGGGAGTTGCACTGAAGACTCATTAATGATGCCTGAGGTTGATCAATTACAGCTGGGAATTAAGTGCTTGCATTATTTCATTTTGGCAGCAAAAATAAATTCTTTGACTAAAACAGTGGAAGGCTTTCACATTTTCTTGTAACCAAAACATGTCTAAATTAATTTGTATATTATTTAATATTTTATCAAATACAATACAAAATTGTGTTTCAGATTTACCTTTAATTAATGGTTTTTTACCAAATATCAGTAAAGATATAATCTAAACATATCCCATTGTCAATAATTTTTCTACATTTATGTTGAAGGCATGAAGTTAAATCACAAGTACGTCATTTCGTGCTAAATTTGTAAATATTACATAAACTAGGACAATTATATTTACCTATTACGGAGCCTTTGTAATACCAAGAACCTGATGGATATGAAATATAATATTGCAATACCATATTATATTTACCATTTTTACAACGGATTTTGAAAGTAATGCGTAAAGGGGTGTTTACAAGACTTCCATATGAATAAAGGGTTGTAAATTTAGCTTCAAATACGAGTTTACCTTAATCATTTAAAATATGCTATCACTATGGATAAAAGCACAAACCACTTGTTAATTATGCACTTAAAATGTTAATGAAATGCACATAGGGATATTATAGTCTAGAACGTGAATCCTAGATTGTCTTTGAAAAGAAGATTTTAGGCAGAAGATATGCATGGCAGGTGTGTCACTATTTTGCATGGCTTCCCAAGATGAAATTTAGCTATAAATAGGTGTGTTGTGTTAGATTTAATTTGCACCGCTTCTTCCCTTCTGTCTAAGCTTTCACTGAGCTCACCATCCTTCACCAATATCATTCGACAACATGGTGTTTCAGGATAGTTATTATTTCCAAGAGAAGTTGTTCTATAGCACAAAATGGTCAAAAGCTATGGAAGCCACGTTTGTCGATTCACTCGTCCAACACCAGCAAAATGGGTCATTCCACCGCGGCCGCGTCAACTATCATGTTGTTCTTTGTTCCATCTTCGATGTGAACAAGGAACATTTAGCCAGGCACTCATACGCTACGGGACAAAATAAACTTAAGAAACTGAAAGAACGCCATGCATTGTTCAGTTGGTTGCTAACCGAATCTGGAGTGTTCTGTAACAAGGTTGATCGATATGTTATAGTTGATGACATAACTTGGGAGCTGATAATAAAGGTCACGTTTATGTTTCATTTGTATAGACGAAGATTTTAGTTAGACGCAACTTCACACACTATTCCACGACCGAGTTGATTTCTTATATATTCACTATTTTTTCTTTATTATTACTATTCTCATTGCCAAACTTTGTAGGAACACGTTCTTGCAAAGTGTTATGTTAATGCATACGAGAATTTGTACGAGAAACTCTGCTTGCTTTTTGGAACCGATCCCCCTAACTATCCATGTCTAGCTGAGGAGGAGGAGGTTGACTCTATCGCATCATTTGCTGTACTACCGGGTTGGGTAGATGATTACCCTCTTCCGCCGATGAATCAAATAATACTTGCAAACATTGGGCACCTAGATGATGCTTCAATTGACTCAACCTCCCTATGGCGCTTTTTGGAAGAGTACTACACTTCAGATGATGAAGAAGTTGAATCCATGGTTGGTATACCCGGATTTGAAAGCCCGATCAAACCTTGCCCAACTGCTCCCCCGCCTTCTCCCGAGCCAAGCTATGTGTCTGTTGAGCACCCTAGCTCATCCGCATCCAATGAAATCAGTAAATCATCCTAATATGTTCTAGGTGAATATAAGTAAATATATTAGTTGAGCCATATTTTGGGTTCTCATGGCCAACTATCGGATATATGTGGTGTGCATCGTACTTTGCCCTTACTTTGTTTAGGCTTTCTTAAGCCCCGTTAATGTGTGGAAGTGCGTGGTTATGGCCTGTTAATGTGTGTTTTGTGAAAGTTTAGTGCCGGCCATCGTTCGTATGAATTAAACTGTAATGGTTGTAATCTTGCTATGACTATAATTACGTAACGTACGTTATAAATATATTTTTGTGTATTCCGAATGCGTAACAATTAAATTTCTATATAGATTTCATAACCAAAATGTGGAAACGTTATGCTAGTAATAAGAGTTTATTCCGCACAAAGCATTACTAGTTGCAAACAATTACATTTTCATAAATATTAAATACAATTTTAAATGTTAATTAGCAGTTTGTTCCAAAAAATGGTTGAATGTCATATCAGCCATCAAATAATCTGTACCTTGTCTGAAGGTTGTGTATGTGGATGAGTAAATTTTGTTAGTAATTGTAAGTGGTTAACTAAACTTGTTCATAAATTTTACAAGATCGATTTATTCTGTGAATTTAATTAATTAATATTCCTCAAAACTGCAAACTTTTGAATGAATTTTTTACTGGCTTAATTCCTGTGATCGATTTATTTTTACAGGAACTGTAAAAATTAATTAATGTTAGTGTTAACGTCATTACTCATATCTAACCAATAAATCGGTCATCAATATAGAATAAGGTAAGATATTAAACTTTTTAATAATTCTTAAATTTGCACTACATAAAAAAAAGCAGTTTATTCATATTTTGTAGATATGTTCATTTATTGACCTGACAAAATGTAGCACTTCAGAGCATCCTTTCACTTGGAAACCAATGCTACAAAAGGAACATTCGATGTAGAATAAAATAAATGTGTATCTTTGTTGGAGCCCAAAAATGGGAATAACATCTTTGTCAGTTATCTGCACACACCAATGCTGGAAATTTTGGTTTTTTTGGGTTTGGGAAGAAGTCTGATGACACATGTCCGTGTGTCATTGGCTATCACCTAATTGAGCCTTTCTTCCAAGCAACCCTAATTTACAGCAGGTTGCCACTTTTTTTTTTTCTCAGTTATTGTGATATTTGCAGTGCAATAAGGACACTCTTTTAATATATTTGCTTGGGACTGTTTCTTAACTTTGCTGCCATGGCACCTCCCCCACAACGCCGACCACAAAAACGCCATTTCTACTCAGGAAGGTAGACGAAATCTCATGATACCGCTTTCATCAATGCACTCTGTTGGAAGGCTGACAAAGGATTCACACAACACGATCCTTTACGCCCAAACAAGATATTACAGTCATTACAGTCAGCAGCAACTGGTACAGGTTTCGACAGCAACATACGGTTCATTTTTAGAATGCCGTTTAAGATACGATGAAAACATTGACTTATTGTTCTCCCAGACCGAATGAAATCATGTTTTACAACCCAATTCTTTTTGTGAAGGTTTAATATGCTTAGGAAAATGGCGACTTGTTCACTAACAGATACACTGATTGTCCGACAGCCCGGAATTATGCTGTAACAAATAACATAGTCGTCCAAACGCATTTCGACTTAGCCTTAAATTCCTGAGACACGCCTCGTCACTGTCTATACCTAAATTGTCCCATAATTAATCGAAGCTAATTTTTAATCCGTTTCATGACTCTTAGGATGAGAAAAAAAAATTGATTGTGTTTAATAGTTTTTTACCTGTTGGTACTCTAATTCCGTTTGGTCGATGAATGGCATCACGTAGTACTCTGCTATTAGCAGCACTCCCCTCCCAACCAGTTAGTACATAAATAAATTGCATGTTGGGGTTACAAACACCTACTACGTTTACAGCAACATGACCTTTCCGTGTTTGATATCGTCCTTTATCCGCATCTGGAACCCTAACATCAATGTACGTTCCATCTAGTGCACCCAAGCAACCCTATTACGATGCATATTTTTCACCAAGTATAAATAACATATAAGAAGGCGAAGACCTTTGCGCTGTTTAATGCAAAAAAAAATTAGGGGAAAATATTATTTACCTTAAACAATTTCCATCGAGAGTCATTACAGTCAGCAGCAACTGGTACAGGTTTCGACAGCAACATACGGTTCATTTTTAGAATGCCGTTTAAGATACGATGAAAACATTGACTTATTGTTCTCCCAGACCGAATGAAATCATGTTTCACAACCCAATTCTTTTTGTGAAGGTTTAATATGCTTAGAAAAATGGCGACTTGTTCACTAACAGATACACTGATTGTCCGACAGCCCGGAATTATGCTGTAACAAATAACATAGTCGTCCAAACGCATTTCGACTTAGCCTTAAATTCCTGAGACACGCCTCGTCACTGTCTATAACTAACCTGCGCAGATGATTAACTTGATCTGGAATTCTACTATTAATACGGTATCGACTTGCTCTTAGACGTCTACGATTACAACGCATTCTTTTCAAATGACAAAATACAACAACAAACAGCGTTAGGGCTACGACTATTTCGGTTATTATTTGTTGTACGGCAATCAGAGCAAGTATCCGTCTTGGCGAAACCATCCTACGGACAGACAACATACCATCAAGTATGGGCGGACATATTAGCAGCTATGCAATTAAGCAATATGAAGTAAATATTTAATAAGCATAGTTAGTTCGCTAGATCACTAAATCATAATACCACTAAGCAATCATTTACGACCATGGGCAAATATAACATATTGTCCGCACAAACGGATGTCAATGCCATTTCATTAAGGCGGTTGACCAAATTAACAAAAATTTCAGACAACCAGACACGCTTACTCTCAATAAAGAGAAATGTCGTTTTGTAAAGGGCAAATATTTGTTTAAATTAAATAAGTCAACTGAGAAATGCCGCAACATTTATCATGTTATACCGATTAATAAACTGAAGTAACCTAACTGATTAAATTTATACATTATTTAATGGGTAGCAGGACCGAGGTATGCGTAAAGATATTACAGGCATTTAGCATAACCAAATATTGCCCTTCATTAAGCAAACAGACAGTTAGGTAAGGAAAGCAATCTAACACAATTGTGAGTGTGAAAGATGGATTACGGACCACAATGTACCATTGCAACCAAATGCACATATGTATTCCGCCATTTAACGGAGTTGTACCAAAGTTATTATTCACACATCGAAACGAAGATGAAATCGAAGGAAAGGGGGGAACGAACCTTAAAGACGACCCCAATGTCTGCAGCGAACCAGATGGGAAAATCGATCGAAAAAGCTTTTAGTCCACTACGAAACACTTGCAAATCCTATCAAAGAAAGTGAAGAAAAACAACTTAAACTACTTGCAATGGGGAGAGAATAATGCTAAGATATCTTCAGCAGAAGAAGAGAAGGAAATCGCTTACCTATTCGCAGGTCTGTGTTGTTGAGGTGAATGAGGAAGAAGGCATGGTGAAGTAGTCAAACTTGTGTCAAGTGAAATAAGTGCACCTGTCAAGATGGAAGTAATAATCGATGTGGTTGCGGGCGAATGCGACAATTGCCAACAAAAAGCAAGGGCAAAAACGAGACCGAAAAACAGTCCGGAAAATTGAGCTTGTAATCAGGAGCAATTGAGTGTTGACTCTAATCCTGAAAATCTTGTGACTTATCAAGGGTCATTGCTCATACTCTCGGGCTCAACAATGTTCTAGTAAACACATTACTAGTTGTGATTAACAAGGATATCCTTGTTAATCGCAACTAGTAAACATGCCCTTATGGAATCCGACTATAATGTGCTAGAAGCTTCACTCGAATTTGTTATATCACCAATGTAGCTATGGTCTCGGGGTCCTGGATGTGTGTTGAAATAATCTCATGTTTCGTTCTTGCCAAATATGAGGTTATTGATAATTAAGCATACAAATAAATTAAAAAACCACCTACAATTAATCCTGATTTTTGTCTATTATATTTAATATGATTTTATCCTATTACCCAGATAATTCATAAAGCGAAATAACAACACCTTAACGATGAATAGTGTTTGTCTCTCCAAATATTATTATTTTGTTTGATACTTTAGAAAGTTGATATGTAATCTTTGAAATATTACTACTTTGCTTTTTAATTATTTTAACTAGTTTGTGAGAAAGTTATTTATCCTCCCACTTAAAAAGTTTTAAAAGGTATGTTGATTTTCAAGAATACTAATGGCCCGAAAGTACTAGAATGGAGGGAGTAATATGGGTTGCTCTAATCTTGCATTTGGATTGACGGATACGAAACTATAGATTTTTAATTCATAGTGATGGAGAAAAAATTTAACTTAGAAAAGGGTTGTCGTCATTCTCAAAAAGAAAGATGTTGAAAAAAAAAAAGAAGTAAAAAAAAAAAAGGTAAGGTTGACATTCTTGAAAGAGGAAGGTGTTGGAAAAAAAAAAAAAGAAGTCAAAGAGAAAAGAAAATATTGACATTTTTGAAAGAAGAAAGCGTCGAAGAAAGAAACAAATCAAAGAGAAAATGAAAGGTTGACATTTTTGAAAAAGGAATGTACTGAAGATGGAAAGAAATCAAAGGGAAAAGAAAAAATTGACTTACCAAATCGATGCGAATATAGTGAATTACTGATTACCTTGACCTATTGATCCTAGCCACGTAATAGGGTAGGTGAGAAATAAAGTAGTATTTTACCCTTACCTAACTTAATCAGCGTAAGATTGCATTAGTATAAATATACCCCCACTCCTCATTGAGAAATGAGAGAAATAAAAAATAGAAAGAAAAAAAACTAGTATTGAGTTCTAGTGTAATCGTGCTAAATTGTAGTCCGATTAATAAAATTTCAGTTGATCTCATTTTATGTACCAACAAATAGTAACAACTCTATCAAACTTGTTGGATTATTCATTGCTGCAAAAAAATTTAAATTTTTGAATTATATTTTATAACATGGTGATGAATTTTAAATCCATCTAACATGACGTTATTTGAAATACTTCTTCCAAATTTATTTCTCAAATCTAAATCGCTCCATCCAAATATAGTTTAAAACAAAATTAAATAAATTTTGGATTAAAAACATTAAAAGCTCCATCACCTCTTCTTCTTTTTTTCTTTTTCATATTTGTTGGTTACAAATAGAAATATGTGAGTGGCATCCCATAGATCTGCCAACGAAAATTGGGCTTGCGCTTGCGCAGTGGTTAGAACCTCTATAACTGATCAACAATCATTGACAATCTAATCTGATCACGTGGATGATTAGAATATATATATGTTTAACCCCCTAAAACACCTTGATGGATTTGAACCCCCGACATGAGTTTAACAACATTCAACCTCACACCAATGATCTCTTGATCTAGTAGTTAAGGTTGAGTTCCGTGACTTTAAATGTCATGAGTTCAGACCACCAACCGTGAGAGGATAGTCTACTATATAGTAGGACTATGTATACTGTAATAGTAAGGGGTTGTTTAGATTTAACTTATGTGATATTGTTGATCAAGTTATGATCATTGTAATTGTTGTAATAGTCGATAGGAAGGATTATATTCGATTTAGTTTAATTAATAATATTCATCGCGTTCACTTCAAAATAAACAACATTCAACATCACGATGTTTGGTGGTAAAGCTCCTTCATTTTCCTGATAATCTATTATACTTATCATGTTATTAGTATACAATTTAAAATGTGTGATCAATGAGATAGTAAGTATGATACTTACAGTATAATTTGTAGGGTTAAATACAGTTACCACCTCTAAAGTGTTCACTCCACATCAATTAACTCTAAAGTATTAAAACTTTGACATGTAATTAAACCTATTTCTAAATAAAATATTTTCTGAAAGTATTTATTTGTCACATGCGTGTTTGTGTACAACTACAAAAAGCCCAAAAAAAGAAGGTTTTATTTGGAAATTAATGTTCATATACTTGGAATAGACTGGAATCCCGGGGAAGAGAATTGTGCTGTGGATATTATGAAATATTTTCATTAGTCCTTCATCTTTACTTTTTATTTCAATTTAGTCATCATCTCTCATATCCACCGTAATAATTCATCTTCTTTTAAATAGATTCATCTCACTATAATCTTTGACAGTTAAATTTTAACAGAATCTAATTAAAACAGATGAAATATTCCACATATGAGGTGTAAAATAGAAAACATTTATTTACTCCAATAAAGCTATTATCTATAACTAAACAAAAATATTAATACTAATAGATCAACCACTAATCATTAATAAAAATAAAGGGATAATTACATTTACACTCCCTGACCTATGAATGATTTACATAAATCACCCCCGTCTTTTTCATGATTATAAAAACCACTCCTGACAGTCAAAAAACAGGGATAGTTTGTATAATGATGATGTTAACGTTTTTTGGGATGTATATATAATTTTTTAAAAGTAGGGGGTGGTTTGTGTAAATAATGTTGATATTCTGATGGGTGTATGTGTAATTATCCAAAATATGAGAGTAATTTGTGTAAATAGACCATAGATTAGGGAGTGCACATATAATTATCTCAAAAATAAATAAATTTAATTTTAAATTATGCAAGCATTTTGAATTTGACTTCTAAAATAAGTTACTAAATAATGAGATCACGTCAATGTTGAGCAATAAAGATGGTAGAAAATAAAAAATAATGAAACATTATAACCAAGTTTGATAATCAATGTCAGAAAAAAAAAAAAAAAAAAAAAAAAAAAAAAAAAAACACCTGATTTAACAAAATATCTTGATCCAGATTCATTCAAATTCGTTTGGACATAAATTTTGCCGTTTAATACCTAGGCATTATTTATACATTTGAATTTGTTTTCTGAATAATCAGCATGTATTTTATTAGTATTTGTATTTTGGTTTAGTCATAAAATAGCATTATTGAAGTATATGATGTTTTTTTTAATAATTGACAAATTATTGAAAAAATGCATGAAAATTTCAATTTTTCCCCTGATTAATGGAAATTAATCCACTTTAATTAGATTCCATTAAAATATAACAGCCAGATCCACAGTGAGTTCAATTTAAAAGATAGGATTATTATGGTGCATTTAATGGATGAGGGGCTAAAGTAAGAAGAAAAGTAAAGATGAAGGACTAATGAAAAGATTTAGCCATGACTATATTCGGCCATTTTGTGAATCGATCAGTGTTTTCCACAATTCGAACGTTTGGGTTTCAAAATATTATTGTAAGTAAATTTATATTCAAATGTTAATACAGAGAAAATTTAAGAAGTAAATCCTCTACAGGTAATGGGGTGACACACTAGCACTTGATCCTCCAGTTGATACCTCTAGAAACAAGGCCCCAAGGGGATTGGCCTTTTTTTGGGAGTGAAATAGCATGTTTCAAGTGTTTCAATCCACATCTCATCACAACTTGAATCAAAAGTAAATAACACATGCATTTTTCCAGTAAGAATTGCCGATTGAGCCGACCCTGTTGATTCAGGACTTTCCAACAAGAATTGCCAATTGAGCCGACCCTGTTGATTCAGGACTAAATATGTCGCACACAAAAAAGTAGATAACTAAATGAGTTTTATAGGATAATTGCGGTAAATTTGTAGATGCTATAGTTATAGGACGAAATGTGTTAAAAACTTAATAGCCCAAAGACTAAATTTGTTTTACCTAAAAAAAAAATAGGTCGACAAAAAATGTAACAGCCCTACAATCACAGGACCAAAAAGATGACGGAATTTCAAATGTGTCAACACTCTGCATTGCTAAGGAATTGCAAGGGGACAATCAGATCAGCAGAAACAAGTCACTATAACATTCAATTAGACTCTGTTCCCAGCAATAAGTTCTATGACAAAAACTTGCAGTTTCCTGGATTTTGCAGAAGCTGATTGCTAAATATACAAGCTACTTCTCCTTTGCCAACTCAAATCAGGATTAATCCACACGACAGCAGAATAACAATAGTAATAGAACATAAATATAATGCTCATACGTATTGAAATAAGAAAGCTTAGAACGGAATTCAATGGTTGGACACAGATTTGGAGTGGATCTCAAATCAAATGGTGAGTAGGCGAATCAGGTCTTGACATCTCCTATTCAACAATGCAAAACTTTACATCCTATTATACCGATCCCCAACTCCAATCCAGGGTGAGAGTGCATATAGATTTCATTGATCAGACAATTGCATACCCAGATGGCAAAAGATGTTTTTTCTCTGCTACTAATGTTAAGTCATTTAGCTCAAAAGGAAGAAATCTTGCATTCAGAAAAACTTCAAGCAAACCATTTGGCAAATCACATCCACAAATTCCCAAAAACAATACCAACAACAGAGAGAAGCAAGTCATTCGGCACCACTATGGATTCAATATCAAGCAAGCTCAAATGGTTTCAGCATCTTAATGGCACAAGGAGCTAACAGGAGTAATGTAATTGTAATGGTAAAAAGAACAGGCCTCGCATCCGAGTTAGGGGAGAAAAGGCTGGTTTCACACAAATGCATGAACCTGTTGATTATCGCTACCTGTTGAAAATTTCCTCAAAGTTCTACTATCCAAAATACGTCCAGCAATAGTATATCAGAGAATGTCCAAAAATTCCTAGTTCTAGCTGGAGATTGGATAAGACTATCACCATCACCTTGTGAGATAAGATTTATAAGTTGCAGAGCCTAGCAAATGTGTTCGGATACGTCACAGTTCCTAGCAATTATCAGGTAGACCAGTAGAGAAATAATATCCAGTGATCAACTATACTGCTACTGAATTTAACACAAGACTCAGCACCATAGAAATACTGTATTAGCAGTCACTAACTCAATGTGATACCATTAATGAAGTCAATACTCATCCATATTGAACAAGGTTTAATAAAAAATACCAACCCAATTCAGATCGTACTAAAATCCAATGTTTAGAAGACAATGCTCCTGCATGCCAGATTAACTAGCTGTGCAAAAAGCTCGAAAGTAGATTTCAGTACAACCAAAAAATAATTGATCTTCAAAGTGACAAGATTCATAGAGGAGGCATTAGTTATCTTTTGAAAAAGTTGCACTTTGGCCATAGTAATAATCCTCAAGGGACATGCTCATTAGAAGGATAGTAAGTGGATCACATAGTAAATTGACATGGTACTGCATTTCATTTAAAAGCAGAACTGCACCTCCAAATTGCCACACAATACCAAAAACCAGAAACACTTCAAAGACAAATCCAGCACCTTAGGCAAAACAACAAATACAGAACTTACTTAACACGAATGCATAACCCATACTTTTCTGGAATACATGCAAAATATTGTGGACATATATCAAAAGTTTTAAGTATCATAAATTCAATTTATTGCTCAAGTTTTACAAGTGCACTTGCAGGAATACTTCTAATAATCAGCATTTAAAATCCAAATCACATACAGAAAAAAATCAATATCCAATCAGATATGCACAGACCTCGTATAAACAAGGTCATATCACCATCAACTAGGTCTAGAATTTTTGCCGATATATAATGGACAAATGGCCAAGGACAAACTCATGTGTATCATATCCCATTTTCCAAATGAAATAGACTAGAAAGACCATAATCAAAGCAGAAAAATAGACTCGTTTAAACCCAAAAATCATTTACAAGTTAAACCTATACACCCAAAATTCTAATATGTATTCCATTCCATGTCTACTTGCAAGATAAATTCATATGAATAAATTGCATTAGGTGCTTACTTGCATGACACTGTCTCATTCTTAGCATTGCATCTGCCTTCTACTAAAGTAGTAAACCATTGCAACTTCATATGAATAGATGAACAAAGTCTCTCGGAATTTGCAAAGCATAGACAAGATAACAGAAAAATCAAGGAGAATGAAGAAGGTTCAGATATTCAAAATGCATAGTTTATGCACCAAAGCCAACACCAAAATATCCAGAGCTTGGCAGGAGCTACTGGTTTGATGTACAATTCAGTAAATATACTTTAAAATAGGCATAAACTATCTGAGTCATCGAACCACCATATACACTTTCCAATCAACCAACCAGAGAAAATTCAGTTCACAAAATCAGTGGATCGCATGCCAAAGCAACTAAGTCAAAAACCATGCCGGAATATTATAAGCACCATCCTATATAAACCCGCCACGCATAGGAAACCAAAAAAAACATAAAACAGCATTAAGCCGTCCAAAATAAAACCATGAACAGAACCAAAAGGAGATAGCTAGGAAAGTCGACGCTTCAAATTATTCACGAGGCGCTTCTTTGCATTCCCTGGCAAAGTGTCCAGACTCCCCACAGTTGAAACACTTTCCCCCACCACCGCCACCACCAAACCTTCCAAAACCACCACCGCCACGACTGTAGCCACCGCCGCCGCCGCCACCACCACCACGCATACAGTCTCTCGCCATGTGCCCTGGCTCCCCACAGGTAAAACAAGCCCCACCTCCGCCACCACCTCGGGACCCACTAGGACACTCCCTAGCCATATGCCCATATCCACCACAGTTATAGCATCCTCCACCATTGCCGCCTCCACCTCCGCCGCCGCCACCGCCGTTGTTGCAATCCCTCGCCATATGACCATACTCTCCACAATTAAAACACTCACCCCCTCCGCCGCCGCCTCCCCCACTCCGATAACCATACCCATTGCCATCATTCCTCCGATCACCAAACCCAAAACCACCCCCACGGCTGTTGCTGTTGTTTCCCCTCCGGGAAGTCGAATCCACCGATCCACCGCCAGGAGCGGTCACATCAGCAGCCTTGGTCTTATCGCCGTCCAGGATGATGGTGAACTCAACCACCTGACCCTCGCGCAAGGTCCGGTAGCCATCAGATTTGATGGCGGTTTGGTGGACGAACAGATCCTCGCCACCTTCGTCGGGCTGGATGAAACCGTAACCTTTCTGATCATTGAATTTGGTCACAACACCCTTCGATCTAGTCACCTTCTCCTCCGCCATTGATTGAAGAAAGAAAACCCTAAAAACCCCGGTATATACAAATACCTATTTCTAATGTATAGAAGAGAGGGTTTGGAGTTTGTGTGCTTGTGTGTGTTTATATAACAAGGGCTGTGAGAAGAGAAGCCCTAAAATGAAGCATTTCGGCGCGGTTAGGGCTTTTGGTATGCCCAATTCGCTTAATTTCATCTCTCTCTCTCTCTACCCTTTTCTTATTTTTTATTTTTTACTCTCCTAATTTTGGATACTATGAAAACATATATAGATTTAAACAATTAACATATTTAAATAATAATCAAATTTTGATTAAAATAGTTAAATGTGGTATTGTATCCAAAATGTTTCAAGAATTAATTAAATATGGTATCATATATATTTTAGGGTAAATTACAGCTACATCTCCTGAGGTTTGGCATAATTACAAATACTTCCTTATTATTTGAAAAATTACAAATTTTTTCCCGAGGTTTGTAACCGTCTAACAAATAACCAATTTTCATCCAATTTTATGGGTGAACTAACCAAAATGCCCTTATGTAAATTGAATTTTTTTATTTAATCCTTAAGTTTTTTGAATTTTTTTAGTCTACAGTGCGCAGGGAGAGGTTTCTTAAGTTTTTTACACAGATAAGCAATTATGCAAGTTGCCTCAACTAATTTTTTTACAATTTAAAAACAAATTCAAGGGCAAAATGATCAATTTCAGGCCTTTGGTTAAAATTTACAAACCTCAAGGGGGTATTTGTAATTATGCTATCCTTAAGGGAGGTGACTGTAATTTACCCTATATTTTATTGAAAAAACTCAAAGCAAATAAAATTATATTTGTATTTAGGGGTGAAAATTATATTAGCATCCGAACTTGCTATTAATTGTTATGACATAGTTACATAGCCCTTTTATGATGTTTGGTGTAATTACACTTAAACTCCTTATGTTTGAAAAATTATATTTATGACTCTTGATTTTTACTTTCATATAACAAATAGATCCTTGTGTTAGTCAAATTAACCGAATTTGCTAATATTAGCACAAAAAAAAAAGTTGAATAAAAGTTCATATTTACCCACGATTGACTTATTACTGACTTATTGTGATTCAATAAATATTTTTTGACCGAACTACACTTATAAATCTCCACACACTAATGCATGTGATAAGGTATATGTTCACCCTTATAAGGGTTATTTGGTCGAAAAAAATATTTCACCTGCAATAAGTCAATTTGGGTAAATATGGATTTTCATTCAGTTATTTTGCTAATATCAATAAATTTTAACTAACAGATGAATCTATTTGTTAGACGGAAATAAACGTTAAGGGTACTAGATGTAAGATCTTAAATCACAGTGATTTTTTATGTGTAATTATACCAATCTCAAAGAAGGATCGCGTAATTATCCCTAATATTATTTTAAGATTTGAGTTTTCGTGAATTACTTAATCGGACTCGAGTTTTGTCATTATATCACTTTGGTGCTCGATTGAGGTTTTTAGTCGATTTTTTGGGGTTTTTTTTTTTTTTTTTTTGGTAATGATCAATTTCCCACTGGGTACTAAAATGAAAAATACCAAATATATAAAAAATGCGTAAATTACAATTAATACATTTTCTCTTATTTTAGCCATTGGCTTTATTTTTCACATTTACCCTAGCTGAAACTTGCTGGCCAACCTGAGCCTACCTAAGCCCACCTACAACCCGTTGATAGCTCAAACAGCTCGACTGACATGTCAACAACACTTTCCAAATTTTTATGTTTTGTTGTTATAATCATACTAGTTAGTACTCGTTGCAAAGCAACAAATAAATAAAAAATCATAATTTATAAAATTTTAAAAGTATAAAAATAAAGAAATAAATAATAATCTAAAATTTAAACTAAAATAATTAATAAGTATAAAAATACAAAAGTATATTGAATACAAAAAATAAATTTAAATTATTTCACTAACTAAATTTATCTAAAATAACAAGTGAATCTTTTGGATAAAGATAATCAATAATACACTTAAATAAACTTAAATAGAAAGTAGAAAATATTGTTTTTATAGGCGGCAAAATCGGAGAAAAATTTAAGTATTATTTGACATAAAAATAAAATTTTAAATTGTATTATACTTACTCATTTATCCAAAAAAAATTAGTGAATCTTCTGGATAAAGATGAATAATCATACACTTATCCAAATGTGAATAAAAATACAAAATATCTTCGTACATGGTAAAATAAAATTTAAAGAGACGACCTAAATATTGGCAGAAAAGATGCTCACTTGGATAGCTTCTATTTTTCTGATTTATTATATATAGATTCCATGTTAAGTATGAAAAATAATTACTTATTAACTGACTTTTGATAGACTCCAGCCTATGAACACATGACGGGTTCTAGTTGTGGCCATGCTGACAAGGGTTCTAACCTATGGCAATCTAACGGGCTCGTGTCTATGACCATCTTGATGAGAGTAATGGCAGTTTAGATAGGTCAGGTGAGGTAACTTCACTTGAACTACTTTGGATTACTCAAACTAGTCAATTTAACTCACTAACCTGTCCATTCTCTCATTCCTACTACACTCTGCTCGTCTTTAATTCATCTTTTCACTTTTTATTTTTATTTTTATAATGAGCGATGAACTATTAATTTGAAAATACAACAATATTTTTACAGCGGCCAATTCCTATTACAATATTCAGTGCACAATATAACAACATCTATTTAGTTCACGGTATAATAACATATCACATCTACCAACACCAATCAAAGAAACAATACAAATATCCAATAAATTAAATAACTTCCTACATACGTAATACTCGAATCCACGACCTCTTGGTTGTGAGACCTCAACCTCACCACTCGGGTTATTCATCTTTTCACTTAGCCTCCTAATTCTTGCGTATTTTTCATATGTTCTTGCTTTAATATTAACTGAAATTATTCTTGACCTGAACATCATAGTGTTAACTTTTATATATTTTGCATATTAATTCTCAAAAAAATCTTATGATCCTTAATATCAACCCTTCAACATTTTTATAGTTTGTTGAATTGAACATCAATAAGATAACTTATTTCTTTGTAACTTACATTAAACACTAAATCCAAAATACATTGCAGCCTCAAAGAATAGATTCACTTTGCATTTTAATTTCTTGAATTATAATATGATGAAGTTTGAGACCTTGAATTTAAATTTTTCTAATCAAATATTAGTATCTCGATAAATACAAATAAATGCTTTAAATAAATATTTATATTGATCCTATATCTTCAGTATATTAGAAATTAGGATAAATTACAACTACCTCCCATGAGGTTTGGCATAATTAGAAATATCCCCTCGTTATTTAAAAAATTACAAATACCCCTCTAAAGTTTGTAACCGTCTAACAAATAACTCATTTCCATCAATTTTTATGGGTGAACTGACCAAAATGCCCTTATGCACTGAATTATTTTTTATTTAATTCTTAAACTTTTTTTTGGACTACAATGCACAGGGAGAAGTTTGTTAAGTTTTTTACACAGAGGAATAATAATGCAATTTGCCTCAGCTGATTTTTCTATAATTTTAATAGAAAATTCAAGGGCAAAATGATCAATTCCAGACCTTTGGTTAAAAATTACAAACCTCAGGGGTATTTGTAATATTTTAAACAACGAGGGGATATTTGTAATTATGCCAAATTTTAGGGGAGGTGGCCGTAATTTACCCTAAGAAATACTATTCTAAATCTATTTCTTGAATGGATTTGAGGCTTTTTTTTTTTATACAAATGTTAATTAAATGAGCATAGAAGAAAATAACATGCACTATCATAATTAGGTTTCATAATCAGATTTGAAAATGATATTAGGTGGCTAGAATAAACACAAAATAAATTGACTGAAATTTATAAAAAAAAAATTGTGTATATTTATATTTATATTTTAGTATGTACAAGTAAAGTAATCATTAGATAAAAAAATAACAAAAAAAATGGGTGAAAAACAACAATTATATATCGAAAAGACAATAATAAAGAAGTTCAAGTATCAATTGATTCATTTGTAAGTATTCATATGCAAAGACATACATAACCCCATTTTGCCCCGGCCATAATTAAGCAGTCTAAACCTATTTTTTTTAATAACAATTCCGATTTTTAGAGTTTTTTCGCCCTTTTCTTGATAATTATTTTTGGAATTAGATTACATCCAAATCACATTTAATCAAAACCTAAAATTTACATATTTTAATTCCATTGCAATTATTTCTTATCTAATTCTCATCATACCTATCAAATAATTTTAATCATTTCATTAGCCTTAATCAAGACCCTCTTTAAACCTATCATTCTCCTACTCTTAACTTTAGTCTTATTTTACTGAGAATAATTTACTTAATCGTTTTTTGACTTAATTTTTTTAATTTGTTACTTATTGATGATTTTCTTAACATAAAAATAAGGTTAATTTTGAAATCCTAAATCCAAATGCCATAATCATTTTATAAAAAATTAATCGTCCCAAAATCACTTATCTCATAATCAGTTATGCAATGTGTGGATGAAATTCCCTCACTTACCTATGGTTTTAGATATTAATTCCTAATAAATTGGGAATATATATTTTTTGATATTTCTAAAATAACTCCTAATAGTTATAGTTTCAAGATTTATAGTCATAAATTATATATTATTTTGTATACATTATATAATGAATATCAATATAAAATTTTCAATTATGTGTTACAAAATATAAAATATATAATATAATTTAAATTTTTAAATATTTTATTAAATATAATATAAAGTATTAACATCTTTATATGCATTTTAACAAACATTATTATAAGTATAAAATATTATATAATAGCATATATACCATAAATTGAAGCATTCTATATTTTCGATATGTATGCTAAAGTATAAATAATAAGTATTTATTAAAAAATTAAATATGTGAAAACAATCAACAATATATATTATAAATTTATAATTAATTTAACATTACAAAGCAATATTTCTTATGTAATGAGATGTTGCTTAATTATTTTGATTTATTTTAATTATTAAGTTTTAATATTTACAAAACATATAAATGAGTGAAATGAAAAAATTTGATTCAATTCATTTTCTCATTCCTTTGTTATACCAAACATAGGAATGATATACCAAAATTATTCCATTCCTGCATTTATTCCATTCTAAGTTTATTTTATTCCCCCAAAATTCATTTTACGTACCAATCACCCCTTTAAAGTTGTAATTGTAATCTACACTAACACTTCCCAACATATATTACACTGACATCCCCTCAACAAGTGCGTGCACTTGTAATTTTGCAAAGAGCATAATATTTTTGTGTAATTATACATAATTTTGGAAGGTGTCGGAGTAAGTTACCTTAAATTTTTTGTAAGTAAGCTCTCAAATCTTTAACATCAAAATTAGGGCGAGAATTTCTAGCCCAAATTGAAACGACTAAAAGTGTAATACACTTGTCATGTTATTGATGTATATAATTTGACTAAACCTAATTCGAGTACAAATTTTCTGCAATCCCCAGTTCAGATGAAAGAAAGAAGATTGGGAAAGAAAACACATCCAAGAAAACAAAATTTACTTATCTGCATGATGAGCATAGTGAAAATCATGTTGCTGTCTGATTTTCTTACAAGAATCAGTATACTTCCACATCCCATTTTTCTGCTTTCTTCAACATAGCTTCTTGCAGAGTACCTGGAATAAAGGAGAAGAGGATGATGGAGAACGATGCTTTGTGTGTATATGATCTGTTGTAGGCATAAAAAATTATATAAAAAATGATGCCACAGTGTCGACATAATGGCTTCAGAATTTTCAAGCTCTTGGTTGGGATATAAATCGTCTTTCCTTTGGTGGTTCTTGTGTGCTCTGCTGATGCAAACCCCAGCTTCATGCTATTCGAATGGTGAAAATTAAAGGGTAAGAAGCGATTTACCCCACCGTGTTTTCAAAATAAATAAATAAATAAATAAAAAGTTATGTGATAAATTAATTAATAAAAAAATTCTTGTATGAAGAATATAAATAGGCAAAATACCCTTGACATGATGAGTGCGTAATACATTCCTATTTTTTAGAATTTTTTTTTATTTTTTAATTAAAGAATTACATCTATACCATTTATCTTCATCGTAGGATCTACATTGGTTAAAATCAGCGATTCAGATTTTATCTCTTTAAATTAAAAAAATTGACCTATTTATATGCAAATAAACAAATAAATATAAATAAAAATTATATGATACTAAATAGTTTATATGAAATAAGTGAAAAATATTAAATAAATTAAATTTACAATTCAAATTAAATTTAAAATGTTAAAAAAAAGTGAGAACAGTTCCTCCCCCTGCCACGCCCAATGAATTTTTCTTCCCGATTAAATTCAAAATTATAAGAAATTAGTATTTGGTTAAAGTAGTTTGATTTTGGTCAACCATCATTTTGTTATATTTATACTAATATAAAAAAAAAATTTCATTTTTACTCAAAAAGAACGGCTATTTACACAACGACATCAGCTCTTTGTTATGTCAATAATACTCCTAAATTATTTTTTTTTCTTTCTTTTTGAAATGTGATGTGTTGTTTATATATATATATATATATTCTTATTCGTAATATATTTAATTTAAAATATAAAATATTATTTATTATATGCATGCAGAGACGACGTGCCATGTCGACTAGTTATAAAGAAAAAGGGTGTATAAAACACAAAGTGACAGTTTTTACACCATTGCACCAATTTTTTATGATTCGGAAAAGCCTTCAACTGAAAACATAACTGACTTATTCAACTTTTTAAATATTACCATTAAGTTAACTACTTAATTAATATATTTTATATATTTTATTCTTATTTATAATATCTTTTAAAACGTTAAAGATCATTTATTATATGCACGCAGGAACAGTGTGGCACGACGGCTAGTATATATATATATTTATAGATACAGAGATAAGCACAATACTTTGTAAACAGGTTAATGCTATTTACCTCCCTTTATTTTAGAAATGGAACAAAAAACCTCTAACGTGTTTCGTGAATGACACGCGTTGTTTTTTATTTTAATTTAAAATTACAAATAACATTTATGCTCTTATTTGAAAATCGTTGGACCTTGATTTCAATTTAAGGTCCAAATTTAAGTAATACATCAATGGTGTAGGTTTTTTTTTTTATCTAATTTAAATCAATGGTTTTGATTTAAATAAATAATAATCAAAATTATAAATCATATATAATTAAATTTGATATATATATACACTTGTATAATAAGATCTATATGTATATATATATATATATATATATAGAGAGAGAGAGAGAGAGAGAGAGAGAGAGCACGGGAGGTGGGTGCCGGCGAGGAAGAGGGGAGGAGGCGGTGCCGTGCTGGGAGGAAGGGGAAGGGGCGGATCTAGGGAGGAAGTAGAATGTGCAGTGGTGGGGCTGCGTGTCACGTTTTCAAGGCAAAATGCGACTTTAAGTGGCGATTGTACGATGAAGGGAATTGAACTGGACCATTCAGATGAGGGCTACTTTGAAATATGGGGGAAGTGAATTTTAGGGCTGCAAAGTGGTGTCGTTTCAGAAGAGCTAGGGCACAATTCGAACAAAGCAAAGATTGGGAATTGGCCCTCTGTGATCAATGTCCTAATTGAATCGACAAGCGGACACGTGGCATGCGGAGAGTAGAAGAAAGGGTCCTCGCACATTGGGTCTGCAGTTCTAACCTTTTTTTATGCAGACTTCCGAGCCAATCACAAGCTGGAGGAAGAGGAACTTGTTTGATTTTTGAACTCACTTTTTCTTTTGTACTTCTTACATTTTCAGAAGAATTCTAGGGTTTATGTATGGAAAATGTACTGAGTTATTCACTTATCAATGAGGAATATTTGGTTCCTCTAAACTCTCTCATCCCTTCTCTCCGTCTTCTTCCCATCCAATACTTTCTGATCTTAAAACATAACATTTGGCTTCAGAGCCAGTCGGTTCTTAGACCTTAAAACACACCAATGGCTGACGGAACAAAGGTTAAAGAGTTACAGGAAATTCAAAGGAAAACTGAAACATTATTGGTAGATGAAAAGCTAGAAGACAGGCAGGAGAGCAACAAATTCATGCTCGATTGCATCAACTAAATCAAGCATGAGATAGTATACAAGCTGCAATGATGAATATGGAACATACTTTTGTTGTAGTGCAGCACCAGCTTCAAAGTGTTGTTGAACAATTACACCACTATAACAAGAACAAATCCATCTTTGGAGAAGGACTTACAACATCAATGGAGAATGGATCTTCTTCTAGGCTTACTATGCATCACTCAGCTGGAAATGAAACACAAACCAGCCTAATACAACAAGTTACAATGCTATTCACAAAATGGAATTTCCCCTCTTTAATGGGGAAGAGGCGCCGATCTGGGTCAAGAGGTGTATAAGGTATTTTTAGATGATCCTTATACCTGAAGATCAAAAGGTACCCTTGGCTTCCATACACCTGGAAGGAAGGGTTGAGTTGTGGTACCAAAGACATGTGGAGAATAAAGGAATACCTTATTTGCAAGAGCTAGTGTTGGCTGTCTTGGAAAGATTTGAGGATGTAGACTATGAGAAAGTGGTGATTGAGTTTAATATGCTTCAACAAGATACTACTGCAAATTAATATCTCAAGAAGTTTGAAGAGTTAGAAGCTTATATGATGATATTCAATAAGAACTTGGATGAGGAGTTCGTCTTGATGAAATTTATCAGAGGGTTGAAAGAAGAGATAAAAGGGAATCTTGCTACAATGAAGCCCACCACCTTAAATCAAGCCATTGTGTTAGCAAGGAAGCAAGAGAGTATGGTGAATGCTATCCTTAAGAAGACGAACCAACACCAGAAAAGTAATCAGCTCAAACCCCCTTACAAACCTCCAAACAAAACACTACCCTACAAACCTTCCTTCAAGCCCTCTTCAAAACCAAGAGATGAAAACCTTCAGTTTAGAAGATACCTCACAGAAGCTGAAGTAAAATCTAGAAAAGAAAGGAACCTTTGTTACAAATATGATGAACCTTGCACCCCAGGGCATAAATGTAAAGTGAGGCACATGTATATGTTAATGAGTGAAGAAGAAGCCAAGGCTTATGAGGAAGATATTGGGCAGTTAAAAGAGCACATTGAAGAAGAGGATGTTACAGTATCAATTTATGCTATAGGAGGGAATGTTAGCAACAACATACTGAGGGTGAATGGCAATGGAAATACTTACTGTTTTATTGATGAAAAAGTGATTCAGGTGCTGGGATCTAAGCTGGAACAAACTACACTTATGATGGTGAGAGTGGCCAATGGCAGTAAGATGATAAGTAAGCTTATTCGCCCCATATTTTGCTGGGAGATATAAGGTCATCAGTTCACAGATCCTGTAAGAGTTTTGAAATTATGAGGGTGTGATTTTGTCTTAGTGAGGAGAAGAATCATTGGTGTAAGTGGACATCTCTTTACGGTCAGTAAAAAGATGCAACAAAATAAAAGTGATCCTAATTTGTTGGGGCTACTTCATCAGTCTAATGATGTGTTTCAAGAGCCAAGATCCTTACCTCCTGAGAGGACTATTGTGCACTGTATTGAGTTGATTTTGGAGTCAATTCCTAAGAAGCAACATCCTTATAGATATGCCTATGGACAAAAGAAAGAGATTGAAAATATTGTGAAGGAGATGCTAAAAAGTTGCCTCATTAGAGCCAGTCAAATCTTATTTGCCTTACTAGTGTTTCTAGTGAAGAAAAAGGATGGGGGTGGAGACTTTGTGTGGATTACAGGTACCTCAACAAACTCACTATCAAGCATAACTTCCCTATTCCTATTATTGATGAGTTACTAGATGAGTTAGATAAAAGCATATTCTTTGCAGCCAAAACAGGACCATTGTTCTGATTAGTAAACTGCACAAAAACAGGTGAATCCATAGTATCAAAACTTAATTAAACATCTATTAACATGGCAAAAATTATGTCCAACACGAGACAAAACTGCACCAACACTAAGTCCCTAACTTGATGGTTTCTGACCTAAGTCCAAGAATTTTTGTCCCCCTTCTTTGATGATTGGATTCATTGTTGATGGAATCCTTACTCTGGATGAAAACATTATGATATGTTGGTGGCCAATCATGGGTGGAGGGGCTCTAATCTGAACCCTTGGTTGTAGAGAAACATGTTGGTTTGACAAGCTCAGTTGCTGGTACATTGAAGGCCCAGGCTTGTACATTTGTGCAACTTCAGTTTTTGTGTGCAACTCTTGTGTAATTACTGCTTATGTGGGGGCGTCTTCTTCTTCTAATACTAGTTCTTGTTGTATAGGAGGACGAATGGGAGGTTGTTGTTCACTTGTAGCTCCTCCCTACAAAGAGGAAGGTTCTAAACTTAACATACAAAAAAATAACACTTAACAGTTAACACTTACATCATTTAGCGTAGTATTCCTCCTAGCAGCTACTGGTGCTGCAACCTTTCTTTTCCTCTTCTGTCAAGAAATAATACAAGTTAACATTGAAATTCAGAATTGATATACCAAAGATTCATCTTCTTACTTTGCTAGGCTCATCTTGGGTGTCCCTTTGTTCAGTAACTTCAATTGATTCATAAAATTCATTTTTCTACAAACTGCCAAAACATGTATTAGATATCAAAATAGTAAATATAAAAAATATATTTACTACAAGTTTGACATATCACTTGACTGTGTTGCACATTCCTTCTTTTTGGACACCCTGTTGTGTTACGTCTAGGTTCACCATAAGCCTTGCAATGTAGTATCTTCTGGTTCCGTCTCAATTTTTATGTTCTAGCCTTCTGTTTCTTGTTCTTCATAGATGGCTCATCAGGTTCTCTTCTTCTAGCCTTGGGAGGCCTCCCTGCTCCCCTTCCAAAGTTGAGAGGTAAAAGAGGTATAATGCAGGACTCATATCATAAGCCTTCATGACTTATTGGCATAATTGCAGGGGCATACACATTCTTATAAGTTGCTATAAAATAACATTTGTGCACATATTCAACTGGATCTTATTTTTGATGGAATATTGCACAACATGCATGTTACAAGGTATTCTAGAAATTTTCCATTTCCTACAAGTACAACTGTTTAGTCCCAAATCTACACAATGTTGGCTCCTATCAAAACATGAAATCTGATAATGTGTATCATCTGCTTTAATTGGAATATAATCAGAAACTTTTGCAATGTGTTTTTGCAGAATCTGTTGTATTTTAGGACAAATGACTCCTTTCCATCTACCACTTGCTCTGTCTCTATTCTCTTGCATTCTTCTCATTATGTACTCCCTTATCCATTCCAACATAGTTTGAATTGGCTTCTCCATTGCCTCTAAAATATAAGAATTGAATGTTTCACACACGTTGTTCAGCAATATGTCACAGGTTGAGGATTCACTGAAGTGAGATTACTCCATTGTGTAGGAGGTTTATCACACAAGCAGTCATAAGCAACTTGTGAAAGATGTTTATTTAAGCCATTTTTGCTTTCCATTCACCTCCTGTACATGCATTTGCTGCATTCCACAATACCTATGATCAGACTATGGGAATACTTCATCAAATGCTTGCATAAGACCTTTTTGTTTGTCAGACATGAAAGTGAATTCTTCTTGTCTATCTATATTCAAATCATGCTTCAAAACAATTAAAAACCACTCCCATATTTCCCTACACTCCTTATTCACCACAACATATGAATAGGGAACAAATTATTGTTAGAATCCACCCCAACTGCTGTTAGAAGAATACCCCTATGAGGCCCATTCAAGTGACATCAATCTACACCAATAATGGACCTACAACCAGACCTGAACCCCTGTTTCATTGCCCCAAAGCATATATATAACCTGTTGAACTTTTGTTCCCCATCTTGTTCATCAGTCCCAAAAATTATTGTGGATCCAGGATTAGTATTCCAAATCTCCTCAGCATAATCCCATGATTTGGTATACTGAAATTCAGGACGACCCTCAAGTGCCTTTAGTGCAGCCCTTTTAGCTCTATATGCCTGATCCTTAGACACATTCACCCTCAATTCATTGATTATGTCAACCCTAAACCCCTTCACATTTCTTTTAGGGTCTGACTTAAATCACTGCAAATACTTTTTTTTTAACCATCCAGTTTTGACATTCTTTACATTTATTATCTGAATGAATGATGTGACTGAAACATATTTATCTAGAAAGTTTCTTCATCCTTGAGTTTAATGGCATGCAATTTCCAATCACAGCCCCACAATGTGCATATACTCTCACTTTTTCATTCTTTATGTACTTGACTGTTCTTTTTGTGTTAATTGTATAAGAGTCTAGGGTCGTTTATTACTAAACACCATCCCTAGTTCAAACTCAGGATAAAAAAACAGCTTCTGGATTAAAAACAAGATATGATGGACCCTCCCCATCACCATCTGACTCTTTGAATTCATCAAAATCCACCTCATTCCCCACCACATCATCGTCCTCTTCCTCACTTAATTCAGTTGATACCCCACCATCACCATTCCCTTGCTAAATCACAGCATGTTCATTTCATTTTGACCATCCCCCTATTCATAATCACTATCAACTAAGTCCTCTCCCCCGACATACTCAACATTCTCCGTTGTTTCTGCCCAAGCCTCTACCTCACACTCAATATAAATATGCAACTCCCTTTGCTCCACTACTTCATTAGAATGTTTCCTTAAGTCATCATTATCAATCAAGAATTTAAAACCCTTATTCAGAATTATCTAAAAACGCCTATCATTAGGGACCTCAATACCATCACTCCACAAGTTCAAACTCTCCATACAACATTGTCTCTTCTCCACATAATCGAGTTTAGTAACATTCCCCCCAACATATTGGGCTTCAGGCACATGCCTGGCCTCACCCCCCCAGTATACAAACACATTATTAAAGTCTCACTATTTGGGTCTGCAAAATTTAAAAAAAAAAAACACAAAAAAATAAAAAGTAGTCACAACACAATAAAAGGTACAACACAATCACATATGTACAATAAAAGCAACGGGGTGAGGGGACCAACGACAGATAAGAAAGGGACCACACACTAAACCATTTTAAAAAACTACAAAAAATTCACAACAAAGTTATAGAAAAACACGTTTTCCCAAACTAAAAAGCAGCAGTCGGGATTTAAAAATAGAATAAACTTACGGTATCGAGGTGGAGGTAGCCCCACATGTCTTTCACTCTTTTCAAACACCATCGTACGACAAATTACTGCGGATATACGACCAAACTCCCACTCCAGAAGAATCACTTAGAGAAAACAATATTTTTACTAGGATTTGAAGAGATGACAAAAGGGGAAGGAGAGGTAATTAGGGATTTTGAGAGAGAGTGTGTTGGGGGCTTTTCAGAAGGAAGATGTAATCCTCACGTGCAAGTCATGAGGGTTACATTTTCCCTCCTAAACCCAGTCAGCATGTTGATGTGGCAGATGCCTGCCACGTCGTTTTTAGTCAATAGTGGCCCGCGCCACATCAACACCATTACAACCAATCAGAAGCCAGGCCCTAATTTTACATCCGCATGTGCGGCACATGTGCCATTTCCCGAGGAGATTTATAATTTTCGGCACTGGAATTCCTTAAATTGTGAGTTTCAAAAAGTTGGAGGACCATTTTGCTACCCTAGATACATAAATGACTAAAATGCCAATAGGGTCAAGCTAGAGGCGAACTTTGCGTTTAAGCCGAAAAAATAATATATATTATTTTTATAAGTAGCATATTTTTATACATATATATATATATATATTAATATATTTCATATATTAAATATATATATATATAGAATATTTTTATTGGTTAAAAGTCACGCCCAGATGTAAGAGGAGCGTGTAGTGCACCACTAGTTATAGGGGTATTTTGCTCCATTCTTAAAGATACAGGGGGGATGAATTGTTGCTTCATTTTTCAGAGAAAGGTAAATTGCAACTTTTTCCCTTTGTAAACGATACAACAAGTCGAACCAACACGAAAATCACTAATATAATTAATTAGGTTAAGTGCTAATAACTTGTTGGATATCAGTAAAACATCCTTTGGGATTGGTTTTTGTCCTGCAAATCATTGTCAAATTTTATTTTGTACACGCTTGTCCTTTCTATATTTCTGTGCTACAACACTAAGAATATGATTGGTATGTAGGAATGAAATTAAATGGGAATAAAATGAATTTAGAAATGGAATTAGGATAGAAAAGAAATTACATTTGAATAGCATTCCTATGATTGGTATATACAATAAATTAGAAGGTAATATAAATGTCAATTTTTAGTGAATATGTAGAATTCAATCGCCTATGAACATGTGTATATATATATGTGTGTGTGTGTGTGAAAAAAATTATTTATTTGCATAAGAAATAATTTATTGACTCAATAAACATAAAGATAATATTTTTCTCCCACAAAAAAAAATAAAACAAAAAAAACACACTGATTCTAACAACCAAATGGACTAATTTAATTAGTTATAATGCATCTACTATTATTTCTTTAATACTCGATGAAAGAAATATTTTGAATTAATAAAAGTAATTAAATATAAAACTAATATCACTTTTTGATTACAATGCATACAAAATTATTTCTCAATACTTAATTTTAATGAATATTAAAAATAAATATTAAACTAATACCAAAAAAATAAAAAATAAAACTTTCATTTCCAACATTTTGGTAATAGCTAATACTATGTTGGGGAAGGGAATGGCTAATCCCTTGTCTAAGATAACAATTTCCATGGGAATAAGTATTCCCAAACCTAGAGCATACCAATCATAGATGTAGGAATGGACTTGGGAAGCGCATTCCATTCCCACTCCATTCCTACATATCAATTGTCCCCTAAAAGAAATATTTGAACAAGACATATTTATGCAATAGCTAGATGCAAAAAAGGTATAACTTTATTGTATATGCCCCTGCAGCGAAATTGCATTTTCCATCCCATAATTTAAGCTCAATATATTTCAATCGTATTGCTTACGGAATTTTCAAAAATAATTCGATAACTTGTAAAAATAAATAAATCTTATTTTCAGTTCTCCTGTCAACTTTCGTTAGGAAACTGATGGAAAAAAACACGTGCATGTTACGTGGCCGTTATCTTTTTTGAATGAATGGAAATGACCACGCGACTTGCACGTGAGTTTTTTCTCCAATTTCCTAAATTAAGTTAATAAGAGGTGTGAAAGTAATAGTTTTTTAAAATTATGGACTATTTTCGAGAAACTGTAAATAATTTGACTAAAAGTATACAAAAGTTAAGTTCTTGAATGAAAATTACGATTTCCCGCCCTCACACTTTGATAAATTGAGGGTAGGCATGGCATGTTGTACTTTTAGTCCCGTTGTTTACGGGCATAGGAACCAAAAGTATTGCACTTTTGGTCCCATCTCCGTTAAAGGTTTGAAACTACTAAAGTTCATGGAGTGAGAGTCTCCAAATTGGGGCCAAAATTTTGAAAAACACCACCTCCATGAACTTTAATGGTTTCAAATATTCAAATTGGGGCCAAAATCTTGAAAAACACCACCTCCATGAACTTTAGTGGTTTCAAACTATACCCCATTTGACTTTTAAACGTGGTTTTTCATCCATAACTTAACTACTTTAACGGAGACGGGACCAAAAGTACAACACTTTTAGTTCCTGTGGGATCAAAAGTATAATTTTTCCCATGTCGATAAATAGAAAGAAGCACCAAGAACAACTATTTTTCCCATCTATAACGGCTACAATTCCTAATGGTATTTTATTCATTTACTCCCATTTAACTACGTCTAACTAGAGAAGAGTCTAATTAGTACAATTTAACATTTTTCATAAGTGATGAAAGATATTTTAGCACAGTAGTTTAGACTCAAATCTCATAAACAAATTTGAGTTTCATCGGACATGTAAGTTTATTGAAGTTTATTTCATAGTGTTTAGTTGGTGCACTGCTGCAATTGATATATTATTCAATTACTTATTTTATTCAAATATTAATGTAACCATGAGTTAAAAAACCAAAAAAGAATAAAAGGAGTCAGTAACGAAGCAATTTCAAAGAAAAGATTGAGTATCATTGGCCTAATTCAAAAGCTCCAAATGGCTTGAACTTGTCACTTGTGTCCTCGTTATACATAAACTAGCAGTTGGACCACGCTTAATATATATTTATATTTTAAACTTTTATTATACTTCTTAATTTGTAATTAATCAAATAAAAAAATTGAAAATAAGATATTTATTCAAAATTGACAAAATAAATTAATATTGAACATTCATGACTAGAAAGATTAAAAGAGTTAAATTGATTGAAAAAATGAATATATTGTGAGTAAATAAATATGTTTAAGGAACTATTTTAGGGTAAATTATATGGACACCCTTGATATTAGATTCAATTACACAAACAGTTCATGCCCTTTATAAAATTATACAGTATAGTTGTCGTACAAGTACAACTTCAAGGGACATACTTACTATTTAGGGTAAATTACAACTACCTTTCTTGAAGTTTGATATAATTAAAAATACATCCTCGTTGTTTGAGAAATTACAAATACCCCATGAGGTTTGTAACTATCTAACAAATAATCTATTTCCATCCATTTTTATGGGTGAACCGACCAAAATGCCTTTATGTACTGAATTATTTTTTATTTAATTTTTAAATTTTTTTTCGATTACAATGTGCAAGGAGAAGTTTCTTAAATTTTTTACACAGAGGAGTAATAATGCAATTTGGCTCGACTGATTTTTTCTACAATTTCGATAAAAAAATTTAATGGTAAAATGATCAATTTCAGACTTTTGTTTAAAAATTACAAGTATTTCCATATTACTAATAGTACTGATAAGTAAGTTGAATATGAAGCATACACTTGACAAGAATTTGTTTCACTATTAACTTTTTTCTGAACCATGGCCTTAACATCATGGGAGGAGCAATAGCAGGAAAACTGTTTGAGATGATGGGAAAGAAGACAAAGTTTTCAAAACATATTACAAAGAGAAAGTTACCTATCTACATCAGCACAGAGAAAATGATGATGATGGTGGCTGATATTTGTACAAGAACATTAAGCAAGAATCAGTAAACTTCCACATTCCATCTTTCATCTTTCTTCATTTGCTTCTTGAAGTCTATCCAGTTGAGGCCTGTGTAAGAATCAGATCAAAGGGTGTTAAGGGTATGGATATAGGCAGAAGTACACACAGAAATAAGATAAAACGGTTATAGATCGATACCTTCTTGTTCAGCAATGGGGATCATGATGTCGTCGATTCCCTTTTCCATGCCCTTTAGCCCGCACATGTAGACGTAGGTGTTGTCTTTCTTGAACAGATCCCACAGCTCGTCCTTGTACTCAGCCATCCGTGTCTGGATGTACATCTTCTCCCCTTGCGCGTTGGTCTGTTCTCTGCTAACGGCAAAGTCCAACCTGAAGTTGTCTGGATATTTCTCCTTCATTTTCTCAAACTCCTGCCCCCACAGAAACATGCTCGGTTCATTAGTCTTTATGAGTAAACGCTAGTCGACTTCATGATGAGAGTATTGGTTTAGTTGGATGAGACTCGAGAGAATCGCTTGAGAAAAGTTCCGTTAGTTGCTATGTTTTGGAATGCATTGGTTTACCTCTTTGTAGAGCAGTGAGCTGCTTGTGGGAACACCCAAGAATAGCCATGCTAAACCATTGAACTGCAGTACAAGAAATCAAGTGAGCTTAATGAATGTTGTAAAACGTTAAGCTTTGGAAGGGTTGTTTTCAGGCCATTTAGGGGTGTTTTGCGATAGATATTGCTTTTGTGGTGGAAATAAGTTGTACAGAAAGTTGTAAGTTTAGCGATATTGAAAATCGGGAATGTTTTGAGAACAAATGTGAAAAGAGAAAAAAAGCTGAAGTTTGAGTGTTTTGGGAAAAAGCTGAGGAGCACTTAAGCTAAGCTATCGCAAACGCCCCTCTAGTGATGAACTTCGGTACTTACGTGTATGATATAAAACTAAAAAAGATACTCAAGAAAGAACATTCTTCCCCATGATTAGTACTGAAAACACTTGTTGCAGAATAGGAAGACTTCAATTTTCAAAGGGTCCAAAGAACAATTTATGGGTAGGGATTTCGAGTTGATTCAGGTATACCTTGTAGTCGTCGTGCTTCTCAAAGAACATTTTCCACAAGAAAGAACGGAAAGGAGCGATCCCAGTTCCTGTTGCAAGCTACACAGTAAAATTCCAAACGGATCAAGTTAAAACATTTGTACAGCCAACGAACAGTGTTAAATGGAAATATTCTTACGAATTCACAACCGACGACCTCAACAAGGTCACAACATACCATTATAACGGTAGCATTAGGGTCTTTTGGCATGAGCATCTCTTTCCCCACAGGTCCTGTAATCTTCACCTCAGCCCCCGGTTTCAAGTCACCTGAATACAGAGGATTTGAAGTTAGTTTCATCATACAAACCTTAGCATAACATCCCAAATCCGACCAGTTTCAGAATACAAAAGTGAGACCATAAGTAGTTTAGCTTTGTTATTTCTTAGTTCTTACACAAAAAGTTTGAGCAAACTCCTTTAACTATCTCCCCTTGATCGTTGGTGTAGACGAGCCTTTTAACACACAAAGAAACCTGTATGGAGAACAACATTTAACCGACTAAATTAGTTCTTGTGAAATATAGAATTGTGCTTGTAATATCTTCATTACAGCTAAAGATCTTCGATCTTTCTGACACGTGTTTTCTATTTAGTTGAAGGCTTACAGTCTTGGAGTCTCCAAAGTCACCTATGGCGCTGCTTGCAATTGAGTACAATCTCAGCTTGTGAGGCTTCCCATTCTTGTCTATGCCGTCAGGGATCACTCCAATTGATTGCCCTTCTCTGTACGGGATCTCCCCTGCCCGATACAGTCAACTTGTCAGTTTTAAGCAACAAAAACTAATTACTCAGAGTTACACCATTCACAGCTCAAATCACTGCAATTTTTGTTCCAACTTCAGAGCCTCAATCTATCATTGAAAACTTTAGACTGAAATCATTTTCGAAAGAAAAATGGGTTGACGTGTCAGCCATAAGAGCTGCAAAACGTTCAAACTTGGAAGTCCAACAGAGCAGCTTTTCAAGTCCCTTGTCTCTTATCTCATTTCATATGGATATATACATTCTTCAAACTGCAGAAATACTAGAGACAAACATTGCATCGTGCATTAGAAGCACTTCCATTTGAACGGAATTGTGACCAAAGTGTAAAGGTAAAACACCATTGGTTTCTGACCATTTGAAGCATAAAAATGAAAAGAAATGGACACCAATTCAACCTTAGTAAAGATCCTACACACGACGATGGTTTTAATCTAAAAACATCACGTAAATCTGATTGAATTTTCCATATATCATGATCCCAACAAAATTGAAACTTCACTGATCATTGAAGTGGAGAAATACCCTCGGTGCTGAAGACCATGTGCCAGGTTTCACCAGGGGCATCATCACCGGTAATCTTGGTGTTAAGAAGGCACCTGCCGGTGTATGGATCCTTAGGCTTGAACTTGTTGACAACCACTCCTTCTTCCTGTTTCTTGTGCTCCTTCTCCACCTTCGCAGGTGCCTCTGTGGCTACCTGAGCTCTGATTTGGACCACCTTGTTACCGGCCAACGACACATTCCTGTTGTACAACGGCACCTGCATGCATACGTATGGTTCAAATCCCATTTTGCACAGTGTGATCGATTGGTTCAAATGTATCATATGACATGAAGTAAGAAGAAAACCAGTAAACCCAAAATCCCCTATTCTGGAATCCAATTCTTCATTTTAAAGTTCCAGATTATAACATAAAGTAACCTGAAAACTTATAGCCCAAAATCCCATAAAAATTCAATCTTGCTAGAAGAACTACAAGTAATTAGGAGTAGTATGGGCAAAACCACTGCTGTCAAATGAAATAATCTTGATATAACAGTACCATACAGCATAAAATAAGCCTGATAATTTACAGCCAAAATTTCCATATTCAGAAATGCAGTTTCTTGAACTAAAGATACTAACATTCATATAAAAAGCAAGGATCTTCATACCTTGTTGAAATTGATTCTTTCTGGAGAAATAATGGAGGTTCTAGCTGAAAGAGAAGTGGACTTGGAGGAAGGCAGAGAGACTGCAGCACTTACAGCAGCAGCCATGTTTGTGATGAACTAAGAAAATCAAGAACCAGAGAGAGAGAGAGAGAGAGAGATGATAATAATATGTAAAGGGTGAAAGAGAAAAACTGATAAAGAAGAAGAGGAAAGAAAGAAGATTATGTATTGGGTGGAGGAGATTTGAGGGCCAATGCAGTGGCACTTGTAAGGATAAGAAAATAGGCATAAAATGTATGACTCTCAAATTTCAGCCTCAAAGCCCTTTTAGCAAATATTTCCAGTGAGATTGTGATCAGAAACAGTGATGACTGAAAAGACCCCTTGTCTGAAAATCAGTATCCCCATTTTGGAGTAATTTAAATTTAAATGAACCTCGTGCACCAAGAATACTCATAATTGTGCACAATTTCCAAAAAAACATTGTTTTGGTTAAAAGGTAAATTAGGACGAATTCCTTCGATATTAGTATAATTATAAATATACTTTTGTTGTTTAAAAAATTATAAATATCTTTAATATTTGATAAAATTATGTAATTTTTGGATAAAAGTTTCAAATTGTCAATTTTATATTTGTTGTATTTTTTCTTTTGTTTTTTGAAGAAAATAAAACAAATTTTAAAAAAATAAACGAGACGGATGGAGAAATTTAAAAAGTTATAAAAAAATTATCCACCTAATCTACAAAAAAAATTTAGAAAAATTTTAAAAATAAATAAATTTTTAATATATGGTGCACAAAGGCATTTTGATTAGTTCACTATAAAAAATGGATGGAAGCCTAAAGGGGACTAACGGATTGAGCTAATTTTAGATGTGCGTTAAAATTATGGGATATTTGTAATTTCTCAAATAACAAAAATATTTATAATTATATCAAATTTTAGGAAAAATAAATATAGTTAATTCTTAGTTAAATTCACTTGATCCAAGGGTGCTATGAAGTAGGTATTAATTAGCTTCCATTAGTTTAGTTGGCGAAACTCGGCTTATGAATTCAAATTCTTCAATATATGAGTTCTGATCTATTTTAATAACAATTTTAATTTATTATAATATCAGTTGTTGGATAGTTACTAAATATTTGATTTGATTAATTAGTATATTAATTATTGTTTTTTTTATTTTTAAAATTTATTGTATAATTATAATCCATTCACTAAAAAAGTTAGATACTAATTATTAAATTCCATCAACTATCTCCGACATTTAATTGAACCTGCCCCCAACATTATTCAACACTAATTTTAAAGAAATGATCTTTAATGTGCTATATATATAATTGTTTTTAAATTATAAGACTTAACTGTCAAATTGAGTTCCCAAAATTTAAAGTATTGCCACCCCCAAAAATACTGGATCAAAATTATGAAATTTTCGAATTTATATCACTAAAAGAAAGCAAAAGAAGTAGTAGTATGTTATTATTAAATATAAAAAAATTGCATTAAGCAAAAAGCATAAATATATGTATATTTTATAGTATGTGTAAATAAATAACATGAAATAACTTGTCCACTGTACCTTGATAATAACTATAATGCAAAATTTGTGTTTCAGAATTTGCGAAAACGAGAAATATTACAAATGATATTTGAATTTAATGGTTTATATTGCAAGGTACAAAATCTTTACTTGAAATCTTTGATTCTTCACTTCAAGAATGCGATCTTTATTTTTGGAAACTTTGGGGGCGGAACTTGACGCCTTGATCTCCTTCGATGTTGATTTGGGTCTTCAACAACATTAATTTGTGGGTCTTTTGACTTATTTCCGAATTATGTTATGAACTTGGAATGTTTGACTTGAACTTGGATGTTTATTGGTGGAATCAAAGCTTTGATCTTCCAATAAGGTGGATTTGTGCTTTGATAATGTTTTCTCACTGGTCTTTCGACTTGTTCTCGAATCAAAATTTGAGATTTCTTGATCTTTGCAACGAACACCTTGATTTTGCCTTGAGCGCCATGGATCTATCTTGGTTTGCACTATAGAGAATTTTGGGACTTCTTGAATGCTCTCTTACTTGTGTCTTCACTTGTATCTTTAAATGTGTCTTGACTTGTGTCTTCACTTGCGTCTTTACTTTTGCCTTGAGTTGCTTCTTGAGTTGTCTCTTACCTTTTGCCTCTTGGATTGTGTCTTCACACGCGTCTTGAGTTGTATCTTGAGTGGTGTCTTCAGTTGTTGGAAAAACACCCCTAATTTTAGCCATACAGTGAAAGATTTTGCCGTGTTTACTGGATGATGTGGGCTGATTTGATTGACCCCTCATAATTTATTTGACATTTATTTTCTTAATCATAAGATATGATCTAAACTTACCAAATCATTGGTATTTGCTTCCTTTGTTTACAAGACAATATTTAAATTGCCTTAAATTCCATACATGACAATGTTAATTTTATTCAGTAATTAATATTTTATTTAAAAATATAAAATTGATGGAACAATATATTTCACGTGTCAATATCTAATTGGCAATAAATTTTGCATGCATACAATAACATGATACATAAAACATAAATTATTAATTTTACTTTGGCTCTTGCTGATAGAAAAAATACAAATTGCACATGTGTTAATAAAAAGAGTTTGATCTGTACGCTATATATTATTTGATGTAGCCCTTTTGGTATTCCGATTAATTTTGGTATGTCATTTTAAAAAAAATTAATTAATTTATTATTTTTAATTTTCTCACTCGTCATGATCTTTCATAATTATAGTATATTGGTTGATTTAGAATTATCGATGTACTTTTTTTTTAAAAAAAAGAAAGAACTTTTCCACCAATCATGATCTTCCATAACTACATTTTGGTAGTTCTTTTTGTTATGCATTTTTTTCTTATACATATATCTTATTTAATCTTATATATATTTTCAGGTAATTTTTGTAACTCTACAAAATATAATGTGTTGGAAAATGGTGAAAGATAAATTAAAGAATAAATCGTGACAAGTGATTGGTTACGATGTGTGACACATAACAAGCTCGTGATAGCTTATGACAGCTCGTGATACGCAGATGATGGTTAATGGGCCCCAATCATCATCCGGTCGTGTCTGATCAACCTAATGGGTGTATCCTTTGGTTGAAATGATATGTCCATTGGGTGAAACCCTTTGGATGAAATGATGTGTCCATTTGTGTGAAATGGTATGTCCTTTGGATGAAAGGATGCATCCATTTGAGTTAAATGGTATGTCCTTTGGGTGAAATGATCCATTCATTCGGTTGAAAGGTCATAACCTTTCAAAGGCATCTTTTCTGATTGGACATATCCATTCGAAATACCTTTCCAGCTCCTATAAATAGATCTCCCATTTTCATTTCATGGCATTCAAGCATTCAACTATTCATAGCATTCTTAAGCATACAAGCATTTTAAAGTTTAGCAAGAGAGTTTCAAGATATCGTTTGGTTCGCCGTTTCTCAAAGTTTGCAGTGCTGCTACTTTGAGATATAAAGTCGTTGTATCTTGGGAGACAAATTGCCAATTCCATGAGCACCTGAGCGGGACAATAATTGTCTTAAAGATAAAGAGTCTAACTCTTGCCTCGACTTTGTAATACACAATTTCCCGCACTATCCCTCTCATTCATTCCTTACAAGTTTAAGACAATTATTTTTCATTGTGTATTATGGCAAGTGAATCTGCTGCTACCAATCCGGCTATGGCAACTGGATCTGCTGCTACTATGATTGTCCAACCACATGTGCCACAACTGATTGCTGCCCAAGGAGAAAGGCCGGAGAAATTCTTAGGTAACGAATTTAAGAAATGGCATCACTACGTTGAACCTAGCTAGGTTCTTAAGTAAGGAAGCCCCCGTTGTTTCTGAGGAGGAGACTGATCCCCAACAAGGGGTTGCTTTTGATGCATGGGGACATGGGGATTTTCTATGCAGAAATTACATCCTCAATAGCTTGAGCGATACTCTGTACAACATATATAGCTCAGCCAAGACTGCAAAAACCCTTTGGGGATGCTTGGAAAAGAAATTCAAAATGGTGTATTCCAAAATGGTAATGAGCCAAGTCCAAGAATTCCAAATGATCTTGCATGATCTGCATGCAGAAGGAATTAGGCTCAGTGAATCCTTCCAAGTAGCTGCGATGATTGAAAAGCTACCTCTGATATGGAAGGAATTCAAAAGTTACTTGAATGACGAGTTAGATGAAGAGATCTACATGGAACAACCTAAAGGGTTTGTCGTTCCTGGCCAAGAAAAGAAAGTCTGTAGACTCATCAAATTATTGTATGGGCTTGAACAAGCTCATAACAAATGACATGAAAAATTTGACAAACAATGTTGTCAAATGACTTCAAGGTCAACGAGTGTGATAGATGTGTCTATGTTAAAGGCACTTCTAGCTCCTTTGTCATAGTCGATCTATATGTAGATGCTATGTTGACAAAGGGAAACAATCTCTACCAAGAAAGTATTGGCAAAACATTGTGATATGAAAGACATAAGGTTTAGCTGACGTAATGGTAGAGACTAAGATCTCTAAAACGTCTGTAGACTTGTCTTATCATAGTCTCATCATGTTGAGATTGTACTAAAAAGTTGAATGTTCATGACCATTCACCTGCTAATGTAGATAGAAATCTACACTTAGCAAAGAACCAAGGTGAACACGAGGTCAAATTGAATTTTCAAGAATGATTGGTAGATTAAGGTATATAGAGAAAAGCACTCGTTCTGCTATGGAATCTGGGTTTATAGATTAAGATAAAACTGGAGAAGAAAATGAATGGCTTCATAATTTTTTGGAGTACGTTCCTTGTTGGACAAAAGCAAGTGCCTGTTATTATGATATATTGTGACAGTCGTTCGACTATTGAAAGGGCACGAAGCAATATGTATAATGGTAAGTCTAGACATATACGTCGAAGACATAATACCATAAGACAGTTGATCTCTAATGGAATCATATCTATTGACTATATAAAGTCAAATGATAATTTAGCGGATCCATTAACGAAAGGCCTTTCTAGAGATCAAGTATACTGTTCGTCGAGGGGAATGGGATTAAAACCTGCCAATTAAATCTTTATAGCGGTAACCCAACCTTGTTGACTGGAGATCCCAAGATCTTGATTCAATGGGACAACTAAGTTATAAAGATTGTGGAAAGCACTTGGAGTTTTACTCCTTCCCATTCCTATGACAAAAGTGCTGTCAGTAAAGGGTAGAGGTTAAGCTATAAACTTTTAATGATTCCTATTCTAAGTCAAGAACATTATAGGAGATCACCTATATAAGTGTGAAGACGAGCCGCTTCAAATGTAAAACACTTATGAATCCAAGATGGAGTCCAGGGCCCAAACGGACTCAACCGTGAGAACCAAAGATATTAGAGAAGGCATTGTGGGGGTACTATTGTCTTGGTTTACACCAACGGCTGAACAGATCAAGACATCATGTTCACTGATTAGGCAAGTAAATCCGATGGTATTCTCCTAAGGAAGGTTCAAAGCCACCAACTACCTATCCTAATGCAATGACTTCTCGGTTGAAACTCTCTTGAGTGTCTGCATGCTCATATGCATTAATTTTCATTCATGTGGGGGGTTGTTGGAAAATGGTGAATGATAAATTATAGAATAAATCGTGACAAGTGATTGGTTATGATGTGTGACACATAACAAGCTCGTGATAGCTTATGACAGCTCGTGACACGTAGATGATGGTTGATGGGCCCCAATCATCATTCGGTCATGTCTGATCAACCTAATGGGTGTATCCTTTGGTTGAAATGATATGTCCATTGGGTGAAACCCCTTGGATGAAATGATGTGTCCATTTGTGTGAAATGGTATGTCCTTTGGGTGAAATGATGCATCCATTCAGTTGAAAAGTCATAACCTTTCAAAGGCATCTTTTCTGATTGAACATATCCATTCGAAACACCTTTCCAACTCCTATAAATAGATCTCCCATTTTCATTTCATGGCATTCAAGCATTTAACTATCCATAGCATTCTTAAGCATACAAAGCATTTTAGAGTTTAGCAAGAGAGTTTCAAGATATCGTTTGGTTCGCCGTTTCTCAAAGTTTGCAGTGCTGCTACTTTGAGATATAAAGTCGTTGTATCTTGGGAGACAAATTGCCAATTCCGTGATCACCAGAGCGGGGCAATAATTGTCTTAAAGATAAAGAGTCTAACTCTTGCCTCGACTTTGTAATACACAATTTCCCGCACTATCCATCTCATTCATTCCTTACATAATGAATATAATTTTACAAATATTTTATTTTAAATACTTTTTAAAAATTATGCACATATATGGATGTGCCACACTTACTAGTATTAATTTAGAGGTGTTTATCAAATTTATTTTGAAATACTAATTTGTTTACACATACTTTAGAGTATTAATTCAATACAAATTTGTTTAATAAGTAAAATTTGGCCTAGTATTTTAATATATATACTATATGTTATTAGAGAGGGTTGTTTCGATGTCCACATTAATTTTGATCTGCCATTTTCAATCTTTTTTAAATCAATTCATTATTTTGCCATTGATCATAATTTTTCATAACTATATAGTATGTTTGTTGAGTAAGAACTATCGATGTGGTGATGCCCAAATCCGCCAAGCCTAGAATAAAAGAAGTAGGCCTGGTCCAAGTAGGAATACAACGGCCCAAGGAGCTAGGCCCACACCTTCTCCAGTAGGTCTAAGAGAGACCCAACTTGTTAACTTTCAATTCGGCCCAATTAAGAGGCCTCCAAAGCCACGACAACAGTCTAATAAGCGGGGGCGTCCCACTCACCATCCCACGTGGATGGAAACACATATGCCAAGAGGACTTTGAGCTTGAAGCTGTTCATCCTTATCCAGGAGCGCTAATCACCCCCTATGTCTGGGGAATCAGATATCTAAGGATCATGAGACCCCCTTTCACCTGCCTCCCCAGAATCTTCAGGAATTCGGACTCTTCGTTCCATAAGGACTCCTCTGGCTCGTCTCCTATAAATACAAGTTTTTAATCCTAAAATGGATAACGCATTCTTGAACTCTTAATACGCATTCGTCTTGTGATCTAACGACTTGCCCAATTCTTTTAATTCAATCGCACACCAATTTTTTGAAACCCAGCCCAACCCGGCCGGTCGGACCGCCCGAACCGCCACCCGGGCCACAAAACGGGCCGTATAAAGCCTGAAAATCGGACGAGGCAAAAAACCGCTTTTTTTTTTGTTGCAAAAACCGTTCGACCCGGTGGTTCGACCGATGAACCGGTTGACCCTGTGCTGGGTTGATTGAACCGGCCGGGTCAATATCCTGTATAAATGCATTACAAAATTCCTAATTTCTCTCCCCTATTTTCAATTTCTTAGAATTCAACAACACCGACAATACTTGTATAGTGTATATTGTAGATTGTAGAAGTGTAGATTGTAGAAGATGGGTAGATTAGATAGTAATGATGGGTTGAAAATATTTAAGTTTGAGCGTAGATTGGTTCTGTTAAGTTTGGAAATATTATTTCTCTTAAGCTTAGATTATTTTTGTTAACTTTTAAGTGTGAAATTGTTAAATTTAAATTTTAGATTTGTGACATTTGTTAATTGATTTTAGTTAAATAAAAGAATGTTCATTACTTCATTTTTTGCTCCTTTTTGTTTTGTTTTTTTGTTCATTTAACTAAAAAGAATCAAAATATTTTTCTTTGTACAATGTTTCTTGTATTTGATCTTTATTAGTTTGTTTTCAAAATTATTTTATTATAATTATATATCTTATCTTACTATTAATGTCAAATAAAAAGAGTGAAATTTAGAAAAAAGATAGGTTGTTAAGTATACTAATATTATTTCTTATTTAATATTATTTTAAAAATATTAATAATTATTTATGACGTATTTATGACGTCACTGGTCCGACCACTGTTGACCCAACGGTTGAACCAGTGACCCGTAACCCACTTGATTTTCCGGTTCAATGTAAGGTCCGAGTTTTAAAACATTGTCGCACACTTTCATTTACATGTTTTCTAAATTGTTTGCTAACTTGAGCGTTGGAGTCCTAATATATTATTTGCAGGTCTCCTTCTCTAATCTGCAAAATTCAAGATCCATTCCACCCAAGCCCAAAGCTGTACCCAAGAATGAGCCTTTTTAGCTCACATCAAGTGGCGCTATCTGTGGGAATACAAATTTAAGACGTGAGAGTTATGGGCATCCCTACCAACTGATCGGACAAACAAAAGGCATCTGATGTGGGGCTGATCCCCAGGCATTCCAAGTCGTCACCGATGCTTCCTTGGCTCATCCGATCGAGAGGAGGCGGGACCTTTAGGGGGTCCCCCCGAGCATATGTCAGATCTCCCCAGGGACAACACCCCCTCTGACACCTCCTTCCGATAGACTATCCCTTGGATTGCTGGCTGCCATTCAACATATGATTACCTCCGCTATCCAAGTCCATTTGCCCACGGTGGCTCCGATCCCTGTGGCGGCCAGGTTCCCCCGCTCCTTGGCACCCTTGAGGTTGCTGGTGGACAGGACGGGGATGGCAAAATGCCTCCTAGTTAGACACCCCAGGGATTACTTCAGGGCAAGCCCACATTGCCGCCCCCCCCCCTCGGGGGGAGGGAGGGAGCCCCAGCTGGAGTGCTTACAGAAGGGCTTGCAGGGCGTACAACATCGTATGATGGGAGTCCCATTGGAAGCGCCTGGCGACACCCCCTTTAGCGAGGAGGTTATGGCTGATGAGCTCCCTCTCAATTGCCGCACGACTACCATAGCCGAATATGATGGCACCATCGACCCTTAGGAACACCTCTCTAGATTCGAAAATATGGCTCTCCTTCACAAATAGAGGAGGCACGGGCCTCCAAGAGAGGGGGGCAAGGGGAAAAAGGAAGGAAACGAAGGAAGAAGGAGCTACCAAGAAACCGAAAGTTGATTTTCAGGACTGGAGGCCTCCCTTTCTTAGAAGGGGCCTCCCGTATATACTCCATTAAACGCGCCTATCTACCAAGCCCTCATGGCCGTGGAGGGAAAATGACTGCTGAACCGGCCTCAAGGGGCCCGAGAAGGTTCCACTCAGCCCAAGTCTGACAAGTTTTGTTGAATCCATAATGACTATGGACATACTACAGACGAGTGTCGGCATCTGAAGAGCGAGATAGAGCGATTGGTGCAGAATGGATATCTCCAAGAGTTCATATGCCAGGAGGAGGCTCAAGGCACGGGTCCCTATCAGAAGAAAGATTCTCATAATGGGAAGCTCCGAGTGAGGTAGGTTCTGAACTCCCCCAGTAGGAGGGTCACAAGCGGGCTCCCTCAAGGGAACCGGAGGAAAACAACCCCACAGGAAGGGGGTTATCCGCATTGATATCTGGAGTTTCTATGGGAGGCACTAGTATGGAAGGCGGCGGGGCACTCTGTCGAGAAGATATTGGAGGTAGATACTCCTGCCAATACCCCGGTCATTCAATTCACACCTAGAGAAGGACCCACCATGAATTTCTCCTATAACGATTCCTGGTAATCACTGCCAATAGCAAACTTTGAAGTCAGTCGGGTCTTTATAAACTCGGGCAGTTTGGTGGATATTTTGTTTGGGGAAGCTTATGATCAAATGCATCTGGGGAGGTCCCCTTAGAAAAGATTGACACCTCGTTATATGGATTCTCCGGAGAAAATGTGCATCCCCGGGGCTCAATTACTCTCCCCTCTCCTCGGGTCACGGATCACTGCGAAGAACGTGCTTGATAAGATTCTTGGTGGATAGCCCCTCAGCTTACAATGTAATATTGGGGAGACCTACCCAAAACACCTTCCAGACAGTCATCTCTATATTCCACATGAAAGTTAAATTTCCTATGCCAGAGGGGGTTGGGGGTGGAAGGAGACCAATTACAGTATTGGAAATGCTATGTGAGCCCACACGAATAGGCTAAAAGTGGGGGGGACCCGAGTTACCCTCGGAGGAAATTTGTAAGCATCAGGGATCAGGTTCGGTCCTAGTCTAGCAGCCTGATCGATTCGGATCCTCCTCCTCGGAGGATCTCATTGAAGAAAAAGGCCACACCAAGGTCCTACCCCGCCGAGGAATTGTTAGCTATAGAGTAAGATCCTAAGATCCAAGGAAGAGAACGAGGATCGGGTATCAGCTGGAGGGACACCTCAAAGAAGACCTAATACAATCATTACCAAAGAAAATATAGACATATTCTGCTAGTCTCCCCAGGATCTAGAGGGCATCAACCTGACTGTCATCAGGCATCATTTCAACATCGACGCTTCGAGAAAATCTATTAAACAGAAGAAGAGGTATTTCGGCCCAGATTAGGATAAGATCGTCCAGGGAGAAATAGAAAAGCTTTTAAAGACGAGGCACATCCGGAAAATACAATTCCCAAAATGGCTCTCCAATGTAGTTCTCGTCCCTAAGCTCGGAGGGAAGTGGAGAATGTGCGGGGACTTCAGATATCTTAACAAGGCGTGCCTAAAGGATTTATATCCTCTCCCCTACAATGACCAATTGGTGGACTCTACTTCTGGATCCGAGCTTCTAAGCATGATGGATGCTTCACAGGGGTATCACCAAATCATGCTAGCCCCCGAAGACCAGAATAGAGTTAGTTTCATCACATCAGCTGGAACTTTTTGTTATGTAGCTATGCCCTTCAACCTCAAGAATGTCGGAGCCACCTATCAATGCTTAGTGGATAAGATATTTCGAGCTCAAATAGGCAAAATATGGAAGTATATGTTGATGATATGCTTGTAAAAAGCAAGAAGGCCTAGGACTATATAATTGATCTAGAGAAAACATATGAAGTCCTCTGGAGATATAGATTGAAACTAAATCCTGCCAAATGCGCGTTCGATGTACGGGGCGGACGTTTCCTAGGATTCATGGTCACGAAGAGAGGAATAGAGGCTAATTCTCTCAAAATTAATGCGGTGTTAGACATAAAGGCACCCACTAACATCAACGACGTCCAACGCCTCACAAGAAGGATAGTTGCCCTTAGCCGCTTCATAGCTAAATCCGCAGGGAAGAGCCTCCCCTTCTTCAAGGTATTACGGGAGGTTAAGTACTTCAAAAGAATGTCGCATGAATTCTGAGGAGCTCAAGAAGTACTTGGTTGAGCTCCCCCTCTTGGTCATATTTACATCTACTTATCCATCACTTCCTAGGCAATAAGTTCTATCTTACTAAGGGAGGATGGGGGGAGGCAAATGCCCATATATTACGTAAGCAAAGTTCTCAATGGAATTGAAGGACATTATGGTGCTATCGAGAAAATAGCCTTCGCACTGGTAATAATCGCCCGGAGGTTGCAACCATATTTCTTATCCTATGCTGTGGGGGTACGCACTAACCACCCTGTGAAGCAAGTCTTGGGAAACCAAATACTTCAGGGCGACTCATCAAATGGGCCATAAAATTAAGCGAATACGACATAACCTACCTCTATTGGACAATAGTAAAGGCCCAGGCATTGGCTGACTTCATGTCCAAAAGTACCTTCCCTTCTTTTAGCGGTGAGCGTTGTTTGTTGCACGTGGATGAATCCTCCACCATCCAAGGCAATAGGGCGGGGTCGGTCATTACCTCCCCAGAGGGAATAGATTTGGAATTTACTGTTAAGTTCGGCTTCAAGGCCTCTAACAATGAGGCCGAGTACGAGCCCTGTCCTTAGGAATGAAAATAGTGTGGGGCACGGTGCCTAGTGGAGTACTCCGATTCCCAACTTATTGTAAAACAGGTAGATGGAAGTTATGAAGCTAAATAAGAAATCATAAAGCAATACCTCCGGCGAATTGAGATGTGGAAGCTAAAATTCGACAATTTTCCATTGGTACAAATTCCTCGAGAAGAAAATAATAAATCAATTATTTATCCAAACTTGCTAGAGAAAATGGAAGATTGTGGAACACGATATATACAAGATAACTATCTAATACCTCCTCCAGTCGGGATCTCTCTCAAAAATTCAAATTGTGCATCAAGGGGGAGACAGGTTGAAACTAGGTCGCCTCCCCGATGACCAATGGGAGGCCGCCTGCCTAAAGAAAAGGGCCAAGTGTTTCTTACTCTCTGGAGATACCCTCTACAAGAAGCCCTTCACCTATCCATTGTTGAGGTGCCTCTTCAGGAAGAAGGGTTAGGCATTCTTAGGGAAATACATGGTGGATGTTGTGGGTCAATATAGGAGGTTTGGCCCTAGCCAGCAAAGCTTTAGGGGCAGGATATTTCTAGCCTTCGTTAAGACAAGACGCCAAGTCCCTGGTAAGGGATGCGACAAATGCTAGAAACACACCTCTCTCATACACCAACCGGCCAAACCCCTCATTACGTTATTAGCCTCATGACCATTTGCCAGTGGGAAATGGATCTGGTGGGGTCGTTCCCATTGGATCTCGGGCAACAAAAGTTTATGCAAGATGGCCATCGATTATTTCACTAAATGGGTAGAGGCGGAGCCTTTCGCTCACATCACCGAGGGAGAGGTTATGAAGTTTATTTAGAAAAACATAGTTTGTCATTTTGGGATTCAGTTCCAGGAGCAAAAAATCCAAAACTGGTGTCAAGGACTACGTATCAAATACAAGTTTACTTCTGTGGCCCACCCGTATGCCAACAAGCAGGTCGAGGTCACTAATTGAACCCTTGGCTAGAGAATTAAGAAAAGATTGGGCAAGGCCGGAGGTAATTGGGTTGAATAATTATCCAGCGTTTTGTGGGCATATTGAACCACCCTAGAAATCTCGTTCTCCTTGGTATGTGGAACAGATACGTGATCCCAACATAGGTAGGCATGTCCTCTCATAGAGTCATGTGCTATTCCGAGGAGGATAACAACACTTTGCTCAAAGAAAACCACGACCTCATTGAGGAGTTAAGGGAAAAAGCTTTCGCTTGGATGCAAAGGTACAAAAGTGTAATAATGATCAAGGCGCACAACTGCCTAACCAGGCTTCGAGATTTCCATGTGGGCAACCTAGTGCTTCGGAGGGTAGATGCATCCAAGTTAGTAGGGAAGTTAGATCCCACATGGGAAGGAGCGTATAAAGTTAAAGGCGTCTTGGGCCATGGAGCCTACGAATTAGAAGACAGATAGGGTTATCCCCTTCTGTGACCCTGGAATGTGCACAACCTCCGAAGGTTCTTTCCCTAACAAGATCTGTTAGGACATAACCCCCTCAGAAATATGCTCTGCCAGGACAGAGCCTTCTCATAAATAAGGTATGTCAAGACAGAGCCCTCTAAAAAATAAGCTCTGCCATGACAGAGCCTCTGCAGAAATAAATTCTATCCCCAGAACAGAAAGTTCTGCCACCAGGTCAAAATACTACTTTATATTAATTTATCCTTTAACATTTGTCAATGGTGAAAATACTTCAGGAACAAAGAAAGGCCATCGTACAATAAGGTTAAAGCTTCTTAGGCGCCTTTTTTTTTTTTTTAATCACAGGTAACTGTTCTTTCGCTATAACCCCTTTGAGAGGCAAAGGGTGCAAAATAATGGTGTAATACATTCAGGTATGCATGTAAACTCACCATTCACTCTTTTCTTTAAAAACTTCCCTACACTAGGTGGAGTAACCCCAATCCCTGCTTCGGGAGCAGACACTCTCCTACAAAGATAAGCCTTGCTTGTAAACAGGCATTTTAGCATAAGAGAAGCCCTGTTCCAATACATGCATCTAATCTAAGCAGAACCCAGTCATATACTGGCCACATAAAAGGTTTTCCTAACCATTCTAATCATCACTCTGTGAGTTCAAATTATTGATTTTGTTGCCTTTAATAGGGGTATGGAAAGCGGATTTGAGAACCACTCCCAAAGCTAATACACATGTATAAGTAGGGAATCACAACACTTAGAAAGACCCTGCAAAGAGAGAAGGAGCAAGTAAAGATAACAGAATTAATTGAGGACTGCAAGCCCTAATCAAGGCAGTAAAGGAAAACAGGCATGGCATAAAGGTCCCCCAACCAAACTTACTGGGGGAGGAAGATAGCAACAGTAAACAAAATTTTCGTCCCACCTTTGGTGGGGGAATAAGAACAAGAATAAAATTGTTTATAGGGAAAGGGGGTATATATTAGTCGTCCTTCCCCACAAACGAGACCTTCTCTTCCCCTTCTTCTAGGGGATTTTCCTCAACCGGGGGGTAGCGGTCTCAGCAGGCAGCTCTCTTGGGATGGCAATAACAGGCTCTGGGATAGGCTCCTTTAAGGAGACGATCAGAAGAGGAGCTGGGGAGTTCTGCACCTCCTCCATGATAGTATCAATTATGTTGTCCAACTACTCATTTGAGAAGAAGTTGCTAGATATGTCATTCAAAAACTTGAAGATTGGGGTAAGAACATCGAACAACCTAGTCATTTTGTTACCTAAAATCGTCGGGGGAGACTCGACTACTAGGGCAGGAGCAACAAGAGGATCATGAGCCCTCTCCAAAGCCATATCAAAGTCCAAGATGGAAGCCTCCACACCGGCTGGAGGATATCTATGAGCCGCAAACTGCTCCTGGTAGGGTCTAAAGCCATACTCTAGGAAGGGCCCAATAATGCGCCCCACCTCCTTTTTGAAGTCCTCTGACTTCTCGTACTCCAGCAGACGGCTCTGCCAGTAAGCCTCCAAGAATTGGCAGCCCTCGGCCGTCTCAGGAAAGTTCCAAGAGGCCTGCTCCCTTGCTTTAGCCAAAGCTGCAGACTGGTTCTCGGTCATAACCAACAACTGCTGCTGCAGCTCGTTCTATGTTATCCTCTACTGTTTGGGCCTTCTCCTCAGCTGCCTGAGCCCACTCTTGAGCTGCCTTTTTACCCTATTTCGCTTTAGTCACCTCCACAGCCAGGCGCCCTACCTTCTCCTCCAGTGTCTTCCTCTGACCATCTGAGGGAGGAGGAGGTCGAACTTGGGGCTTGAAAGACCTCCCTTAGCACTATAGTCGCCTGAAAAATAAGAGATCAATAATTAATCACCAAAGCAAGTAGCAAGGGAGGGGGCACAACATTACCTTACCATGGTAGCTAGAGAGAAGTCCCAACAGATCCTCAGGGGCTGTGGAGGATAAAGCGCATCTGTCTTTAGGGAGTAGAGCCCCTTTTATAAAGTCCGTAGCAAAAGAGGCCCTTCCTTCCTGCTCTAACACAATAGATTGGTAGGAGTACATGCCCCACTCCGGTATAAATCGCTGGCGCTGGGGGTGGGGGGGAAATAATTTAAATATTGTTAAAAAATAAAACTTTACCAAAATACCGCATAATGAAAAGTGTTAAATTTTTATGCAAAACCGATAACTCAACAAGCGGTTTTGGAAAAACAAACAAAAAAAAGAATTTCACAAAAACAAAGAAGAACCGCTTATGTTCGAAGCAGTTCTCCTGTCACGCAAATTCGTTTATTTGTCGGCGGTTATGCATGAGAAGGAAAAATTTTATTTATTTTTTCTTAAAACCAAAAAAATTATTATGTTTAAAAAAATTAATAAATTTTATTTTGACCTAATTTATTTTTTAGTAAATTACGTCAAGCTCCCATGATATTTGATATAATTACAAATACACTCTCGTTGTTTGAGAAATTATAGTTATCCTCTTGATAATAACATCCATCCAATAATTGATATATTCTTCTAGTTCAGTTTAAACATTATTTAGTATTAAAATTTAATTAAAATATCATGTAGTAGATGTGAAAAAAATATTAAGTTTATTATTAATTAGTAATTAAAATTTTAGGATTTTGTATGGTGTGTCAATTCTTTGTACACAACACAATATTAATAAAATAGTGTAATTACTCTGAGTAAAAATTTTTTTGAGGTTAGTGTATTTTCTTCCCTATTTACTATATGTATATTTAATTAGATTTTGGTATTAAGTAATACTTAAACAGAAATAATTTTGGGATGAATTTTATTATCAGGAGGGTAATTGTAATTTTTCAAACAACGAGGGTATTTGTAATTGTATCAAACATTAAGGGCATGTTTACTTTCTTGGATGTGATTATGATGTGATAGATTAATAAATGATATTGTTTGGGATAAATGGTTGTAGAATATATAATATTTTGTGTACTTGCTATGATATATTGTATGATTATTTAATATCGTGTTTACTAGAAATTGTATTAATTTGTAATTTTAGAAAGATATGAATTATATGACTAAAATGCCCGTAGAAGAAAAACATATATTTGGGTCAAAATATCTAGGTCGAAACATATATTTTTACCAAATCTGTCTTTTGCTGAGAAGTGCTTTCTTCTCACACACAAATGAATGTGCACACAATTAATTAAAAATTTAATTTTTATTTTTAAAATATATTTTAATTGGATAAATTAAAAATATTAAAAAAGAAATAAAAAACAAGTTATAAAAAGATAAATATTTGTGGAAGTTTAAAGTGAAAATTCAGAGTTAGAGAAATAAAAGATTTGGTGAGATAATATTGAAAAAAAATATAATCACAGACCAAATATTTGTAAACACCAAAACTCTCCTCCTCAAAAGTTAATAACATTCATTCAATTTTTTCTACAATTGAGGGTATTAAAGTAAATATTATACCCAACACAAGGGTTATATTGACCAAAGAACAAATAATAATTTGGATCAATTTTTGGATTATTTGAATACCACCTCAAAAGGTGGTATTCAAATCATCCATTTTATCCTACACTATAACGGACCGCCAAATTAATCAAGGGCCCATGTTTTTGCAAGTAAACATGGATTTAGGGGTGATTGGGCTATCAATCAAGCCCAATCATGTGTAGTAAACATGGCCTAAGGAGCTTGATGTCATTACCCAAAATAAATTGAGTCAAAATAAAATTATTTGATATGAAAGTTCTCCAATTTTCCTAAAAATAACAAATTAGGTTTTTTGGTGTTCAAGACAAAAGAATAAATTAATATTTTTCTTTATTTTCGTATCATGCAAAATAAATAAATTGGGACACATGCATGGTTGCAGGTTCATTGAAAAATTGGCATATGAACCATGGAAAATTGGGGCAGACTTTATTGGTACAAAGCTGCAGCAAAGCTGCTGAAGGTGTTAGCAGCTTTGTACCATGTTTTAATTTATTTATTTATTTTAATTCAAAACTGCTTTTTGTTAGAATGGTTTTGCATAAAATTTTAACAATTTTGAAATTATGGTATTTTTGTAATTTTTTTTGACAATATTAAAATAATTTTACCGAGGAATTGGTGATCTAGTGAGAAGGATGAGGGGGGATAGGAGAAGTAGTAGCCCCTAAGCTAGTGGATAGTTGAAGAGGGACAACCGAGGAAAAAGCCCCCTTAGCCCTCTTAGAAGAGTTCTGAGGGGCGGAGGAGTCACGGCTCCCCCGAGAGTCACCGGAGGCAGGGGTCCTCTTAGAAGGCCTACTAGGGGGGTTCGCCTGTCTCCCCCGGAGCTGCTATGGGGACCGCCTCGCAAGTACTTACTGAACATGATTCTCTCTGTGATAAAGCAAAACAGCAATATGTTAGCACCGATTGACCAAATCAGGAATAATGAAATATCTTAACATGTAAAGCAGTAAATACCTAGTGGCTCCTCCAAGGGGACCACTTTGGGGCTGAGGCGAAAGTAAGACAGGAGCCTCTCTTCTATCAACCTATGGAAGTCATAAAGATGAGAGTTAGGTTCGTCAAGGAGAGCTGTTAGGGCTGCTGACTGGTCAAAAATGGAGAAGAAAACTAAAGGGGGGAGATAGTATACCATCGATGAGGAAATGCCCAAGGGGCAGGAGGAAGGACGTAGAAAAACCTACCCCTCCATAACTTAGGGGCTTTGGGAGTAGGAAAGAATTGCACCCCCTGTTGGGGGGAGAAATGGAAAACCCCTGGTTTTGATCTTTTCAACTGAAAACAAGACAAGAAATCTTGACCCGTGGAAAGAAGACCATTATATTTAAAACCATGGAAAATAGACCAGGGGGCGGAAAGAGTTTGGGGCTAGTTGGTCTAGGGGAACCGCGAAAGTGCTGGGAACATCCTCATAGAAGGGATGAAAGGGAAATCGATGGCCGGCTTTCAACTGAGCCATAAAGAAACACAAATAGTTAGGGGCAGGAAGGTCTAGTTGGTTGTCAAGCGAAGGAATAAGAACGACAAAGTCAATCGGGATACCATATTCCTCAATAAGCTGTTAAAGGTCAGAAAGATGGAGCGAGGAAGGGACACCTCCAGGAGGATAAGGCCGGTCGCCCTCTCCCCTTCCCCACAGACGTAAGAGGTTCTACCTCCTTGCTGGGGGAGGAGTCAGCCACTTCCTCCTCCTCTTCGTCCGTAGCGGCATCGACTTCAGAAGGTTCATCCCATAGGCGGCGTTGCTCCTTCGCCGCCTTTCTTAGACTCCACCTATGAGCCCTTTCGTGTGGGGGAGGACCAGAACCCGACCCTCCAGAGTTGGCTTCATAGGGATCCTCGTTTGATGGATGCTCCCCAATCAGTCTTACAGACTCATCTAAAGATGCCATTTTTTTTTCAAGAAAGAAAACAATACTGAAAGAAAGGAAGAATTACAAGAAAACAGGAAAGGAGGAAAGTCACTTACGAAGGGCAACGATAAAAGACGAAAGGTAATCGACCAAATAACTTCTCTTTTCAAATCGTGGGAGGGAAAATCAGAAAGGAGTGAGTATGGAAGAGGAGTTAAATGGAATACGATAAGTCTAAGGATTCGATCACTCACGGACATGCGTAACCACCCATTATTTGGCAGTACCAAATAGGGTGGTTATAAAAGGGGGCAGTTTATTGATAATCCCCCCTTCCCCACGCAAAAGGTGTTAGCCACGCGCCCCGAAATTGAGGCGCCGCATGCCACAGTCATTAAATCACCTCTGACATCCTTCCTTCATCCGAGAAGGTTGTTTCCTTTAACTTATAGATAAAGACTGCTAGTATTCAATAGGATCTGTTACTCTAAGAAGGAGGGCTGAGGCTTCCTCCTTCTCAGAGTGGGGAACTGAATGGTGTGCCCAAATTTAGCAAGCCCAAAATAAAAGAAGCAAGCCTGGTCCAAGGAGGATCACCGCGGCCCAAGGAGCTAGGCCCCCACATTTTCCAATAGGTCTAAGAGAGACCCAAATTGTTAACTTCCAATAAGGCCTAATTAAGAGCCCTCCAGAGCCACGACAACAGTCTAATAAGCGGGGGCGTCCCAGTTACCATCCCAGGGGGATGGATACACAGGTTCCAAGAGAACTTCGAGCCTGAAATTATTCATCCTTATCCAGGAACGCCAACCACCCCTATTTCCGAAGAATTGGATATCTAAGGATCATGAGACCCCTTTTCGCCCGCCTCTCGAGAGTCTTCAGGAATCCGGACTTTTCATGCCATAAGGACTCCTCTGGCTCATCTCCTATAAATACATGTTTTTAGTCCTAAAATGGGTCACACATTCTTGAACTCTTAATATGCATTTATCTTGTGATCCAACGGCTTCCCCAATTCTTTCAATTCAATGCACGCTTTCATTATAGTTTTTCAAAATTATTTGTTAACTCGAGCATCGAAGTGCTAACATATTTTTTGTAGGTCTCGTTCCCTGATCTACAGAAATCAAGATCCATTCTACCCAAGCCCAAAGCTACATAAAAAAATGAGGCTTTTTTAGCTTGCATCACAATGTATTTTCCAAAAAAAATAAAAAATCCGTCATCATGATTTTCATAACTATCTTTTCGTAGTTTTTTTCTCATGTTATGTGCCAAAAATAGCTTGGCCCCACGGGGGGGCCCAAAAATGTGTGAAGGCCCGGTTGAAGAACAAATTGTTAAGGCCCAAAGAAGAAATCCCAAAGTTGCTTAATATACCAAACTTGTAGATAAATAAAGCCTCAGAATCTGGGGCTCAGCGTATGGATGATCCGGACTAGACCCTTTGGATGCCAAGGTGGCATCGCATGCCTCAGTGGTAAGGAAAAGTCTGACTTGGCCTCCTAGGTGGAATCCAGATGGATGAAGCCAAGTCAGCCACAACACTTACGCGCAAGAAGGATAGGATAAGTGTGACGCCCACAAGTTTTTATACATAATTATGGGGTTAATTGGTAATTATTTAAGAAATTTAATTAATTAGTAGATATATTATAGATTAAATTGTGATCATATTAAGACTTGAACAGAGTGAATTGGAGCTTTATATAATATTTGTGAGCAAATTATATTAATCAAAAAATTAGAAAGGAGGTAATGGGTATTTTGAAAATGTTTATTAAAATTCAAAAAAAAATAATAATAAAAAGGCGGATAAAGATGGGTGTTGACACACCCATCTGTTTTCTTTATAAACGCACACACACACACACTCTACAATAAACACACACACACACACACAATTCGGCGACAAACAGGTACGAAATTTTTTAATTTTAATTAGTTTTAATTTATATAATTATATTATTTAATAAGTGCATTTATTAAATATTATTTATACTACTCAATTTAGTGTTTAACCGGAAAATTTTATGAATTTGAGTATTTATAATTAGTGCCTGGTTAAATGTCTCAATTGAATTAGGGGTGTTATAATTAATGGCTTAAACTGCTTAATTTACTAGATTTAATAATTTCTACAATTGATTGGCTTAGTTTAATCAGGTTGAAAATTTTATTTGAGAAATATTATAGAATTATATATGAAAATGTTACATCTACTAAAAATGAGTATATATGTTTTGGTGATAAATGAAATCCAAAATGGTTATTCAGAATGGTAGTTATAATAGGATGAGGGGTTTAATGAAATATTGAGAGATTGGTGAAAAATATACATAAATACTATTTAATATTTTATTTAGAAATTGACATTCTAGATATTAATTATACGCATTATACCTTATGATAGGACACGGGGATAAAGTAGAGGATCGAACGACTTCATATCTGCTAACTAAATCTGTATAAGATCGAGGTAAGTAAATAATTAGTACTATCTATATATGTGTTCTTTCTTTGTGATACTATCCTTATGTAAGTCTGTGATTTGTGCGAGAATTATTCATTTTGAATTTTATGAGTTATTCGTCATTTGAATTGATTAATGTGGTGAAAGTGAAATGACGAAATGTATTGAGATGTTTTATTGTTGAATGATGTGTTGTTGGTGCTTGTCAATGATAATATGCTGGGATGGGCTATTACTTGACTAGTTGGCTTACAAGAATGGTGATATGTGGAATCGAGGGAGTGATGGAAATTAAATGTAATTATGATATGAATACCCCTTGATATCATTGAATAGCTTATGTGGCAAAATAAAATGAAAAGAGCTATGATGCAATGTGAAAAGAGCTATGATGCGAAATGAAAGAGCTTTGATGCGAAATGAGATTGATGAGCCTGTGTGGCATGCCAAGGGGATTCATGTATATGTTTATAATGCATGGTGAGGTTGAGTTGGTGGAGAAAAACACTATATCACCTTTCTGGCAAGCCAACTAGGATAATACGAGTTTGATTGATTGTCTAATCATGAGATGATTACATGGAGTAATGAACTGAAATGTGCTTGATTAAATTGATTATATATTATACACGTTGCTTATGTTGTCTTGTTGAAACTATATTTGAGGTGCGTATATAGTTGGTGCCGATTGTTTACTTATTGAGTTGCAGGCTCATCCCTCTGCTAACATTATTCAGGTGTAAATTTTGCTGTGCCTATTCATGATTATTAGGTCCACGTTTTGCATTCCCGTCAGGTCGGGCCAATATGCAGTTTCCTCCTCATTGTAAATAGAAATAGAAGTCTCATTTTAGATTAAAAGCGAGAATGGCATGTGAACTAACTATAACGGTTCCATTTTTGACGTACTTGATATATATATATATATATGTGATTTTGTGGATGAGATGATAGATATGGTTGTTGAGATTTTTAGGCTACGTATAATTATACTTAGCAGGGACTGTATTATGTGCATAATTACATATATAATCCGGGTTTACATTAAGTGATATTTAGGAAAGATATAGTCATAGTGCCGTTAGAGGGTGCTACATTTGGTGGTATCAGAGCAGGGATTAGATTCTCTGGGGTATTTGATGATATGTGGTATTATACGTGAAAAATATATTACGAGTCTAATTATACATGTGAATTTCATATAGGATGGAAGCATCAGGTGAAAACGCTGCTAGCCCAACTGAGTCATTAGAGTCTGTACAGGGTCATGATCATGCATCTGAACATCAGGGGTTAGAAGCCCCGAATAGAAACGTTCCCCAACTAGAAGTGAATCCATTTTATGCAACAATTCCTAGACTTTATACAGAGGATGGCTCCACCACCACAACCTCAACCACAAGATGTAGTCATTGATAAAAACTATGAAATAGTTATAAGGTAGGGTGCGAAGGTATTTGTTGGTACAACTGATCCTGCAGAAGCAGAAGAATGGTTGAGAAATACGAAAAAGAGTTCTAGACAGAATTGAATGCACTTCTGAACAAAAGTTGAGGTATGCGGTGTCTTTATTGGAGAAAGATGTGTTAGATTGGTGGGAAACTGTTCCAGGGAGTAGGAATCGACCAATCACTTTAACATGGAATGACTTCTTGAGAGAATTTGCTGAGAAATACACTCCACTGGTCTACAGAAACCGTAAGAAAGTTGAATTTCTTGAGTTAAAGCAAAATGATTTGTCTATCGCTGAGTATGAGTTGCAATTTGTGAGGCTGTCAAAATATGCTCCAGAAGAGGTAAGTACTGATGAATTGAGGTGAGACTGATTTGAAAGAGGCCTGAGGCTTGAGATACGAGAGAAGATAGCAATCAAACCTCCGAGTTACAGTGCACTTTTGGAAGCAGCATTGAGAGCTGAAGAGACATCCATAGAAAGGAATTCTGCTGAAGCTAAATGGAAGAAGTGGACAGGTAATCCTAACTTTACAGGTGGGCCAAGCGGTGTAGTTTCTTTTAAGAGTTCTAGTTTTCAGAGAGGTGGGTACAAAGGCCGAGGAATGAGTCAAACTAATAGGTCTCCATCAGTGTCGTCAAGTAGAGGCGGGTCTACCTTAGTCGGATTTGGGGGAAGACAGGGTCCAACCAGATCGTTTAGTGGAAGGTCTATTCCCTCGTGCACGAATTGCAGTAGAAAACACACCGGTGAATATTGGGGAGTCCAGCCAATCGTGTGTTATCGTTGCCACCAACCAGGGCATATTGTCAGGGATTGTCCTACGTGGAGAGTTGACGCCAGTGGCTCTCAAATTTCAGGACCAAGTAGTGTGGGGGAAAATTTGCAATGGGTTAGTACAAATAGGGGTCGAGGAAGAGGTGGTCGAGGTAGCGGGACTGTTTCTACAACATCGACTGGACAAAGTAGTCAGTTTCAGCCACAAGCAAGGGTGTATGCCATCACCAGGGAACAAGCTCCTACTGCACCTGAGGTTATTACTGGTTCCTTTTCTATATGCAATTCTGGTGCGCATGTGTTAATTGATCCAGGATCTACTTGTTCATTTATATCACATGATTTTGCATCACGTGTGCATGCTAGTATTGAACCGTTAGGGCATGACTTATATGTATCTATGCCTGCTGGTGGGGTTATACTTGTTAACACAGTAGTGAGATCTTGTCCAATAGTAGTGGATAGTATCACACTATATGCAGATTTGGTTGTGATAAACCTTAGGGAGTTTGACGTTATTCTGGGGATGGATTGGTTATCTAGTAATCATACTTTGGTGGACTGTCAAACAAAAGAGGTGGCTGTAGAAATCAATGGGCAGATGAAGACGGTTATAGTGGGAGAAAGAAAAGTTATACCTAACTATTTAATTTCTGCTATGGCTGCTTTTAATTTAATTAAAGAAGGGTGTGAAGTATATCTAGCTAGTGTACGTGATACTACGAAGGTCAGTCCGGGTGTGTCAGATGTTCCAGTAGTTAGGGAATTTTCTGATGTTTTTCCAGAAGAATTACCAGGGTTACCACCTCATCGAGAAGTGGATTTTGAAATAGAAACTATTCCTGGGGCAGCACCTATCTTGATTGCACCATATAGAATGACTCCACTTGAACTGAAAGAATTAAAAAAGCAATTAGAAGAATTACTGGATAAGGGGTTTATACGACCAAGTATTTCACCTTGGGGAGCACCAGTGTTATTCGAAAAGAAGAAGGATGGGAGTATGAGATTATGTGTTGATTATAGACAGTTGAATCGGATCACAATTAAGAACAAGTATCCTCTGCCACGGATAGATGATCTGCTTGACCAACTGAAGGGTGCAACAGTGTTTTCTAAAATTGACTTGAGATCAGGGTATTGGCAATTGCGGATCGAAGAAGGTCTATTCTAAAGACAACTTTTCGAACCAGGTATGGTCATTATGAATTTGTTGTTATTTCATTTGGGTTAACGAATGCCCCTGCTGCTTTCATGTCGTTGATGAAGAAAACCTTACAACCATTCCTTGATCAATTTGTGATTGTGTTTATTGATGATATTCTGATATACTCTAACAGTCATAATGAACATGAACAACATTTAAGGACAACTTTACAAATCTTGAGAGAAAAGCAACTGTATGCTAAATTTAGCAAATGTGAATTTTGGATGGAGGAGATTGCTTTCTTAGGGCATGTTGTTTCAAAGCAAGGGGTACAACCTGATCCGACAAAAGTTAAGGCTATTTTAGAATGGGAGCCACCTAAAAATGCATCGGAAGTTCGAAGTTTTCTGGGATTGCCTGGGTATTATAAAAGATTTGTAAAAGACTTCTCTTTGATTGCAAAACCTCTGATAAATTTGTTAAAGAAGAATGCGCCGTTCAACTGGAATAACACGTGTGATCAGAGTTTTGGGGAGTTAAAGAGAAGACTTACCTCAGCACCTATTCTGGCATTACCATCTGGGAATGGAGGATATGTGGTGTATACTGATGCTTCAGGGCAAGGACTCGGATGTGTTTTGATGCAGCATGAAAAGGTTATAGCTTATGCTTCGAGGCAGTTAAGGCCGCACGAATTGAACTATTCGACCCATGATCTAGAATTGGCAGTGATTGTACATGCATTGAAAATCTGGAGGCATTATCTGTATGGAGAGATGTTTAAGATATTTACAGATCATAAAAGTTTAAAGTATATTCCAACACAGAAAGAGTTGAATTTGAGGCAAAGAAGGTGGATCGAGCTGTTGAAGGACTACGATTGTACTATTGATTATCACCCCGAAAAAGCAAATGTAGCTGCAGATGCTTTGAGTAGAAAGACGGTGGACCAACTAGCAAGTATGATTTGCTATAATGTGGAATATTTAGCTGCCCTCAGAGCAATGAATGTGAGTTTTAGCGTTGGTGATGATCTTTTACTTGCCACTCTTCAAGTGAAGCCTTCCCTTAGGGACAAAGTTAAGAATGCACAGAATAGTGATCCGTACTTGCAGAAAATGAAAGCCAAAGCACAAGAAGGAAAGAACGATCAATATGTAATACAGGAAGATGGTATGTTATTAAATGGGAAGCGTATTTGTGTGTCGAATGTAGAGGAATTGAGAACGGAGATCATGCACGATTAGCACTATGCACCGTATGCTATGCATCCTGGCAGTACCAAGATGTATAGAGATTTGAGACCCTACTACTGGTGGTCAACAATGAAGAAAGATGTCGAAGAGTTTGTGGCTAAATGTTTAACTTGTCAGCAGGTTAAAATAGAACACTAAGCACCAACCGGTAAGCTTCATCCTTTATCTATACCTGAATGGAAATGGGAAAAGATTACTATGGATTTTGTCATTGGATTACCACGTACGTTCAAGAAACATGATGCTATTTGGGTGATCGTGGATAAATTGAATAAATCGGCTCACTTTTTGCCAGTAAGACAAAATGATTCTTTGGATAAGTTGGCTAAGTTGTATGTTTCGGAAATTGTGAGATTACATGGGGTTCCTACTTCTATAGTCTCCAACAGAGATCCTCGGTTTGCGTCTCATTTTTGGGGAATCTTGCAAAGGGCATTAGGTACAAGCTTGCACTTCAGTACGACATTTCATCCTCAGACAGATGGACAATCAGAAAGGACCATTCAAACGTTAGAGGATATGATGAGAGCCTGCGTAATTGAGTTTAGAGGAAACTGGGATGATCATTTACCACTGATGAAATTCGCATATAATAACAGTTTTCATTCTAGTATTGGTATGGCTCCGTATGAAGCTTTGTATGGAAGAAAATGTCGAAGTCCAATATGTTGGGATGTTGAGGGATTAAGACAACTTGAAGGGCCTGAATTAGTCCAAGAAATAGTGGATACGATACAAATAGTTAAAAAGTGTCTGAAGGCAGCACAAGATCGTCAAAAGAGCTATATAGATAAACATCGCAGAGAGATGGAATATGAGGCGGGAGAAAAGGTTTTTTTGAAAGTATCACCATGGAAGGGAATCTTAAGATTCGGTAAACAAGGGAAGTTGAGTCCAAGATATATTGGACCATATGAAATCATAGAGCGAATCGGACCACTAGCTTATCGGTTAGCATTACCAACAGAGTTATCTCAGATACATGATGTATTCCATGTGTCCCTGCTACGGCGATATCGATCTGATCCTAGTCATATCTTGCGTGAACCAGAGATAGAAATATCAGGGGGATTAACGTACGTAGAAGAACCAATAGAAATTTTGGATCGGAGTATAAAGAAGTTGAAGAATAAAGAAATACCAATGGTGAAGGTAAAATGGAGTCATCACTCTCCCAGAGAAGCCACTTGGGAGGTTGAGGAGAGTATGAGAGAGAAGTATCCATATTTATTCTCTGAGTCGGTACGTTAATCAAATTTCGGGGACGAAATTTATATTAGGAGGGGAGAATTGTGACGCCCACAAGTTTTTATACATAATTATGGGGTTAATTGGTAATTATTTAAGAAATTTAGTTAATTAGTAGATATATTATAGATTAAATTGTGATCATATTAAGACTTGAACGGAGTGAATTGGAGCTTTATATAATATCTGGGAGCAAATTATATTAATTAAGAAATTAGAAAGGACGTAATGGGTATTTTGAAAATATTTATTAAAATTCAAAAAAAAATAATAAAAAAGTGGATAAAGATAGGTGCTGACACACCCACTGTTTTCTTTATAAACACACACACACTACAATAAACACACACAACACATACTAAACACACACACACACAATTCGGCGACAAACAGGTACGAAATTTTTTAATTGTAATTAGTTTTAATTTATATAATTATATTATTTAATAAGTGTATTTATTAAATGTTATTTATACTACTCAATTTAGTGTTTAACCGGAAAATTTTATGAATTTGAGTATTTATAATTAGTGCCTGGTTAAATGTCTCAATTGAATTAGGGGTGTTATAATTAATGGCTTAAACTGCTTAATTTACTAGATTTAATAATTTCTACAATTGATTGGCTTAGTTTAATCGGGTTGAAAATTTTATTTGAGAAATATTATAGAATTATATATGAAAATGTTATATCTACTAAAAATGAGTATATATGTTTTGGTGATAAATGAAATCCAAAATGGTTATTCAGAATGGTTGTTATAATAGGATGAGGGGTTTAATGAAATATTGAGAGATTGGTGAAAAATATATATAAATACTATTTAATATTTTATTTAGAAATTGACATTCTAGATATTAATTATACGCATTATACCTTATGATAGGACACGGGGATAAAGTAGAGGATCGAACGACTTCATATCTGCTAACTAAATCTGTATAAGATCGAGGTAAGTAAATAATTAGTACTATCTATATATGTGTTCTTTCTTTGTGATACTATCCTTATGTAAGTCTGTGATTTGTGCGAGAATTATTCATTTTGAATTTTATGAGTTATTCGTCATTTGAATTGATTAATGTGGTGAAAGTGAAATGACGAAATGTATTGAGATGTTTTATTATTGAATAATGTGTTGTTGGTGCTTGTCAATGATAATGTGCTGGGATGGGCTATTACTTAACTAGTTGACTTACAAGAACGGTGATATGTGGAATCGAGGGAGTGATGGAAATTTTAAATGTAATTATGATATGAATACCCCTTGATGTCATTGAATAGCTTATGTGGCAAAATGAAATGAAAAGAGCTATGATGCGATATGAAAGAGCTATGATGCAATGTGGAAAGAGCTATGATGCGAAATGAAAGAGCTTTGATGCGAAATGAGATTGATGAGCCTGTGTGTAGATTTTGCTGTGCCTATTCACGACAACTAGGTCCACGTTTTGCATTCCCTTCAGGTCGGGCCAATATGCAGTTTTCTCTTCATTGTAAATAGAAATAGAAGTCTCATTTTGGATTAAAAGAGAGAATGTCATGTGAACTAACTATAACGGTTCCATTTTTGACGTACTTGATATATATATATATATGTGTGATTTTGTGGATGATATGATAGATATGGTTGTTGTGATTTTTAGGCTACCTATAATTATACTTAGCAGGGACTGTATTATGTGCATAATTACATATATAATCCGGGTTTACATTAAGTGATATTTATGGAAGATATAGTTGTAGTGATGTTAGAGGGTGCTACAATAAGGCCCCCTCGCCCTTATCCGCACTAGATAAAGACCTCATCTGAAGATCTTTCCTCAACCTCCTTCGGATTCTTAGGAGGCGTACCCCCTTGAAACCATGAGAGGGCGCAGACGTTGCATTCTGAGAAGACCTATGGTCATCTCTCGCAACTGCCTTCCCCGAGATTGAGGGGAATGAGACCCCTCACCCATACAAGTACTTCCTCTATAAATACCGCCCCCGTAAGCCGATATAGGTAACAAATTTTTACCCTCTCAAGCTCATAAACTGCTCACATTACTGCAAAACATACTTTGTGATGTGAGCTAAAAGAGCTCGTTCTTGGGCTTGAATGGGTGAACCTTGAATTTTTGCAAGCTATGGAAAGGGGACTTGCAAAAAAAAGTGTTAGCACTCTGACGTTCAAGTCAGTAAGCAGTTTTAGGAGAATAAATTTGAATAAAGCAATAGAACGGTAAGATTTCATGAAAAATGAACATAAAATGAACTTGGTGCAAGTCGAGAGCATAAATTCGTGGGTTAGAATGCTGAGAAAAAATATTACTTGTGCCGACCTAGTGGACCGGTATTTATAAGGGAAAACCCATGGTTGGGAAGGACTTCTCGTTGACATGGACTCTAGAAGGGCCAAATACCGGCCTCCCTAGACTTTTGCCGCATCTGGAGTCCTAGAAAGTACGATGGCGGTTGGAGGAGTCTTGTAAGGATGAGGATAAAGCCGGGGCAACCCTTATCCAGACTTCTTGGTAGGCTTGGGTCTCTACCTTGAGCCTCTCTGATTGGGCTCCTATCCTCCGTCTGGGCTGAGCCTTTCCTCCGCTGGGGAGAGGCCTGACTGGTCTTCCCCTGAGCTGGATCGATGTTCCTTTTGGGCCATCTCTAAGGGTGCGCGGGCTTTTATGTGAGGCTTTGGTATTTCTTCTTGGGCTCCCAAGCACCTCTTTGGGCCTTTAGACCTTGTGTTTAGGCCAAGCGTTTTAGTATGTAGCAATCAGTCCCCCCCACTCTGGGGGGCGGGGGGGGGGGGGGGGGTTCACTATCGTTCCTACTCAAAGTAGCAGCTTTATGAGGGAGCAAGGACAAAGGGGGTTTGTCTTTCCTTCCTTCACAGTTGGTCCCAGGCGGCCTTTCTTCCTTGCTAAGGGAAGCGTAACAGTTGTCTAAGCTATGAGAGTCTTGCGTCCGACTTCTCATGATGGCTGGGACTGCCTTTATATCAGGCTAGAGCATAGGTCTTCATAGAGGCTACACGAGCGGCGGCCACGTGCCATTAGAAGAGGACAGTTACCGATAACTACACACGTCAGTTAGTTTTCTGCTTGGTAACCGCCCAATGAGGAATGGTTATTTACACGTTCCCTGGGTAACTGCATCCTTCCCACGTTCTCTTCCCTCGATCGTGTTATTACCCCTTCTCACTCCATTCTTCCACTTTCCCATGTTTTTGCAAGAGGAAACTACAACTTTATACGTTCTTCCACTATCTCTGTAAGTTCATCTTCCTTGCTTTAGGATTTTTTTTTTTTTTTTTTGCAAAAATGTCTTCTTCTACCCTTTATGATGAGTCCATCCGATTTATGGGAAAATGGGTTTAGGGCGATGATTCCTCCGAAGCATCCTCTATGGGCATGGGCCCTAGTTCTTCAACCTTTTGAGGTTGCAGGAGGTGGAGCCTAAGGACCTTGTCCCGAGCTCCTTGACGGCTGGTTGATGAGGAGGACGAAGTGTCGGATGAGGGAGAGAGTTTGACCGGGAGGAGAGGTCTTCCTCCGGAGAAGAGAGAGATGGGCCATCGGAGGCAGAAGAGGTGGGGGGAGAGGAGGAAAGGGAGGCGAGTCCGGCCCTGTTGGACAGGGCTTCCTTCTTTCGGGCCTCTGATGCTTCTCGTCTGCGGGAGGAGTATGGTATTCCCCAGGTTACAATTTATGTCCCTTCTTCGTATAGTTCGCCAGACCTCCCTCTGCCCGGGTGTTTTTGTTTTTATTGGGCCTAGTTGAAGGCCGATCTTAGGTTCCCCATTCCTTTCTTTTATCATGATGTTTCGAGATTGTTTAGGGTTTCTATGAACCAGCTAGCCCCTAACTACTTCCAGCTTCTTGCGAGTTTTGCTCCGATCTTCGTGTATCATAGTTGGCCCATAATCGGATAGAACTTCTCTTTTTGTTTTCAGTTGAAGAAGTCAGAGCCTTGTACCTTCCATTTCTTCCCTCGAGGGGGTTCATTTCCTGTCTGCCCCTAGCGCTTTTAAGTCATGGAAAGGCAATTTCTTTTTCGTGCGCCCCCTCCCTTAGTCCTTCCCCTTTGAGTGGGTTTCTGATCTCTCTCTAGCCGACCCCATATCTGGGAAGGACAGGCCACTAACCCTCGCGGCTTTCTTAGAGGAGCTGAACTTAGAGCCCTATGATGTTTAGGGCCTTATAGATGAAAGGCTTCTCTTTCGCTTTGGGCTAAGTCCCAAGGAGGTACCTCTGGAGGAGCCCCTGGGTACCCCTTATTTTTATTCACTGATTCTTCTGGTTTACATTGGTATTTTTTAGTAACGATCTTGGTTTCTTTCTTTTGCAAAAAAGTCATGTTTGACAAGCTTTTAAGGGAAAGTGCTCAGGGGAGTCCCACGGGGACCCCTGCCGCGACTAGGACTCCTAAAAGAACCCCAGCCTCTGGCATTGTAAGGGGGAAGCAACCTACCCCTCCCCCCCAAGGGGGGTCCTCCAAGCAGGTGAAGGGGAACTCGTCTAGCCAACGGGTCTGGGAGCTCCTTGTGAATGGCCGCTTGCTCAACTACAGTGCTCCCTCCTCCCCTCCTCCATCTTCTGGGGGCTCTTCGCGCCGGTGCCAGCGATTTGTCCCTCCCACCATCCTGAGGGAGAGGGAAGAAGAGTCAGGGCTATTTCCAGAGTTTGTGAGAAGGTTGATCCTCCCCGTTAACAGGCGCTCGTTGGCCTCCCTCTCCAAGGAGGAGCTAGTTAGTGCTCTTATGTGCCACACTATGAAGGTATAGTACCCCGTTCTACCCAGGTTTACAAATTGCCTTTGATTTTGATTTTGTATTCCTCTTCACAGGTGGCGACGATGTTAAGGGAGCTTCTAAGTCGTCCCATGGAGACACCTCTCCCTTCTCTTGCCGATGTGCAAGGTAGGAGGCTGGAGGATTGTGTGGAGAGGTTGGACTCCAACCTGGCCAAGATGAAGGAAGCCAGGAAGGAGGCCCTGGGGAAGTACCAGTAAGTGGAGAAGGAGAGAAAAAAGTTTCAGCAGGACTTCCTGACTTTCGAGAAGGATTAATCAAAGGCCCCGAGGAAAGTAGCTGACAAAGCCCGCCTGGACTTCCCTCATACTGAGGAAGGGCAATAGTTCATGGCCTCATACTGGGAGAGCTACCTCTCAAAATACAAGAAGTCCAAGGATTTCTAAAGAGAAGTGGCTAGGATTGTGAGGCCATTCTTGAGGTATGGTTTTGTGTCCTGCCAGGAGCTATTCGTGGCACAGGGTTACCCTTCATAGGGGGCGGATTATTTCTTCTTGGACTACGAGGTGGTTCTGAAGAATGCCTTGAATCCCTTTGCCCTTCTTCCTCCGCAGGTTGAATCTTCCCCGATTGATCCAGATAACAAGTTTACTCAATTTTCTTCTCTTTTATCTAGGATTTTTAGGCTGTAAAATGGATGGCCGATAAGTATTTTTCAGAGGAGGATCTGAACCAACTACTGGAGACTGCAATGGGGGAGGCCCGAGCCCTGGAGGGAGGAGATGTGGAAGCCTCGATCGATAAGCTCCCTATAAAGGACCCCCCTTGCTGAGCCTACTGATGCTGTCTCCCCCTCTCCTGAGCTAGAAACCTTGAAAGTGTTAGAATAGGTGACCAGAAAGTCAATGTGGTTGGCTGTTCTGAGAACCATTCGTCAATCTTTGAACGAAAGTAATATTATGTTGAAGAATGTAGTAAGGATTCATGATTGGCAACGATGAGTTTGTTATGCTTACTGCTAGCATTAAACGTCGTTTCGATGTCACAACAAACGCCCACAGACTGGACATATGAATCCAAGAAGTTGGACTGTGCATAGGTTGGTGGTTATGGAATCAACTTCTGTAGAAAGGTCTGAAACACTCCAAGTCGAGGACCTCGAGATTGGGTATCAAGGAACCTATGGAGACTTGCACTAAGGATTGCATTCATTAGTGAGTACCGTGTTTCATCGGTAACAGAAGTTGGACGTCTATGCAATATTAGTGGGTTAGTTGACAAAGGTAGTGCCGGCTGACTAAGATGACTCGCGAGAATCATCATATGGAAGCTAGACGGGATTAGTCGGTATGACTTGTATTCCTAGTTCCATAGTACGGGATAAGTACTCGGAATCGAGGAATTACGACAGTCGCTTACATATGAAGGCTGTATCTTGAATCTGGCAAGCGGTGATCGTGTCATAAGACATGGCCATCATAAGCCTTGTTCAGTACAGTCGGAGTACGTAGAGGGGACGGTGGATTCCAAGATGGGATCTGTCCCCTGTCAAAGATTTTGACAGCGAGATCTCCTATGCACTCTAAGATGGTTTAGAATCTCAAAGTTTATGGCCATAGCACTTGACTGAGTGGGAAAGGATTTCCTACGTCAATCATAGAGTTAAACCTATCTCAAGTTTGAAGCATAGATGCCTAAGTTAAGGATGGGAACCGACATCCTATTTCATGCCCTAGACTAAGGCCGGGAGATAGGCGACAGTAGGACCATACCTGTATGTAACTCGGAGCCTAAATGTTCACACCACATATTCACCTAGTCTCTAGTGCCATGGACCCGTTGCTAGGCGGCCACCCATGGTGACGGACTACTTTGGTTATGAGATAACAAGAAGTAGGCCCAAGCCTAGCTGAGGGTGAATCTAAAGAGTCACACCCATTTCACCGGATGTGAAAGGAGTTAATTTGGAATTAATTCTGGGAGAAGATTTAATTTAATAGGATTAAATTATACTTCTTGAAGATTCAAGCCTTGATTGATTAATTGGATTAATCGGGCTTGAGTTCATAAATTGGATTTATGGATTTAATGAAGCATGGACTTCCCTTTCAATTAGATTAAAAGGGTGAATTAATTAGTGAGCTTGGAATATTAAATAGATTTAATATAGAGTCCATTGGACCTTGGGACTATTTAATTTAGAATTAAATAGGCCCCCATTCCATAAAGCCCATCGAAAATGGATGGACGCGATTTGATCTAGAGATTGATGAGATGAAGGGCCATGATTAATTTAACTTAATCAAAGCCTAAGTTGACTAGGATTTGACTAGGTCAAATCCCCAGTTGACTAGGCTTTGACTAGGTCAAAAGTCTAGTCAAGTGTGCCTCTTTAGAAGAGGTTGAGTAGGAATAGAAAACTATGTTTTCTATAAATACTCAAAACACACACACACACACACACACACTACTCTCTACACATTATGCCATCTCAAATCTCTCTCTTAATCTCGTCCACCTCTGTTCACTTCTCCATGAATTTTCCTTAGTTCTTCTTGATTTATTCAAGGTAGAACATAAGAGATGTCAATAGTGTTAATCAATAACGTTATATCGATGCCTCTTCTCCACTAAACAAATTCTTGCTAGCACGAAAGTTTGTGACTTTCCGGTGAAGCGTGTGGACAATTTGGAGGGTCTCTACAATGAGATCTTGGTGGCAAAATAGGGAACAATGCGTGTTGTCGAATGAAGATGACTACGAGGGTAACGTTTCCTCTTTACGTTTCTTGTTCTCCAAAATTCTATAGCTTCCATGTTGTGTCTTTCTTGAACATGAGATACACCAAACGCCTGGAACAATCAAGGGCACACGCCTTGATCCGTCATGCATGTTTGATGTGTGTTTAATTCCATTTTAATTTGATGCTTTACGTTACAAACTCCCGCGCTTCTGCCGCACTCCCTCTCGGGCCGATCCACGCTCGCTTTCGGGAAGTGCCTGAGAAGATCCCGCCTGTGGGGAAGGATAACGTATTGTATCCCCTTCCTTGAAACAATTTTAGATTTTGCTTTGCTTGCCCCCATGATGTATGGATGAAACAATCTTATTGATCCTGCTTTTGAATGCTACTACTGCTTCCTCCTCTCAGGCCGGTTTGGCTGGAGGGGATCTTTTATGACATGTTTTTTGCTTTCCTTTATGTTGAGATTCTCTATTGCTTTGGTGATTGGGGGTTTGCCGCCCCATGCATATTTATGTTAATTCCTGAAAAAGAAGGCATAATAGCTTTTCTGGGGAGAGGGTGACTTTGAGAATACCTGTGGTGGGGTGTGATCTCCTTCCTCCTTATGAGGCATTGGATACGCCTGGGTATGGCCAAGGTATTGCTTCTTTTTCCTGGAAGTGGTGCCTGTAAAGCCAGGACCTGTTCGTTTTAGGGAATGCAATGCCTGCTAAAAGCAGGGCTTATCGTAGAAGACATCTGCGTTGTGGCAGGGCTTATTCCATGGAATGACTGGCTATGAGGCAGGGCTTGTTTGATGAAATAACTGCAGTAAGGCAAGGTTTATTTGATAGGAGGTTTACAGCATGGCAGGGCTTGTTTCAGCGAATACCTGCCGAGGAAACGTGATAGTTTAGTGAAAGTAGCATTTTATGACAACGAGGATTTTACATTTTTTTTAGGAGGCTTTGCCGAAATCCTACTCGGGAGTAGGCTTTATGCATGCGCAGGTTTCCGTTAGGAGGGCAGAAAGGTGAAGGTGCCCTTTGGGGCAAGACTTGTTATCTTCTTAGGGGGGCCTTGCCAAAGGGGGCTTGGAAGATATCCTTCCGAGGGAAGCCCTGCTTGGAGGGCAGGACTTGCTTCCTGAAGGGATTTGTGTTCGGAAGAATGAGAAGATATCTTTCTTAAGATGACCTCTGTCTAAATGGGAAGACCTATGAGAAGAATCTTTTGAAATTATGTGCGTTCCATGGGAAAGGCAGAGTGTGTCCTTCGCATCCTTTAATTCATAAGCCTCGTTGCCAAGATTCCCCTAACTTTGTAGGGTCCTTCCCATATGGGGTCTAGCTTGCCCATCGGCTTTGACGCTTCCACCTTTTGGAGCATCGAGTCACCAACTTGAAATTCGCGAGGCTTCACCCGCCTATTATAGGCGTTAACCATTATATTCTTATATCTTTGCATTAAGAGGAAGGCTTTTTTCCTAAGTTCTTCAATGAAATCAAGATTTTCTTTGAGTAGATTATTTTTGCCATTCTAAATAGCACATTATCCGGTGGGAAGGCAAGCCCACCTCAGCCGATATTACAACATTAGTCCCATATACTAAGGAAAAAGGGCTTTTACCTGTAGAATTCCTGGGCGTCATTCGATCCTAGTTGCCCCCATCTCTATCGAGCCTTCTCTTGAGGTAGGAGGGTGCGACTGGTGACTTCCACCTGACCATTAGCTTGAGGGTGAGCCACAGAAGTGAACCTCTTTTCGATTCATATACCCCTTGCACCAATCTCGTATCTTGTTCCCTTGGAATTGTTGTCTGTTGTCTGAGAAGATCTCACGGGGGAGCCCAAAGCGACATATGATGTTTTTCCACAGGAACTTCATGACTTCACCCTTAGTAATGCGGGAGGGAAGCTCAACCTCTACCCATTTCGTGAAGTAGTCTATAGCTACAAGCAATGTTTTCAAACCCGGACCGGACCGGCCGGTTCGACCGGGAACCGGTCCCTCATCCGGTTCGGGTTCGACCAAAAAACCCACTTACTATAAAATCAGAGCGAACTGGCAAAAATCAGTAAAAACCGGTGACCCGATGACCCACCAGTTCAAACTTAAGTTTTAAAAAAAATGATAAAATCAAGAGAAAAAGGATACAAGGGTTTTCTTCATCAACACAAACCTTTTTTTTATTATTCCTTCTTCATCTCTCTTTCCTTTTTTCTTGTGATTTTTTCAGGAAAAAACCCACCTCTTGCTTGGAAATCTACAGCGGCCGCCGCCGTTATGCTATTTCTTTCAATAGGAATAGAGGCAACGGCTGCTGCTCTACTATGTGGGTTTTGATGGTTTGTATTTTTCCTTTGATGGGAGAGTGTGCAGAGAAAGAGAGGGAGATGGACTGGGAGAGAGAGAGAGAGAGAGAGAGAGAGAGAGAAATGTGTAGAGATAGGAAGAGACAAAGGGTTGGACAGTGTGCAGAAAGAGAGAGGAAGATTGAACGGCTCGAAAGAGAGGGAGAGGAAAATGTGTAGAGAGAGAAAATGTGTAGAGAGAGGATGCATACAATTTTTATATAAATTATTCTAATAAAATTATATAAATTGTAATTATTAATTGAATTGTATAAGTTTTATGTAATTTTAAAATTTTTGTTATATAATACATTTTTATACTAATGTTGTATTTCAATAATACATTTTTATTATAACTTATTTTTTGTTAATTGTTTATTTCATATGAGACGCACGATGTTGAGCCAATTGGAGAGGTTGATATTGAACAATTTGATCGTCAAAGTAGAAGTGTTTATTACAGTGATAATGAGAATGAAGATGATTCTGATTGAGTTGATGATTTTACAAAATTGTAGTACATTTGATTATATTTTTATTGTTTGTCTATTTAGTCAAGATTTATGTTGAACTTATACACTTAGTATGTTTAATTGTTAGTATATTTACTTTAAGTTTGTTAGTATATTTATGTATAATTATATATATATATATATACATATATATAATGGGGTTCGGGTCAATCGTTTTTTTTTACTCCGGTCCGATCGATCGGACCAGTGACCCAGTAACTTGACCGGTTTGATGTCCGATCTGGGTCTGAAAACATTGGCTACAAGCAAGAATTTTTGTTCACTAGGAACCATGAGGAACGACCCTATGATATCTATCCCCCATTGGCCAAAAGGACATGGAGCTAACAATATGGGCAATGGTTCGCAGACTGATGTATTAGGAGGCATGTTTTTGGCACCTTCCACACTGTCTAACCAATGCCTTGGCGTCTTGCTTCATCGTAGGCCAAAAGTATCCAGCTCTTAAGGCTTTGTTGGTCAGGCCAATACCCCTATGTGTGATCCATAACATCCCCCATGGATTTCTTTTGAGGATGTGTATCCCCCCTTCTTATGACAGGCATCTCAAGAGGGGATGTGCGAAAGACTTCTCGTAAAGGGTGTCTCCTATCAGGAAGAAACGCACAACTCGCTTCTTTAAATGAGCAGTCTCCCATCAGTCGGTGGGGAGGTGGCCTTCCCTTAGCCAATCCAGGACGGTTTGTATGTAGTCCACCCAGGAAGTATAGCTTGTACCTACATGACAACACTGGGCCTTGGCAATTGATATGTTCTTATTTACCGAGTTTAGCAATCATCCATGGTGCTGGCCAATTTTGACAAATAGTCGGCTTTGTTGTTTTCCTTTAGAGGGATTTGAAAGAGCTGGAAAGCATCAAACTTCCTCTTCCATTCCTCTATCCTCTAGAGATATTGCTTTATTATTTCCTCTTTAGCTTCGTAGACTCCCTCTGTTTGTTTAACAATGAGTTGGGAGTCAGAGTAGGCTACTAGGTGCCGAGCCCCAACCTCTCAAGCCATTCTCATTCCCAAAGTTAGGGCTTCATACTCGGCCTCGTTGTTAGAGGCTTTGTCCGAACTTGATTGCAAATTCCATATCTATTCCTTCCAGGAGATAACAACCACCCCCACACCACTCCCTTGACCTGTAGAGCATTCGTCCATATACAGTAGTCAGGTCCCCTTGTCAGGGGGAGGAGACGCACTTTTGGAGACAAAATCACCCAACGCTTGAGCCTTGATGACTATCCTGGGGAGGTACGAAATATCATACTCGTTGAGCTCGATGGCCTATTTGATCAGTCGGCCTGATGTGTTTAGTTTTCTGAGAACCTCTTTGAGGGGGTGATTGCTATGCACCCCTATTGGATAAGACAGAAAATAGGGGCACAATCTTCAGGCGGTTATCGCCAGTGCGAAGACTATCTTCTCAATGAGGCTATTCCTTCCACTCCGTTGAAGACTTAGCTGACGTAATAGATGGTCATTTGCTGCTTGTTATCCTCCCAAAGGAGGACTGAGCTTACTGCCTGCATTGTGGTTGCTAAGTAAATGTATAGCGTGTCTCCTGGCGAGAGTTTAACGAAAAGGGGGTGGCCAGCCAGATAATGCTTAAGCTCTTCAAAGGCATTTTAGAATTCTCCCCCCCCCCCTCGAAATTTCATGTCGTCTACATACACTTCCATGTTCCCCCCCCCCCCCCCCACCCAGCTGGGGACGAAATATCTTATCCACCAAGCGTTGGTATGTAGCTCTTGTATTTTTTAGGCCGAAGGGCATGACCACGTAGCAGAATGTCCCTGCGGAAGTAATGAAGCTGACCCTCTTATGGTCCTTCAGGGCCAGCATGATTTGATGGTATCCTTGTGACGCATCCATCATGCTCAAAATTTTGCATCCGGAGGTAGAGTCTACTAGTTGGTCGGTGCGAGGAAATGGATAAAAGTCCTTTAAGCAAGCCTTGTTGAGATCCCAAAATTCTACGCACATCCTCCACTTTCCTTTGGGCTTAACGACGAGTACTACATTGGAGAGCCATTCCGGGAATTGAATTTCCCGTATATGGCCGGCGTCCATTAATCTTTCTTCTTGGCCTAGATGATCTTGTCCTTCTCCGAGCCGAAGTGTCCCTTCTTTTGTTTCACTGGCCTTATAGAGGGATCGATGTAGAGGTGATACATTATGACTTCAGGGCTTATCCCTCTTGAAGGGGCCAGGTGAATATGTCCATGTTGCATCGGAGGTACTGGATCAGGTCCTCCCCGAGGAGTTCTTGAAGTTGGGAACCTATTCGGATAGTCTTACCAAGATTTTCTGGGCATAACTTAATGGTTAACAACTCCTCCGCAGGCTGGACTTTAGAATGATCCTCTTGGCTAAGTGAGGTTCCTCTGGGGAAGGTCCTGGACCTACCCCCTCCTACCCCTCAGAGAGGTCTTTTCCTTGTCTTTTGTATGGCTCCCGACTTTTGTCCTTTTCGTATAGCCTCCACGTAACACCTTCATGACTATTGCTGGTCTCTGCCCACTTCCCCTATCTTGTCTGGCACAGGGAATTTGATCTTCTTATGGAAGGTAGATAGGATCGCCTAGAAGACATTGAGAGGGCCTTCCCAGAATTACGTTGTATGCTAAGGGGCATCTACCACCAACAACTTGATTAAACATGTCCTGCTCAATGACCCTTGCACCAGGGAAAAGGGGAGGGCTATCGCCTCTCTTGGGTGCACCATTTCTCCCGCGAGTCCGTATAATGAAGTGTCCACTTTCTCCATGGGGGTTTCTCCCAACAACATTTGACCGTAAGCTTTTCTGTATATTATATCAGCTGAACTCCCTGTCTATAAAGACTCTGTTGACTTCGTAGTTATCCACGGTGGCCGTGATTACCAGAGCATCGTTATAGAAAAGGATGACTCCCGCTTTCTCGATCGGCCCAAATTTGATGATGGGCGCGCCTGCCATTGCACTTACATCCAAGATTTCCTGGGGAAACATATTCTCTGCCTCCCGGACCAACGCCCTTCGGGTCCTATGAACATCTCTTCCCATAGATCCTCATGTGATCATGCGTATGACCCTTTTTCGAGGGGGGTTCGCATCTTCCGAGGGTCCAGCAGAGGCATGTTTATGTCCTTCCATCCTAGGAGGTTCGGGACTGGACTCTACCGGGGCTTTTCCCTAGAATTGGTCCTTCTTCCGGTAGGGGTCCGCGCCTTGAGACTTCTCTTGGCACACAAACTCGTGCAAGTATCCATTCTGGACAAGTCGTTCAATCTCGTACTTTAGATATCGACATTCCTCCATGGAGTGCCCGTAACCAATATAGGTACGACAAAATTTGTCCGACTTGGTTCAGGAGGGGCCTTCTATAGTGCCCCGAGGCTGTATCAATAGCCCCTTCACCTCTACATCCATGAGGGCCTGAGTGATGGGGCGTTGAGAGGAGTGTAAACAACAGGTCTATTTTGAAAGGGGGGCTTCCTATCTCATTTATCAGCGCGGGGCTTCTTGGTGGATCCTTCCTCACGGGTGTCCTTTCTCTTCTTGCCCCGACCCTTCTTCTTGGAGGTTTGGGCCTCCTCCATATTAATATATTTAGCAGCTCTAGCCAAGAGGCTATCAAAGTCTGGTGCCAGATTCTTGACTAGGGATTTGAAATCCCCATCCAAAAGCCCTTGAGTGAAGGCGCTAGCCTTGACCTCATACGTAGCCGCAGGGACTTCCAAGGTGGCGGTGTTGAAACGATGCAGGTAGTCTCTCAAGTACTCTGAATCCTTTTGCCAAATAGTGAAGAGATTAAGGGGTTTTTGCAGTGTTTCCTGCTACTGGCGAATTGGTGAAGGAACAACGAGGGGAACTCTTGGAAAATTCTTCACTAAGCTAGCAGGTAACTGGTTGAACCACTGTTGGGTAGCCCGGGCAAATATGGTAACACAGATCCGACACTTGATTCCATATGTGTATTGATGGAGGAGAGTTGCATTGCAGAACCGGGACAAGTGTTCCTGCGAATCGGTGGTGCTATCATTGTCCGCAATGGCCGGTGTCCGACAGTTGGGATGAAGGTCGTCCGCCATGATCTCCTCGCTAAACGGGATGCTGCCCTGCACCTCCAACGGGATTCCCATCATCCTGTGTTGCACGTTATGCAAGCTCTTCTATAGGTGTTCTATTTAAGCCTCCCAACGAGGGAGAGTTTCATTCCGCGCCGAGGGAAGAGGAATCGGTTCCTCCTCTGGGAGTCCGAGGGGCCTCTGCCCGAGAGGAGCCTCCCCATCTTCCGTCGGCCCTCTAGCCACTGGGGAGCTCCTCGAGGCTTAGGGGCCACCACTACCAGAGGGACAGTGTTGACTGCTACCATCTGTGTCCGTATGGCGGACGTAATCATCTGTTGGATGCTCACCATCAATCCTGGGGACAAAATCAGAGGAGGTGCTATCCCGAGAAGGATCTAACAAGGTGTCACCTGCCGCCCCTTAAATAGGAATGTCGGTAGTGACTTGCGGAGGACGTGCGGGGGCGATAAGGGGATGTCGGCTCGGCACGTGGGAGCGCATTGGTTCAAGCGGTACGCGATTCGGACATCGGACGAGGGAGTTGTGAAAAAGGTGCAGTCCTCGGCCATTTCAAAGACTTTGAATATCTACTGCTAGAACAACGGAAAATGTTTTTAAGCTTATTATAAGGGGGACAACAGTGGTGAGCTCCAGCCAGTCCCTCCCGTGCAGTGAGGCACTAAATGAGCGATTCCCTTGGGGCATGTTGGGGGACTCAAGGGTCGGCTTTAGGTACCTCGAAGGGAGGGCTAAAGTCCCCGGTCGGTATGGGAACCGAACGGGCGGCGTGCGGCCAGGATGGCACACGTTGGGCAAGCAACGCGCCGAGAGGCTCCGTGTGATTGCGAAGATGCCCCGCGGGCTGCAGGAAGTCATAGGCAACACCTCTCGGGCGGAATGAGCGATCGAGGCGAAGCATTGAAAGACGTCGTGAGCTACTCGTGTCATGCGCTATTGGGTTCTAGCCATGCACGACGGTCCGTTGGCTAAGTACGCGGTCGTGGGGCGACGACGCGCTGTGGGGAAATTATGAGGCCACACCGGAAGGCAAGTAGGCATGTTGGGCATGCCGTGCAAAATTGATGCGAGATGTTGGCATGAGAGTTGGGCCACGAACGGATGATGCTACCTTACTCGGGCGAGGCATGCGAGACGGGCATGGCAAAGACATGCGCCAGTAATGCACCGAGTGATTGTTGTGCGTGCGATGGGCGTTGTGGGCATAAGTTAGCCCATAGTGCCGAGACAGGGCGAGGATGCTTCGAGCCATTGCGAGAAGTATCGGCGAGGCCCGAGATTGTGGTCGAGATGCATGATTGCAAGCTAGCTAGTTGGGGCCAGACATGAATGTGCGCAAGGCGCGAGAGCAGCGACCCTATGCGAACATGGGCATACCGGATAGGCGAGTGCTTGGGCGAAAGGTGCCCCACAGGGATGCATTCAGATGTTGCGTTAGTAAGCCGCAGGTGTCGAAGACACATGGTCGGGAGACCGAGAGGACTCGAATGGAGAAAGGCCGGTCGAAGGTTGTGAGCAACCTGAGAGGCATCACAGGCGAAAAAGAGATATTCCGCTGCGACAAAAGAGTCCGCCTGTGACAGTTGGTATCAGAGCCCGGATAACCCCGAGCTCTCGAAGGAAGAGGAGATTTGAGGCGAGTTCAGACCGTTTTGAGACAGAATCAAACCGAATTACGACACAGTTGTGTTGGTTTGCTGCGTGTGGCTTTGAAATGCTTTAGTGAGTCGATTGTAAGACGGAATGGTTTTGGGGGATGTTCGCCACAGAATGAGAAATCGGTGGCATCCTTTTGTGCGCGTTGGAGCTGCTTCAGTGAGTGAGTAGCGACGGTCCAACCTTGTGATTGTGTTGTGTGGGTTGGCAGTGTTGTTGGCATGATATGTGTTTGAGCAAGCTATCAGCTGTTCCCGAAATTTTTATTTTGGGGGATGTAAGAATTAGATTTTCAGAATTCATCTTGACTTCCCTATGAGAGAGGGGGACATGCTGATGAGTCGGGTGGACTGCGAGAGCCACGTTTGCGCGATTTAGCAACCATGTGTGCAGGAATGCTGCAAGTCAGGAGACGATTAAGGCGTTGAGGCCGTTCGATGGGTGAAGTACCACCTTGTTGAGAAACCTTCCAGCGGGGAAGGACGAGCAGATGTTGAGGTGTTGAGGCACAGTTGCACATCAGGTGCATGCAGAGCAAGCCACCCTTGGGGTTGCAAAAAGTGGATGCCTAGACCCATTTTTCTTTGTGGACAGTGTTGTGCGTGGAAAGTGTTCCGAACAATGTGTTTGGGCAAAGCTGAGAATGTTGGGATGAAGTTCTCGTGGAAGAGATGGGGGTGCATTGAGTGAAAAGATGACACGCTCCAAGAACCAGAGGGCAGAGATCCGTATGTGTGATTTGTGGCAAAATGTCCGGAACTTGTGTGCAAGAAGGCCATCAAGCCGTGTTGTGTGTTCATCAGGAGCACACGTTGAGCTGAGTTGTGAACGTTCCTTGTAGAAGTTCTGACACCATATGTGGGCTCTCTGGCCTAAGGATCTCTGAAAGGGACAACCGAGTTGAGATTGCGGGGAGCATCAGGCTCCGTTGGCACCATGAGTGGCATGCTGCGGACTTGAAAGTCTTCATTTTGCGAGTGGGTTGGGACTAAGGTCTCAATCCCGTTTGTTGGGTCAGGACTACAGTCTTGATCTTGTTGTCGGATGGGAGAATAGAAGAATCCTCATCCTGCCGTTGGATTGGGGGGGGTAATCCCAATCTTGCGGTCAGTTGAGGGCGAAGACCTCGACAGTTGTGCAGAGTTAAAAGGACTCATTGAGGAGAATGGGACCAGCATGCGGTGGGGTTCTAATGTTTTGGGCGGGGCCCAAGTGTTTTCAAGTTGGATTTGGTGTGGTCGTTCACCGCAGAGGCGGACTGCGTGCTTGCCGAGGACGGCAACACATCGAGTGGGGGAGAAAGTGCGTGCGACACGCACAGAATTCAAGCTCAAACCTGTTCCAGATCAATTCGGGTGTAATTGAGGCACTATTTTGAGAGACATGATTCATTCTAGCTCAATTTCGGGTGTATAGGAGGCACTGTTTTGAGGGACGACACAGTATGACGGCACACTTGAAGAAACTTGCGGCATAGTCTGTTACCTACCAGTCACAGAAAGAGAGTGCAGAATGTCGGCACAGACTTCGGACTTGGGGATTTGAGTGTATTGAGACACTATCCGTGGGGGCAAACTATCAGTCGAAGCAACAGATGAGGAAGAGAGTGCAGCATGACGGCACAGACTTCAGGTCTGAGGGATTGAGTGTATAGAGACACTATCCGTGGGGGCAACCATCAGTTGTGGCAACAGTTTGGGAAGAGAGTGCAGGGACGTACACAGACTTACAACTTATGTTCAGTTGGGGAAGAGAGTGTAGGGACGTACACAGACTTCCAACTTGTATTGAATGTGAAATGCAGTGCATCAAGGCACTATTTGTGGAGGCAACCCAGCTACCGAGGAAGTGAGTGTAGAATGAGGGTACAGACTTCCAGCTTACACTTTTGTGTCGAATTGGGTACATTGCGGCACTATTAGGGGGAGCCAACCGCCAATAGAGGGAGAGGGTGTAGAAAAAGTACACGGACTTCCACTTGTGTTGAGCAGGCCACTATGGGGTGCAGATGAGGCGCCATCAGGGTGGAGACAACGTGTTGTGCTGAAGAGGCACTCACGCAGATGGGCTTGAAAGAGCCAGAAGTCGGTCTGGTGCTACGTGATACTAGGAGGAGTATTAGACACTGCATACACTCAATTCTTTGTGTATGTGTTGACGAGGACGTCAACGGATCGAGTGGGGGAGAATGTCACCTGCCGCCCCTTAACTAGGAGTGTCGGCAGTGACTTGCGGAGGACGTGCGAGCGATAAGGGGATGTCGGCCCGGCACGTGGGAGCACAATAGTTCAAGCGGTACGCGATTCAGACGTCGGACGAGGGAGTTGTGAAAAAGGTGCGCTCCTCGGCCATTTTAAGGACTTTGAATATCTACTGCTAGAACAACGGAAATTTTTTTTAAGCCTATTATAAGGGGGATAGCAGTGGTGAGTATATTGGGCAATATCCATCCAGTCCCCCCCGTGCAGTGAGGCACTAAATGAGCGATTCCCTTGGGGCATGTTGGGCGCCTCAAAGGGCCGGCTTTAGGCACCTCGAAGGGAGGGCTAAAGTCCGCGGTCGGTATGGGAACCGAACAGGCGACGTGCGGCTAAGATGGCACACATTAGGCAAGCAACGCGCCGAGAGGCTCCGTGTGATTGAGAGGATGCCCTGCGGGCCGCGGGAAGTCATAGGCAACACCTCTCGGGCGGAATGAGCGATCGAGGCGAAGCATTGAAAGATCTCGTGAGCTACTCGTGTCATGTACTATTGGGTTCTAGCCATGCACGACGGTCCATTGGCTACGATACGCGGTCATGGGGCGACGACACGCTGTAGGGGAATTATGAGGCCACGCCGGAAGGCAAGTAGGCATGTTGGGCATGCCGTGCGAGACTAATGCGAAATGTTGGCAAGAGAGTGGCCCACGGACGAATGATGCTACCCTACTCGGACGAGGCATGCGAGACGGGCATGGCGAAGACATGCGCCGGTAATGCACCTAGTGATTGTTGTGCGTGCGATTGGCGTTGTGGGCGTAAGTCGGCCCATAGTGCCGAGACGGGGCGAGGATGCTCCAAACCATTGCGAGAAGTATCGGCGAGGCCCGAGATTGTGGGCGAGATGCATGATGGCAAGCTAGCTAGTTGTGCCAGATATGAAGGCGCACAAGGCGCGAGAGCCGCGACCCTCTGCGAACATGGGCATTCCGGATAGGCGAGTGCTTGGGCGCAAGGCGCCGCACAGGGATGCGTTCGGATGTCGTGCTAGTAAGCCCCGGGTGTCGAAGACACATGGTCGGGAGACCGAGAGGACTCGAATGGAGGAAGGCCAGTTGAAGGTTGTGAGCAACCTGAGAGGCATCACGGGCGAAAAAGAGATATTCCGCTGCGACAAAAGAGTCCGCCCGTGAGACAAGGGTTCGGAAGGACCAGAGGATCCTGCCTCACCCCTCCCAGAGGAAGCCAGTGGGCTCCCGACAGCACCTGCAATGCTTGAGGGTCAGCAGGAGTTTCCATAATCCTTACATCTTAGTTATGTGTTCCCACATACGGTCTAATTAATTTGGGCTAAAAGAGCTCGTTCTTGGGCTTGAGTGGAGTGGACCTTGAATTTCTGAAATCTATTAAAAGGGGACCTGTAAAAAATCGTTAACACTCCGACACTCAAATCAGTAAGCAGTTATAAGAGAATAAATTTGAAGAAAGCAATAGAACGGTAAGATTTCACGAAAAATGAGCATAAAATGAACTTGGTGCAAGTTAAGAGCATAAATTTGTGTGTTAGAATGCTGGAAAAAAAACGTTACTTGTGCCAACCGAGCGGGTCGGTACTCATAGAGGAAGACCCATGGTTGGAAAGGACTTCTCATTGACTTGGACTCTAGAAGGGCCAACTACCGGCCTCCCTAGACTTCTGCCGTATCTGGACGCTTAGAAAGTATGAGGGCGGTTGGAGGAGTCTCGCAAGGATGAGGATAAGGCTGGGGCAAGCCTTATCAAGGCTTCCTGGTAGGTTCGGGCCTCTGCCTTGGGCCTCCCTTGAGCTCCCATCCTCGGCCTAGGCTGGGCCCTTCATCCGCTGGGGAGAGGCCTGACTGGTCCCCCCTTGGGTTGGACCGGTGTTCCTTTTAGGACACCTCTGAGGGTGTGCGGGCTTTTGTGTGAGGCTTCGGTATTTCTTCTTGGGCTCCCAAGAACCTCCTTGGGCCTTTGGGCCTCGTGTTAGGCGCCAAGCATTTTAGTATGTATCAATCACTTTGTGTTCAATTCATTCTCCTACTCGATTTCTCGTCATTAGTTTTTTATTTTCTTTAAGCTTTATTATTTCATAATTGCTTACTGATTTGAGCGTCGGAGTGCTAACATATTTTTTGCAAGCCCCCTTTTTCGACTTGCAGGCATCGAAGCCTACCCATTCTAGCCCAAGGCCCTTTTTAAGACCGGGTTATTTCAACTCACATCATCATGCATTTTTATGTTATATATTATCTTATTTTATCTTATATTATTAGGTAATTTTTAAATCTACAAAAAATAAATAATATAATTTATAAAAAAAATTATTTTAAATATTTTTTAAAAATTATGCACATACATAGAATGTGTAACACTTACTAGTATTAATTTACAGGTGTTTATACAGTTTAGTTTGAAATACTAATTTGTTTACACATACTTTAGAGTATTAATTCAATGGAAACTTGTTTAGTAAGTGTTAAAATTTGGTGTAGTATTTTAATACAGTATAAATAACTCTATTATGTAAATAAGGTGGACTTGTACAACTTAATACATAATAATACAATTTGTTTCCAATGTAAAGTTACTTATCGTGATGTTTGATGCATATCGGAATCCAGCAGCACCATAAGAATTGAAGTTGTTTGATGCATATCGGAATTCTGCAGCACCATAAGAATTGAAGGATCTTCTAAAAAATTCTAAAATTATTAGAGGACTACCCTGCAAAATAGTGGTTAACACTCCAATGCTTAAGTTAGTAATGCATTCGATGAAATAAAATAAGGAAAACTCGGTTAAAAATGTTATTAAGATGAAATATATTATGTGATCAAAGATGGAGTGATTAAATATGAAAAATGGAGCTAAAATTTAAGTAGGCATGTTCAATTCATTTAATTGAATCGAACCGCTTTTTCGGTTAACCAAAATTTTGCTATGCGAAAATGGCATACCGGATACCGAACCGAACTCATCGGTCCTGTTTGGTTATAACCAAACATTTTTACAGTTTCATTATGTTAAAAATTGAATATCGAATTTTATAAAAAAAGTATTATGTATTTTATGATTTATATATATAATAATATATTTGATGTGAGCTAAAATAGCTCAATACGGAAGATAGTCTTGGGATTGAACGGAGTGGACTTCGGATTCTACAAGTCAGGAAAGGGGACCTACAAAAATAGTGTTAGCACTCCGACGCTTAAGTTACTAAGCAGTGATGGAATAAATAAACTTGAAAGATAATAAAAGAATAATGAGAAATCGTGTAGAAAAATGATGTGAACACAATATGTGTTTAGTGCTGGTTGAAAAGCAATTTGAGAGCTTAAGAGTGCATAAAAATGTTACTGAAACAACAAATTGAGCTGGTATTTACAGGGACGGTTCCTTGAGTGGGAAGGACTTTTGAGGTTGTGGACTCTCGGAGAGTCAGTTACGGCCTCCCCAGAGTCCTACGGATGGTGGCCTCCTAAAAGATAGGAGGCGGTTGAGGGTGTCTGGTATGTATGTGCATGAGAATGGATGAACTTTCGAGAAGTTCTCTCTGTGGGCCTTCTGCTCAGGCGCCTGGCTGGGCCACCACTTCGTTATTGGGCTTTCGTTTGGATTCCCCCTGGGAGGCCTGGTCTGCTCCTTCTCTTGGGCTGGACCAAGGTTTCCTTTGGGCCATATTTGAGGAATATCTGGGCTTGTTATTGGGCTTTGGTGCCTCCTTCTATCTCTAATGGACCTTTCTTGACCTCTGGCCTTTGTGCTTAGGCCAAGCAATTTAGTGCGTACCAATCAGTCCCCCTATTTTGAGGGAGAGGGAACGCCTTCACTCCCCCTTAAAGTAGAAGTCTTCAAGGGAGTCGTGGGTAGACCCTCCATCTTATGTGTGAAGTCCAGAGTAGGTCTCCTTCATCATTAAGGAAGCGGGACCTTCTCGAGCTCCGGGAGCCTCGTGTCAAACCTGCCTTGATGGCTAGGGCGTAGGTCGTCTTAGGGACCGAGCACGTAAAAGCCATTCTCTAGGCGTGGAGGGCAGTTATCACTAACCGCCCACGTAGGTTACTCTGTTACTTTGTAACCGCCTAACGAGGAACGATTATTATCAGATTCCAAGGGTAACTACAAATTTCCCCTGTTTTTCCCCCTCTATCACACTATTACCCCCTCATCGTCCCATTCTCCCCCCTGTTTTTCATCTTCCACCATCTTCGTAAGTCTGCATTCTTACTCCTTTTTGTTTTCTTCTGAGTTTCTTCTGTAATGTCTCCTACGACTTCTTTTGATGAGTCTATTCACTTTATGGGTGAACGGGTGACTGGCAATGATCCTTCTGGGCCTCCTCCTGGGGCGCAGGCCTTGGCTCATCGTCTTTCTGGGATGGATGGAGGTGGAGCCTATGGAATTTTTCCTAAGTTCCTTGTCGGCTGATTGATAAGAGGATGAAGAGGAGAGGTCGGTTAAGGGAGAGAGGAGGAGAGATTGATCAAGGGAGACGAGGAAGAAAGGTCTTCCCCTAAAGAGGAGAAGAAGGAACCCTCGGAGGAGGAAGAAGAGAAAGAGAGGGGGGCGAGCCCTGCCTTGATGGATAGGACCTCCTTCTTCAGGGCCACCGATGTCGCTAGGTTGAGGGAGGAATATGGGATCCTGCCTGGATTTTATACTCATGTGCCCTCCCCAGATAGTTTGCATGAGTCTCCTCCACTTGGGTGCTTGTACTTTTTCCGAGCCCAACTAAAGCCTCGGTCTTCGATTCCCCATTCCTTGTTTTATTATGAAGTTTCTATGTTGTTTATTCCTTTGAACCAAATAGTCCCCACTTCTTTCCCCCTCCATGTTGGTGTCGCCTTGGTTCTCATGTGCAATAGTATGCCTGTCACTGGACAGAGCTTTTCTTTTGTTTTCAGTTGAAAAAATCTGAGCCTAGTGTCTTTCATTTCTTTCCCCGTCGAGGGGTTCGTCTTCTGCCTGCCCCTAATGCCCCTAAACATTGGAGGGGAAATTTTTTGTTGTGTGTCTTCCTACCCCTTCATCTTTCCCTTGTGAGTGGGCTAATGATCTTCCTCCTACCGATTCCTTCTCTAGGAAGGACAGACTAGCAGCCCTCTCATCTCTCTTAGAGGAATTGAATCATGACCCCTACGATATCTGGGATCTAATTAACGAAAGACTTCTCTTTTGGTTTGGGCTGAGTCCTAAGGAGGAGCCTCTGGGTACTCTTTGTTTTTCTTTTGATCTTTCTTCATCACTTCCTTGAAATTTCTGTGGGATTAACTTGATTCTTTCTTTGTGCAGAAAAAATCATGTTCGGCAAATTTATGCAGGATAACGCTCAGGACAGTCCCGGGGGGACTGCAACAACTACTAGAACTCTAGGGGGAACCCCTGCTTTGGGTGACTTGAGGGGGAAACGATCTGCACCTCCCCTTAAAAGATGGTCTTCCAAGAGGGTGAAGGGGAGTTTCTCCAGCCAGGCTCCTTCCGGGAGCTCCCTATAGGTGGCCACTCCCTTAACTACAGCACCCCCTCCTTTTCCTTCTCCAGCTTTTGGGGGCTCCTCCCCCCGACGCCACTAGTTCGTCCCTGATTGGGGGTTGTATACCCATCAATCTATTATGAGGGAGAGGGAAGGGGAGTCAGGGCTCTTCTCAAAACTTTTGAGGGGGATGTTGCTCCCCAACGACAGGTGTTTGCTAGCCTCCACTTCCAAGGATGAACTAGTGAGCACTCTCTCATGCCATGCTTCCAAGGTAATGTTTTGCACTCTCTCTCTTAAGGATTCAACTTTGCCTTGGTTTTGAACTTCTTTTGCCTTTTTCAGGTGGCAACGGTGATTGGGGAGCTATTAAGCCGCCCTATGGAAATGCCCCTTCCCCCTTTTGCCGAGGGGCAAAGTAAGAGACTGGAGGAATGCCTGGAGCGGATGGCCACTGACCTGGCCAAGATGAAGGAGGCCAGGAAGGAGGCCCTGGAGAAATATCATTAGGCTTAGAGAAAGATAGAGAGAAGAGAGAGAAAGAGAGAGGAAGAAAATCCAACAGGAGTTCATGGCTCTAACGAAGGATCAATTGGACGCTCTAAGGAAGGTGGCTAACATAGCTTGTCTGGACTTCCCTTATTCTGAGGAGGGAAAGCAATTTTTGGCTTCCTACTAGGTAAGTCTCCTCTCAGATTATAAGAAAGTCTGAGGATTTTCAAGAAGAGGTGCCTAAGATTGCGGGCCATTTCTGAGGTACGGCTTCAAGACCTGCCAAGAACAATTCGCCGCCCAACCCAAGGGTACCCTCTATAAGGTGCAGATTTTTACGAGGCAGCTTTGAAGAAGGCCCAGAATCCCTTCGCACCTCTCTCTCTGAAGGCCGAGTCCCCCAAATTGATCTAGGTAATAAGGCTACTCGACTACTCTCTCTTCTGACTAAGAGTTTCAAGTTATTAAATGACATAGCTGGTAAATATTTTTTAGATGAAGAGCTAGGTCATCTTTTGGGAACATAATGGAGGACGTTCAGGCTCCCAGGTCGGAGGGCATGGATGTGGAGGCCCCAAAAGACAAGCTCGCAGATCCAACTTTGGCCCTCTCTGAAGAGCCTGATGTTGTTGATATCCCCCCTCTTCTTGAGCTAGAACCGCTGGATGGGGATAGATGATTGATTGTAACTGCCCCGCCTTCCTGAAAATAATTTGTTTTTTCTGTCTTCCCCCATGGCATATGGGGATAAAACAATTTTCTTTTCTTGTTTCTTGGATAAATTTTTTGCCTCCCCCCTTCTGGGCTGGTTTGGCTAGAAGGGGTCTTTTATGCGATCCCTGCTATATACTACATATTGCTTTTATATGTTGATCTATTGATGAAGGCTCGTCCTTTTGTGTATGTTCCATTGAATTTTATTATGAACTTGCACTCTTTTGATCCCATGAATGCATAATAATTCTAGGGGGGGAATAAGTTTAGGAATATCTGTGTTAGAATCCTGGTTTTGCACCTCTTGGGGTGGGGATGTTAAGATGCCTGCCTGAATATAGGGCTTTCATTCCTTCAAGTGCGGAGCCTGCTTGGATCAAGGCTTGTTTTTAGAGGATGCCTATTGTGGAGCAAGGCTTAGCTTTGAAGAATGTCTGCTGGAGCAGGGCTTATTTTTAGAAAGTGCCTGCTGTGGAGCAGGGCTTTATGCATGTCTTTCTTGATAAGAGCAAGAAATATAAGTAAGTGTTGATATCTGTATTTGAGAATCCTTTTGACGAAATCTAGTTACTCGTGAAGGTAATGCTTTGCAAGCAGAAGGATAATACCCACTTGGCAACATTTTGTCTTGAGGGGGTCCTATTTAGAGATGGCAACAGGCGAGTCCGGGGCAGGTTTGCCTGGACCCGAGACTTGCCCCGAATAAATTCACCCCGTCCAGCCTCTCTAAAACCCTGACCCCATCCCGATTGGCCCCGCTCCAGTTTATCTGAAATTATGTATTGATAATAACATCATTTTAGATGTAGATAATTTTCATTTTCAATACGTAATACCTTAACATAGTTTTCAATCTAAAATGAATTAAATAACACAAAGAATACGCTCAGCTAAATTATTAATTTTTTCATTAAATAATATCATTTTACGATCTACAATGAACTATATAATACAAAAAAATACATTTAACTAATTTTTTTTATAAGTAATTTCAATTTAGGTTTAAATACTGTAACATAGTTTTCAATCTAAAATGAATTGTATAAGACAAAAAATATGTTCATATAAATTATTAATTTTCTCCTCAAGTAATATCATTTTACAATTTACAATGAATTATATAATACAAAGAATACATACAACTAATATTTTTATTTGTTTAATAAGTAATATCCGTTTAGATTTAAGGGTTAAAAGCAGACACCCCCAACCTTTGGGTCGTTTTGCACTTTACCCCCCAACCGTTTTTTTTTTTTTTACAAAGCACCTCCCAACCTTTGCATTTTGTAGCACTTTACACTTTTTGGGGAATAATAATGGAATATTTCGGAGGGATGTACACACGCGCCCTAAGACCATTTTTTGGCTGGGTAAAGTTGTAATTTCATAACACCTTTTTTTAAGAAAAAAAGTAAATTAAAACAAAACCAAGAAGGTCTTCTTCTTCATCCACCATAGCCGACCACCTTCTTCTTCTTCAACAAAACTCTTCAATCCTTCAACACTAAAGCACTATCTTCAATTATGAAGTTGAAGACATTTTTTTCTTCTTTCTCTCTATCCTTCAACACTAAAGCAAAAAAGCACATCAAATTTTTCCGTCGCCGTCTTCCTAGTCGGGGAGCCTCCGTCCCGTCGTCATCGTTTTTTCCCCAAACCTCCTCAACACCCCGATCATCTCCCTCATATCAATTTCTCCAATTACTCCCTCTAGTTCAAATGGGTTCTTCTTTTTCATCACAATCAAAACCCTTTTTTGTGTGAAGGGACTCATATTCTTGTAGTGATTGGGATAGATTAGATATTGATACAATGGGAGTGCGATTAAGGAGAGAAGCGAGGATTCTTTCCATCATTTTCACCATGAAAATAAAAGAGAGAAATTCATTTTCACCATGAAAATAAAAGAGAGAGATTACATAGAGAGAGAGATTACAAAGAAAAAGAGAGAGAGAGAAGAGAGAGAGGTCCTATGCATTTTTTTTTGTTTATTTTATTTTTATTTTTTTTTAAATTATAACGTAAAATTAAAATTTTGCCCAGCCATAAAAACGCTCTAGGGCACGTGTGCACACTCCTCTGAAATATTCCATTATTATTCCCTAAAAAGTGCAAAGTGCTACAAAATGCAAAGGTTGGGAGGTGACTTGTAAAAAAAAAAAACGGTTGGGGGGTAAAGTGCAAAACTACCCAAAGGTTGGGGGGTGTCTGCTTTTAACCCTAGATTTAAATACCTTAACATGGTTTTCAATCTAAAATGAATTAAATAACACAAAAAATACGTTCTCCTAAATTATTAATTTTCTCATTAAGTAATATCATTTTACAATCTACAATAAAATATATAATACAAAGAATACATTCGATAAATATTTTTATTTTTTTAATAAGTAATATCAGTTTAGATTTAAATAATTTAACATAGTATTAAAATGAACTGTATAAGTATATACTCAACTAAAAATTTTATTTTTTTATTAAGTAATATCATTTAATGAACTATAGAATATTAATAATATTTTTATTTTTTGTATTTCTTATATAGAGTTGGATATATGCAAAATTATTAAGAATTTACATATAATGCCATAATTTTTTATTAATGGTGTATTACATACGAATAATAAATAACAAAATAATATAAAAATACGAGGCGGGTCGGGTCCAGGACAAAACCCGTACCCCGCCCCGAACTTGGCCGGGTCACAACAAAATGGACCCGGCCCCACCAAAACCAATATCAAACCCAGCCCAAACGGGACGGGTCGGGGTAGGGCCTTGGTTTTTCGTGCCCAATTGTCATCCCTAGTCATGTTCAAAGATAAGACTTGGTCTTTGAAGAGGTTCCTGCTTAAGGCAAGACATGTCTTCGAGGGAGGTCCTGCCTGGGGGCAGCACTTATTCTGGAGAAGGTTCCTGCTTGGAAGGCAAGAAAATGCCTTTGCGAGAGGTCTTGCCTAGGGGGTTAGGACTTATTCCTTGAATAGTCTCCTGCCTGGAGGGTAGGGAAATTTCTTTTTGAGAAGTCTTGCCTAGGGGGGCTAAGACTTATGCAAAAAGCCTTTTGAGGTTGTGTATGTTCCATGGTCGGGGCAAAGGGCGCCCTTCGCCATATCCTAATTCATAGGCTCCGTTTTCGAGTGTTCCCTTAATTTTATAGGGTCCTTCCCAAGTAGGGTCTAATTTGCCCACTGGTTCGGAAGCCTCTACCTTTCCAAGTACCAAGTCTCCTACTTGAAAATTCTGAGGTTTTACTCGTCCGTTGTATGCATTAATCATTATGCTCTTGTGTTGTTACATCCAGAGAAAGGCTCTCTCTCTCTTTTAGCTCCTCGATAAGATCGAGATTCTCTTTGAGTAAATTGTTATTTTCTTCTATATAGCATATTACCTATGGAAGGGCATGCTTACTTCGGCAGTAAATGCAGCGTCTATCCATATACTAGGGAGAAAGGGCTTTCGCTCGTGGAATTTCTAGGCATAAAATCCCTAAGGACATTGATAAGCTCTTCAGCCTAGTTGCACCAGCTCTATCGAGCCTTCTCTTGATTCCTTGGAGAAGGGTGCGATTGGTGACCTCTACTTGTCCATCGGTTTGGGGGCGTGCTATAGAGGTGAATCTCTGCTTGACTCGCAAACCCTTGCACCAATTCTGAATTTTGTTCCCTTGAACTGTCGTCCATTATTTGAGATGATTTATTAGGGGAGTCAAAAGTGATAGATTATGTTTTCTCGGAGAAACTTCATGACTTCCCCCTCAGTGATGTGGGAGAGGGGCTCAGCCTCTACCTATTTTGTAAAGTAGTCAATACTACTAGTAGAAATTTCCTTTAGCCAGGGGCTATAGGAAATGGCCCCACAATATCCATTCCCCATTAGGCGAAAGGACACATTTCTAGTAATGTTGTCGGCGCCTCATTAGGTTGATGTATTCGGAAGGCGTGTCTTTGGCACCTCTCACATTCTCTTACCAATGCTTTGGCGTCTTGCTTCAACGTGGGCCAGAAGTAGCTGGCCAGCAGGGCTTTGTTGGCCAGCTACTACCCCTATGTGTGATCCGCAACATCTACCATGAATTTCTCTAAGGACGTGTGTCCCCTCCTCTTATGATAAACATCTCAATAGGGGATGTGTGAAAGACTTGTCGTGAAACCCAATTGCTAAAATGCGGTCTTTTTTTTTACTAGCCCAAGACCAACCCAACCCACCCTTAGTACACTAATTGCAGTGTGGTTTGAATTGGGCCGATCGATTGGGGCGGCCTGACGATTTTGTTAAACACCCCTACCCCCAACTTGCGAACAAGATACACAAACTATTGTGTCCCAAAGTTAAAATATTAGCAAGTTGCTCCAAGCTACATATATAAGTAGTCTGAACATGTCCACGTTGATCCGCATCACGAATAAATATGACAATCAATTTAATGTGTTTTGTGCGCTCTTGAAACACAAAATTTCCACCAATGTGTAAAACTACTTGACCATCACAATACAATAGCATAGGATGAAAGTGAACAACACTTAGAGACAAGATCATCAACATACAAAATTATACTCAAATGTATTGTCTCCGTTTAAAGTAAACAATGAATAATCAAACTAGGATTGAAGAAACCAACACTGTTTCAATGTAGTCATCAATTTTGCAAAGCAACGCCGAGGTGCTTACCATAACCATAGAGTGATTTATGTAATCGACAAACTTTCCCATGTTGTTTAGTAATGTACCCAGGTGGCATCTTCATGTACACCTCCTTTTCTAAATTGTGCAAGAATGTATTATAAACATCCATTTGATAGAGTTCCCATCCCTTTGCTGCTACTGTTGAAAAAAAGTATGAACAATCACCATTTTACAATAGGAGCGAAGGTCTCATTGTAATCAATTCCTTGAATTTGATTATTGCCAAGAATCACCAATCGATCCTTATGACGTTCAATTGAACCATCAAAATTATATTTGATCTTGTAAACCCATTGACTTCTTATAGCTCATTTTCCTGATGGTAAATCTTCCAAAGTCCAAGTGCCATTAACTTCTGCCTCAATTTCTTTCTTCATGGCTTTTTTCCATTAAATGTCTTTTATAGCCTAAACATAGGAAGTAGTCTCCCTTTTGGTTGTTAAAGCTGCTAAGAAAGACCAAGGTTGTGGAGAAATTTTTTCACAATTTACATAAAATGCTAGGAGGTACCTATGGATAGAGTTGGATTGGATGAACATGCAGAGGGACTTATTTATTGTGCAGTATATGTCACAAAATCTCGCGGCCGAGTAGAAGCTTCTTTCGTTTTATGGCCACGTCTAAGTTATTCTGAAACAGATTTTCCCAAAACTTCAGTGACACCCCCATGTCATTGTTATCACTATGAGTCACAGTTGGATTCTCAGGTGTCCCACTTTCTTCATCTTCATCCAATTCATTCTCAGTATGATGGGTGATGCCAAAGGATCACTTTATACAGGGTCTGGTCACGCACCTTCCTTACTAGCATCAACATATGAAATTCAGATTCAGAAAACACAACATCTCTAGAATAAAGTATTTCTCCGTATCAAGATCATAAACTCCCCATCCTTTTTTTTTTTTTTCCAAAACGATAGTCTACAAACAAACAATGTTGACTTTTGCTAGCAAGCTTGTCTTTCTCCATATTCAAGCTCTGAGCATAACACAAGCACCCCAAAGTTTGAATATGATTATAACTTGAAGGTCTACCAAAAAAGATCTCATAAGGAGGTTTTCCTCCTGATAACTTAGAAAGAATCCGATTAATCAAATATCCAACTGGCAAAGCACATTTTCCCCAAAACGTGATGGGAAGATAGCCAAAATGTTAAAGCTCTAGCCACATTCAAAAAATGGCAATCTTTTCATTCAACACGACCATTCTGTTGAGGTGTTCCTACACATGAGATCTGATGTAAAATTCCATTTTCAGAAAAATAGTTATTGAAGCATGCAATTCAATCCCATTAGCACTCCTGATTACCTTCACATCTTAATGAAATCATTGTCTTTTACTCATGGCAAAGAAATTACGCATGACAAGTTCCACTTTTGTTTTTTCAGTCAACAAACATATCCATACACCTCTAGAAAAACTATCAACAACAGTCAGGAAATACGAAGCCCCACAAGAAGCAACTCAAAAGTTTCAGTTGCTTTAGTGTCACTAAACAAAAACTTCTCTTGTTTGCTTATCTATCAAACAAATTTCACATGGTTTATTTTTCAATAGACCATTACTAAGCTAAACTTGAGGAAGAGATTCTATAATTTTCGTAGACGGATGCCCCATCCTCTTGTGCCGTAATTAAAAGGAATCTACATAACATGCCTTGCATGCTTGGACTGCTACTGTTGACTTCAGATAATAAATCCCCTTGCAATGTTGACGTGCTTTAATCACCATTCTCGAGATGCGGTTCTGTATAACACAAACTTTGTTAGTAAATTGGACATTAGAATTAGAATTATCAAGCAACTTGATATCAGATGACAATTCAAATTTGGAACACATTATCTAATTTGATATGTTTTCCTAAGCAGACTGATCCTTCCTTTAATGTCATTACATGCTCTATATTAGGCAATCCAATTGGATTTGCCGTAATGTCTTAGAAATTCATTAAACATTTTAAAGTACCTGTCATATGTTGTGAAGCATCAAAATCAATAATCCAATTCAAATTATCCTTACTACTCTTCTTCTTACTAGTACCTAGTTTGCATGTGTTCAACAAATTGAGAAAGAATGACCATTGTCCCGCTGTCAAGGTCCCAAAAGTTGTATTTTGTTCAATTGCTGCCATTGGTGATTATGGTTGCCCAATTACATGGGTTGCACTCACCTTTGGTGGATTGCTACGTCCACGCCCTGCATTTTATCCCCCTCGCCCCACGTCCAAACCCTTTAGGTCGATCACTCCACCAATTTGGATACCCAATGAGTTGTAAACAAATTTTAGAATCATGCTCATCTCATTTGCAATTTGAGCAAACAATAGATTTGTCTTTTGCTTCTATTTTATACTTTCGTCCTCCTATTTGCAATTGGCAAGTTCTGCCTTGATTTGTTGAACACGAGGTCCATTAGCACTAGAGAATTGCTATTTGATATCTTCCCATAAATCCTTTGCAATCTCCATATAAGTTATGGTAGATCGCAGTGTTGGTTCAATTGTGTTGACCATCCATGAAACTAACATTGAATTTACAGTCCACCGATCCTCTAATTCAGAGGAATCTTTGTCAGGTTGTTCAATCGTTTCATTAATAAATCTGATTTTTATTCTTGGCACTCAATGATGTTTTCATCACTCGAGCCCATTAATAATAGTTGTCTCCTCTTATGTGCACCTAAGTAATTATATTACAAAGAACATCGCTCAAAGTCAACATGTATGGGGAAATTGGTTTTTTTTCCTCATTAGTCATAGCAGCTTTGTCTTTAATAGGCTCTGGTACCATGTAAACTTTTGAGAAGATGAATATTTTGTATCTTCATAGGCCAAAAGAGCCAAAGATATGTATCATAGACGACTGACAAAGCTCCTACAAAAATAAATCTACTAAACATAGATAATATTTCTATATCTCCAAAACACAGAAAATATATACTGTACATAATTGACATATATTTACAGATATTTGAGATATTCTAATAGTAGGGAATATCGAAAGCAACAACAATGCATATAAGCTGCAACAACTATCCTCTCAACAAAAATTCCAAAATTTAAACAATATTTTTTAATTCAGAAAGCCATAATAAAAAATTTAGGTAACCAAATGTCAAACATGTAAAAAGAAAAAAGCCATAATCTAAAAAAAATCAATTAGCATATATATATATATATATCAACCCAATATCCATAATTAGCAACAAATAAATGTAAAAGTTCACAAACAACCTAAACCGTTGCAAATGACCATAAAACTTGACCAAATTGAAACACCAATTCTTGATCGGAGCATCAACACCGAATACATTGAGCTAAAAATGTTCTTTTGTACAAATAAAATTCATCATTATCCCAACGAGGAGAAATGCAAATCAACACAACCACCAATAAAACGAATTTAAACCAAATTGGCCAAAGATGAATTAATTAACACCACCGTACCCAAACACTCTAGAAAAATCATGAAAATCAGCAATCCAACAAAACAATCCAACAACCTAGACATATCTAACCCCTAGAGATAGATTTAGCGTAAAAAAAAAAAAACAAAAAACAAAAAACAAAAAAACAAAAAAACAAAAAAACAAAAAAAGCAAGAAACCTAAACGATACAGTAGAAATAGGTTTGCGAAGAAAACCCTAATCAATCGAGCTAAAAAGCACGAAAATGAGAGTCAATGCATACTGATGGGTATAAATCAAGCGGCTCTGGCCTAGGACCAACGAGTGAAGCCCATGAGCAACAAGTGTCTGATTTAGACCCACATCCAAGTGGCCCAAGGCAAGAGATAGAAGCTAAGAAGGGGGAAACAGACCCTGAAGCCCAAGAAGGAGGGCTCGCGTCTCCATCTGATCGAAGGGATGAGCGAGGCCCAGACGTAGGACCAACCGCAGTTGGGTCAGCCTAACCAGCATGGCATGATGGTCCCGACTAAAGGACATGCAGGTTGCCAGCATAGCGGCAGAATGTCCGCATCACCCGCCAACGTGATGAAGTAACCGAATTTCGAGAAGGACGCCAGGCGGAGATAGGCACCCTTACCCACTAGCCAAATCCGCATTTGAGGGCGAGTTATCCGCCAACCCTCCGGGGATCAAGGAGTCACCTCTGAACCACCTTCTAGGAGTCCTAGCCTTATTAGACTTCTCAGCTCGAGAGGACTCTTGTGCTTATATCAAGTCTTCACCCTTAAATGGGTAACGTATTCACAAGTTAGCACCCTAAATGATTATTTCATACTACACCTAACACAATTCTATTATGCATTCGCATTACGCTTTCAATTTGTCTTTTTCTAGCAAATTACTGAATTGAGCGTCAGAGTGCTAACGCTTTTTTTCGCAGGTCCTCTTTCTTACATCATCTAGCGTTCAATTCGGAACCTCCGACCCAAAGTCAATCTTTTTATTGAGCAGCTTTTGCTCACATAAAAAATAAACAAATACATTCAAACAACCTCTATAAATTAATAACCTTGGGACCATGAAATTTTATTAATTTAGAGAGATATTAATATATCAATAAATTAATATTTTATTAATTAAAAGAGAGACTTTTTAAATTCAGTAAATTTAGTACATACTTCAATGAATTTTGCAATCTCCACTTGGACAACCAATGTTTCTCAAGTGTCAATAGCAAATTGCTTTCAGCACTGCAAAATCCGTTCAAATGAAGAAATCTCAAGCGACTCAAGTGAGACAAACTTTGAAGAAAGCCTACATGAGCTTGAGAATATGATCAAGGATGTTGGTTATCGCAATGAAATGGACGTCAACAAATTGGTGGACTATCCGGATGAAAATGATGAATGTTTAATGGTTCAAAGTTTAGAGGAAATTGTTGCTGATATTATTGAAAATCCTATTAATGATGAAGCTAAAGATGATTCAATACCGTTGGAAACCAGTCACAAGAAAAGAGGCTTTGAGCGTGACAACAACTCTTCACAATTTTTTGTTGCAGCTAGAGAACTCAACATCGGACCACTTGGTTGCAATTAAAAAATTTAGGGATGAAATCCAATTAGATTTAAATTTTAAGAAAAATCAAGTAACAATATATTCATATTTTAGCAAATTACCATAATATTTATAATTGTAATGTTTATGAATTATTAATTTAGAAATGGGACCTAATATTTATAAAGGGATTTTCCGAAAAATTATTATCTTATTATCTTATCAAATTTGATGAGTTTTTACAAAGGCCCAATCAAGACCAAAAAATTTTATTATTTTAGAGAATTTAATAATTTATAATGTATTAATTTGTAGAGGTTGTACTACATCTATATTAATAGGGTTCGAACTTACAAGTATATTATCAACATCCCCACTTAAACTTTTGAAATATTTTTTTAAAAATGTTTTAATTCAGAATAAATAAACATAAATCCTTTTCCTCATTTCCTCCCATTTCCTCTGTTCTTCTTCCCTTTACTCTTCGTCTGTTTCCAGCTTCTCTTCTCACATCCGTATACACATCTTCGCACCGCATACAAACGCACTCAAGCCCTCGCCGCCTCTCTGCCCCAGCCGCACTGTTTGTTCTGGTAAAATTTCTTGATTTGTAACTTCAGTTGATATCATGCTGCCGAGTTTGTGTTGCAGAGTAATGTATTCTTGGTAATTTTCCTAACGATACCTGCCAATCATTTTGCCGCTGTGTTCTTTTACATTCTTCTACCTAATTCTTTTTTTGTTTTATCCTAATTGCTCTCAGTTACCATGTCTAATGAATAATTTCAAGTGATGGTTGCCAATCAATTTGGCGCAGTGCTTCTCCTATTTCTTTTTTACTTTTTATCCTAATTGCTCTCAATTACTATGTTGAATACCTGTTGAGGTTGAGGATAGTATAAAACGAAAAGGTAAATTTGCAAAAGTAGAACTGGCAATTCATTTGATTCAGGTAGAGAACAGAATCTTTTAGTTTGAATTAATTCAAGGTTTTTTCATTTCATAAGAATTAAACACTACTCCGTTCTTGGCTTTCAGTTTTCATGATTTTGCAAGATCTACCAATTGTACACTATCTTCACGTGGATAATTGTTTTCTGCATCATTTTTCCGGGAACTACTACTTCAAATTGCTAATTGTCTATGTCTATGAATCAGTAGCACCGACTGAATTAACATTTTTTTCTTTTTCTTCTTCCTTTGGTTTTTCCTTTTGTTAAGACGAGTCAGGTTACTAGGTGGGAGAATTGTTGACTGGTGTATAGATTATAGACATTGTATGTTGAATGGAATCTTCAAAAACTAGAACGAACATGGTTTTGGATTTGTTAACTAGTCTTAGAAAATGACCCTGGCTGTGGAATGTTTATGTTGGTTTTGTGTAAAACAGAATTTCCTTTGAGATGATAGTAACTATTATTTGTAATGGAGCAGCTGGTATGTCATGTCCTCACAGGATATAAAAAGGTCCTTCATCTTGGATTTGTCTTTTCCACATCCTTTTAGAAGAGTGGTAAAATTAGTCTGTTATGCAGGTCATGAGTGTAAAAGATACCTTGTATTTCCTTATTTATTCTTCTTTTGGCCCAGAAGGAAGACTTACTAGCCTCTATGTGTGGCAAAATTCAGCTTTGTTGTTTCAGTTTTTGAAGAGAAGGTTGAGCCCTTTATATGTGCAATGTTTTGATTGATCAGATAGTTGCAAAATTTTAGAGAACTAACAGAAAACTTTTATGTTTCACTCTTTGATGAACTGAGCCAAGAAACCATCACCATCCTGAAAGTTTATAACAAACCAACAGTTATCAGTCTTATGACTGTGTGGGATCTGGGGCCATTGCTGTTTGGTTCTGGCAACTGAGGGTTTCTGATAGCAATCTGTAACTTACTGATAGAGGTTCATGCTTTCCCTTTTACAGAAGGAAAAAAGAAAAAAAAGAAAAGAAAATACCACAATCATATGGTAGCGCGCTTTGCTTGCTTAAATTGCCAAAAAAGTTTAGCAATATTCAGCTTATATAAACGTCAATTTAAGCGTAAAGGTCCAGCATACAAATGCAATCTGCAGGAGATTTTGAAATAGTTGTAATGTTTTTATCGCTCTTCAAGGCAACTAATTTTTTGATGCATAGCACCTTTTATTTAAGTGGACTCCCATGCCATGTGTTATGTTTATCTTTTTTACATACAGAGAAAAGGAGGTGCTGAATGGGATAGTAAAACTTTGGTTGAGTTGTGATTTCTTGGGCTGTTTTCACTTTCTACAAATCACTATAATTATATTTCTCCTAATTTATTTTGTTGTGTAACTGTATCTTCATGATTGTGCTTTTACTCTTACGACTAATTTCCTTTGCTTGAAACTTAGTCATATTTTCAGATTTCTGGCCTAGAAAAAACTAAAATAAGTAATAAGCAGAAAGAATACTACTCATACTCATTGACCGTAGAATGCCTAAAAACATGATGATTGGTTCATCCCCATTTTTGTGGTGTTTCTAACTTGTGGTGCTTTTTTGTCAATTCTTTCAATTTTTATATCTACTTTAATTAGTGCTTTATGAGTGCCTTTGACTGAGCTTCTTTATACTTATGGTTCTCTGTTCTCAAACAGCTTGCTCGCAAGTAGCTAGCATCTTCTTCAGTGGATATATTATAAGGATATCAGTATTTTATGTGAACACGATGAAAGTAGCTTCCAGTAAGAGTCGACAGTTGTTATCTATAAATTCATTGCCATCCTCAGTTCAGTTCATCTCTCCTCTCCAACACCTCAAGGCCACTCCACGCGGAGGAGATAATCCTACTGAAACTACAGCTACACTCAGAGAATTCCCTAGGAAAAGCAAATATCTCTCTCATGATTCTGCCATCAACTTGATGAGACGTGAGAAAAATCCAGAACATGCATTAGAAATTTTTTATAAAGTGTCAAACCAAAAGGGTTTTCATCATAACAACTCCACTTATGCTATTATTCTTCTTAAGCTTGCTCAATGCAAGAAATATCAGTCTCTTGATGCTGTTCTTCATCAGATGACCTATGAGACCTGCAAATTCCATGAAGGTATATTCCTTAATCTCATGAAGCATTTCTCAAAATCATCTATGCACGAGAGGGTGCTTGAAATGTTTTCCTCTATTCTGCCGATTGTACGTTCAAAGCCCTCACTGAAAGCCATTAGTACTTGTCTTAATCTTCTGGTCGATGCAAATCAAATTGAGTTGGCAAGGTCTTTCCTCGTGAGTATCCGTAAGGACTTTCATTTGGAGCCCAATACCTGCATTTTCAACATTTTGGTCAAATATCACTGTAAGAAAGGAGATCTGGAATCTGCTTTTGAAGTAGTGAAAGAGATGGAGAAGTCTAAAATGTCTTGCCCGAACTTAATCACCTACTCAACCCTGATAGATGGTCTTTGTGGAAGTGGCAGATTAGAAGCAGCAATTGATCTGTTTGAGGAAATGGTCTCGAAGCATCAGATACTGCCTGATGCGTTGACTTACAATGTCTTAATCAATGGATTTTGTCGTGGAGGGAAACCTGATAGAGCCAGGAAAATAATGGATTTTATGAAGAAAAATGGATGCAATCCCAATGTATTCAATTACTCATCCTTAATGAATGGGTTCTGTAGGGATGGAAGACTTGAGGAAGCCAAGGATATTTTTGACGAGATGAATGGTGCTGGTCTGAGGCCTGATACTGTTCTTTATACTACTTTAATTAACAGCTTGTGTAGGGGTGGCAGAACTGATGAAGCTATTGAACTGCTTAAAGAGATGAAAGAAAAAGAATGCAGGGCAGATGAGGTAACATTTAATGTAATTCTTGGTGGATTGTGCCGAGAATACAGATATTATGAGGCTCTTAACATGCTTGAGAGACTACCCAATGATGGGGTTTATCTTAACAAGGCCAGTTATAGGATTGTGTTAAACTTTTTGTGCAAAGAAGGTGAACTGGAGAAGGCAGTGGAGTTGTTGATTCTGATGATGCATCGGGGGTTTTTGCCCCATTTTGGCACATCAAATGAGCTATTAGTTAGTCTTTGTAAAGCTGGTAAGGTAAATGATGCTGCTACACTATTGTTTGGGTTGGTAGAGATGGGGTTTAAACCAGAGCCTTTGACTTGGAGTATGCTAATTGATTCAATTTCTAGAGAGAGAAAGCTATTGCCTGCATTTCAACTCCTTGATAAGCTACTTATGGAAGACTTGTGATTGCCATGATTGTGTCTTGGAAATGACATCAATTAGCTATTTGAAGGAAGAATTGCTGACGGTGGGAACTTGAAAAGGGGACAAAAGGACGAGGTCCTTCAAACTTATAATCTATACATGGTCAATTGGAAAAAGGATTATACATTCATAAGGTGCAAATGACCTTGCAAGGAAAGGCGGCACTACTAGAGTTTTTCTCGTATGTGGATGTTGAATTTAAGTCGGCGGTTGGTCATGGAAAGTATTTGATGACTACGATGTTTCATGTATGGAAAAGCATATTATATCTGCTCTCTTCATGAATCGATGTTGCAGATACATGCTCTTGTTAAAAGAAATCTTGTAGTGTTTCCGCTGGTCTCGGAGAAGAAGAAAATAGATAGGTGAGGTTATTGCCAGAAATGTTTCTGCTGCCTGAATACAGATGCGACCTGATATCTTTTAAGTCGTCAAATTAATAAAATGTGCTCTATTGAAGACGTGAAGTCCATAGGCCTCTTCTTGGTTTCCAAGATGTTTATCTCTCACTCTCTTCCTTTCAACACAGTTGACCACCAACAGGGAGCTTCTGCTTGGTGCTGATTATTAGGCTCACTCTTCTTCCCCTACCAAAACGCCCTTGGTCTTCCTCCAGGTTCAGCTTTCTGACCGAATTTTTCCATGAGTTTGATGTTGGCTAATGTCCAGGTTTTTTATGACAATGAAACCCTTAATTTGCTGTGAGTTATAGTTTGCAACAACGTAGAGCTCCGGCTTCCCAGAAAAAATCTAGAGTTAGATGAGACCGGAATTTTGGTATAAATTGTTCTTATTTCCTTTTGCCTTGTTAGAATATATGTCAATTTGGAGAATGGTGGTAAATGCATACTCCGATATGCTTTGCTTCTAAACCACTTAATGCCTTTGTGAAATGGTTTGTTTCAAGGATTTTCTTGGATGAAGTGATAAATCTCCTGTATGCTTCTTTTGACACTTTTGTTGAATGCAAGAGCGAATCAATTAATTTAGGTTTTAGTTCAAATCTTCTGTCTTGGGTTGATGTCTTATTTTTTCTTGTATTTCTATGACTAGTACAAAATACGTGTGTTGCACGCAGAAAAAAATAATTACAATATAAAACTATAATAATTGAAATAGAATAAAAAATATTATTTCATTTTGTTTGGATGTTTTCTCATTGTATTTTGATGTTCGATGTCAAACATTTTTATTATTAATTGAATTAAATATTTATAAACTAAATTATTGATTATGTTACATAATTATTCTTTATAAACTAAATTATTGATTATGTTACATAATTATTCTTTATAAACTAAATTATTGATTATGTTACATTATTAGAGTATTCTTCTTCTTTTCTTTTTTTGTTCCCCAGAAACTGCATTTTACTCGATAGCCTTAGTGGGTATCTCTTGAAAATCACGATTTATCATCTTCATTTCTTATTTATATTAGGAGTCTGTTATATAATTATAACGAGGGAATTAACCCAGTATCCAGCACCCTACCCACTTCAGAGCAGGGATGCGGCCTAAGGCCCAAAATATGTCACAAAAGATCATCAATATTCAACCTTGAAGGCCCAACAAGTGGTACTTCGGTCGAGTTTGCTTCAAACTTGGCGAGTCTACCCATATTTTGAGCCATTGAGTTTTAACTTTGCCCTGTCATTGGATTTTTCATGCATGAACAGGGAATGTATACATACTAACTGCATGGATATTAGTATTAGAGTTCTATCAACATCATTTTGTAAAAAGAAATGTTGAGCTTCTTTAAGGTTGCGATTCTCCTTCTTGCCTGATTTTTTATCAGATGATCGGAGGTGGGACCTCTCGAAGTCATGTTCAGAAACTTCTGGTAACTTTCGCACTCGGATCTTTCTTCTATTGTCCGTGAAACAATCCAGGGATGACCAGATTGATGCACTCTATTATGATACCTTAACTATTGGAGCAATTCTTGGTTTCTGAAACTTATTGGCTTCTTTTCTGATGCATAGAACAATCTCTGGTCTCGTTCTGGGTTATTTTGAGGATAGGATGATTTCCTTGTGAAGGGTATTTCTTTCTGCAGATTCTCATGTATTGAATTCTATTATTTTTCATTTATTATCTTATGATACCTTAACCATTGGAGCAATTCTTGGTTTCTGAAAATTATTTGCTTCTTTCTGATGCATAGAACGATCTGGTCAACCATTCTGGGTTGTTTTGTCATCTGGTAGGATAGGGTGATTTACTTGTGTTGGATATTTCAGTCCGCAGATTATCATGAACTGAATTCTGTTATTTTTCATTTATTGGGAAAATTTGGGAAAATTAGGGAGGACTCTTGATCTTATTTTTGGTTGTTACTTATGCAAATTACAATGCATGAAATAAAATAACCAAATTTAGAATTTAACAAATGGACACTTTTCGTTCTATTTGGCCACCTATAATGCAGATTGCACTTGGCGCTTACTACCATCTCTTCAATACATGACTTCTAGGTGTTGCTTCCTTTCTTTCCTCTTTTTTTCTAGTTCTTGTAGATTCTTTGAGAAATAAATGTGTGAAATTGCTCTGTTTCTGCCCCCAATTATGGATCCTTCTGACTGAAATGCGTCATGTGTTCTCTGAAGTGCATTGATGGCTTAGTTTCCATGTGCATGGTCTTCCCTGTTCAGCTTCCTTAGAACTGTTATTGGCGTCGGGCTCATAGTAAAAATTGTTTGGAGTAAGCTATGATATATGTTTCTGAATGAGCCGAATCACTGGTAGAGTTGGATTCAAATCAGGTTTTTGAAAAAGAATGGAGAATCCAAACTAAATGTATGTACTTGCACACTAGATTTTGGAAGAAGATAACGTCGAGGCTGTTAGAAACCAAATTGCAGGGTTGGAGACCTGTGCTGAGCAGGGGATAGGTGCACCGATAGAGCCGGCTCTTCCTGGCACACAGACTCTGTATATACATAATAAAGATATAACCAGGCTCCACTATGATTTTAATGTAGTTAGTATCTGCACAAGGATTAGAACAGGATTACTTCCTAGTAAACTAGGATGATGAAACTGTATATAGACGCACTGGATCCATCATCTGTTATTAGTTCACCCAGCTTTTCACACCCCAGACGACCCCTGCTGCCGGCATATGCAGAAGCCTTACCATTCCGAGACCTACATATGACCTGCAGAGGCAGCAGACAATCATTGGTATGTTTTATTCTCAATACCTAATTTATAAATTATTAAGTTGTTTGATTACTTTATCCTTTACTCTTTAGAGTGATACTACATGGAGCGACTAAAATGTTCGCTAGAGATGACATGTCACAACTACTTTTCCAGTTTGCTGAGTATAAAAAAGAGTTAGACAACACTTCATTTATAGGAGTAACTTATTAAAGAATTTAGACGCTCTTCACGTGAGGCAGCCATGAAACCTGAATACGAGGTAATTACTGCTTCATCCGTTCATCTCATACTTGAGTTCTGGAATGAGAATGTGATCACCTTTATGCCATCAGCTTTCTCATCTATTATCCCCGTAAAAGGACCATAGAAACACATATATGTGATGTACATATGTAATGAATTGACTTCACAGTGCTTCGTGTCCTCATTTCTGTTTAATGATGTCAGTATAAAGATCTAAGACACCTTCAGTATGATGAAGTTCATTTGAACCTGTCAAAACTCAAAACAGTGTAAGTAGTAATTGGCAGTTGTCGTATTTATATCTGTACGATGTTGTTACTTCCTTCTTCCTTGCTTAAGGATATATATACAAGTATGTCAAATGAAGCGCTTAAGCAGGCAAAATGTAACGTCACCTGGCATATGTTCGGCTTCTGCCTGTGTGGCATATGTTCGGCTTCTGCCTGTGTGTATCATTCACCTGAGGATACGGTTATTACTTGTAGAAGTGATGTAGCATTCTTTTGTTTGCAGTTTACGACTATATGTTCTTCTGAAGATCGAAAATTGTCATAGTTGTTCACTTGATGTATGTCTAAGTTCACCATTGGGATTATTTCCTTATTAGTTTGGGTAAATTACTACTCTCATAAGGTTTGACATACTTACCAATACCCCTCATTGTTTGCGAAATTTCCAATATCCCCTTGATTTTAATGTTCATTCAACTAGCACATTCAATTAGTTTCCATTACGTTCATCTATTTTTTATAATGAACTGATCAAATGTTCAAGTAGACTATAAATTATAATTTTACTTTATTTGTAAAATTTTCAAATTTTTTTTTATTACATGCCTTATCAATTTTTATTTTTTTATTTTTTTATCTTCTGCAAAAAGAAACTGCAAGGACAAAATGGTACGAGACATGTTAATTTACCAAATAATAAGATGATATTTATAATTATGTCAAATTTCAATTTGTTTCTAAACTACCCTATTAGTTTCACGTGATTCATTTTCAATTCTTCCTGACCTTAACGAACAGATGTTTTTCCTGTTGGCCTCTGTTTTTGTATGTGTGCAAGTGCTGAGTGTTCTTCGCTATTTAAGAGACCTTTGTTATTTCATATTGTATTCAGTATTTTCTTTAGTAATTAAAGAGATAAAAGTTTAATTGAAAAATTAAATAATTCTTACGAAAATATTATCTTCAAAGATGTCCTTAAATTAAATTTTGTCATTTCATTTCTTTTTTACTATATAATACTTTGTCATTATGTTAAATTTTGAATTTTGGTTTTTCAGATTTTATAATTTAAAAACTGGCTATAAATTAAATACTTGGAAAAGACAAATCATTTTCATAAATATCAGACGACGGATTTGTGGTCCTTTAATATACGTTTTCTTTTCTTTGTGATTTTTTTTTATCTAAATATTAGATGGGAGGTCTTTATATACAATTTATAATTATTAGAGGACGATTGCTAAGTAGGAATGAATTACGGGAATAGAATAAATTTAAGAATAGAATAAAAGTAAGAATGAAATGATTTTAGTATATTCTTTCTATGTCAAAGGAATAAAAAAATTTTAAATTACTCATTTATATGTTTGGTAAAATAATGAAACTTAAAAATTAATAAAAAAACCAGAACTAACAACGTTTCACTACATCTATATCTATATTATATATAAAAGTGTGAATCTCACATGTGTTTATTTTTCATTGTGAAAAGACATCTATAGCCCTTACTTAAGTTATCTTTTTAAAAATAATTAAAAATTAGTAATAAAAAAATAAAATTCTATTCAAAAGAAAGACCATTTAATTAGGGACCTAATACCTCTAAATTTCTTGGGCAATAATAATATATTCTACTAACAAGAATAGATTAATAATATATCTAAGTGATTAATTTGTTCGAAGAAATTTTTAAATACTTTAAAAATATTTAAAATACTAAACTTCAAAAACTATATATATATATATATATATATATACAAGAGTAGATATCATGAAATTTTGAATAAAAATAATTATAATTCTTATTAAATTAGAAATACTTTCGAAAAATTTAACAATGGTGATTAGTAGTAGAAAATTATTTTTAGACTATACTTTCATGTACTTTTGATTTTTTCCATAATATATTGGAGCTAAAATAATACTAGTATGTGCAAATTATGATTAAATATATAATAGTGAGAATCTCTTGAATGTTTATTCCTTTTGTGAGAAAATATCTGTATCCTTATTATGATATTGTATTCAATAATAAATTAGATGGATAATTATATTTAGACCCCCTGATTTATGATTTGTTTATACAAATCATACCTAATAGCTAAAGAATAGGACTAGTTGAATAATAATATTGATATTTTTGAGGGTGTATGTGTAAATTTTTTAAAAGAAGGGGTGGTTTAGGTAAATAATATTGACCTTTTTTGGTGGTGCAAGTGTAACTATTCAAAAGATTGGGGTGATCTATGTAAACAACAGGTTAGGGGGTGTAAATATAATTATTCCTAAATAAGAATTAGTTATAAGAACAAAATTAATCTATCCAAGCATAAAAGTATTTGGTATTCCTAATTTATTTAAATTACTTAGAGAATGAATAATATATTCTAAAATATAAATAGGCAAATAAATTTTATGTTTATTTGCTAGGGATGATTTTAAATAATTTTTTTTTATAAACATTGATTTACCTGGCACTGTAAAATTTATATAAACTGAATAGCATATATGTAAGATGTAGATATATACTAATCTAAACTTCAAAACACAAAAAAGATGATAATAAATACTAGAAAATTTCAAATAAAAATCCTCAATTTTATTATAGGAGGCTGTTGAGAATTTTAAAATGAGTGACTTTAGACTGATATTAATACTAGATAATTATTTTTAGATTGTTACTCTTTTTTCACCATAATATAATGAAGATAAAATAGTACTGATGGGTGCAATTTAGATTTAAATTACAATGACAAAATATGCTATCTAAAAGAAAAAAACATTAACAATTTGAACAAAATAAATAAAGTACTATGAAAACATATTAAAGAATATAAGATACAAATATGCAATTTGTAATCAAAGACATTATGTAAACACCTATTGTATATAAGAATATTGTGCTAAAAACTAATGAGATTGAAAAGGAGAGTGTACACATTAAAATTTGTTAAAATCGTAAATACAGCTAACATAATATTAGGCTCTCATGATTAATAAAAGTAAATTAAGTATTAAAAATAAAACATATCAATAAATAAAAGCCCTATTTGAATAAAAATTTAATTGATCAGTGAATCTCTTCTTATTTAATTATTTAATATTAAATAATCTTGTATGCACATAAAATATTAAACTTTTAAAAATATAAAATACAATTTAATAAAAAATAGATAATACCAATTAAATTTATATGAATTAATAGATGAAGAAAGCACGCTAAAAATATGAAGTTAAAAATGCAAATAATAACATATTGTGCAATAATATTTCAAATTTAGAAATTAATGAAGAATGTAAACAATATTTCGACAAATTTTAAAAATGATAGTAAAATATAATTAGAATAATTATAGGACGTTGGAATACAAATTAATCCTGATACTATGGATATGTCTTATTAGATTAAATTTTTACAAAAAATAGTTAATAAATGATTAGTTAAAATCATTATACATCAAATAAATGTAAGAAAAAGAATTAAGGATATGGTAGTAAAATAAAAAATATAATATTTTACAAAAATAATATAACAAACACAAAATAAAATTAAAAAAAATAGAAAATAGATATTAAAAAATCTCTACTAATAAAACATGATCACTTTTATTAAACTGGAATTTCTTATAAAAAAATTCAAAAATAAGGGACTTCGTTAATTTTATTTTAATATTTAATTTTTATATATATTATATTTTACCTTTGCATTAATTTGTTCTAATACAAAATCATTAAATATATCAATTATTAAATGCGAAATGCAAAAATGTAATTTTAAGAAATAAATATTTTATTTAATATTATCAATTAAATTAAAAGTGAGTTACAAATAACAAATTAAATGATTTTCTCATCAATTAAAACAATTATTAAGAATATTTTTAAAAATATAACTATATACTAATGATTCAAAAATACAAAAATAAATAAAAATACGAGTTTAATATTTTCTAACTAATAAATTATATATTTGTCTCGGAAATATGTTTCTGCACGTGCATCGCAAAAGTATAACTAGGACAACTTAGTAAAATATGATTTTATTGTTATTTGCTTCTTCTTAAAATTTAAATCTAGTTGTATTCATCTCTAATTTTCCTTATTAAATCTAAAGGCTCGTGTGTTGTGTTCTCATACTGCAAAAAAGAAAAAAAAAGCGAAGAGTTTTTGCTGCTATGAGTGTTTTATTCCCCGTGATTGGTTGCAAATCTTTCTGAGTGCATGTGGGGTGATCTATCTTACACTCACATAGTGCTTTACATATTTGATCTGTTATGGTTGATTTGTGTACACCTTTTAAATGTGAAACCATGGTAGGTTGGTTTTGATTTGGATTGACTAATTAGGAATGTTTGACATTGTTTATATAGTGGTTAATTTCCTTGGCATACGCGAACTTGCATTGGAGTTTAACTAGTAGTTCGTACTACAATGAACTTTGTTTTTTTTTTTTTTCTTTGGGATGTATTATATGTAATTTGTCACAATGTATATGAACATCATTTAATTAGTCAATACAATGTTTATGTTTTATTTGTGAAGAATTATGTAGGTTTATTTATCGAAAAAAATCTCTTTAAATTTATAAATTATTAATTTATCTATTAATTAATACCTCTTTAAATTAATAAAATTACGTAATCCCGACGTTATTAATTTATAGAGGTTTTACTATAATATCAATTTTTTAAGAGTAAATTCGTACGTGAATTTTGTTATTAATGTCATATTGGTATTTTGATAAAATTACAACATGACAACATATTACATAATTATTATCTTTTTTTTTTTTTTTTCTGTCTGACATATGTATCCTCTAATTCTAATAAAGTCTTTCCCAATAAAGCTAAGCAACCAATTATTATAGAAAGGAAAAGTAGAATTTTGCAAGAAATTGGGAGAACAACAATAAACGAATGCATTCTTCAAGAGCCTTTTTGGGGAGAAGGCAGCTAATATTGCATGTTATGCCTTCAACTTATATAGATCTCTCTAAAGAGAACATCGTCTGGATATTGACATAGTAAGAAGATAGAGCAAGTTAACGCATAATTACAAGGCCGAGGATGAAAGAATGATAAGATCTGTCCACGGTGGATAAGATCTAAACTCAATAAATACCCGTAATAATTAATTTAAATGCTACTTAGTGAGACAACGGGGTAAGTTTGGGGTGAATTTGCCTATAATTGAGACCCCACCCAATTAATAAAACCCCGCACCGAACCGCTCCGCCTCCTTAAAAACCCGTCCCCCGCCACCACCCCGCCCCGCTAAACCCTCCCCTAACTATTTTTGGTTTGATTTTTTTTTATTTTGTATAAAAAATAATATCATTATAGATGTACATCATTTTTAATAATAAAATATTTTCAATAAGTAATATCCTTTTAGATATAGAAAATTTGACGTAACTTTCGATATAAATGAATTAAATATACAAAGAATACATTCATCTAAGTTTCTAATTTTCTCAATAAGTATTATCATTTTCTCAATAAATATTATCATTTTTGGGTTATTTCTACAATCTTTTTTTTGAAAGACATTATTTAAAATATTTTATTTTGAATAGGAAAAGGTTTTCCGAAAACAACATTGCGTGTTTTCGTATAAATACTGAGAGCACTAAATGACTGAAGTCCAAGTCTTTAATTGTTATTTAACACCACTTTCATTCTGCTGATTGTATGCTTTATTTTTAAATATAGATACTTGAGACAAACAAATTCAATAACACGAATTACAATGATTGGTGCGCAATCTGAGGATAGTCTAGATTATGAGAACCAAGGCTATGTTATGGACAAGCCGTTCCCACATACACTTTACCGGAAGAATCTACGCCAGAGGAACATGAGACATTCGAACTTTGGCACCAGGATAATCGAAAAGTTCGTAGCGTCATACTAGCATCTATGACTAATGAGATGCAGAAACAGTATGAAAGGCTATACGACGTTCCTTCCATCATGGCCCACTTGAAGGATTGCTATGCAGTCCGAAATCGACATACTAGGTATGTCGCTACGAAGGCGTTCTTTGGAACTGAGATGACCGAAGGATCCTCTGTATATGAGCATGGGGGTCAAGATGCTTACCTTGGTGGAAAAGCTTGAAGACCTCAAAGCAGGGCTCGATAAGGAGATGTGCATAGATGTGATCCTTCAATCACTCCCACCCTCCTTCGACCAATTTATTGTTAACTATAACATGAATGCACTTGAGAAGAGCATACATGAGTCAATTAATATGTTGGTCCAATACGCGGTAACGACTAAGAAGTCTGCGCCATCTGTATTGATTGGAGAGGCTTCAACTTCCAAAATGAAAGGTAAGGGTGCCAACATTGGAAAAGGAAGAAGGGAAACGGGAAGGCCGTCACAACCACTACAAACGCTAAGAGCGTTCCCGTTGCCAAAGTGAGGAAAGGCAAGGGGAAGAGGAAGGTTGACTCAAAGCAACAGTCAAGGGCAAATGAAATTTGTGCTCATTGAGAAAGCGCATTGGAAGAGGGATTGCCCCAAACTCCTTTCCGAGCAAGGTACGTTTGTGGTTAAGGTTAATATGGTCACTAACTCTGCCTCTTGGGTATTAGATACCGACTGTGGAGCTCACATTTGCAATGTCTTGCAGGTGCTGAAAAGAAGCAGAAAGCTAAGTAAAGGCGAAATAGTCCTGAAGCTTGGCGATGGCAAGGCCGTTGTTGCAGAAGTAGTAGAAAACGCCAACTTAGTAGTTAGTGATCATGTTAGGATAGAATTAGAGGATTGTTATTATGTACCTAGCATGATAAAAAATATCATTTTCATTCCATTGTTAGACAATAGTGGTTATGAATTTTCGATCAATAAAAATTGCTTTTATTTGATGAATGGTAGAATTACTTATCTGCTTGGTACACTTAATAACGACCTTTAGATTCTACAAAATTCTAATTTAATCATGACTGCTTAACACAAACGCAAAATAGATAACTATGAGAACACACAATTATGGCATGCAAGGTTAGGTCACATCTCTCAAGAAAAGATGAAGAGGTTGGTAAACTCAAAGAACCTAGAGGTGGACGACTTGAGTAATCTACCAACCTGCGAATCCTGCCTGAAAGAAAAAATGACCAAAAGGCCCTTTGTTGGACAAAGTAGGTTCGCCACAAGTCTATTGAACTTGGTCCATACGGACGTGTATGGACCACTAAGTACTCAAGCTAGAGGAGGTTTCTCTTACTTCATAACCTTCACCGATGATCACTCACGATATGGTTATGTTTACCTAATGAGGTACAAGTCTGAAGCTCTTGTGAGGTTTAAAAACTTTAGACTTGAAGTTGAGAACCAAATCGGGTGCAAAATTAAACTCCTACGGTCAGACCGAGGTGGAGAGTACTTAAATGGAGAATTTCTCGACTATCTAAAAGAAAATGGTATAATCTCTGAATGGACACCTCCCGGGATACCTCAGTTAACGGTGTCTCTAAAAGGAGGAATTGAAGCCTGTTAGACATGGTCTGATCCATGATGAGTTTTACCGACTGCCCTTGTCTTTTTGGGGCTACGCACTTGAAACAACAATCAAGTTGTTAAACATGGCGTCGTCCAGTGTTGTAACCCTGACACCATATGAGATATGGCACGGCATGCCTGCTTCCTATAAATACTTGAGATTGTGGAGTAGCCCTGTATATGTCAAGAGGTTAGTGGGAGACAAGTTAGAATCAAGATCTAGCTTGTGCACGTTCGTTGGATATCCAAAGAAAACTGCAGGTTATTACTTTTATGACCCCTTAGAAAAAAAAGTCTTTGTTTCGAGGAATGCAGTATTCTTGGAAAAAGGTTTTCCAACAGATGTCAAACGTGATGAATTGTTCCTTGAAGAATCAAGTGAGACACATCAACCATCAACGCCAGGAACTATGGATACTTCGCTAAGAGGTTTTAGGTTAAGTACCCGACGGATTGAGCAGCCTCACGAGGCTCAACATGTTGGACAACCTCTTCTGGCCTAACATATTGAACAACTTCCCGAGGAGCCAACCACGGTACCAGAACTGCCGGCTCCTGTTGCGTTTGGGCCCACAGTTACCACTAATGTTCCAGTCCTTCGTAGGTCAGCCAGAGTGCTACGCCCTCCCGTGAGGTATGCCTTCTTAGGCATGATCGGTCAATTGGATAAGGATCTTAAGACATACGGGGACGAGATGTCTGACATCGACTCGAGGAAGTGGCTTGAGGCCATGAAAGCTGAAATGGACTCCATGAGCACAAACCCAGCTTGGACGCTTGTGGACCCACCAAAAGGTATTAAACCCGTCGGGTGTAAATGGGTCTATAAACGTAAACTTGACATTGATGGATAAGTAACTACCTTCGAAGCTAGGCTAGTGGCGAAAGGCTACACTCAACGACCCGGGGTCGACTTTGAGGATACCTACTCGCCAGTAGCCATGGCTAAGTCCATTCGAATTATACTTTCATAGTTGCATGGTATGACTATGAAATATGACAGATGAATGTGAAAGCGATATTTCTTAACGGTTTTGTTGAGAAAGAGATCTATATGGATCAACCGGAGGGATTCACTGTAGTTGGAGAAGAGCAGAAAGTCTGTCGTTTCCAAAAGTCCATCTATGGCCTCAAACAAGCATCCCGTTGTTGGAACATTCATTTTAATGAAGTCATACAGGAGTACGATTTCATAAAAAATGAGTGTGACCCTTGTGTATACAAGAAGGTCAATGGGAGCTCGGTAGTGTTCCTAGTACTTTATGTGGACGACATTCTGCTCATTGGGAATGATATCAGAATGTTAGGTGACACAAAAGCTTAGTTGTCTACTCAATTCTCCATAAAGGATTCGGGTGAAGCCTCCTACATTCTAGGCATCCAGACCATCAGGGACAGATCTAAGAGAATGTGGAATGACCCAAAACTCGTATATTGAGAAAATCCGGAAAAGATTCAACATGGATAACTCCAAACGAGGTTTCCTTCTCATGAGACATAGGATCAAGTTATCCAAGAAACAGTCTCCCAAGATTGATGAGGAGCTTGAAAGGATGAAGTCCATCCCCTATGTTTCCGTCGTAGGCAGCATCCAATATGTCGTCCACTGCACTAGGCCTGACATTGCTTACCCTTTAAGCGTAACTAGCAGATATTAGTCCTGTGCAGGCGAGGCACATTGGAACGTGGTCAAGAGTATCCTTAAGTATCTAAGGAGCACTAAGTATATATTCTTGGTCTACAGTGGTGGAGAGTTGATACTGAAAGGTGTTAGCGATGCTAGCTTCTAGTCGGACGATGACGATGCCAAGTCTTAATCGGGCTATGTGTTCAGACTTAATGGTGGAGTGGTGGCTTGGAAAAGTTCCAAGCAAGACATCACAACCGATTCCACCACTAAAGTTGAATACATAGCAGCTTCGGAAGCTACCAAGGAACGTTTGGATGAGAAACTACATCCAAGAATTGGGTGTGGTGCCTAGCATTGCCGAGCTAGTAATTATCTTTTGTGATAACAACGGGGCCATTTCACAAGCGAAGGAATCGGGATCTCATCACCGATCCAAGCACATACCTAGACGCTACCACCTATTAAGGGAAATGGTAGGAAGAGGTGACGTTCGGATGGACCGAGTCAGCTCAACAGACAATACAACAGATCCTTTGACAAAGCCCATGTCAGAAATTGCTCATACGCAACATCTTGAGAAGATGGGGTTAAGGCATATGGGTAATTAGCTTTAGGTCAAGTGGGAGATTGTTAGAATGGGTGACCGTGAAGCCAATCTTGTAAGGCTTATGTAACCTATTTCTGACATAGGTGTTTAAATAAATTTTATTCTGAATAAAAGTGATGTTCAGTTACAACATTAATACTTTGATTATGTTCACTTCCTACTTTATATCTATAATTATTCAATGCACAAGCAAAGCCCACATATCGAAAGGTTAATCCAAGAAACTGAACTGCGCATAGGATGGCAAGTCATGAAATTAGTTTCTATGGATCGGTCTAAAATACTCCAAGTCACTAGACCTCGAGATTGGGTATCGAAGGTCTATTTGAGACTTGCACTAAGTAATTGCAGTCACGTTTCATCGACAAGTGACAAGAGTCGTCCATGCAATACTAATGGGTTAGCCAGCTCGGTGCCGGCTGACTAAGGTGATTCGTGGGAATCGTCATATGGGAAACCTTGAGTGGTTATGACTTAGATTCCCGATTTCGATAGTACGAGATTGGTTCTCGGACCTGAGGGACTACTGTGGTCACATACACACCATGCATGTATCTTAGATTTGGCAAGAGGCTACCAAGTAGAGAGATTTGGTTGCTATAAGCCCTATCTAGTGCAGTCAAGATGTGTAGTGTGGACAGTAGGTCCCAATATAGAACCTGTCTCCTGTCAAACGATTGACAGTAGTGTCTCACTTATACTTTGAGACTCGTCCTCCATATATCTGTGGGATGCGATCCAAGTGACGTTTAGTGTGGACGAGCCTAGGCTTAGGTCAAGAATGGGTACCGACATCCAAAGTCCATACCCTAGACTATAGCTGTGAGGTAGTAGACGGAAAGACATGCGTGCTCAAGAACCTAAATGTTCACGCCATTAAATTCACCTAGTCTTCAGTGCCATGGACCGTTGCTAGACGGTCACCCATGGTGATGCACGAATTCCCGTCATATGATGATTGAAAATTCGGCCAAGTCTAGCTGAGGGTGAACCTAAAAAGTCACACACAATTCACCGGTAATGGAGGAATTAATTTAGGATTAATTCCGAGAGATCGAACATTTTAATTAGATTAAATTGGCTCTCTTCTTGGAGTGTCAAGTCTTTAATTAGATTAAATAGACTTGACTCATAAATAGGATTTATGGAATTAGGGAATGGGCTATTTTCGTCTTTAATAGATGGAAATATTATTAATTGGGCTCAAATATTAATTTGATATTTATTAGAGGCCTAATGAACTATTTTAAATAGAATTTAAAATATTCCATAAAGCCCATCAAAGGATGGACGGACGGGATTGATTCTAGAGGGCTTGATGAGATGAAGGGCTATGATGAAGCTGACTTAATCAAAGTCTAGGTTCACTAGGAATTAACTAGATCAAACAATCCTAGTCAAAAGTGCCTCTCTAAAGAGAGTTTGAGTGGGAATAGGAAAACATGTTTCCTATAAATACTCAACACACACACACACACACACACACACACACACCACACGGCCGCCTCTCTCCATCTCTCGTCCTCTTCTCCGCTATTCACTCCAAGAAAACCCCTAGTTTCCTTGTCTTTGATACAAGAGAACATTAGACAAATCAATCACGTTAATTCATAACGCTAGGTTTATTCGTCCTCTCTTCTTCTTCTTGATCTCTTGCTAGCACGGGAAATTAAGATCCGGTGAATTGCATGGATGATTTAGAGGGTTCCTACTTTGGGATCTCGGTGGCAAAATATGGAACAGCGCGTGTAGCGGTACCAAGAAAATGACAACGGGTAAGTCACGTTCTTTATGCTTTCTTCATTATAACCATATGGCCTACATAAATGCAACATGCTTATTTTTCTTTTATTCATGAGATACACCGAACGCCCGGTATGTTCAAGGGAACACCCCTTGGACGACTTCCTTAAATTCCACAATTTATGAATGTTTACGTTTCTTGCTTTTAATTATCGCGCTTCCGTACTCGCGCTTCCTCCCGGAACAATCCACATATCGTTACATATATCACCAGAATGTTGGGTAGATATTTGAGCAATCCAGGGTTGGACCATTGGAAAGAAGCCAAAAGAGTCCTACAATACTTACAGAGAACGAAAACTACATGCTCACATATCAGAGGACAGATCAACTTGAGATCATTGGATATAGTTGAGAGATCATGGGATATACTGACTCCGATTTTGCTGGATGCCAAGATAGCATGAATCTACATCAGGTTACATCTACATGCTTGCTGAGGGAGCCATTTCTTGGAAGAGGGCTAAACAGACTCTTATAGCCTCTTCCACTATGGTAGCAGAATTTGTATCATGCTATGAAACGTCTAATAACGGAATATGGCTACAGAATTTTGTCACGGGGCTGCATGTAGTGGATACTATTGATAGACCACTTCAATTATTTTGTGACAATAAGTCTGCGGTGCTATACTCCAACAACAACACGAGCTCGACGAAGTCAAAACATATAGACATCAAGTTCCCAATCGTGAAAGAAAGAATACAGAATGGAAAGCTGTTTATAGAGCATTTGGGGACAAACTCCATGATTGCGGATTCGCTTACTAAAGGATTAACACCCAAAAAGTTTCATGAGCACACTACTCATATGGGTGTCATATCACTTCAAGATGCTTAAGTTCTTCATGATATATAGTTTATGTGGGAGTTTGTAATTTTAAATGCTCGTGTTGAGGATAGTTTCAGTCATTCAATTTATGGTCATTAAAGGTTATTTTCTGCAGAAATGATCCTTACAGTCTTATTTTGCACTCTAATTCTATTATGAATTGATCTCACTTAAGTTTAAAGAGGACCAGTTGAAAATTGGCGAGATGCAGATAACATAGCACGAAATTTCCATGCTACGCATCTACATCACGATCCACATCATTCAGATGTATCAAATGCTGTGACCATTGATGGGTCAAGTTACGATAGATATTACAAAGGCCGCCTTCATCCTCATTTGATATGATTGATGGACCGGATTGATTTGGAGATACATTAAGGAATGGCAGCAAAGTCGAGCTCAAAATAACACATAATTATAAGGTTTGTACATATAACCCATGTGGGAGATTGTTGGGTTGATTAATCCAATAATACATTCGGCATACATGTAAAATAATAGTGTGTTATAGATTGCCTCAGCTTAGACCCAATAAAGAGATAAGATAGAGTTTTTAGTAGATTGGGTTTTAATGTATCTGATAGGATGTGGGCCTTTAATGTGTACAGACTAATGGTAATTTCAGTTTTTGTGATGGGCTAAAATTGAAATAACTATTATTATTATTATCATTATTATTATTATTATTATTATAATACTTATTATTATTATTATTATTATTATTATTATTATTATTATTATTATTATTATTATTATTATTATTATTATTATAATAATAATATATATATATGTCATGGTCCCCAGATCACACGATACTTCATAATCTTCTGAAACCCCATTATCAGAGAGAAATCAGAGGAAAAAAAGAAACTAATGAAAACTCTGTGAAACATGTCGATTTGGAAGACTTCTAACAAAGATTCTTGATACGATTTTATTTAGTTCTTGTTGTTATGGATTCAGGTAAGCTTCCGCATTTACGTTTATTGTATATCTCGATGATTTAGCATGGACGATTCTTGGATTGATAGTGATTATTCGTTCACTACACAGTATTTCAGATCTAGCAGACCCAGGCCCACGGGTATTTTAGGGTGTATACTCTATCCATACCCAACTATTTATTTGAATGGGTATGAGCCCGAGTCTGGTATGTAATTAAATAATATTAGGTTTGAGTCTAAATATTAACTAACATTAATAGATGTGGGTATGGGTATTGTCCTCCCTTAACAGGCCTAATCATGCAGCCTACTAGTCCTGAAGTGTTTAGAATCAGAATAAGCCTAGCAAGTAATGAGGGAAATTCATGATGGAGGTTGAGGTAATTACTCTGGAGGGTGCTCCCTAGTCTTATAAACAACGAGGAATGGATAATTTATGGCCAACCATGTAGAAAGATACATTGAAATATAATAAGAATTGTCTTCTAGAAAAACTTTCAAACTGACACTCCTGAAAAATTATAAAAGAACAATTTTTCTTTCTTTCTATGAGTTTTTTTTTTTTTTTTTTGAAAAGGTTTCTATGAGTTTTTGTTCCCTTTCTTTCTTCTCCATTGTCGAATTCATAGGATAACTCATTTGAAGAGAAACTCTTATTTGTATTTTAAGCTCTGTTTACTTTTATAATGAATTAATTATGTATTTTTTTGAATCCATGTATTTGGATTAAGAATTTAGACTTAACACGACTTCATTTTAATTTAAGAGTTAATGTAGACACCCCCAATGTTTGGTGCTAACCCTTAGGGTCCCCTGTCAAAGCAGAGCTAGTAGGAGTGGAGAAAGGACTCTTCAGCAGGGGGCAGTTGGCAGAGGAGCTAGCACCAGGGGTCTTGTCCCCTTTGATGGACTTATCTAGCAGCAGCTTCTGAAACATTCTTCCTGCAAACATCAAATCTATTCAAATTTCCCTTGATCCATGTGTTTGAGATTCCTTAAGACAAAAGGATCCCTTGTCAAAACAGCTCAGCAAGTCATAACCTCCTAGCAGCACAACAGGCCTTTCTCTGCTTGATAAGCGCAAGCCAGGAATTTTTTCTTTTGCCTGACCATTCTTCCTACTCCGGTTGTCCAACACTGCGCCTTGCACTCCTAGAGGGGGGGGGGGGTGGTGATACTCCTTCAACATTTCTCTTCACAAAGCCCAAAGCAAGAAAGTGGACCCACACCAAGCAGCCAAGCCGGCCAAGACCTACTGGCCTATAAGCAAGGAAGTAAAGCCCATAAAACTATTTTTCATCTTTACTAACTTGGCAAACTCAAGGATTTGCCTACTTTAGCAGGATAAGTCAGCACATTGTAGGGTGGACACGCCATATAAATTGCTGACACATTGAGATACATCATACTAAAAATCTCAAACAAATTCCCAGTGATTCAATTGCAATCAAGCTCTTAATCAGCAATGAACTCCCGGATTTTCAGGCAATTTGGGCAAGACTTGGTCAAAAAGTCATATCTCAGTCAATACAAGTCCAAATCATGACCGGATTCTTCGGATGGATAGCTAACATTAGTAGCTTTCAAACAGTGTATGGCTCTTCATAACTACTTCCCGGATCTTGTTCCACGAACGTCTATAAATTGCCTCTTTGTGTAGTTATTTTGGTAACATCTACTCTCACACTAAAACTATTACTTTTTTCTCGATTGTGCCATCTTAAGCTCACTGTTTGCAATCCACACGATTTTTATCACATTACTATTATACTCAACTATTATTCTCACTTCACTTCAAGTTTTCCTTTCATTTTATTCAGTAAAGAACATCAATGAATTAAACAACGGAGTGATATCCCCTATTTGCAGGTTAGTCCTTCCTTAATCTTAGGATTTTCGTAAAAATCCTTTGACACTTGTGGTACTGCTGGACTCCGGTATGCGTCACGTGTTATATTGTGATTTTCTTTCAAAAGTAAATATATGAATGTCTTAGTTATCATGAATCTAATGCAACGATGTACGAAAAATAATCTGAAATTTTGGAAGAAAAGTACAATATAATGGAGAGGAGAGACAACCAAAATAAATAAAAGTTATTTATTTATTCATTAATAGAAGGCAATAGTAAACAACTTGACCAATTTTTCGGAAGTAGAGTAATAATTTTAGAAAATGTAACAAATATGGATAATTTAAACACTTATAATGTTTGTCTCAGAGAAAGATTTATGATGTCAAAATCACAAAAATAAGATAATCCCATTATTTATGGTGACCTTCCCCTGAACCAAATTAAGAATAAAAATCCTTTCTCCTCAGCTTGAATCGTGTCAAGAATCTCAAAAATGATGTGAACAGTTTGTATTATACGAACCAAAGGGTATGAAAAATAAGTTCTTGAGATTCCTCCTTCCAAAGAATTAAAGCCATAAACTAATGTTATATACACTCCAAATGAATGAAAACAGATGACAAAAAGACTCCAAAGAAGGAAAAAAAAATATAAGAAAGATCGATAAATCTTCATCTTAACAACATACAATTCTTGAACATACACTAATAGTTTAAACTCAATGGTATCCCCTGGATCCTCTGGATTGATAGAGCTCCAGCTTTCCTTTGGCCTCCGGTAACAATCTCTCTACATCTTCAACTTGCATCAAAATGGCTTGTTTTGATGCCCATTCGAGCACGGTAAGCACCTCGGCCTGAGCAAGTTCTTCGCTGTCCGGGACGTGCATGGCAATGTAGCACAGCAGGATCAGTGCACAACTTTGCACGATCTGCTCACCAAAGTAGACGAGCTGAACGAGGTGCTTCGCCCCTCCAGCACCGATGATGGCCTTAGAGTGATCCAAGTGAAGATAGTTAGCTGAGCAAGCAAACTTGGTGAGGGCGATACAAGCTTCCCTAGAAACCTCGGCTTCTCTTTCGTCCAGCAACTTCACTAAAGGGCTTATCATCCTTGTCTCGGTTGCCTTGAAAGTTCTAGCCAAATTGCCAATGGACTTAATACAGGGGACGAGGAGTTGCGAATCCGCCTTCTCAATCACTCTCAACAGTTGATCAACCACGGCTTTGCACGCTGGCGAATTGGGCTTGAATGCTGATCTTCTTAGCTCAGCATCTTCCTCTGCCACTGCTGTGATCTCCATCAACGCCATAGCCGAATTGTACTGAACTTCTTCAGCTCCTTTCTCCAAAAGGACCGCAAAGCACAACAATGCTCTTGACTCTGTGATACTCCGGCAAATGGGAGAGTTCCCCTTTGCCAGGTGCCAAAGGGCTCTAGCAGCCATTGCCTTAATGTAGGCCTTCGTTGCAGGGTCCTCCATTTCCCGGGCTCTATTATTCGCCCCTGATAGCGAAAAGAGACTCGGCTGGGTATTCACGGAATTCACCTTCCCACCATTGTTGCCATTGGACTTAACAGGATTTCTGCCGGCATTCATCGCCATTGTGTTTGTAACCACATTGTGCATCTGATTACGCTGCTTAGTCCCCAGAGGATGAGGTATCTGGCTCTTATCTTCATCCAAATCATTACTCCCCTTCATCACGCTTTCGTTAGCGGCATTGCTGTTGTTATTACTACTCGCCAGCACAACGGCAGCGTGCATCGATGTCGCCTTGCTAACGACAGCATACTTGCTGTGCTCCTGCACCGTCTCGAATGCTAGATGGCTGACAAGCAGCCGAATAATGTTGTGCTGGGCAAAGAGATCTTGGCATTTGGGGTAATGCGCAGCGAGCTCAGAGACGGCCCAGGCAACCACGGCCTGGACTTTCATGGGACCTTCTTTGAGGATTTTCGCAAACACCGAGCAGACACCAGCGTGTATCATGTGTTCTACACTTTCCGGGTCTTTTCCCAGCAATCCAATCGCCCTGGCGGCGTTCTCCTGCCCCTCCAATTTCCCTTCCTTCACCAATTTCAACAATGGTCCAACCCCACCTTCCTCAATGATCAATTTTCCGTACCGGTCGTTGTCCCGAGCCAAAGAGACGAGCGACGCCGCCGCATCGGATCGGTCGTCCACCGAACCCGTGTACAGAATGGCGATCTGCTCCCATATGAGGCAGAGGATTGGCTCATTGGCCGCGATCGGAGGGAGGCCAAGGTACTCATCGTCTCGATCGTCGGCCGAGGCGGACACACGGAGGAGCCAAGAAACATCTCCAATTGAGTTCTCCAGCTGCGACGACATCTTGCGGAAGGCGGCGGTGGGGATGATGGTGAAAACCCGCTTCATGAGTCCGTGGCCCCGGCACTTGAGCACCAGGGCCAGCGCCTTCTCCAGGACTTGCTCCGTGTCGTCGATGATGCGGCGCGTGGGTCGCTCGTAGAGGTCATTGCTCGCACGCGCCGCCTGCCGAAGCAGCCCGGCCAGCTTCTCAGTCTTGGACTTGAGCTCCGAACATTCTTGCTTGAACGTGGCGGCCTCGTCGGCGGCCTTTATCACTTGGTCCGTCAGCTGGATCGGCGTTGCTAAGATCTGCTTCACCAAATCCCCCATCAAACACCAGATCACAAACCCAGAAACAAGAAAGTGACAAAACTGAAGAAAGATTCAAATTTGAGAAATGGGTTAGTCAAGAAAATTGGTGGAAATGAATCAAGATTAGGATTTTGGATTATATGTGAAAGAAGATTGAAAATTCCGACAGTTTTTTCCCTTTATTTTTACACAAGAAACGCTGAAGAAAAGTTGTGTGTGTGTGTGTGTGTGTGTGTGAAAGACTTGGGAGAGTGGACGGGGTTTACAAGGTCAAACGCGGTTTTCTTTCTTCTAAACCTCTCTCCTCAATTCTAGCTCATCACGTTACAATAAAACAATTTATTTGTAACTGTTAAGTTCCACAAGTTATTTATTGTTAGGTTAATTATGATCATTTTTATACTTTGCAATTTAATTTTTTTTGTCAACTTATTATTTGAATTTTATGAAATTTGTACTTTATCATATATAATTGTTTTTCAATCGATTTTTTTTGTCGGGAAATATATCACATACAATGTATATGTGATATTTAAGGGCAATGTAATGTGATATTTTTTACATACATTGTATATCATGTTTTACGGCAAAAAGATCAATATGATACGATCATATATGGCAGAGTACAAATTTCGCAAAATGAAAATGAATTGACACCAAAAAAAAAATTTACTTAGATGGCAAAATGTATTTTACCCTGATAATTATAAGAATATTAATGTGAAATCTTTTATTACACTTTCATATTATACGTTAATTTAATATTGATTACTGATTGATATATATATATATATATATATTTCAATTAAAAAATATAATTAAATTATAAATTAAAAAATAAGATTACATTTAATACACGTATGAGTGTGACGTCAATGTAACAAGGTGTGTGATAAAAAAATTATTTTCCCTTAAAATATAACTCCACTAGTAATGTTACATAGAGTTGAAGAAGCAACTCAATTTTTTTTTTATATATATATAAAAACATTATTAAAAAAAAGAAACACTATAAAAAAGGAACAAAAAAGAATAAAAGATATAGAAACCTTTTCCATAACTTGGATGATTAGGGGAAGAAGAGGAAAATGAAAACACATAAGTAGTAAAATATAAAATCTTGAGATAAATATCTTTTAAAATATTTATTTGGGATAATTATATCTATATCTCTGATTTATGGTCTATTTACACAAATCACGCATGTCTTGAAAAATTATATATAAACATACCAAAAATGTCGACATAATTTACGAAACCCACACATACATTTTTACACATACGCCCAGAAATGTTAATATCATTGCACAAACTACCTTGCTATTTGGTTGGCAAAGATAATTTTTATAATTATGCAAAAAATATAAATAATTTATGTAAATAGACCATAAATCAGGGTGTCAATATAATTATTCCTATTTATTTTATTAAAATTGGTAACCAAATACAGTGTTATAAGTACATCAATGATTTCATAATAAGGAAAAAAACAAAGACAATAAAACTACAAACTATTATGTAAGTAGATAAATACCCACATAAATGAAATTAATAACCCAAAACTTTGTTAAGTAAAAGAGTTTTGGAATCTCAATCTTATTGCTGAGGGAAAAGATCTCAACTACAAGATTTGAAGGATTGATTCTTTTTTATTACAAAAAAATTAAAATTATATTTGGATTGATGTATTTAAAGTAATGTATATCGATTTTTTAGCAACAAATCTTTATAAATTGTTGGAATAACTCTAAATTTAAAGATTTCAAATTCCTCAAACTCTAAATCTGAACTATATTTTATTGAATATTGACAGATTTCAAATCATTTAAATATGCAGTCATTTGAAATTGTTTTTTCAAGTTCTTTTATCAAATCCAACCATCAATTCAAATATAAACTAATTAATTTTAATTTTATCTCCATCAAATATGGGGTGTAATGAAATTTACCTCTCTATGATATTGTAAATGAAGAAATACTCCTCTATGAGAAAAAAAAAAATAGCAATTTACCTCCACTTGCTTTTTAAAATGAAGCAATTTAAAAGACACAAGGAGGTAAATTGCTTCATTTTCAAGAATACAGGAAAGTAATTACTATTTTTTTCCTTAAGGCATAATTTGTTCATTTGCAATATCACATGGGCATTTTTCCATCAAATATGTAGTCATTTGAACTTATTTTTTCCTATCAAATTCAATCTAAATGTATAAATTTTAATTTTATCACCATCATAAGTCAGGACATGTCACTAAAATCACTAGAAAAAAATTTACTATTGGCTACACTTTTTTTGACCATGGACTAAAATCATGATAAATAATTATTATGTGCCATGATTAAACAAAAACCGTCGTAAAAACCTAAATTATCCATCATAAAAACTGTTTTTCCATAACAAATATTTTTGCCATAACTTTTTATCATAACAAATATTTTAACTAAACTAACAAAAATCACGACTAACAATTATTACATAATCATAATAAATAACTATTTACTACCAGTATTTCTTTATAATCTCACTAATAATTTTAAATTTGTTGCAGTGAAACATAAATAGTTTGCAGAAATAGCAGCATGTTGTGAAGAGAAATAGGTGTCATCCTAACCACCAATTCCAAGGGTGGGCCCATTCCACCACAAGTAAAGGGTCAAGTCTTCCAATAATAGCTTTCATTTTACCAGCTAAATAAATCCATCATGCCAGCACATATATCACACACCTCTTCATTCTTCAGCTTACATTTATTTAATATTAATATTAATATTAATATATAGAGTGAGAAGGGAATATGATGGGGGTTGTTAAACAATTTTGGCCACGTCTACCTACACCAATTCATATTTACACATTCATATGCTTGACTTTGATTATCATAACATTTTTCTTCTGCAATTACATAAACTTATGTCATTCTCTATTTTTTCTTTTTTTTTTTTGTGTTAGAAATTATGTTTTGACCTTTGATTTTATTTACACATTTTTTCTTTATGTTGCATGTTAATTATAATGACATATGAGACTTAATTTTTTCAAGTTGGTTTTTATATTTTATTTTATGGCGGATTGTAATGACATTTATTTTATCGTAAATTACATTTTGTTATTTCAATTATGTTTGTTTTTATATTTTATCATCTCTTTTTTTTTTTTTTGTCAACTTACCCTCTCAACTTTACAAAATTTGTAAGTTATTATATATGACCATCTTTCGGTCGATTTTTCTATTGAAAAAACATCACATCCAGTGCTCATGTGATATTTAAGGCAAATTTTTCATCTAAATGCACGTGTGCACTACATGTGAGATTTTTCAATATGAAAATCAACCGGAAAGTGATCACATATGATAATTTATAAATTTTATAAAGTTGAGATGGTAAGTTGACGCAAAAAAAATTTAGATGGCAAAAGGTAAAAACAAGAATAGTTCGGATGGGAAAATATAATTTGCCCTTTATTTTATATATGATCTTGTAGTTTTTTTCTTGTTGAAAGTTTTATGGATTTTATATGCAGAGAAAAATATAGTACCGATGATGTAATGATATTTAATGGAATACTAATGAAGATTTTTGGCCTTTTTCCAGTTCCACTCCTTATCACTAGGATATTCGATCCATTGTACTTTGTCTAGTTCTTCATGTACTTAAACTTCAATAAGTTTAATCTTCTACACTGACTGTTCGTTCCACGTTTCGAGTGTAGAAAGAACTCAGTACACACAAAAATAAGGGATTCGTAGCGGTTTTAGTAACGATTTGGAATGAGAAAATAATGGTTGAATACTGTTGGATCGGACTTTGGAACGGTCATGGAACGAAAATCCTTTCGTCGTAATACATGGTGCCTATATATTTTAGCACGGTTTGCCATGATTGTTCCTAATTTACAACGAATTTTATACTACTTGTTCAAATACCGTTCCTAAAATCATCCGACCAAAAAAAAACTGTAATTTTTTGGGATAATTACACTCCCCTCTCCTGAGGTCTGGTGTAATTACACGTAGACCCCTGAGGTTTGAGAAATTATATTTACAACCCCTGAGGTTTGCTTTTGTCTAACAAATAGGTACCTCCGTTAGTCAAAATTCACCGAATTTGTTGATATTAGCAAAAGAAATTGAATTAAAGGTGAGATCTGCCATCGATTCACTTATTACTGACTTATTGTAGGTCAAACGAATCTTTTTATGACCAAACTACCCTTATATATCGTCACACATTAATGCATGAGAGGAGGTATATCTTCACTGTTATAAAGGTAATTTAGTCATAAAAGATTTGTTTGGCCTGCATTAAGTTATTAATAAGTCAATCGAGGAACATCGATTTTCATTCAGTTGTTTTTGTTAATATCAACAAATTCGGTGAATTTTAACTAATGGAGGAACCTATTTGTTAGACAGAAGCAAACCACAGGGGTACTAAATGTAATTTTTCAAACCACAGGGGGTCTGTGTAATTACACCAAACCTCAGGAGAGGGGAGTGTAATTATCCCTAATTTTTTTTTATTTGGAACACATTTTCTATTTGGAACGGTTTTAATTTATTTTATCGTACATGTTTTTGAATGATCCTTGTAACACAATTTACATACATTAAGAACACTTTTGATTGTACTAGTTATATATATTTAGGAACGACCATTCGAACTCTTTTTGATCTTCCCTGTGGAATTTATTTTGGCACGATTATGTCATTTTTTTCTGGTATACATGTTGGAACTGTGGGGTCGATGTGCTTGTAATACATATAGGAACAGTATTTGGAACGAGGCTTGATTCTTAATTTCTGATACACATTGGAACGATTGTTTCGAATATTTTGGATACACATTGGTACAGTATTTGCACCACCATTTTTCACTAGTTTAATACAGTATTTGGAACGGTTGGTCGGATAATGGGTAATAAATTTTTGGAATGGTGTTTGCGTTTGATTGGACACATTCAGTTGTCGTGTAAAAGTCCGTTCCAAAATTATATATTTATTAAAAAAATATTATTTTAATTTTTAATAATTTTTATTATAGTTAATTACTAAATTTACTAAATTTAATTATTTTATTTTAATTTGATTAATTATATATATGGAATTATGAAGCAATTATCATTAATAAAATGGATAATTACGGAAGAAATATTATATTAATTTAATAATTGTACGTTTACAAGAATAAAAGAAAAACTAATCTACACCCCGACTGCCTCGTCAGCATGGTCCATCTCCGCATCCTCCGGTTCACGGGGGTCCGCTGGAGACTGGGATGGGCCAACAATCGAGGTGTTAGGCTGTGACGGGTTGACAGTCGAGGTGCTGGCCTACACCGACCTCATCATGTCCAACATGTTCACCATCATTGTCTCTAGCCTGGTCATCCGATCTTCCATGTCCGGGCTTGGCGGTGGTGGTGGCAATGGTAATGTGAACGTCCGGCTAGAGGTGTGGGCCTCAGAACCAAGGTCAAATACACGACCCTTGTTCTTGCCCCGCACCACTGCCAGCCACAGCTGCTACTCGGTCATCGCTACCAAAGCTTCGGATGAGGCTGGAGAATCTAGCTCATCGACCGTGGCCTAAGACTGGTGATCCTCCAGCAGCTTCTGGAATGTCTCCTGCAAAACAAACAAAAATGTTAGTATTCTAAAAAAAAATTAAGCAAAATTTTTTTTTAAAAAAAAGACTATTTGTTACTTACCGCCACCTGCGTTGCCCTCGGACCGCTCCAACTGGCATTGGCCTTCTTTTTGTAGCATCTTGAGAATAACTCCATCTGCTTTATAAGCTGACCGAGCTCTACCTCCTATAGAAGAAAAATACAATTAGCAAAATATTTAAAAAGATTGTATAAAAAATTTAAAAAGCTTAAAATACTTACCAGTTTCCTCTTGTGCATGCGAACAGAGGAAGATCTCCCGCGGTAGACAGTAAATGCCGCCACGGGATTGGCCCACCGGTTGGCCTTGTTCTTCGTAGACTCATCCTTGAAGTCCATGTTGTCCTAGTACAACTGCAGCTGGCGCCAGATCTCTTTGGCTAGCCACATCGGCTTCACCAACTGCTGTCTGGCGATGGCGAACCTCTCCGGATGAACTTCCCCATAAACATATAAAATCCTCGAACATGGACTCATCGTCCAGTCCCACCAGTGCATCATCTGTAATATCACTAAAAAGAAAAAAATTGTTAAAATATTTAAAAATAAATAAAATATACAATAAAATAAAAATTAAAAAAAAATACCTTTAGGCTCTCGAACTAGAAATGTTGGTGCTCTGGTGGCACCTACTGCAAATATCCCCAGGGGTGGGGATAATGTCCTCGCACCACCGCATTGATGCATTCGTGTATCTTGCGATCAGACCTGAAATAACATGTTAATTAGCGTTTCGAGAAAAAAAATCCCAAAATAACAAAAATAAAAAATTTAGTACCTCACGTCGTCGAGGGTGATATACTGGTGTACTAATGGTGGAGGGACTGCTGATACAGGTGGTGGTGCTGGGGGTGGTGCAGCCTACGAACGGGCAGGATCTGCTGGCGGTGTTGGAGTAGACAGTCCGACCTCCTTTGCGGCCGGTGCCGGAGTAGACGGGTCTACATCTGGTATTGTGTCCGACACAGCAGTTGAGGGGTTATCCGCTGGTGGTGGTGGGGGTGGTTGGAACGCTGCTTCCGCAATCTCGGAAGCAACAACGGCCGGTAGTGGAACTGACGGGCCACGACCGTGCCCATGTCATGTGTTTGGTCGTATTGTCTCCAAACCTCTGCATCAGACGGATGACACATGGATCCTTCCTCCATCTGATGGTTGGCATGCCACGTCATGTGCTCAATAACTATTTTCGAAACATACAACCTCTGTAGTCGAGGGGTAGGCGACATGCACCTAAGAATGGCATACGGTGCCTTCTTGCGGCTAGGATATCTATCCCTGGTTGGCTTGTACCTAGCTTCTCCATAAAACTTGCAGTAGTCCAGATCAATATCATCCTCCAGTACAGCATGCAACTGTTTTTTATATACATCAATTTTCTCAACAGGTAAACCCAAGTCTATTATCATTTTCTTCTTACTGTAGTAAGTGGGAGGAAAAGTGTGATCGCGGGGCATTATATGATCAGATCACTGGTACATTCGGTTATATGTTCGCTCGGAAAAACCCCTCTCGGCCTTGATATTCACCAAAGTAGCAATCGAACCACCAACTGAGATTGAGTGCAACCGTTCCACAATGGTTGATCGGTAGTATGCACTACATCAAAAAAATGATCGGACAACTCAGACACATAATCATAGCCCTCCCCCTCCGGCCATAATATGAACTAGGCCCAGCATCATAAGGACAAGATCTCGTACCATCATCAGGGACATCCTTTTGGTTATAAGAAGAGTAGAAAGCCAGCCTGGCAGGATTCAAAACCATCCTTTGCGCCCAAATCCATCTGGACCGCATCACCCCAGTGCATACTACCCTCCTCCTCATGGCTGGAGTTTGCTGCTGCTGCACAAGGGACGCAATCATGGCTTCAAAGTACTCCTGCACTCTCTCCTCACCATGGGAAGTCCAATTATAATACTCTGGCATAAATCCTTTCATATACAAGTCGATGTTTACCTCGTCCGATGTTTTGAACCTTTTATTTTTGCACTTCCAACACGGACACTTAATCTTCTCGCCATCCGTATATGCACGCTAAGACTTGGCCCATTCAAGAAATGCAGTAACACCATCCTCAAACTCCAACATCACACCTAGCAGGTTCCTGTCATACATCCATCTCCTCAACTGTCTTAACATAATGAATCCTATACATACATATACATATATATATTATTACACACATGCGATCGACAAAAGTAATTAAGTAGAACAAATATATAGATATCCAATTGACTACGTGCATTTTAATCGATCAGAAAGCATTTCAAGTTGTTACCTGAACGAAACATCTTCAAAGATCAATGAAAATTAAACAAAGATTGATGATATTTTCATTTATATGTATAAGAATGCAAGAGAGTGAGTGAGAAGAAATGAAATGAAGGTAATATATATAAGATATTTTTGAATGGGCATTGGAATGGTAGTTAGAACTCCAAAATTAGATGTTAGAATATAGCCGTTGCACTAGATTTAGGATTGGTTTCAGGAGCGGTAATTGGAACCAGAAAATAACCATTGAAATTTAGTTGTTGCAGTGTATTTGAAATGGGTATTGTAATACATCAACTTCTATTTATGAAAATCGTTCCAAATTATAAGATCAATTGGAACGGTAACTAAAATACCAAAATAACCGTTGTAATCTAGCCATTGTGTTGCTTTTGGAATGGTTCTTGTAATACAAAATTTTCTATCTACAGTGGCCGTGGCTAATTGTAACTCACGTTGGAATAGTTCTTGTAACACAAAATAAATTGGACAAGTACAATAGGAACGGTGATTGTATTACAACATTTCATTAGGACACAAACCGTCTCAATTTGTACTTCTTTTTGGAACGGTCTTTTCCACGTTCCCTTTTTGCAAGGGTCAGTGGAACGATATTTGGAACTGTTTTCATTTACCATCCACAGGCCATTCCAACTGTCAAACAAGTGTTCCAACATATGATACAAATTTTTTTCGTTCCCTTTTTGGAATAGGTATTGGAAGAAAATTTGTAACACAATATTTGGCACGGTAGTGGTAACGGTGATGCCATTACAATGTGTTTCGATTTAGCATATCACGAATGTGATGACAGTGATGGGTTTCCATTCCTCAAGAGTTCGTATGACTATTTCAATTTGGATCGGGATTTGGAACGATTGCGTTATCCGCTCCAAATCCCGCATTTATTTGTAGTGGTAGTTATTAGATTATTTTGTTATCCTTTAGGGACTTTAATTCTTATAGGTTCATTAATAAATGGGATATGAGATTGTGTAACATTTTGATTGTCGGTGAAAGCATTTGGCAACTGATTTGCAATATTTTATAAATGAATGATATTCTGAACTTTAAGTTCACATTTTATAATGCGATGGTTAAAATGAAATAAATTTGTCTCATGCCATGTAATTTCTTATCGTGCTTTAGGCGTAGGCTTTTCTCTCCATAGAGCAAAAACAGAATCATCAAATTGACGATCATCAAAACATGTTGTAAAAAGGTCACCTATAATTGGTTCAAGATATCTAATAATAGATGGAGAGTCAAGTTCGATAAAGATACATAACCTATGCACTGGACCTATTTTTGTGTGTTTTTGAGGTGCAATTGGTACATAAACTGCCAAACCAAATGTTTTAAGATGAAATATTTGAAGGCTGGTCAAGTTCAAGTTGTAATTGGAAATATTTTTTTATAGGTTGTTTGTCTAATTTTAGCTAAATACGTAGCATGTAACACAACACGTCCCCAAATAGATGCAGGTAATTTTCATCTCATAAGTCTAGCAATCCATTGTGAACTTTTAATAAGAGATTCAACTACAACATTCGGAGTATGTATATGTGCGACTGGATGTTTGACATCAGTTCTCATTCACAATAATAGTTGTCAATTGTTTTCGAAGTGAATTCACTAGTATTATCCAAACTAATTTTGCAATCAAGTAATTCCGAAATTGTGGCCTATAATCTAATTATTTGAGCAAGTAGTCTATCAAATACAAGATTACGTGTAGATAAAAGACACACATGAAACCATTTAATATGGGTATTTACAATTCGATAAACACTATAAAAAAATGCGGAAATTGCAATGAAAGTAGGAAAGGTTTTTTAAACTTTTGGAACGGTAAATAGATCACTGGATTCATTTGGGCTGGGATTAGAAACAGTTAAGGAACGGGAGGCTATCCGTTGAAAGGAGAGGTGTTCCTAATAATTAGGAACGGAAACAGGGCGACCATTCCAATGTCGAAATGATTTTTGGCATAAAAAGGTTTTACCATTCCTAATTACCTTTGTATGTATGAACTTATAATTTTTGACGGTCATATAAAAATAAATTGCGCAATTTAACGGTAATTAAAACACAGTTTGGAAGTATTAGCATAAGTTGTAGATACATTTTTGCACTGGTTCTGGAATACGTCTTGGAATGGTCAACTATAAAAGTTAGGAACGGTCATAGGAACACAATTAGACACGGTGACTAGGAATGGATTTTGTACTCATATTTTGGAATACGACATTGGAGCGGTTTTTGGTATCATATTTAGAACGAAAATCAAACCGCGAAATCATTAAATTTGGAATACTTTTAGGAACGGTCTATCCCTAATTTGAAATTCATTTTTATCCGCTTTTAGGAACGGTTGTCGCCTAATTTGGAATGGTTGTTTATCCGGTAATAGAAACGGTCACTTCATTAAAACGGACAAATGTTGGAACGGTTTATACGCGCTCCCTGACCGTCTAAATTACCGTTCCTAAATAATGAATTATTAATTTTTTATAGTAATAATAATAATTATTAAAATATATATTAAATTATTAATATTTTTGAATTTGATTTTATAATTATTATTTAAATATGAAAAAATGCATAATTTAGAAATAAAAATTATATTAAATAAAAATATTATCCAATTTAATTACAAAAATAAAATAAAATAAAAGTCCTAAATCTACTCCCCGCCCCCCTCGTCCTGGTCCATATCGTCAATGTCTGAAGGGGGGGGGGTGTTTCTCGAGGAGGCCGTGACGGGCCATGATTGGTCTACAGGGTCTTCGTTATACCCATCATATCCACCATCATCTCCTCCAGTCGGAACATGCGATCCTCCAAGTTTGACGCTGACGGTGGCGGTGGTGGTGGTGATGGTGAGGTAACGGTCTGGCTGAGACCGTGGGCCTCAGAACCAAGACCGAATACCCGGCCTTTGTTCTTGCCCCCAACTGCTGCCAGCCACAACTCCTGCTCGGTCTGCGCCACTGAGCCCTCTGATTCGGCCGGACGATCCCAAGGATTGGCCGTGGCCTGAGACTGGTGATCCTCCAACAACTTCTGGAACGTCTCCTGCAAAAATAGTAAATTATTATTATTGTTATTTTCAAACATTAAAAAAATAAATTAGAAAATTTAATGTCCAACTTACCGCCACCTCCGCTGCCCTGGGGCCGCTCCAGCCGCCGTCGGTCTTCTTCTTGTAGCATCTGGAGAATAACCCCATTTGCTTCACTGGCCGGCCGAGCTGCTCCTCCTGTAAAAAGAAATGGGAAACATTTATTACATTTTTAATTTAATAATGATAAATACTTTAAATAAGATTAAATATCTTACCATCTTCCGCTTGTGCATACCGACGGAGGTAGAACCCCTGCGGTACACAGTAGCGGATGCGGCTGGGTTGGCGGACCGGTTGGCCTTGTTCTTGGCGCACTCTTCTTTGAACTCCAGGTTGTCCCAATACAACAGGAGCTGCCGCCAGACTTCGTTTGCCAGCCAAAGAGGCTTCACCAAAGACTGTCTGGCGAGGACGAACTTCTCCACCCAAATGTGGAAGACCTTGAACATGGACTCGTCGTCACAGTCCCACCAGTACGTCATATGTATTAAATATATATATATATATATATACTCAGATTGTTAAAATATTTAACATAAAAATTTAATTGATACCATTTAACTGAAATTAACGTTACCTTCAAGCTCTCGAACTAGAAATGCTGGTGCTCTGGCAGCACCTGGTGCAAACAACCCCAAGGGTGGGGATAGTGTCCTCGTACCACCGCGTTAATGCGCTCATATATCTTCTAATCCATCCTGAAATTATATAATAATTAGTGTGACAAAAATAATAATTTGAGTTACAGAAAATTTTTAAAAAAAATATACATATGCCTCGCGACGGCGAATTGATATACTGGCGCGCGGATGGTGGCGGGAGTGGTGGGCAGGTGGGGGTGGTAGTGGTGGGGCAGCCCATGGACGGGCCGGATCTACCGCCGGTGCGGGAGTGGATGGTCCGACATCCTCCTCGACGGGTGCAGTGGTAGACGGATCGGGTTGTTGATCCGGCGCAGGTGTTGCAAGTGCTGCAGGTGCCTGCTCTGCCGGTGGTGGTGGTCGGAACACTACTTGCCCACCCTGGGAAGCAACAACGGCCGGCGGTATGGCCGGTGAGCCGCAACCGCGTCCATGACCACGTCCACCTCCTCGAGGTGGGAAATCCCGACCAGAAATGATCTATAATTTTTTTTTAAATATTAGTGGTATGAATTTTTAATAAAATATAAGTATCAATTTATTTTCTAAGGGAGATAATTTTCTAACTTTTGAAAATTCTATACTAAGTCCCAGAAGTAATCCAATAAATGGATACTAAATCCCAAAATTTTAAGAAATTTTTCCTACAATGTATACTAAATCACAAAATTCTTTCCTAAAATGTATACTAAATTTTACATATATTTCCTAAAATATATTCCAAATCTAAAAATTTTACCCTAAATTTGCACTAAATCCTTCTATTTTCCTATATACTTATACTAAATCCCAAAATTCTTTGGAAAAAGATGATTTATATTATGAGTAAATTTTATTTTACTAGGAATTAAATAAATAAATAAATAAATAAATAAATAAAAATGACATAATTTTTTTTAAATTATAGAAAATATAAAGAATTTTCAAATTTTTTTCTAAAAATACATAATTTTACAGAAATTACAGAGAATTCTGAAAATATTTTAAATTTATAAAAAATGACATATATTTTTTTTAAAATTTTAGAAAACTATCCGAAAATTCACAAAAAAATTTAAAATTACAGAAAATTTTAAAAAAATGCATAAAAATGACCGAAATTTCGTAAAAATCACCGAAATTAATTTTTTTCAGAAAAAGTTACTTAATTTACAGGGTTTTTCTTTATAGAAAATACAGAACTTTTTTAAAACATACATAAAAATGACAGAATTTTTTTAATTATTACCGAAATTACAGTTTTTTTTTTCCAGAAAAATTACTTAATGTAAAGTTTTTATTTTTCATAAAAATGACTTAAATTTTCGAAAAATACCAAAATTTTGAAAAACTTAAAAAAATGCAGAAAATACTTCAAAATTACAGAAATAATTTGATATTTCCTATAATTATCTTAAATTTCAAATTATTGAAAATATCCTATATTATTCTAATTATTGACATGAAATTATGAATTTAACATAAAAAATCACAGAAATTATAGAAATTGCATAAAAATTACAGAAAATTATCAGAAAATTTACAAAAATTCCAGCATAGTTACAAATTACATATAAGTCCCTACTCTATCCACAAATTATAGAATATGTAGAAAATTGCAGAAAATTTACAAGAATAAAAGAAAATTTTCATAAATTTTAGAAATTTATAGATTACATGTACATTTTCAATATTTCCAGATATTACAATTATAGCCCTACATTTACATAAATTACAATTACAGCTCAATATTTACAGAAATTACAATTACAGCCCTATTTAATTTACATAAATCACAAAAAAATATCCCAAAAATACACACATCAGAAATTACAGCCCAAAAATTTCAGAAATTACAATTGGAGCCCTATACATGCATCTGATGCAATCCGGGTTCGAAAAGAGGAAAAAAAAAATTAAAGGAGTTTTGGAAAAAACCCTGGTGGAGGCGGATGCGGGAGGCGGCAGCGGTGGTGGCAGTGGAGGCGGAGGCGGCAGCGGTGGGGGCAGTAGAGGCGGAGGCGGAGGCAAAGGCGGCAGCAGAGAGAGAAAGGGAGACAGAGCAGAGACGAGAGAGAGAGTAGAGAGAGAGAGAGAGAGAGAGAGAGAGAGAGAGGGAGATTAGGTATGAGAGAGGGAGAGAGGAAAAAGTGAGGTAAAATCAGCCAAATGGCCAATTTATATAACTTTTTGGAACGGTCATAATTTGTACGACCGTTCCTATCTCCGATCCAAATGAACAAAACGGCATCGTTTTATCTTTAATACGATGTTGTTTGCATATCTTGTAATGATATTGCAACAAATAGGAACGATCACTTAATAGTAATACCATTCCCAGGATCGTTCCCACCGAGGACCGTTCTTGAATTACAATATACCGTTCCTAAATCAATTCCAAATACTTAGAACGGTTATGTAATAGCAAAATTGTTCCCACTACCGTTCCTAATCACCAAAACAATGTCGTTTTAGGACTTAGTACTCTAATTGACCTAAATAGGAACGGTTATCTAATACATCCTGAGTTACTAATACCGTTCCTAAACATCAATGCGGCGTCGTTTGCAAGCAGCACGTAGTCATCGTTCCTATTTTCATATGCAACCGTTCCTATATGTATTGCAACTTCTTTTTTTATGTTCTTAGATAATAAATAAAAATTAAGAAAAAAACGTTCCGAACACTTATCTGATTGAATAAACGTATAAAATTGGATGTTTAAAGAATTTGAAAATATATAGTAATTTCCAAAAAGAGAAATATGTTCATAATATGAAGTATATTTGTAAATTTATGTTTGTTAGTAATTTCCAAAAAATAGATTGTCCTTCATTTTTCCCTTGATGTCCATCACAGTATTGAATATATTATCGAAAACATTCTTCTCAATATGCATGACATCAAGATTGTGTCATATCAGATGCGCCCCCCAGTATTCAAGCTCCCAGAAGATGCTTTTCTTTGTCCACTTATGGTGGACACCGTAGCCTTCCGGTTCACTCAACGGTTGTTCGACTGCCACACTAAACGCATCGACACGAGTTCGGATCTGCTCTCTAGTCAGCCTCGGACGTGCAACCTTCCTCTCCATTTGATTTTAGTGAAGGCTTTCTTGTTCCTGCGATAAGGATGATCCGGTGGTAAGAACTGCCTGTGGCAGTCAAAATAGCATGCCTTCCGACCGTGCTATAAATAGAATGCCCGTGTGTCCTCCATACAAATTGGATAGCCCATAAAACCGGCGGTACTCCACCCAGATGCCATCCCATAAGCAGGAAGGTCATTCACTGTCCACATCAATGCGACATGCATCATAAATGCCTGGTTTGTCGCAGTATCGTGCGTACGTACACCCACATGCCATAAATTCTGCAACTCCTCAATCAACAGCTCCAAGTAGACATCGATAAGACGTTTCGGATTTGATGGGCTAGGGATCACCATCGTTACGAACATATACTTAGACTTCATGCACATTCCCGTGGGAGATTGTACGGTGTAAGTATCACGGGCCAACATGAGTAAGTTTTACCATACTAATCGTGTGGTGCAAACCCATCCGTGCATAACCCAAGTCTAACATTACGAGGCTCAACTGCAAAATCAGGATACGTCCAGTCAAAATACTTCCAAGCCTCTGCATCGGACGGATGACACATGGATCCTTCCTACGTCTGATGGCTCGCATGCCAAGTCATATGCTTTGTTGCGGCCTCCGACGCATACAACCTCTGTAGCTGAGGGGTAAGTGGTAGATACCTAAGAATGGCATACGGGGACTTCTTGCGTCTAGGATTTCTGTCCCTGGTCGGCTTGTACCTAGCATCTCCACAAAACTTGCAATATTCCAAATCAATATCGTCCGTCCAGTACAACATGCAACCGTTTTTGCAAGCATCAATCTTCTGAACTGGTAAACCCAATTATCTTATCAATTTCTTCGTATTGTAATAATCGGCAAGGAAAGTGTGATCGCGGGGCATTACAGTATCAGCCCACTGGCATAAGCGATCATATGTATGCTCGAAAAAACCCCATTCGGCCTTGATATTCACCAAAGAAGCAATTGACGCCAATTGAGAGGTGGTGCAGCCGTTCCACAATGGTTGGTCCGCAGCATTCACTACATCAAAAAAACGGTCTGACAAGCCAGACGCATAATCATAGGGCCCCGAATCGTAATATGAACTAGGACCCACATCAAATGGACAATACCGAGTAGCATCATCAGCTGGTCCCTCCTGGTTGTACGATGACCAAAAAGACGGTCCGGCGGCATCGAATACCATCCTCTGCGCCCAATCCATCTGAGCCGCATCACCCCAATGCGAACTACCCTCCTCCTGAACGGGTGGCGTTTCCTGCTGCTACACATGGGGCGCTGTCAATGCTTCAAAGTATTCCTGCACCCTCTCCTCACTATGCGGAGTCCAATTATAATACTCTAGCATAAACCCTTTCATACACAAGTCAAAATTTACCTCGTTTGGTGTTTTGAACCGTTTGTTTTTACACTTCCGGCAGGGACACTTAATCTTCTCCCTGTCCATATATGCACCCTGAGACTGGGCCCATTCTAAAAATATTGTAACACCATCCTCAAACTCCGGCGTCACACCCAGGACGTCTCGAGCATACTCCATTTCTTCAACTGTCTTAACATGATTGGTCCTACGTAATTCACAACAGTAATTAAATAACGAGAATATATTATATATATATATATAACTAATCATTACAGAATCTCAACTTCTTACCTGAGCAAAACACCTATAAATATCAACGCAAAATTCGCGCAAATAATTGATATGTTCGATTTTCCGTATAAAGAATCAACATGGAGAGTTACAACAAAATGAATTGGAGAGTAATTATAAGAACAATGAGAAAGAAAGGGGACATATATATAGAAAAATATTGGAATGGGCATTGGAATATTATTTGAAACACACAAATAGCCGTTGATCCAGCTTTAGGAACGGTCTCTGGAACGGATGTAACAACGGTAATATTACCATTGTAATATAGGCATTATGGCATATTAGGAACGATATTAGTCACACACAACGTTACCGTTCCTAATTGGATCACAATTGGGAACGGTAATTGTAACAACACTGTATTTCCTATATACCCACAATTTGGAACAGTCATTGCATTACATTTTTGCTCATGGTGTAAAAGGGTCTCATTTAGCACTACATATTGGAACGGTCACGCAACCGGTCCAAATAGAGTCGAGATTTGGAACACATATAGGAAAGGTACATGTTCCCGGTCGAGTAGCCGTTCCAATTTTCACACATGTGTTCCAAATAGAATACCAAAATATATCCAGTCTCTTTTAGGAACGATAATGGGTTTACATATTGGCACACATATGTTGGCACACAAATAGGAACGGTCGTGTCGTTCCTATACATTTCGACTACCATTAACGCGAAAGTGATGTCATCAACGGTTTTTCGTTACACAACAGTTCCACTTATCGGAACGGTCGTTGGAACGATCGACTATATCCGTTCCAATTCCCGCATCTTTTTGTAGTGAAACCGACTAAGTTGAACCAAATTCGAAATTTTTTTATTTGGTTCAGTTTCAATTTTTAGTGTCAGTTTACCAAACCATATCGAATACATAAATATTCTTTTTAGTTATTTATACATCAATTTTTACATACTTATTTTATATATTAATTATTTTTATTACTATTTTTGTTATTTACTTATAAAAACTAAAAATAAATAAATAAGAATTATAACTATTATTGTTAATATTCAATTTTTAACTATTTTCATATTTTTATCGAAAAATTCGGTTTACCATATGCTGATCAAAATACCAAAAACATATGGTAATTACTGAAACATAACCAACAAATCTGGTTCAGTATAAAATTTTGGGCGTATCAAAATTTTGATTCTCTTCAATTCAATTTTAGCAAATGAAGGAATAATTGCACTTTTGGTCCCACAATAGGTCTCTTCTCACTTTTGATCACGAACTTTACGAGCTCAAAGTTTAGACCCCCACAACCCTAGTATTTGAATGGCGTTGGTCCCACACTATTAGTTTTAGCAACAACGAAACGTGACTAGTCAAAGGGTAAAGGCAGAAAGAGGAGTCAATTGCTGACTTCTCAATCGCATTTCTCTTCCCTTAAAAAAGCCTAAGTCCATTCCTCCCTATTTTTCCCCATTCCAAACCCTAAATCAAACAAAAAACTTTGTCTAAATCAAACAAAAAAAACTTTGTTTTTCTTTTTGATTTTGTGAAGATTACTAACAAGGACGTTGATCTGGAGCGAGGAGATGGTGAATCGAGATGAGTCTCAATTGCTCGTGGACTTCGCAGACTCAAAATACCAAAAATATGGTAAGTGCTTCGACCTTTAGAAAGTTTTGAAATTTGATAATGGTTTTAATGTTGTATTGTGCGTTGATAATGGTTTTAATGGTTTTGAAATCAATACTGTCAATTACCGTCAAATAAATTATTGTTAAAACTCAAGTTATTGCCATAATTAATTAAACATTTGTATTCATTTTAGTTACCGATAAAATGTTTTCCATAATTCTTAATTATAATAAAAACATTTGTCATGAATTTTAACTATGATCAATTATTTTGACCTTCCTTACTGCAACAACAACCAATAATCATCGTACAATTGTCACTAATTAATATTTACCATCATTTTCAACTTTTAACAATAATTACCTACTATAAAAGATCATATTTATTAAACTGCACGATCATCTACCACAAGCAATTCCCTTAGGTCTTGTTTACTTTGAGGGATGTGATAAAATAGTGATAGATTAATGAGGGATAAAATATAGGATGAGATTAAATTATATCACTAATATTTTTATTTAAATTATTTATTTATCATGATTAATCATCAATTTACCTAAACGTAAGTAAACAAGAAATTGAGTTGAATATCCAATCCAATTATCACAAGTAAACAAGGCCTTAGATGCTTGCAGTCCCTTGGACTAGAATCCAGAATACTTGAAACCAACACACTATTGAGGGTTTGCATGTTCTTCTATATACGAATTACGAGTACTTTTATACGTGTTCTAAGAACTTAATAGGAAAAAGTTAACAGTAAAATACGATAGGTAATAATGCAGGAAAAATGCAAACAACCCATGTAATATTTTAAATGAGCAAATTATCTCCTTATGAAAAATAAAATAGCAATTTACCTCCCCGTGTTTTTTAACAGGAAGGTAAATTGCTCCATTTTAAAGAATACGAGAAGATAAATTGTTATTCTTTTTATAAAGAGTAATTTGGTCATTTACAATATCACAAAAAGATAAATTGTATTAAATCCGTAATAATACCCTGGTCTTATCACAATGCAAAGCAGCCGGTAGCCCCTCTTCCCGACATAATGTGGGACATGAAAATACAACAAATAATGAACCAACACTTGACACATTTTCCGCAGACAAAAGCATGTTCTTTCTACTTTACAACGGAGATTCAGGTCGAATATTTCAGCTCCAGTAGTTGTTGCAACCTGTTAGTGTTGGAGTTAGTATAACATTATTGTTGAGATCTAATTAATGCTATTATAAATTATAATCACCTTACCTAAAATTTAACATACTTTCTTGTTGTTTAAAAAATTACAAATATTCCCTAACTTTAAAGTCCGTCTAACAACGAACCCATTTCGTTATATTTTCATCTAATTTTTGTTGAACTTACCAAAATGCCCTTTCAAATTATAAGTTATAATTTTATATATTTTTTAGAATTTGTTAAAATATTTTTATTGATTAATATTTTTTATGAATTATTTAATTATTCACCCTCAGATTTTTTTATATTTTTTAGAATATTCTTTTAAAAGTAAAATATTTAAGGGTAAAATAGTACTTTTCACATTTTCGTTTAGGGACTATATAATTATTGTCAATTTAAGAAAAATATTTGTAATTTTTAAATAATAAAAAAATATTTATAATTATGTCAAACTTAAAAAATGATAACCGTAATTTATCCTATATTTAGTTTGTGATTCTATCATAATTGAATCGTTATGGGTCAGGCCCGTAAATCTATTAGACCCAAAAAATTGCCAAAAATATAAGAATGCTAAGAACAAGTGTAAATTTGTATTTTACTATTACTTTCTTTTCATAATTTTTGCATACATTTACAATATGTTAAAAATTAGGGTGAATTACGATGACCTTATCTAAGGTTTGACATAATAACAGACACTTCTTCGTTGTTTCAAAAATTATAAATACCACTCTAAGGTTTGTAATTTTTATTAACTAAGGGCCTGAAATAGTCTATTTTGCGCTTGATTTTTTTTTAAATTATAGAAATCAGCCAAGACAAATTATATTATTGTTCATCTGTGTAAAAAAATGTAAGAAATCTCTCCCTGCATATTTTTGCCAAAAAAATTTAGAAAATTTTAAAAAAATAATTTAATTTTTATAAGGATATTTTGGTCAGTTTATCCATAAAAATGGATGAAAATGAGTTATTTATTAGACGGTAAGAAACTTCAGAGGAGTATTTGTAATTTTTAAAACAATAAAGAAATATTTATAATTATGCCAAATATCACGAGTTCAATGTAAGTCACCCTAAAAGTTATCCCCGCCATTTAGATTGCGCAGCTTATTATGTATCAACCTATTAGTTTGGCACACTAAGGCTGTCCGGTTATAAGTCTTCTAGTTCCACCTACTTAAATTTATGGGATGTTTGCAATTGGTTAATTTAAGTATTTATGAGTATTTTGCTGAAAATAAATTAAAAATAATATTTTTTAAATTTATAAATACTTTTGAACTGTTAAAGTTCCCACTAAACAGTTTTGAATGCCAACACGGAGATTTGGTCGGAACCAAGTTTCGTGTCTTCAAAAATCGTCTGTTGTTGTTATTTGAAATTAATTTTACTTATGCCAAAAAATATGAAGTTATTCCCCACAACTTTTGTAACCTATTAATAAAATTATAAATATAAAAAGTTTTTTTTTATTTTTAATTTTTCTAAACACTCAAATTTAAATTTTTTACTTTTTATTTTTTGAAATCTTTATAACGTTTATTATAGCCTACTTTGTAACTATTTAATTAATTTATTTTCACCAGAAGTCATTCCGTCTTTATGACCAAATTAATTCTCAGCAGTTGGACCTCTAAGTTTGATCCACACTAGCACACAACAACCACTTCCTCTCAAAGCTCGCTTAGCTCAGTCAAAATCTCATAACTCATGCTCGCATTATATATTTGGCAACATTCAGGAACATATAGAAAAAGTGTGGAATAAGAAAAATATAGAATAATCTTACCAAAAAAATTAAAAAGATTAAATTACTTGTTTTAATATAAATATATATAGAATATTTTTTCTTATTTCATACCAGCCAAAATAAATCATTTGTAGTATTATAATGTAATATTTGAAGTTATTATATAATTCAATTGCTATTGCAACTAAATACTTTATAGTAATTACTTTTTAGCTATGATGTCCCCAAATTCACACGGCCCAAGATAGATACAAATCAGGAAAGGCCCAAGAACGATCCAAGACTGAACACAACCTAAGATGGAATAAACCTTAGCTCCGATACCCTTAAAAGGAGTCCAGTAGGCGAGCAAGATTGAAGAGGCCTAAGAAACCTCATAGGAGACCAAGGAAGGATGCTGACGGGGCAGCCACATCGACACCCAAAAACTCTCGCTCACACGTGGCCCAGCCCCAGGAAAGCAGCTTGGGAAAGTGGCACTCTCCCTGCCACGGAGCGCAAGGATCTATGAGGACGTTGGGCCTATACCAACCGTCTAATAGGAACCGAAAAACTTCATCATAAGGAGGAAGCCTATTAGTTTAAAGGACAGGTCCCTAACGGATGCAAATCTTAGCTAAAGGATTACCTTGGATAATTGGGGCCTATCACCTAATAACTGATTACATGAGTCTTAAGGGGACTGGACTCTCTCAGATGGCAGGGGGTAAAGGGTAACATTTTTTAGACACACACACAGATTGAAAACACTATCTTTTAAAGTACTCTTTCACTGAATTATCATCTTATATTACGCTTTTACAACTTTAATATCTTTATTTTCACCAATTTTCACTGACTTAAGTGGCGGTGCTAACATATTTTTTGCAGGTCTCCTTCCCGGACTTATGAAAAAGCTAAGCTCAATGACCCCAAGTTGGACGTGTCCTTACGAGCAACTTTTCACTCGAATCAAGTGACGTCATTTGTGGGAACACATGGCTAAGACGTGAGATTTATGAAAGCAACAAACAACGGAATGGAAAAATAGAAGGTTGTTGATTCCCAAGTCGGAGACACCCAAGCTTTGCAGGTGGTAGTGGAGCATGAGGCTCGACTGATTCTGTGTGGAGCTTGTGGATCCAGCTCTTAATAGCACTTCCTTGGACACTTCCTCTAGCCAATTGTCCCTGGGGCTATTGGCGACAATGCAATAAATGATTGCAGCAGTGGTATGCGCACAAATGGCGATCGTACCCCATATGCCCTTGGCGGTCTCCTAGCAATGGAGGCTCTCGCACCCATTACAGGAGAAGCCCTGCTAACCTGCCACTTGGCCACCCTCTAGGGGAGCAGCCCCTCAGCCACAGGAGAAAGTCTCGGGTCAGTGGATGGCTCGCTTGAAGCATCTACAAAAAGGGCTTCAGAGCGTGCAACACGGGGTCCGTAGAGAGCCGCTAGAAGAACAGGGAGCTATCCCTTGAAGGGGTCCTGAAAGATGAGCTCCCTTCTAATTCTTGAACCCCAACTATAGTGGAATATGACAGGACACACGGATTCATAGGAGCATTTGTCTTAGTTCGATAATGGGCTCTCTTTCACCGCTATACGGATGGAGTCAAATGTCGGGTGTTCGTCACCATGTTTTCCCGGGCAGCTCAACAATGGTTCAACCAACTGCCAACTGGTTCAGTCAGAACCATTCAAGAGTCCCACTCTCTTTTCTTTTATCAATTTTCCAGCAGTAAGCGACACGAAAGACAATCTTGCGCCTCTTCACGGTCTAGTAGAAGAAGTCAGAGTCCTTGAGGGTTTACCTTTAGTGCTTCAATGTTGCAAACCTAGAGGTCCCCTCGGTTACTCCGGAGGTGTGGGCTAACGTCTTCTCCAAAGGACTGTTGGATGGAGATTTCTTCAAATCTCTAGCGAAGAAGCCGGCCTTGGATTTTGACAGCCTCCTTACACGGGCGAAAAGACATCAACATGGAGGAAGCCCGAGCCTCTAAAAAGGAAGGCTAGGGGGAAAAGAGGAAGGATCCTCTAAGAAGCCGAAGACGGAGTTTCGGTATAAGAAGCCCCCCTCCCTTCCAAAGGAGGTATCCCTCATACACTCCCTTGAAGGCACCCATCACACAAGGATTATGGCGGTAGAGGGTAAAAGAATTATAGCGTGGCCGAAACGGCTAAGGATGAACCTACTGGATTGCGATCATACAAGTATTGTCGTTTTCACAACGAATACGAGCACACATGAAGGTGTGTCGTCAATTGAAGAATGAGATATAGAGGCTCATCCAAAATGGATACCTACAGGAGCTCGTCTGCAGAGAAAAGGCATAGGGCACTGGGCCCTACCGAAAGCTTGATGCCCATAAGGAAAAGGGACAAGAGGACTCCAATCCCGAACCCCCAAGGGGAGAAGGGCAAAAGCCCCCAATGAAGCGGCACTCCCTAAGAATCTAACCACCACCTCCCCCTCCCCCCCCCCGGCCCCCCAACACGAAAGGGTGTCATTCACATGATCGCAGGAGGACCTGTGGGAGGAAACTCCCATAAGGCCCGAAAAGCTCAAATAAAAGAATTAGAGAAGGGCGCTCATGTAGACGTCTTGGATGTGGAAGCGGTGGTTGTTACCCTATTCATTGAATTTGGGTCCACTAAAAGGCCTAGGCTGGCATCGCCCAGCAATGATGCTTTGTTATCATGGCCACACTAGCCAACTGCGAAGTTAGTGGGATCTTCTTTGATTCAGGTAGTTCGACTAACATTCTCTTTAGGGGAGCATATGAGTAAATGCGATTGGGAGACACCCTCTTGGAGGCTATTGACACCTCCTTGTATAGGCTCATGGGAGAAATGATTCGCCCCCGCATGATGGTGGCATTACCCCTCTCGTTGGGGGAGGAGCCTTGGAGGAGGACGTGTATGATGAAGTTTCTAGTGATAGACGTCCCCTCTGCCTGTAATGCGATACTAGGATGGCCACACTCAACACCTTCCAAGCGGTGGTATCTCCATTTCATATGATGATCAAATTTCTTGTCTATTGAGGAATAGGGGAAGTGATTAGGGATCGATTGCAAACCCATAAATCTTATGTAGAGACTATCTAGAAAGAACAGAAACGAGGTCCCGAGGATCTCTCCCTAGAGGAGTCCCGTAAGCGTAAGGGGAAGGACCCCGTGCTCGAGGAAGGGCTACCTCCTAAGGGAGAAGCCCTCACCAAGGTTTAGCCTGGCGAAGAATTGAAACATTGAATTAATACTCGGGGAGCTGTATAAAACTATTCGTGTTAGCTCGCAATTGTAAGGGGAGATCAAAGAAGAATTGGTCCAATGCCTCCAATAATTTGTTTACATATTTGCATGGGCGCCCTAATACTTAGAAGGTATTGGCCCAAGGGTAATCATGCCTCAACGCAGATCCCTCCATGAAACCTATTAAGCAAAAGAAAAGGCACTTTGGTCTGGAGAAGGACAAAATCACAAAAGATTGTGGACAAGTTATTGGCAACCGACCACATCAAAGAAATCCAATTCCCGAAATGGTAGGGACAAGTGACATATGTATATAGACTTCAACAAGACATATGCCAAGATTTCTACCCGCTTCCATAGATTGATTAGCTAGTGGACTCTACCTCCGAGTGTAAGCTCCTCAGCATAATTGATGCATTTCAGGGGTACCACCAAATAATATTGGCCGAAGAGAGTCAACTTCATCACCCCGCAGGAACGTTCTGCTATGTTGCTATGCCCTTCGGGCTCAAGTACACTGAAGCTACCATCCAACAATTGGTAGATAAGATTTTTCGGGCCATTTTAGGCCTTAAACAATACTTTGAGGACATTATGCCCTTTCAGGATAACTAGGTGCGGTCCTCACATTACCATAATTTTTAAACTGTACTCATAAATACAAAGAATAACCAAATTTTTATAGTATGTCTTAACATTTGTACCAATTAGATAAAAAAAAAAACAATAAATCCACTAACTATTTTATTTGTTTATATCGATAAAATTAAAGTTGGCATATATTAAAATTTCCGTACATGTGGAAGTTGTACAGAAGCACTAGCTAGCCCTTGAAGGCCATCTGATATGTCGAAAGTTTTAAGCACTATTCACAATATATAGCAGTTAATTTAAACTTTAAATGGAATAAACATAAAAAAATAAAATCAATAAAAGAGAAAAGAAAATTATTTTAGTTGTAATGATACACGCGGTGTTTATGTTGATGTTTTCATTTTTAATTTTTAGTTTTTCAAATAGTAATTAAAGTGAAAATATGTTTGTTTATACGTACTTTATTGAAAACAGATTGATTTGACACCACAGTACAATATAAAACACAATTAACTAATCCAAATATATTCTCATTTTCATATAAAAATCAATATAAAATTAAAAATACATATTTTCTACTTAAAATTAAAAATAAAAACATAAACAATCAGATTGGTAGATTTTGGCCTCTCGAAGTCAATGACTTGGTGTAGTAGATAGAACACTGCACTCATTATACGTGCACACATGATGATGAAGATCCGAACTGATCAAAGAATCCTCTTACTTGTTCTTGTTAGAAAATGACAGAAGCAACATAAATTCCGTCGGAATATCTTTCAAGAATATTCTTTTTTGAGTTTTTTTTTTATCTATCATTCTTTATTTCTTTAATTATTTTTTTGGTTTTTATTTTTCTTTCTCTCGTCTCTACTTCCACGTCTCTTTTTTTTTCTTCACTTTTTATCAAATATTTTTTAATATTTTTATTGTTAAATACACTTATTAACAAGACATTTATAATAAGTTAAGGCTTAATTGGAAGAAATAATTACAATGCAAATCAAACTATTAAACCAAGGCTCAATACGAGGAGATGATCACATCCTTGATCAAAAGCAAGTCCATTTTATCCTTGGAAATCATGCTTTATTGAGGAAAAAGAAGACAAAATAAAAATTAAGTCCAAAAATTTCGAAATTACCCTTTGGTAATAGAAAAACGCAACCGAGCCTGCAAGAAAGAACCCATCCTCTCTAGTTTGTCATCTCTGAAAAATCTGGTCTAATTCTTATTTCAAGCAAGGGAAAAAATTAAACAATTGAACCCTTTAGAATCTTCTCACAAAGTAGATGTCTGTTGGTTTAATTTGATGAGTTTTTCCTTCTTTTTTTTTAATACCTCATAAGATTTTTATCAGAAATTGCTTTTAGTAATTGAACCGACCTATTAAATAACATTCTTAACTTCAATAGTCAAAATTATCTCAATCCAAGAGTCTTTTCTCAGAAATTGCTTTTAGTAACAATTTATGAAATATGAAAATGGAAGAAATAAAAAACAAAACTTGAGAAGCAAATGAAAAATAATTGCATTCCAATTTATGCGATCAACAAATTTCGACCAGGATAATTTGCAGTTCATGATGTTTGTATGGGGGCGACTTTCTACACTTGCAACTTAAACTTAAAAACTTAGGTAAATAATGATTTGAGTGACGATAAGACAAAAATATTATAATAAACTTTCAAATAGAAATTGGCATAAAAATTTGTGTATTGAAAGAAAGAAATGGGAATGAACAACTTGCAAAAAGTATTCTCCCACAAGAAAGGGCTGCAAGTTTATACTGCAAGGATTTTATTTTATTTTATTTTATTTTTTTTTTACGTGGGCAGCATATATTAAGGGTGATAATTCTAATTAATATATATTTTTTAAAGTGATAATTAATTTTTAAAATTTAAAATTAATTGTGCACACCCCTTGAGTGGTTGCGTATACTAGTATATATGTATATTATGGCGAAGCCAGAATGTCAGCTTAGCCCTGTCAAAATTTAATTAATTAGTTTGGTAAATAAAAATATTAAATTCATAAAAAAAAAAATTTACCATATGATCATCATAAATTAAATAAATACAATGATATAAGTACAATTAATTCTTATAGCTATTATCCCAATGAGGGGACCGTTAGAATTTACAAGTAAAAAATTTCGCGGTCTCTTAATAACAAATTTATCCATTATTTGAAAATTAAAACTTACATTTACATAATCATAAATTTCAAAAAAAAAAAAGAAAAATCACAATCAACTTTTATATCTAAGCTTGTTTATTTGTCTTGATAGGCTTGAATAAAAAGTTACCAAATAAAATTATAAACAATTAATTTAAAAATTTGAATAATGAACATTAAAAAATCGACATAAATAATAAATTTCTTCCGATCAATTCGTACATTCTTTTGGGCTCTCTCTGCAAGAACCGAAAAAATAATTAATCTAAAGAAACTAAAATTTATTTTATCTAATAAATTAAACAGAATTATAAAACTATCAAAAGAAACAAATTGATCAAAAATCAAAATATATAAATTGAAAAGCAATAACAGATAACATAAAAGCAAGAGGAATTTCGAAAAAAAAAAATTATAACATGGTGTTGAAAAAAATCATAAGATAAGAATTTTTTCTTTTGGCTAAGTGAAAACTGTATGGTTCTAACTAATTAAGAGAAACTAAAATGGAGATGTTGAAAAAATTATTGTTTAAACAAGTTAATTTGAATTTTTATTATTAATTTTTTTAATAGACAAGACAAATTTAAGCCTGAAATTTAATAGACTAATAGCTCTACACCAGAGCCAAGCCCTGTCGGCCGCTAGAGCTCGACGGGGCCTGGCTTCGCCCCTGTGTATATATAGCGGAATTTGTTGTAGTATAGTTGTTCATGGAAAGGGTAGTTAAACTTGAACAACTAATTAGGTCTAATTTAATTGGCGAAATTGAGATCCCATGATTATGAGATCGTGAATTCCAGTTTCACCTAAGTGTGTATATTAATCTACTAAAGAGTAATCGTTTATCTACAGAAATTATTATGTGATGATCATTAATATGTTAATTATTACATAGTTGTCAACATGAAATTTACTTATAATGTAATTATAACCATTTACAGAAAAAGGAAAAGAAAAGAAAAAATGCTAGTTCAACCAATTTCTAAATTAACTTTTGCAAATCCAATAAAATATACAATCAAAGAAATTCCTATAATAATATTTTATCTTTGGTACAACAAAACCAGAAAATTTAAATACTTATTTTACTTTCGTATCAATTAAAGTGTCTTTGAATAAATAGTGCGAATATTCCCTCAATCACGTCAAACGGATTTTCAGCCATAATTGTAGCTTGAGAAAGTACCCTCTTCACCCAACACATTCCAAATAAATATATTGTGTAAGTCAATGTTATGATCACTCGTGCCGTGAAATTTTCGGGGAAATTATTTAAAAATTGCAAAAAAAAAAAATTAAAAATGGTGCGATTTGAGGAGGTTTTTGAATTTAGGCGGAGACGGGATGCTCCATGTAACTTTTAAAGAAAAAAAGTTTCAACTGAAGACGGGAATAAAGATCCCTTCTTCACTGAAAAGTGATTTTTCAGTATCCCGTCTCCAGGTTGCTGTGACGCATGCATGTTGTATGTCAGCGGAAACAGGGTATGTGACCCAATCTCCTATGCAACATTCAGGGGGTCCCATTCGACCCGTGTCTGATTGACGCATGCTTCACCATATGAAGCATGCAAGCCAGCTGTGCCTTTGTTTTTCTCTATAAGAGGGTGAAGTGGAAGTTTGCATTCTTCACTTCACTCACAACAAATTTACCTTTATAAATTACATTGAATTTTTAATCTTTTTTGATAGTTATATTATGGCGAGTTTTGATTCACGTGATATAAGTGTGTTGTACGACCAAAGAAATCATCGTTATGAAGATGTGTCCTTAAATGAGGACACACATTTAATAGTACGGCGTGACGATATTACCTTTTTTTTTTTTTTAAATCTTCAACTGATCCCCACGTCATCCTCGAGTTCTACAAGCACTATATAACATGGATTTTTTTGGGAGTTTTTCGGTGTTGTCATATTAAAATTGACTAACACCTCATTACCGCTTTAGTAGAGAGATGGCACCCTGAAACTCATACTTTCCATTTTTCGGTAAGGGAGGCGACTGTTACACTGCAGGACATCGCAATTATCTGGCATCTTCCGGTAGGCGGTAATCTTATCACGGGAGTAGATATGCGGCGCACGATTCCACAATGGCAGGAACACTACTTTAACTTGTTGGGGTTTGTTCCGGATGAGAATGCATTTAAAAGCTCCCGGATAAGACTACCTGTTTTACATGACTGGCTGGTGGCCAACACGTGTGATGATGACAACCCTTTGGAGGAAGTATTGCAAGACGCACGTGTATGTGCTTTGTGCATTCTTGGTGAGTCGTTGTGTCCCGATGCCACCGGCAATGTGTGTTCCTATTGTATTTACAACACATGCAGGACACTGAAGGTGGTCCCGCTAACTGGGGTAATGCGGTGTTGGGATATATGTACAGGGAGCTTTGTATTGCATCACAACGCAGTAAAATAAATATAGGTGGGGTTATGCAATTGTTACAAATATAGGCATGGTCCCGTATTACAACCATAGCACCGATTCGGTCCAGTGATGTGTTAAAAGTATGTCCAACCAAATCGATGTTTTATAGTCTGTTGAATATATTTTATGTCATATGCTGGATATTGACGAACCATACTCAGCAAATGTGTTACAATCATACCCTTACCCAGGTTACGATGAGCAATAGAAATTTCATTCATCAGGCACGTATGTGGTCCCACATACTTGGTAATCTTAAATAAACCTATTTTAGACTTGAATATTCCTCGTAGCATCCAACTGCATCCAATCTCTGCTTCATTTTTGCACGCAACCTTCCATAGTTTTGATTTGCTCTCAACCACGTGGTATTCTCGTCTTGCCCATCACACCGAGAAATCTTGAACACTCACAATCAAGTGGTCCTTACTTTTGAAAATCATTCCACATGCGAGCTCTCCGCAATTTGAGTCATAAAAATCCCCCTATTTACCAGTAGGGATATCCAGGAAGTCAACAAGTACCTCGGCATGTGTCATAGTGAAAAATGAAATAACAGGATATAGAGAAGACCGTTCAGATGCAGCAGGCATGTTCAAATCAATGGTCTGTTGTTGTTGACCTGTTGACTCAGAACCACCGCCTCCAAGCATATTCGACATAACTGGAATGCTGACTTTATCGTCATTTTCAAGATCCTCATCAGCTTGAATCTCTTCCTCAACCTCATCCAATTATGAGTTCAGTGCATTATCATTTAAGAAACTATCCGCTTCGAGGTCATCATTCGAATCGTCACTGTCGTCCTTGTGGTATATGGATGGACCTGCATGATTTTCATTTAGCCTAACCCTGTCCATCGCCTGAGTAACTGTTGGCAAGTTGGGTACATCTTATGTTAACATAGATATATATGCGCCCCGATCACCAACAAATGGGTCATCTGGTATGATATTTTCACAAATCTTCTCCATTTCAACAAAAATATCAACTTACAAATTTTCACTCGCGGGACCGAAAAAATTGCACATCTCGATCTGTCTTAATATGCAACACCGTCTCCCGCCATCGACCACCACTACAACTTGTGTACTTAACATATATTTGTAACTTACAATCTACCCTACGGAGGCTAAGTTCTTCAAACAAAATCGACTCTAGTTCAACAAATATAGTATTATGACATATTTTCATAAATCGGACAGTAGGACGATCATAACCCACACAATTATATGACTCAATTCGTTGACCTCCATAAAATATAATAATATTAATATTGTTTTGCTCTGCCATATTTTCACAAAAAAAAAATATATAAAATCATCACTACAAAAACGAGCTAAAGCTTATATAACGTAAAATTTTAAGAATTTTAAAGTAGATGAGGTTTTTAACAAATAAAAAAATTCTGAATAATAAAAAAATTAAATATAATCCTAAAATATGTATCCATTTAAGATTAAAAAAAAAAGAAATTAATTAGGTTCTATATCTTGAAGATGAGATTTTAGATAAATATATCTTATATTTTTTTTTAATTTATACGAATCTTATCTCTAAGATTGTCTAGAAAAAATCTTATTTGTTAGAAAAATAATCTATTTCAAATATATTATATATTTATTTTGCACTTATCAGAAATCTTACCTCCAAGATTATAATGTTAATTCAATTTGTATTTATTCTTTTGTATCTTTGTATACACCAGTGTTTTTATATATATTATAGTTTCATCCATTAAAATTTTTTTAGTTAAATTTTGTTTTTTTTCATATTTCATTCTGTTTTGTTTATATTTTTCTACAAGAAGAAATAGATTTATTTAGTGTTAATAGGTATGTACTTGTTTTAACATTTATTTGTATGATTCTACTTATCAATCTGCTTTTATTTTATTATTATTTAAATATTCACCACTTTTAATCATTTTATACACCATTTTTTTTATATGTTATAGTCCATTCATTAAAGTTTATTTTATAGTTTAATCTGTTGTTTTTATTTCAGATTTTATTTTATATTTATTTTTACTTTGGTTTTGGTTTTCCTACAGAGTGGAATATTAAGTTATTTAATAGGTACATATTTCGTTTAACATTTATTTCTATGATTCTATACTTAATTTGGAATTTAGTTTAATTTATATTTATATACCCTTTTGTACCTTTTTATACACCAAGTTTTTTATATATTATAGTTTCATCATTAAATTTTTATTTTATAGCTTAATTTTGTCGTTCTTTTTCAGACTTCAATTTTTATTTTTTTTTATTTTTTTTTGTGTGTGTGTTTGGTCTACTAATGATGTTTTACAAGATGGAAAGAATCACCAAATTTTAATTTTTGTGTATTAGTACTTTCTAGAACTAATCTAAATATGATTCTACTAAATATATGATCATATGTTTTGTAAATCTTTACATTCACATATAAATATATGTATATTCATGTTTGTGCAATTTGAACTCTTTTTCAGAAAAAGTCCACAATGACCGCTTGAGTTTTGTTTTCTTCTTGTTTTTATTTTACTTTAATTGAAAATTTTGTAGGTACGTGTTAGATTAACAATAAACACAAAGATTTATTCAATTCCTAATATATCTTAAACACTATTTTCATTTTTCGTTTTGTAGTTTTAACTTAAAGCTTAAACGATATATAATACTTTCTTTTGCTTTTGGCTTTTGTATTCCTTGATTTATTTATTTTTGGTGATTAAAAATGATATGATAATCAGACAATTTTGTTTCATTAATATGTGTATACATATATGTTTATAGTTAGGAATTAACATAATATTTCATCATTCCTATTATGACTTTTCTCATCACCAATACCTATTAACTCATTAAAACTAAGTTTTGATTCTTCATATTTTTTTTTCCTAATAAGTAAGATCATTTTATATATATGTATTTTAATATAGTTTTTTATGGAAGATAAATTATATAATACAAATAATACATTTAAATAATTTTTTATATTTTATATTTTTATATAAGGCTGGATATATGGAAAAAGTGATCTACATATTTAATAGAATGTCATAATTATTTAAAGGTAATCATCATATAAATACAAACTTTTAATAAGTAGAAATAGTTGTATGTGTAGAAAAATATCATTTTCGATAACAACTAAAATAGGATAAAAATTCAAAATTACTATGTCTTACCTATTAAAAATGAAAGTTTTATTTTACATAAAAGATTCATTTGTAGTGCAATATATTATAAAAAAATTATTTATTTTAAAATATATAAATATATGTATAATTATGCATAGCACGGGTTCTATGCTATTATATATATATAATATATATATAGGGGTGGAGCCAGGCCCCGTCGAGCCCTAGTGGCCGTCAGGGCTTGGCTCCGACATAGATCTATTAGTCTATCAAGTTCTAGGCTTGAACTTATCTTGCTTATTAGAAAAATTAATAATAAAGATTTAAATTAACTTATTTAAAAAATAATTTCTTCACATCCCCATTTTTAGATTCTCTTAACTAGTTAAAATCACACGGTTCTCACTTAATCAAGAAGAAAAATTTGCGATTTTGTGATTTTCTCAACACTATGTTATAATTCTTTCCAAAATTCCTCTTGCTTTTATGTTTTCTATTATTGCTTTTGAATTTTTGTATTCTATTTTCGACCAACTTATTTTTTTATATAGTTTTGTAATTTTTTTTATTTATTTGATAAAATAAATTTTAGTTTCTCTATATTATTTTTTCGATTCTTGTAGAGAGAGCACCCAAAAGAATGTGTGAATTGATTGGAAGAAGTTTATTGTTTATACTGAAATTTTTAATGTTCATTATTCAAATTTTTAAATTAGTTGTTCATTATTTATTTGGTAACTTTTTACAAAAGTTTCTTAGGACAAATAAACAAGCTTAGGAATAAAAATTGATTATGGTTTTTTTTTAAATTTATGATTATGTAAATGTAAGTCTTAATTTTCAAAGATGGATAAACTTGTTACTGAGAGACCACGAAATTTGTTACTTGTAAATTTCAACCCACCCCTTAATGGAGTAATAGTTATAAGATTAATTGTACGTATATCATTGTATTTATTTAATTTTCAATTATTATTATAGTAATTTAAAAAATTATGAATTTAATATTTTTATTAACTAATTAAATTTTGATAGGGTTAAGTCGAGTTTTTGGCTTCGTCACTATTTATATATATATATGTGAAGTGAAGTTAACATTATTACATTTTTCATTATAAGCACAAAATTATTACGCGAGAATGTTAAATGAGGGTAAAATTAAAAATTTATGTAATATTCTTTTGTTAATGTTAGCATTTTTAATCTATACCCTAACAAAAGGTGGTCAGGTGTAAAAGGTGAATTTTTGGAGGGAGTGTTAGTTTCAAAACTTTTTTGAGAGAAGGTATAATTTTTTCAATTTTAAAAGGAGTCTAAATGTAATTAACCCTAACTAAAAAGAACAATTGTATGTCGAACTGCTTTTAAAATTGAATTTTGAGGTATTTATACAAAGTTGGGAATGTTGTTTGTATATGTATGTAGTGTGGGTCTTCATTATTGTAAAATTGACTATTATACCTTTGTGAATATTCTGCAATTACTAAAAGAACAAATATGTCTTTTCACTATAATTATTATCATGGTTAAAGATAAAACACCATGGTGGATATTAATCAAAGCGCAATGGCTATTAGTCGTTGTTTTTGCAAGTCAAAACATTTGATACAGTGAAAATTGTGGCGATATTTTGGCCATAGATAAAATTATGGCGAAGGTTGATTAACCATGGTCAAAATTTAAATTTTTGCGTCAATTTTATCTAACCGTGGTAGATAGTATTCATGTATTATGATTTTTTTACCGTACTGATTTTATAGCATAGACAATAATCAATATTTTTTTTTATCGTGTATTATATCCATCAATTACTAATAAAAAAACAATGATCTCTTAGCCTAGTGGGTAAGGTTGAGATCCCATGGATTCGAACCCCACCAATACGTGGGATGTTGTCTACTCTATAGTAGATATTGTTTACAATCAGTCATGTCGAATATCAATATCTAGCAGAGACAATTACAACAATCATATTGATGAACAATATCACATAAGTGAAATCTAAAAAACACCTTACTATTATAGTATACAAACAATGCATACTACGCAGTAGACTATTATCCCACACATTGGTGAGGTTTGAACTCATGACCTCTAAGGTCATGGGACCTCAACCTTAACCACTAGGCTAAGAGATCATTGATGTAATTATCTCTATTAGGTATTGGTATTTGGCAGGATTGATTGTAATTTTACTTCAATTAATAATAATTGAATATTGTTGTGAGAGATGGATTTCCCTCTGCCCCTTCCACCGCCCGCATCCGATTCCCGATGTGCAAAGGCTCCGCTCTGGCCACCTGAGAGTTTACCATCTGCTGTGTCTCCACCACTTTCCTCCAACCAACACATGAACACCCACAACAGAAAGGAGCCAGAACGTGCAAATAAAACCTATGACCTAGCTCAATGAATGGGAGCCTCAACTCCCTAGAAATTTCACCTCTCCTCAGCTTAGTCAGACGAACCTGCCAACTATTAGTTTCCCACAGGATGACATACAACGAATTCACTCATAGTGGAGGAAAACATTGATTATTCAAACGACTGGGATTACTAGATACATCCCAGACTTAGAAAGTTGTTTGATGCGAATCTGGAAACTGAAACATACCATACACAACATATACTTGGGCAAAGGCAACTACAATATTCATTTCACAAATCCTGAAGATTATTTTGTTGCTTTGGCTGGGGGACCCTGGTTTTTATTTAATTCTTACATCCACATTTCAGCAATGGCACCCTTTTTTCATCCCCAGCACAGATCCCCCTTAACCATGTTCATTTGGCTCCAGCTGACAAATCTACCCATTGAATATTTTGACTTCCAAGCTTTGTTTGATATTGCTAAATGTATTGGAAGGCCAATCAAGACTGATTCCCATACCCATAGCCAATAAAGGGGAAATTGGCCCAAATTTTTGTGGAAATGGATACTTCAAAACCCCTTCCACCAGCTATTATCCTTGATAACCATATACAAGACATTTCCTATAAACTCAACTTTGCTTTATGTCATAAATGTGGTATGATAGGGCATTTCCAATCCTCTTGTTTACAAACCCCCAACACCACAACTCCATTAATGCGACCAAATCACAACTATCATACACACACAGCGAAGGTAAATCGTGGTGAGGTGGAGTGGACCATTGTAAATCGGAGAAAAGGACGGCGTGATGGTGTTTCTACTCCCAATTCCCATTTTGTCTACCAACGAAACCCTAGGGCCACAACATCACCTGCTTTGTCTGCATATCAATAGACCCTTGAACAGACTTGGGTCCAAAAATCCTCTCCAATAGTTGCCCAACAAAAGGAAATCCTAATAAAAGAGAACCAACAAATCCCTCTTAAATTTGTTTTTAATAGAATAACTAGTGCTTTGAACATGCAGGGATAGACGGACTCAAAAGTTCAGACGAATATAAGCAAGGGTAACAACAACAGAATAAATACAGTGTTACCGGAAAAACCAGAACTACTGACACCGAAAGTTTTGCCGGTGATGACGATATTAATCGAGTGCCAGAATAAGCCATATTGCACCATGAACCATCCACGAGACCAACAATCCACGTCGTCACCACATAGATCGGCAAATAACAATCATGATTAGACACCTGTAAATTCAGAAAGTGACATGCCAGACCCTATGGTCTATGATGACTCAGCAGTCACAAATGTTGAATTGAAAACAACAGAGTCCCTGGTTTTGGAGAAACCACCAACATCACAAAGCTCACGTGCCGAGTCAGGTGAGCACATCATGACCCTACCTCCTATTGGGTCCATAACATCCACTCGGCATAACATAGATGACATAATGGCTCCAACTTAGCAGCCATAGAATGGTTTTCATGATCTCCCTGAACAAACCTAATCTTGCATGCTTACTCCTTCATCCTTTCAAACAATAGACGTTCCCACTTCCCAAACACATCTGCAGAAAACTTAACCAAAAATGGCGTTGCCTCCGAATCACAGCGACAACAGTCATGCATCACCACCCTAGACTGTGTTTTCACAAAACCCACCTTTCTCACTGCCCCCACCACGTAGAATCCAACCACGAATACCACTATCTATGAGGAACCAAGCTTCGAGTTCAAATCCTCCACCACCGATCGCCCAACCCGCCCTTCTAGAGCACGCACCTATTCAGCACATACCAAATCCAATACCAACAACAAGAGTCCGCAACCAAATGATCCTACTGGGGTCCAACGAATTTATGTTCCAGCCTTTTCACTCAACCCCTCATCTTTTTCTCAGCCCGTGCACACCTCAAAACACGATTATAGAAGTATCTCAAGAAAGGGAAGCCTTCGCTAGAGAGAGGGAAGCCCAGTTCCGCATGTACATCCATCCTCTTAAAAGAGATCTTCAGGCTTTCCTGCGATCCAGCCAGTAACAAAATGGCCCCGTGATGACGACGGCACCCAACCTGCCGGGAGGACTGCGCCAGATATTACTAAACTTACCACCCTCCATGTGTATACTAAGTTGAAACTGTAGAGGCGTTGGATGCTAGGAATTCATCACGGCAACTCGTGATCTCGTCCACACTGCAGCACCACAAATCTTTATCATAATGGACACTCGCGTGCATAAAGATCGAGCCCCACCGATTATACAACGACTTCCTTTTAGTGACTCTATTATTCTTCCTTCCATAATATATACTGGAGGATTGTGGATCCTCTGGAATGCCAACAAAACTAGGGTTCAGCAATCCTAGCTGGGCAATCACACTGTGCATGTTGAGGTGGATCATGGTCCGAGAGACAACCCTTTCCTCTTATCTGTTGTTTATAACTACCCGCAACCTTCCATGCAACACCAGGTATGGACAAATTTATGTGCATTTTCTGATAATTTACATGATAAAGAATGGTTGTCAGTTGGTGATTTCAATTGCATTCTTAATCGGGATGACAAAATAGGTGGGCAGTTTTTACCATCCAGGATTTTCAAATCAAAGAATGCATGCAACACTGTAATATGTTAGATCTTGGTTTTGTGGGCCATTAATATACATGGTCTAACAGGAAGTTTAGGAAAAGCTTTATATGTGAACGTCTGGATCGAGTTTTGGCTAACCCTGAGTGGTGTAATAGGTTCCCTAACGCTATTGTTAAACATCTTACTTCTAGCATCTCTGATCATTCCCCTATCCTTATTGATACAAATCCACATAACTGTACTAAGAAAACAAAGTTTAGATACGAATCTGCATGGGCATCATACTCTGAATTTCGTAAAATAGTGGCTGATTCATGGGGGTATAATATGGTTTCACAACAGGATTATGGTTTTAGGTATAAATACTCTGATTTTATTATTAAAAAAAAAAAAACTTGTCTCTGGAAACATAGTTCTATAGGAACATTGATCAGCATATTCTGGAATTGAAGAAGGCTTTGGATGATATAAATTTGAGGATTAGTTTAGGCCCTAATGATGCTCTACTACAACAGGATTACAATATTCGTGTTTCTCTAAATCGTCTTTTTCTATACAAAGAACAGTACTGGAAGCAAAGATCTGTCCTTAATTGGAGACAATATGGGGATCTAAACTCTTCATTCTTTCATAAATATTCTAGTAGTAAGAAACATAATAATACGATTCTTGGCCTTAAAAAGCAAGATAATTCGTGGATCACTAACCCTCAAGAAATTATGATACTTCTTAAGGATTACTTGCAGGCCCATTCTAATGTCTCGAATAAGCCCAAGGAATTCACTTTCTTTTCTGAATCCTGGCCCTGTCTTAGTTTTTATCAACAAGCCTCTCTAAATTTAAAATTTTTGGATGAAGAGATCTGGGCTGCAGTTAACAAAATTGGGCCACTTAAGGCACCAGACCCAGATGGAATAAATGCACATTTTTATAAATCGTTTTGTCCAGATATCATAAACACTATTATTCCTATTGTTAAGAATTTTTTTCGACAACAGTTTTCTCCCTCATTTTATTAATGAAAATTCTATTATACTCTTCCCAAAATGCCAGAATCCAATTGAAGCGTCTTATTTTCGTCCTATCAGCTTGTGCAATGTAATCTACAAAATTATTTCTAATTTACTTGTTGCTCGGATTCGACCTATTCTCAACAGTCTTATATCGCTTTACCAAAATGCTTTTGTGCCAAATCGGCATATTTTTATAACCTTTTCTTGGCTCATGAAATGATCCATACTCTCAGACGTAACAAGAATAAGAAACTTCACTATATGGCCTTAGAACTGGACTTGGTGAAAGCTTATGATAGGCTAGAGTGGGACTATATTAAATTTGTCCTATTAAAATTTAAGTTCCCTCTGAAATTTGTGGACAGGATTATGGTTTGTATCACAATGGTTTCTTTCACCCTCTCTGTTAACAAAGATATTTCACAATCATGGCGCCCCCTTAGAGAGCTCAGGCAGGGTGACCCACTGTCACCATATATTTTCATTTTGCGTCTTGAGCCTTTTATATATAAATTGCTGGAAGAAAATGGGGAAAAAAGAATTGATGCTATGAATTTCTCTCTTAATAACCACCCATTGCCTATTCTTACTTTTTTCGATGATTGTCTTCTGTTTCTTAAAGGCAATGATAAAACAATTTCACGCTTAGTAGGCCTACTAAATAATTTTTCAGAGATAACTGGCCAAACTATTAGCTGGGACAAATCTAGCTTCCTTGTCTCTAATTATACTCCCCATAATATCCGAACAAAAATTGCAAGGGCCTTAAATTTTCCCCTTGCCCAACTAAGAATAAATATCTTGATTTGCCTTTCACGACCAATAGGATCACGAAAGATATGTTTTATGATATTATTGAAAAAATTGAAAATAAGATTTACACATGGTATAACAAATCACTATCTTATGTGGGAAGAGTCGTTCTTATACATAGCAGCCTTTTCTCTAAAGCCAATCATTACATGTCTTTGTTTAAGCTACCGGCTCTAATCCACCAAAGAGTTGCCTCTCTCCAAAAATATTTCTTATGGAATGGTAAACCATCAGATAAGAAAATTGGTCTTGTTAACTGGAAAACAGTAACACTTTCAAAGAGGGAGGACTCGGTTTGAGAGACTCACGTACACTTAATACGGCATATTACTTGAGCAGAGTTGGAGACTTCATATGGGAAATGACTCCCTGTTCTATAAGTTGTTTAAGCATAAATTTTTCCCCCAAAATCTTTCATAGAATCTATTTATAAACCTCATCAGAGTTGGGTTTGGAAGAACCTTCACGATCATATTAAATTAGTTAACAAATCCACTCAATGGTTTGTGGGAGATAGACATCGAATCCGTTTATGGGAAGAAAAATGGATTGATAATTTTAGCCTTATGGAAATGATTTATGATATTCCAAATAATCTAAAAGATTTAAGGGTCCAATCTTTCATTACTCTTGATTTCAAATGGGATATTTCCACTCTTCATAATATTCTTTCCAGGGACATTATCTGGAGAATCCTGTCCATTCCGTTACCTCAATTTCAGCAAGCAGATTATTTGCACTGGGCATAGAACCTCACAGGTAAAAATTTACTCTTAAATCAGCATACCATTGGCTTCATTCCAAAACAAACAACCAAATATTTGTTGCTTTTCCATGGACTTCCTTGTGGAAGACGAAAGCCCCCCCCCCCCTTCCCCCCTGAGTTTTTTTCATGCTTGGCTCACAGGTCATTCAGCACTTCCAAATGCAAATTTTTTATATCATCGTTTTCGTTTGCCATCTCCTCTATTTCCATTATGCCAAGAAGAATGTGATTCATTGCTCACTCTTATGCAGAATGTAAGTATTTCCTTCCCCTTATACAATTTGGTATTCCTGAATTGCTCTCCCTAGCTACTCAAAATTTTATTAGTTTGATACACACTTGGAGAAAAAGGCCTGGAAAAAAAAATGCTTATTGCTATTGCTTGTTGGTACATCTGGAAGGTGCATAATCTTGCTCTTTTTTATAATAATCTTATAAACCTTGAACAAACCTGGAGAAACATCCAACAAATAAAACCAGCATGTTCTACTAGGGTGTTTGAAGAAAAATATACTATCTGGGTTGGTTGGGAAAAACCATGGACAAACGGGCTAAAGCTTAACATAGATGGTTCTTCTTTAAACAACCCAAGATGGTCAGGTAGCGGGGGAATTTTTCGAAATCAGGATGGTAACTTCATATTAGCGTTTTCTCATTCCACAGGTATAAATTCTAACTCCGTGGCTGAAGTCTGGGCATGCGTAATGGGATTTAATATTGCAAGATCATATGGAATTACACACTTGATTGTTGAAACGGATTCTCAATTGCTTTATAATGCTCTTTGTAGGGCAGCAGTTCCACCCAAGCACCTCGTGCAGATGCTGCGGGATTGCCGGAACAAATTGACTGAATTTGAAGAAATAAGAATCACGTTTTGTCCAAGGGAAGTGAACTGGGCAGCCGATGCGTTGGCCAAATTTGCTACAGCACACCACTTTGAAAGTCTTGTTTTTCAAGAGTGCTCGGTCTTTTTGACAGACATTTTGCAACAGGAGTTGTTAAATTTGTAGGTTGGACCTTGTAAAAATCCTGTAACATCTTCCCAAGTTGCAGAAGTACATAAATAAATAAAGTTGTTTCCTTTTGTTCAAAAATAATAATAATAATCATCGCTTTCACTTTAAAAAAAAAAGTCAACGCAGTCGTGCAAATAAATTAATAAACCAATTCACCGACTTACTCTTTTACCAAAATGATTAGCAGAAGAAACTTTCTGAACCGCTAATTGAATAATGAGCAGTTAAAACAAGCCGCATCATCTATGTTTCAAGGTTGGAATAAATGGATTAGTTATTTGGAAATAGCAGAGACTTCTTAATAGGTTTCAAGTCTCAAGTTCATTGCTTGGATAAAGGGTTCCGAAGTATTTGAAATCTGGATTCTTTTTTCATTTATTTCATTATTTCATAGTTTACCAACATCACTTGAAATTTGCAAATTTTTATTGTGTTATATTTGGATGAAAAGGTTTGAATATGCGAATCACGATTTGAAAAAAAAAAAGAAAGAAGATTTAAAAGGACTCTTACGTTAAAGAGATTTAAAATTCATTAAATACAAGTTCGAGAATTCAAAATCTTTTATGACGTGCAATTAGCTGTACAAGGTCAAAGGATTCGTTATCATAATTTTGAGATCCTTAGTTTCAAATCCTTCACCCTAAATACTATCTTAATTCTTTTCATAATCTTTTATAGGGCAAATTATATTAGCACCCTTTAAAGTTCGGCCAAATTACACAAGCACTCTATATCTTTTAGAAAATTATAACTATATCTTTGAGGAATGTTTTGTAATGTTTTTCAGGGGATGTTTATACAAACTTTGTCTTTAAATAGAGGTACAGTTATTATGATTACAATTATAACCTCATGGAGTGTGATATTAATTCTACAAAAGACAGAACATTTATGTATTTTAACCTGACCTCAGGGATGCCAATGTAATATACCCTTTCTTATATTGTTTTGTCTTTTCAATATTTCGATAGAGGTTTCTTATAATTTTAAGAGAAGGAAAAGTATAATTTGAAATTACAGCTCTCAAAGGAGGTTAATGTACTCCTTATTTATTGCTTACTAGACGAAACTAGAGAGTCAATACTCCCCGTTGTACTTTTGATCCTTTTTTGGTGGCTAATATAGGAGGGACAGGGACCCAAAAAGCTCCCCCACATCCGGATAGTTTAATTAAGGAAAAAAAAAAGTCAGTGTAAATAACCCTAAATTGGATGTATGCTGAAACTTTTAGAAGGCATTTCTGGACACATTAAGCAGTTCAATCCAACAACATTTTCCTTCAATTGCTGAGGACATGAAAGTTTCCCCTTGACTATGTGAACTATTGCTGTTCACTATTGCCCTTCAGCCATTCTTTCAAATTCTTTACAATTAAGATGCAAAGGTGTACAAACAGCCATACACCGAATACAAGTACTCAATTTGGTCCGAAGAAAAACTGCACTTTGGAAAGGTTGAAATCCTTCGATACCCTCAAGTTTAACTACAATGTACATTTGAAAGTTTCAAACATTATAATCTGAACCAAAATTTGTCAGCACGTTATGGAAGAGAGGCTGATTCCATCGGACTTACTAATGCAGCTAGTCTGCGGTGATTCCCATAAGAAAAACCATAATATAAACCGACCTGTGCAAGGACGAATCTTGAATTGATAGTTGATTTACCACAATCAAATGTATCAGGTATCAATACAACTTCCGGCACTGCACAGATAGTTGGTTGACGACATTAGGAGTAGCATCTCTGAACAGCATTCCTACAGGAACTTTTATCCTCAAAACTGCAGTCCAAACACATACGAATTAACCATCTGTCGGTATGAAGAAGAGAAGATGGTTAGCTTTCTTCACTTGCAGTCCAAACGAACGCCATCTTATGGCATAAACGGAAACTACCTGCATTTATTTTGTGCAAGATTCAGTGCTGGACATATCAAGCTTCTTCTCATACAATGCTTAAAACACATACGAATTAATCATGTATTCAGAACTTTAAGATGGAAATGAAGTGAACATTTGTTCATATTTTTGGTTTACACACAATTACATTGTATGTTCTTGTTAGTATATATTTAAATTAACTATGATGTGGTATGCATATGTATCTGATGGAGTAAAATTCGGGAGATCGTTGATCTAAGCACGGTGACTCGAAACGACATCACGAGGCAGACAACTCTTATAAACTCTTCCAAAAATAGGAAAAGTGAACTTGTATAAATGAATATGAGATATCTTTACAAAGGGTTTCACCCCTATTTATAGTGAATTTCATGGGATGAAAGTACAATATTGTCCCTCAACCGCCTTCAATCCAACGGTTGAGATTTAATTGCTAAGGGTACTTTCGTAATTTGGCATCACCCCACTAACCTACCTATAACTTCTACTAATAACCACTAATAACTTCCTTCCATGGCATAAATGTAAATTTGTTTACAACTCGAGGGTATTTGGTAATTTTGCCAAGCTAGTTTATTTTACTCCTTTAGTAGCCCCCCAACTTCCAAATGTATCTGGAGAATTTGGAAGTTCCTAGTAAACAGTTTGTACTTGATGCAACTCCTTCTTTTGGCAATCCTCTTCAACTACGAACTATTTTTCTCTTTGGACTCTCTTTTATTCAGATCCCTTCGCTAAGATTCTTTGTCTTCTTGGTCTCAGCCACATTCCAGAAAAAATGTCGAAACGTGTTGGTTCGGGTATATAGCTCTTCATCTCTTTTCTTGTAGTAATTTTCATTTTCAGACTTCCAGAGGTCATCCTTCGTCACTCCGGAAAGAACAGAAATAATTCATCAGCCCGAAAGAATTTTAAGATGTCAGGCACTCAAAAATATCTCGAATTCCTGCATGTGGCCGAGACAAGCTTTAAGATGTCAGGCACTCAAAAATATCCCGAATTCCTACATGTGGCCGAGGCTGCCTGCCTCGGCCTCAGCTTTCTGGCCGAGGCAGGCCGCCTCAGCCAGATTTTCTGGTCGAGGCTGGCTGTCGAGGCAGGCTGCCTCGACCATGCCTGGCCGAGGCAGGCCGCCTCGGCCACATTTGGTCGAAGCAGGCGGCCTCGACCAACCTTGTCTCGACGCAATCTCGGTCGACATGCGCTCGATGCGTCTCGCCTTAACATTTCTTTTCGGCTGTGGTAGCTTGCCGCTTAAATATGTATGTCACTCTATGACTGTTTTGCGAGAAAACTTTTTTTAATTCTTCCTCACAGTAACAATTTTGATTTAGGGCACCAGGAATTCACCCGAGCTTTCATCTGATTCGCTGGATTTTTCCAAAAATTGAAGCTAGGAAAAAGTTTGAAAACTCCTCAAGTTCCTTCAATGGCGCAAGCCCTTGTTTCAAACTTTGATGTCGCGCGTCAACCGCTATGCTCCTAATTCCTTCACGTACTTTGAAAGGTTTCTGCCGACATTTTTAAGATCTTGGTGTACCTTCCTCTCTTGAGGCTTTTGATATTTTGTTTATCCTCAGGAGAATTGTTAAGTACTCGTTCTTCTAACTCTTCCTCTCAACAGTTGTAAAAAAATTTTAGAGGCTTAGTGAGGTTGCAAGCGCGATTCGCGAGTCCGTTTTTCGCCTTTCGTCAAGGAAGGGAGATGTGGTTACTCGCTCCCTCATCTTCTGCAATCTCGTATGCCGCCATGGAGGCGGAGGGGGACGCCATGGAGGCGAGGGGGACCTTGCCCCTTTGATGACTATTTGTGATTGCGTTGCGTTGCGTCACATTTGTATCACCTCGTGTCGCGACGCGTCATGTTGACTTTGTGTTGCACCATATATCACGTTGCATCAAGTTGCGCCGCGGCGCGTCCCGTTGGGCTTTTTGGAAGCTCTATAGAAGTTCCCTCGGTTGGAACACTCTTGGACCTTTGTGAGAGGTCTTTGTCATTTTTGGGGAACTTCTTAAGGGTTCATTTTTATATGTTTTCAAACTTGGTTCCTCCATTGTTCATTATATTAAGTTGTTTCTTCTCGAACTAAATTTCAAATGTAAAGGGCAATCCCCCTCTTATAAACAAAATATTAAACTAAATATCTTATAAGCAAAGTGTTGAACTAAATATCAAGGTGAAGGGCAACCCCTCATTTTAGATAAAATGTCAGCGTGAGGGGCAATCCCCCTCTTTTAAACAAGATATTAAAATGAGGGGTCATCCCCATCTTTTAGGTAAAATATTAACATGATGAGTCATCCCCCTCTTTTAGATGAAATATTACTATGAGGGGCAGTCCCCCTCTTATAAACAAAATGTTAAGGTGATAGGTCATCCCCCTCTTTTAGGTGAAATATTAACGTGAGGGGTCATCCCCCGCTTTTAAATAAAGTGTAAATGTAAGAGGCAATCCCCCTCTTTTAGATAAAATATTAATATGAGGGGCAATCCCCCTCTTTTCAATGTGAGGGGCCATCCCCCTGCAACTTTTCAATGTGAGGGGCAATCCCCCTATGTGAGAAGCAATCCCCCTCTTCTAGATATAATATTAATGTGTGGAGTCATCCCTCTCTTTTAGGTAAAATATTAACGTGAGGGGCCATCACCCTCTTTTAGATGAAATATGTCAATGTGAGGGGCAATCCCCCTCTTTTATACAAGATATCGATGTGAGGGGTCATCCCCCTCCAAGAGTATCAGTGTGAGGGATCATCCCCCTCTTTTGCTAAATAAAGTGTTAAATGTGAGGGGTCATTCCCCTCTCTCACTAAATAAAATGCAGGTAATGAATCTACAACAAGTAGGCAAGAAAAGGTGTACATTTCATTAGCGTTTTTTTAGGTTACAAAGTATTCGGAAAGGGATACAAAGCCATTGAGTAAAAATATTTTTTAGCAACGTTCCACGCATGTGGACATTTTCTTCTCGTTCATTTTCTCCGACTTGATATAGTCATGCTTATTTGGCATCCACTTTGGCCATGTTCTTCGTCTCATTGATCAGATTGAATAGGTGCTCTCCCGTGCCTCGTCGCGGGGTTGCTCGATACTCCCTTAGGACTCTCGGGTGTCCTTCCACCCAACTTCCTTTAGCTATCTCCAGCCTCATCCTCAAATTTTGGAAGACTACCCTGCTGGTTACTTCCGTCTGCCCGTCAGAACGGGGTGTCGCGAAGGTCCATACTCCCCGCTGGGGCGTGAAAGGCGTCGGCATGTTCCTGGCATCCTCGAAATTCTTCACCAAGCTCCATGCATACTTACGCTTTGTAGGCCAGAGGTGTCCTCGCTGCGGGGCCTGGCCTGCTAACACTCTACCTCCGAGGTGATCACGTAGCCTCCCTCATCGTGCTCTGCTTAGTCCCCGCCGACGTATACAAAATGTGGTTTGTAAGAAAAACCCCTCTTATGCAGCTTACTTTCAGTTATCATGAGTTTTACTGACCTAGCTCGAATTACTCTTGCTTCCTTGGGGTTTCTTGGGGTCTTGAGACAAAAATCCCAAATTTTCAATCTTCTTCCAGACATTATTTCCAGCTTGGTGGAACGCTCTTCACCGTCAATGCTCCTTCCCACACCACGTCCACTTCGTATCGCTCTTGACTTAGTAGGGTTATTCTCTCGCTCTCCGAAAGAGCCAATGAGTTGGCTGAGTTAACGAGTCAGTTCGTCTCTTCCTTGTACGACCGCGGGATTCGTTCTAGGGTGAACTCATCGAGCTTCCTTCTAAATGCTTGGATATTTGCTAAGTACTTGGTCATCTGTTCCCCCAGCTTCGTGGGCTCTATTCCACTGCTTGACCACAAGTTGGAAATCCCTATCCGCGCTCGCATATGTTACTCCTGCGGCGTAAGCTAGCTTTCTCCCCCTGCATATGTCGCTCCCACAGCGCAAGACAGTTTTCTCCCCTTGCATAAGTCGTTCCCATGGCGCAAGTCAACTTTCTCCCCTTGCATATGTCGCTCCTGCGACGCAAGTCAGCTTTCTCCCCTTGCATAGGTCGCTCCTGCGACGCAAGTCAGCTTTTCTCCCCTTGCTCAGCGCATCACACTCCGACTCGTTTTTGGATCCGCTGGTGACACTGCTGCACTCTCGCCAAAGATGATACGGTTGGCATCGCGTCCTATTGCTCTCACCGCAACTCCTTCAGCTTGCCTTGCTCTCTGAGCGACTCTCTCAACTTGCTTCGTATCTCTCCCCACTGGGCCTCCCGAGGCAATCCTCATAACTCAAGCAGTTGGGAGGTTGTCCTTGCTAGCTCGTTCTACTTCCTGCTTTACTCCCACGTGCCACGTGCCTGTCTCCAAAAGCAGTTTCCAGGAGCTCTTGTTTCCTTTGTCCCACAAATGCTTGTAAGTAATCTCTTCGGATCAACTCCTCGACCTCACTCTTCAAGTGGTGGCATCCCTTCGACCTATGGTCTCGATCTCAATCCTTGTCGCTTGGCTGCATCGAGCGTTTAAGTTCGCAAGGTCCAGGGGGCGTATTGAACCAAAACCCCCTGGGGGGCACATGTCTACATTCACGCTTACTTCCTTCTGTCCTAAGGGGGACCCCTTTCTCTTTCTCTGTGGCCCTCACGGCAGCTTGGGTGTATGCATCCTCAACCAACTAGCGAAGAGCCTCAGGAGTTATCAGAATAACTGGAGGTGGAGGTAGAGCCTCGACCTTTTCCTGCCTCTCCTCCTCCTTGGTGCGCTGGTAGATTCTCCAAGGCGCGGCCTTGCTCCTACTGAGGTGGAGCCTCGACCTCTTCCTGCCCTTCCTCCTCTTGGGTACGCTGGTGGACTCTCCAAGGCGTGGCCTTGGCCTTGCCTCTCCTCCCGTTGGCCGTGCGCTTCCCTTCTTCTTTCGGGTTCCTCTTGCCCCACGTTCGCGCTCTTCGCCCTCAAACGAGTATTCATCTTCAATGCCTAGACCAGGTTTCCGACATACGGCGCCAAGCTGATAGTGTAAGATTCGAGAGATCGTTGATCTAAGCACGGTGACTCAAAAACAACGTCGCGAGGCAGACAACTCTTATAAACTCTTCTGAAAATAGGAAAAGTGAACTTGTATAAATGAATATGAGATATCTTTACAAAGGGTTTCACCCCCTATTTATAGTGAATTTCATGGGGTGAAAGTACAATATCGTCCATCAACCGCCTTCAATCCAACGGCTGAAATTTAATTGCTAAGGGTACTTTGGTAATTTGGCGTCACCCCAATAACCACTAATAACTTCTTTCTATGGCATAAATATAAATTTGTTTACAACTCAAGGGTATTTTGGTAATTTTGTCAAGCTAATTTATTTTACTCCATCAGTATCTAAAGGGTGATGCATCTAAAGGGTGTACTGTCATAAGAGAGTGTTTGTAATATTTTTACTGATAAAGAGCAAGTTATGATATTAAAATTGGTGGTAGATGCAGATGTATATGTAATATTTTTAAATAATCTTAACAATAACATACTTTTTTAACAAAAGAGAATAATTAACACAATATCAATGAACTGGTTCTTACTGTGGCTACAATACCAAATACACTAACTTGAAAAAATCTTCCAGGTTGGCACTATTATGAAAATTACTAATAATATTATTAGGTTTATTACCAATAACTTTTAGAGAAGATATAAAACAACCTGTTGAGATTTGAAATTTAAGATTTATCATCATCTTAGAAATCATTCATCATTCCTCTCCGCCTACAGTTCCTACATCATCTCTCCTCTGGATACAAGTCTCCCTATTCTTGCTCGCAGAGGTAAAAGGTCGTGTACAATATATCCCAACATTTCATGCATTTATTGTCTCAACTCGTGGGATTCAACCATGAAGGGCAAGAACCTTTCAAGGCCAGGCCAGCCTAGCTGCCACATTTTGCGCCCAATTCATACGATTAACATCTACGCCCGAATGACATTCTCAACTCGGGTGTGCAATGAAGTACACACGACAACAAAAACACATGCATATGATTACTTGATGCAAAAACTATATTAATTTTTGTCATACTAGCTGTTTAGACATGGAACAGCATGCTAGCAGTTAGCAAACGAAGAAATATTCTGCACTCAATTATAATGCTAAGAGGAATGCATTACCTTCAAATGATAAGACTAGAATTTGTGCAGCACTTTCCCATTTCTATTCTTCCCACTCTCACCATACTCTATCTGCTAGTTCTCCGGATGACCAAACTCTCGACTAGAATCTCAAATCTATTGTGAATTTGGACCTTATCTCTTGTTACTTAAGAAGGTTAATGCCAACAAACTTTAAACTCTTAATAAAGATATGAAAACTGGTGCTTACTCAGACCCTTATCATTTAAAATAGACATGCTTAATATACAAATGGAACCTAATGCCTATCCACAACCTCATCCTCGTAAGATATACATGAAAGCATAGCTGCCAAAGGCGCACGGCGCGGCACGCGCCTTTTTAAAGCACATCACAACTTACAGAAATAAATTATATGTTCATGCATCAATATCTTGTAATATCAATAATGCACAAACAATTAAATATGGTTAGAAGGTTGATTAGGAGATTTGGGTAAAAATGCCTTATTTGTAGTATATATTTTTTGTTAGATAGATCAATCATATCCATAAATATTGTTAGAAGATTGATTATGAGGTTTGTGTATATTTGCCTTATTTATAGTTAACATTTTTGGTAGATAGATCAATCATATCATGTTTGTAATTCAACTCTACTCCCTAAACACTATATATATATAATTTATTTATTAAAAAACAAAAGCCTAAAAAACCGTAACTCACACCAGCTGCCTTATTCACCCAGCCCCAACCCATGCAACCATCGACCATCTTTATCCACCAAGTTCTGACCTTTTGTGCTGCTACGCTTGGCCACCCGCTACCCGACTGCACACGCCCACAAGTTATCCTCTTCAGATAAGCCTGACAGTTACTTCTCATCCACAAAAGATATATATGAAAAGAAATGTTCATCTACAACCTTATTCTCTTAAGACAGGCCTGTTGAGATGGGGAAAATGGTTCAGGACAAATCTTATGTCGTCCCAACAGATGGAAGGACTTTCTTGAGTTTCCAAAATCCAACTTATCGTCATTCTGGAAAGTGTATTTCCACCAAAGGACTTTCATAGTGTCTATATCATATAGAAATCCATTCCAAAAAAAATTAAGAACTACCTTCCGATTATCCCTCTAACTCTTAAGATTTTGATAATTGTCCGAGTGCCAAAGCATGTATACCCACGATTTGCAATTCCCTGAGTAAGAAGGGCACCCCAAAAGGAAATTTTGTGATAAGTGATTACCTGCCACAGCAAGAGAAAAATCATCACGTTAGAAAGTGGCAAGTTCTGTCTTTCTTTCAGAGTGGAACACATCTTGAATAGGATAAACCTTATTTAGCTTTCCCTTACAGATATCTCAAGATGCAATAAAATTGTCAGTTGACAAGGTTTTCATTTTCGACTGGAAATGAAAAAGAAACTTTCATGTCCTTCTAAGCAAGTTTATTCTGTGTCTGTGTGTCATAAATCAGAATGTAGAAGCTTGACTGCTTGAGGTTTCAGATCTTCAAATTTCTAGGGATTCAAATGAATACTTCCAGGACCCTATAACCGAAGTTAACAAGGCAATGAAAGATGAAATGGTAGAGTAGAAAGGGGAATAAACACCACCACGGCATTGGTAGCTCTTGACTAGAGTAACACATAACTATTAGGTCTATCCGCATCATCCCCTAGATCATTTCATAATTGAGTCAACAAAGCTTGATCAAAGTTATCCACTCAACTATAAGCTCTTTAATATAATCTTTTTCAAGGCTTCTGCCATCGACCTCTTCGATTCTTAGGGAAAAAAAATTACCCAATCATCACACCGAGAGCACGAAGTGGAAATGTTACATGACCTTGATACCTTCTTAGAAGCGCCAGAGAGAGCTCAAGAAGATGGGTAACAGATGGCTTCACTGTTATTGCCAAAATCCACATGGTTGATGGCCCAATCAAATCATCTTTTGTTCTTTGATGTTGCACTAGCCCACTTGAAAAATCCACAGTTCGCTTCAGCATTAGATGCAGGTCCCTGAGTTACATATAAATTCCCATCATACATATACAAATTTCATAGAAACTTTTTCTGTTACATAATCCTAGTTTTATCAGCATAAAAGTTACCCATAGCTACACAGCTTTTATAACCCTAAGCGCCTCAGTGGACTAACATAATTCTACATGTAATCAAGGCAAAATAATTTACTAATAGCCTTAAACTTTTAGAAAGCAAAGAACATCCCTCAACATAGAATACATTATTTTTTCAGAAAATTGCTCATGAAAATTTATTTAAGAAAGGAAACAGAAAATCAACATGAACTTGGGAAAAAGAACTACAGTTGTTACCTGAACCTTATGAGGATGCTATAGAGCTATTACAGCCAGACATTACAAAAAGGTAAAAGAAAAGAAAAGGCATTCTGCATCCGTAACAGCTTGGAATATCAATGAATTTCTACTCGATGAAGTATGCCGTAGAGACTTTTCTAGGTTGAGCAAAGCATCTGCACCTTTGTGGGGTGAGTTTACTATTGCCTTGGTCCGGAACATGCTTTGAAAGTAAAAGACAATTTACCCTTTGGGATCTTGGAAAAGGGGATAACATATTACCCTTTGTTACATCATGCATAGGCATATTGAACTTTGATATGCTAATATATTTCACCTTTATTTTAAATGTAAGGAATCAAATCTGTAATAAAAGAATATTTGCACATGTTCTAGTAAATGTTCATTTTACATGTTCATTTAATCATCATTACTTGTAAATGACTGAACCATGAAAAATAATATAAGAATCAGCCATGCATAAAGGTAAGATGATCATTTTCCAATTCAACAAATGAAAGAGGTTCAGTTGGGCTTCATTGCCTCATTTTTTTAAATATAAGGGAATTATGTACCTGCTTCTGAAACACAGTGTAATGCACACCTTTCCAAAAACAAAGGAGGTAACTGCCATCCACCCCATCTCGGAGATATGGGCACTTAATGCAATGTGTTCTAACAGCACCTTCTTATTATCATTCTTAATAAGCATGAATGCGAAAAAACTAGAAATAAAGCAGAGAAAGCCACAAGTACCTCAGCACGTGCACAGACATAAAATCGCCGCCCTAGATTAGGTCCAGATTTCTTCACAACTCGAGAAACACAAGGTTCCTTGTGGCCTTTGCAAAGAGGTATGCTAGTTTGCATAAGTTGTTGAATCCTTTGCCACTCAACTAAGGCAACATTATTCTTTTCATTTTCTGAAGGTTGAGAAATATCATCTTCTTGCGTTGACAAGCTTTGTTCTGCCGGCCACTCCTTTGTAGAATCATGTTCACCACCTTCGGTGGAAGTTTCATTTGGCCCACTATAAGGAAAGGAGATATCTACCTGACTAAGCTTGCTGTCAGCAGAAAAACTGTTTGGATCACCACTTACACCCACCGTTTTCTTGAAAAACGATTTGAGTGAGAGCTGAGCCGACTGACATTGTCTTGCTTTTTTCTTGCAAACCACAGAGGCCTTAGAACGACCAGTTTGAGAGCATGGTGAGTCAGAAGATGATTCTTTATGAGCGTCAACAGAACTTACATCTAATACACCTTGATGAATCACTTCTGACAGAGATGGGCTACAAGCATCTAGGGGTCTTTTAATGAGTTGACTACACCTTTCAAGAACAATATCTTCTGAAATTGAATTGGAACCTCCAGATGAGCTAATTTCTTCAGCAGGTTGCCTTCTCGCAAACATGGACACTGTAAATCATGGCATGTGGATAAATGACAGAACAAAACCACTAATATAATCCATGCATTACAATAGTAATAGAACTTCAGCTGTATAATGCAAAGTGTAGAGGAGCAAGTCACAGAAAGTCATGCCCCCACCGTCCTCTCTCCCCACACCACCTGGGGACAAGCTTTATTACCAGGAACAGGGGCAAGTTCCCCATGTATCACCCATCTTCCCAGAGACAAGGATAACTTGTGACTAATGAGGATGGAAACCAGTAGTTAGTGTTGTGTAGAGAGATCTACATAGAGCATCAACTTTTAGCAAATGGCATGGTCATGGTAGGGGATCTTGGTCTTCACGGCCATAAATATGGACCCAATTTTACTCTCCGAGATTTAGCTGCAACTAGGAAGGGCCTCAGTAGGAAAGTAGGAACATATCAACTGACCAACCTAAACAGGTCAACAAACAGAAGCAGAGAAAAGAACAAGTCGAGGAACATAATAACCAACAAACAAAAGGCTACTAATGAGAAGCCTTGTATTATAAAAGTTTGACCAATCACTGAATAAATGTTTACGTAATATCATAGCCACTGATCCATCTGGTTAGGATTTACGACTAAAGAAGCCAGAAAATTATTCAACTTGTCACCACAGACAATCCTGGCAGATCTTAACATAGAGATGAAGTTTAGTGTTTACTATAATAGCAAACAACATCTTAAAAGTGACATCAGTTTTCACATCAGAGAAACCCAAATATCATTGGCCATATACCCATTTTGGTTTTTGGAACTTAATACATCAACAAAAATCATTAAATATGCATTGTCAATTGACACATATGAGCACATGACTTCTTTAAAACCAATTGATTTGTCTGATAAAGCACTCCTCCAAATATCAGTTAGCTTATATGCATATTACCTGCATAATATTGTCTAGTTTTTTTCAGATATAAAAAGTAAGCACGGTTTTAACAATTTGTCTTCGAATACCAAGGAATAAAAATCAGATTTCTGCCACATTATGGCCTTAGCTGCAAATTCTTGAACTACCTTTCCTTTCAGATGAATTCCCACATAGACTACACACGGTGCACAAATCATATTCCATAATCGTATGAATGAAAAGTCGATACACACACTATTAAGCCAAGCCCAAATTAGCTGTGAACTCTATTTAAGGGTATTGCAAGTTAACATTTACCAAGTGAAACTCAGCACTTTATTTTCCTTCCCCAAGAATGAACCACCATCTTGCTTCTGTACAATCATCAAATTCTGATCGGGCAAAATATAAATGCATGTAATGCATCAAAGGACTTACAAGAAGGTAACAATACTTCACATATTCATGTCATGCTAAACCAAGGGATGCAAAATACTTGAAAAGACATGCTCTGGAATTATAAGGAATCAGCACCTAGAGTCCGCTGACATCCGTAGACCTGGGGACAATATCTAGTAGATAGCGGTGGAGTGTTGTGCTGTTGAATATTGGGGATCTCCATCAAACTTACACAGACAGGAACATGATCAGAGCCTTCCAATTTGACAGCCCTCCCCTTTATGTCTTTATGTCTAGAATTAAGATAAGATGAAAGAATCCACAATGAACAAGACGAAAAACAACAATGGAATATAAAATGGTGTATACAAGCATGCATTTGTCTAGAATCAAGCAAATCAAAGGGGAAGTAGAATAAAACGATGCTACAAACAGAAACTACTTGTGAACAAGTATCATCTTCCTGCAAAACCTAGAATCAAATAATTATATACCAACTCATTGGTCTCATCCCTTACCTAGGTGTATTGCCGGGTTTCCAACGTTTGAACTGCTCTAATATGTCACACTCTTTAACATGGCAAGTCACAATGTTATGCCCTACGTTTTCTTCTTTATGCAAGCATGGTCCAGCACTAAGAATGTGGTCAATACGTGACCCAAAGTTGAACTCCTCTGCACCAGAATTTGTTGGCCAACATGTGTAGGCTTCTCTTCTATCACATAATTAAAGAACAAAAATAGGTTGGTCAAGTGACATAGAAAGAACCAAAAGTTACAGATACACACCCTATTGTAGTTGATCACATATACGCAACAATTGCCATAGAGATGATCTTTCAACAAATAAGAATAAAAACAAGAGTCAAGAAGCTTGGGGACCTCTCAGGATGTTTTTCTCGGAAAACATCAAAAAAGGAACCTCCATTTCTCACCAGCAAAGACCTAAACCAAATCCTGAACCTGCATTTGAAAGCTAACTATAAATGATATATTTCCAGTGATATATGCAACACAAGCCTTAAATCCTTAAGCAGAATCTGCACTCTGATAAGATTAAGAAAGAATCAAGAATAACAGCAACTCACTCATTTTTCTCGAAATCTGGTTCAGCATCACAACGATCTATAGCAGAGGGAGCAACATTGAGATCCCCAACAACAAATATTCTTCGTCCTTGACGTAGAAAAGACTCCCATCTTTTCTAAAACAAAACCACTAACATTATTCTAGAATAATGAAGCTCAGCAGCCAAGATTAACAATTAAAATGAAGAGCCCTTTATACCCAAGAATTGCGCCAATCTAATGCGATCAAAGTTAAAGGATTCAGTTTGCAATATTACTTCACAGAATATGGTAATAATAAATGTCAAAAATTGCAAACAACAAGACATGGTTTCACAATATTTGTGACTGACATTTGATTCATTAATTTGTGTGCACCCAAAAATGATATTTTGTGTTTCACATATGCCATTGATGTTAACCAATCTATTTACTCCACGACCCCCAAAAGGCAACTGCTAATGACAAGAAAAATAAAGGTATATATTTTCTGGAGCTGGCAGAAACGACCAACTCTAACATGACTTCAAGGATTTCAATTGTAAGGCATCTCAGTCCCCACAATGCAATACCAGACAAACTAAAATTTTCATTTACCTAATGTAAAACTGACACGGCGTACATGGTTCATCTCAAGCAAACAAAGAGGTGCAGATGAGCATCACAGACTCTCATATTGACATCTTTGTCATTCAAGCACAAGGGAAAAATGAATACCTGTAGTATGTCGAAAAATTTATGCTTAAACTGGATCCTTTCTGTATCATCACATTGAGCTCTGGGTCCATACACATTGAAAAGGACTGTAGGGGGAAAAAAGAACATTCATCTCTCACTAACATAGACAATAACACAGTTTCGGGTGAGGCTGTAAAACCATGGAAAATTAAAAACGTCCACAGTCAAGTATTTGGAAGACAATTGCAAAGAGAATAAAGCCTTCCATAAGAAGCTCTCCCTTAGCAGTATTAATCTACTAATATTATTCTACCCACCAAAATGTTCATGATCAGTTATGATACAACGTCCTTCACCATCAATTTTTCAGAAGCTCATCAGTGGAAAAATCTTCTAGCCCTTCCACTATGGATGGATATTCACTTTTTCTGGACTCAAACCCTGGGGAAATCTTAAGAACACCAGTGAAACCCTCCTCTGCAGAAACTGGCAAAGCTACTTCATCACTAGAAAATGCAGACTTGACGCGGCAAAATGTCGCCACACCTGATTAAACATATAAAATAAGTAAACTGCTTCAACTTCCTCTCACGACAGAGCATAAACAGTTAAGGAGAAAATGTTGCCAAGTTTAAAACCAGTTTTATACTGTCTACTTGTATACTTTGAAAAAGTATTGATCCAGAAAAGCAATTTGAGAATCTTTTTCGGTGAATGCATTTTTTAAAACTTGAGAAGAGAATGTAGTGTCTGAATAACACGGTTGAAAACATTGACATGAAGGAAAAACAATAGAAAGTTTGGATGGTTTTTATTCATTTTAAACTCAAAAAATGGCTCTGGATACCTGCATTTTGAGGATCAGTTAATGGAAACATTGCGCTTATATAAGGTTAATTTTTTTTTCATTTTTGTTTCAGATAATGAAAGCACATCGAGAAGCTCCCCTTTAAGCATAAAGCTCGAAACTTTACACACATAACGGAATGTGGACATAATTTCAAATGTTACGGGTACATAAGTAACGAATTTTGGTGGAAACGTGAAACTCTGTACCCCAAACTCCAACTTCTATTAAACAAAAAGCAAACAAACCTAGAGCTAAAGAATTTAATTAATGAATTCACATCAAGAATAATACATAAGAGTAAAAGAATAAAGGAAGCAACTGTCACCAGAATATCCGGTTCGGCCTTTATCAGAAGTGCGAGTGCAAGAGAAAAATGACTCATAACCCTCCGCCTGCACCAAATCCGCTCTCAATTCTTGCCTTGACAGCTTCGTCTCCTGCGCATGAGACAAATGAAACAGATGAAGAATTGATTAAAAAAATCCAAATTTATGCATCTACTTAGAAAAATTCATGTATCGAAACCTGAAAGCAGATAATATCGGCGTCGAGAGCATCGAGCAATTTGCGAAGAGAGCCGAACTGTGAGACTCGAGGCCTCAGCCCGTTCACATTGTGAGTTACTATCTTCATTCTGCACTCAACTCTGTGTGTGGGAGTGGTTGGTGTTCGGCTTTCTGCTCTTGGTGTTGCTTTCTGCTTTCATTTCCTCCCCCATTGAATAAAAAGTTTCCAGTAATTTTCACAGGTTACTGGTGTCCTATTATCAACTTATATATATACATATATATATCTTTTCGCAGCGATTATATAATAAATAATATTTTACTACTTAAAATATATTATAAATAAAAATATATATAAATCAACATATTACATTTAAAAGATAATAACTTAGGATTATTATTGATATAATAAAAAATTAGTGTCGCGGTGTAAGTAGCCACTCTTTATGAGTAAAAACAGAAAAAAAAAATATTAAATAAAAAAAAACAATTGAGGTGTATTATTTGCATAGCAAAAAATTAGTATTACGGTCTAAGTTATCGCTATTTGTGAGTAAAAATAAGATTTTCTTTTTATATTAGTATAGATATATTTTAACACCCACTCCGATACACTCGCACACGCACTTAGTTTCGAATATAAGACCTCACTTAGGAGTTTTGGATATAAGACCTCACTTAGAAAATTTTGAGTTTAAATCATTAGATTATCAGACCTATTATCAACTCATATTGTTTCAAAGTGGCTACGCAATACTTGTACGCATACGTTGTAAGCTTTAAAAACGTAAACCAACACACCATTAAGGATTATGGAGCGATTGGTGCGTAGGAATGAATTTTGATGATAATAGAATAATGCTAGTGATATGATGGGAATAAGTTTTAAAATTTTCTTATTTTACATTATTTCCAACATTTAATTATTTAATGATTTTCACTAATGACCTCATTTTATTACCAATTTATTATAGTATTCATTATATGACCGTTGGAGTTTTAATATTCATTTTATGGCCCTTCTTATTATGATTTATGATTTGATCATATTTATTCTCAATTTATAATATCTTTTAATAGGGTCATTATTCCACATAATGGTCATATTTTTCCATCTATACAAAAGGTCATTTGAGGTGATTTATGAAGTATGAAATTGAGAAATATTTTATACTCCCGCAAGTATGATTGAATTTTGGCAACGTGACTATGGATTGGTTCTTAGTCTCCTCGTGAGCTAATACATACTGCCATCCTCCACAAGTTTAGGTTGAGCCCCAAGAGGCGGATATTGATCCGACTGCTGGTATACTCTCTTGCAGCCTTTTTTTTATGGTTTCCCTGCTGCAAGGGATTGTTAGGAAATGTATTTATGCGTGTATGTTTTACCTATGGTGCACAGGAAGAATGTTCAAAACGTTACTGCAAGACAAGGCGGAGGCGACTCCAGGTGCCGAATCCTTTACCCGACGGACCTTGCTAAAGAGCCCCCCATCCACTCATGTTAGTTCAACCTCTAATGGAGACGCAAAGGGCAAACGCCCTGCTGACCCTATCCCTACGCCGACAAAGAAAGCTAAGGGTCAGTAGGCCTCCTTGACGCCTCCTGCTCCTCGCCCTGCTACACGAGCAGGGACCCCTCGTTTTGCTGAGGAGAGGGTCGCTAAGAAGAAGTTCCTCCCCAGCTGGTCTCTATAGGAAGACCATTCTCTGCTGCTGGAGGAAGGTGAGAGCAGACGCGCTGCTGAATTCTTGAATGAGACTAGGCCGTCTATGGACAAGACCTATCTGGACAACCTGCCCAAAGCTCAAGCCCTTGGTTTGTTTGCTACTCACCTCAGCAAGGTAAGTGCCTACGTAAAAAGGGTTAGATAAACATAGTGATAGAAATGTTGGAATTATGGCCTGAATATGGTCTTGTTGTGCACACCTTTGTGTTGAGAGACAACTTGTTTAGCTGGTTGGAGCAGGGAGGCCCTCTATTCGAGGGTTCTCTTAAGAGAGTGGAGGAATCCAACCACCGGCTAAAGGAGGCAGTGAAGCAGGGGGACCAACTCCATATGGAGGATACCACCAGCATTCATCATCTGAGGGAGGAGGTAACCAGCCTGCATGTCCGCCTACGCAGGTTGTGCTGCACGCCGAAAAGGTAAGGAAAGAGGTAATTCGTGTATACCCAGAGATGGAGGAGGGAAGGGATATGTTGGAGGCCTTCTGGCAGAGTCGCTTGGCGGGATATACAAAGACTCCAGAGTTCTAGAACTTGATGGTGGATAGAGCCCTAAAGTATTATTATCACGGTTTTTGGACCTGTCTACAACAATTCGCAGCTGTTGGCTACCCTTCTGAAAGTGTTGACGCCTCCATCCTAGATGAAAGTTCTGGTTTGGCCACTGCTCCTGATCCAGATAACCAGGGCCCTACTGTCGTGCCTGGGAGTTCTCCCATTGAGGAAGATCCCATGCTTCTGGATCTCACTAGCCAGGTGGTGTAGAGTGCAACCCTTTGAAAGTCGAGCCTCCTGCTGCAAGTGATGAAGGGGGGGTACATCCTCCTACTGGTAAATGAACATGTTCCTCCTATTGAAAGAAGAATAGTTTTTATTTTGTTGGATATTTGTTACCTCCTTTGTGAGGTTTGAAAATGCCCAGGTGTGGGCTTTTGAATATTTTTACTTTGGTCGATGGTACTTTAATGCCTTGGATTCTATTTCTCCCTCCCCCCATCTTTTCTTATCGATGGTTTATAAATTTGCTTTTGCCTTTCCTGGAGAATGTTTGCCATGTATTTCGGATACATATGTTTGTTGCCATACTTCTGTTTTCCTACAGGTCAGTATAATAAATTAGGGGGGTGCCCCAGTTTATTGGCTATAATATGCTTGGTATGCCCCAAGTAGGCTTTTCCCTGCAGTTAAGTAGTGAAAGGAGGAGACCTTCAAAAATGAGTGTAAGTGTTCTCTAGTTAGTGTAAGTACTGAGCAAGTTTCAACCTGCATCGCATGCCTAATAGCAGTAGAGATCTAGTATAAAACAAGCTTTAGCAAAAAGGTCGATTTAGTAAAAAAAAAACACCTAAATGTGCGTCTAAGATGCAACCTGCTACGAGGCTCTTAGTAAGGATACACCTATTGAATCAGGATGGTAGGTTCATTTGCCTGTAAAGGCCTTTCTATGTGTAGAACTTAGTTTTGAGAGCATTCCTTTGTTGATTGAGCAGGGTGGTCAACATCCTTTTTCCATCAGCAGGGCAAGTGGTCCTTGCACTAGCTTTGAGACCTCTTGGGGTAGATTTATCCAACAGGGCATGACCTACTGTAGTAGGAAGTAAGCGAGTGCCAGAAACAACAAGTATAAGGATACTCCAAGTAGTAAGAAAGAATATGCATGCCATTATGTATGAGCTATCATAGCTAGACGAGTATGCATGTTGAAGGCAATTTATTAAGGTTTCAGTTTGTAGAGTGAGTACGGATGTACCCTGTGGGGGCAACTTATTTGGGTTTTTGCAGCTAGCCAGAGTGTGCGAGCAGGACGGTTTATCAGGGCTTGAAGCTAGTAAGAGTGCACCAGCAGGGTGACTTATGAAAGCTAGAAACCAGCAAGGTTATTAACCTATAGATAAAGCAGGGTATAGCAAGGGAGCAAGGATTGCTCTTATGTCACTAGTATATTGGTGTTGAAGCAAGTAGCAAAGTTATGAGCAAAGAGTAGGATGTTTAGGAGTAAAACTTCCTGAGGTTGTAAGCATTCCAGGGACGGGAGATCCTTTTTCCATCTACATCTTCCTGCTCGTATGCTCCAAATTTGACAAACTGGCTAATCTTGTAAGGACCCTCCTAGTTGGAGCCAACTTTGCTACAGGTTTCAAGGCACTTGCTCGTCTTATGACGAGGTCTCCCACCTGGAATTCTCTCCTTCTCACCCTTCTGTTGTAGACATTAACTACCTTATGTTTGTATCTTTCCATGTGGGTTCGAGCATTCTCTCGAACTTCTTCCACTAAGTCTAGATTAGCACGCAGCATGGCATCATTGCTTTCCTGTTCGTAGTGCTGGATTCTGAAGGTTTCCAGTCCTGCTTCAGCAGGGATCACAACTTCTGAGCCATACACCAACTTGAAGGAAGTTTCTCCTATGGTGGATCTTGGGGTCGTCCTGTAGGACCCAACACGCTGGACATGGCATCTACCCACTGCCCTCTTGCTTGCTTTAGCCTGTCTTGATACCTTACACTAAAATGTGGTTTGTGATCTCTACCTACCCATTATCTTAGGGGTAGGCCATTGAGGTAAAGCATAGCTGGATGCCTAGGTCGGCACACCAGTCTTGGATTCTCTAGCCTTAAAACTGGCGACCATTGTGAAAAATGAGAAAACGAGGTAACCCATACCTGCATACTATATTTTTCCATAGGAAGTTTGAGCACTTCATTTTCGGTGATTTTGGCAAGGGGCTCAGCCTCCACCCACTTTCTGAAGTAGTCTACTACTACCAGTAGGAACTGGCGTTGTCCTTGTGCAATGGGGAAAGGGCCGACTATGTCTATCCCCCACTAGGAAAATGGGCAAAGTGCGGAGAGGGCCTTGAAGGGCTCTGCTGGTAAATAGATGAGAAGGGCATGCCTCTGGCAGTGCTCACACCTTTTTACCCAGTCCATTGCATCCTTCTTGAGAGTAGGCCAGAAGTATCCGACGCTCAGCGTTTTCTCTACTAGGGCCATAGCACCCGTGTGGGATCTACAGGATCCTTCATGTATCTCTTACAGCACGGACTTACCCTCCTTTGCTGACAAGCATCTAAGGTAGGGTTGGGAGAAGCTGCGTTTGTAGAGGATCCCAGAATAAACCTAGTTGTCCTACTCCTCAGACGGGCTGCTTCACTCTCGTTAGCAGGAAGAATTCCTTCCTGTAGGTAGTCGATGAGGGATTTCCTCTAATCTGTGCTAATCCATAAGATATTCACATTAGTATCATATGAGACTTTGGTGAGGGTCTTTACAGTGATAGTACGAGTATTGCAGTTGGCTAAAGAGCTAACCAGCCGGGCAAGGTAATTCGCCTTGTTGTTCTCAGTGCGGGGAATTTGGTGGAGCTGGAAGCACTTCAACCTGCTCTTGAGCTCGGCTATTTCCTGGAGGTACTCCTTCATTCGGTCCTCCTTAACATCATACGTATCCCCTACCTGGTTAGTTACCAGCTGGGAATCGGAGTAGAGGGGCAAGTTCTTTGCTCCTACATCAAGGGTCCATCTCGATACATGCTATGAGGGCCACGTACTCAGCTTCGTAATTTAAGGCCTTGAAGTAAAATCGTATTGCAAATTTTAGCTCATTTTCTTCTGGGCTAGTCAGCACGAGTCCTGCCCCATTGTTTGCATAGGTGGACGAGCCATCTACGTGAAGTAGCCATTTTCCTTCATCTTCCTCTGTTGGTGTGTTTCAGTCATAAATTCAGCTAGTGCTTGGGCCTTGATGGCCGTTCTGGGCTGGTAGGAGATGTCACACTCGCTGAGCTCAACAGCCCATTTGATCATCCTACCTGAAGTCTCAGCTTTCCCCAGCTTGGTACGCAAGGGGTGTTAGTGCGTACGATAATAGAATGTGATAAAAAAAAAATAAGGGTTTAATTTTCTAGCAGTTGTTACCAAGGAAAATGCTAGTTTTTCTACCTCAGGGTACCGCTGCTCAACGCCATGTAATACCTTGCTGACGTAGTAATTAGCTTTTTAGTTCTGTCCTCATCCTTTATCAGCACGAAACTTACAACATGATGTCCTGCAGTGAGGTACAAATATAATAGTTCACCTGGTGAAGGCTTAGTAAGCAGGGGCAGCTTGGCCAGGTAGGCCTTCAGGTCCTGGAAAGCTTGTTGGCAGGTCTCATCCCAAGTGAAATGTTTGGCCTTTCTCAAAGCTTTAAATAAGGGAAGGTTGTGCTCAGCTGAGCAAGATATGAACCTGTTGGGAGCAACAATGCAACCAGTAGTTTCTAGACTTCGTTGAGGTCGGCAGGAGGTTTCATCTCATGGATTGCTCGTATCTTATTTGGGTTGGCCTTACTGCCTTTCTCTGTCACCATGTCTTGGTTGGGTTTAGTTTCATGTGGTACTTCCTCAGTATGTTGAATATTTCAGCAAGGTGTATGATGTGTTGGTCAGCCAACCGACTCTTTACCAGCATGTCATCCACGTATATTTTCATGTTGCTTCCAAGTTGTTCTTGGAACATACAGTCCAGCAGCCGTTGATAGGTAGCACCTGCATTTTTCAACCCGAATGGCAAGATAATGTAACGATATGTCCCCCTGACGTGATGAAGCCTACTTGCTCTGGTCATCGGGGTTAAGCATAATCTGATGATAACCGTACGAAGAATCCATTAGGCTTAATAGTTCATGACAATCCACCAACTGGTCTATACGAGGTAAAATGATATAAATCTTTCGGGCATGCCTCATTTACATTTCTGAGATCCACGCACATGCGCCATTTGTTATCTGACTTTGGAACAAGTACCACATTGGACAACTACTCGAGGAATTGGATCTCCTTAAGGTGTCCCACACCAAGGAGCTTGCTTACCTCTTCTTGGATGACCTTGTCCTTCTCAGGTCCGAAATGTCTCTTTTTTCTGCTTTACAAGAGCGAAGGTAGGGTCCAAGTTCAAGTTGTGCAAAGGAATGCTAGGGTCAAAACCTATTAGGTCGCGGGCTGACCAGGCAAAGACATCCACATTTTCCTGCAAGAAAGTGGTTAGTCGTCCTGCTAAGTCAGGCCTCACTTGGGAACCAATCGTGGTGGTTTTCTACGACACTCTTAGGATCAACTAAAGTCTCAACAGCTCCTCTGCGGGCTGAACTCAAGCAGGAATTTCATTCCCTTGCTCGTCGTACTGCATAGGTCTTTTTCCTTTCACACTGCGGGCTAGGGAAGGTCTATCTCCATGTCCTTTATGTTGCCTCCTTTCACAGATACGACGTAGCATTTCCACGTTGTGTATTGATCGCCAGTGACTTCCCCTACTCCAGCTCCAGTGGGAAATTTCAACTTCATGTGGTTGGTGGAGACAACAGCTTGGAAGGCGTTTAGTGCAGGTCGCCCTAAAATGACTGTATATTCTGAGGGTATGTCCACTATAAGAAAGTAGATCATCTGGGTTTTCCTGTTAGGGTTCTGCTCTTAAAGACAAGGGGAACAGGATTTGCCCAAGGGGTGTACCACTTCCCCTATAAAGTTGTATAGTGATGTGTCCATAGGCTCCAGCGGGGTGTCACCCAACTCCATTGTCGGTAGACCTCGTAGAAGAGGATATCTACAGAACTGCCACAGAATCCAGAAAGATACATTGCACAGTGTAATTAGCTAAAGTTGCAGAAATAATAAGTGCATCATTATGGGGTAAATAAACTCCCTGTATGTCACCAGGTCCAAAGTGGATCATAGGATCCCTTCTAGCGGTTTATGGTCGAGCTCCATGACTGCTCTAGCAGCACATGCATGGGCTCGTCTAACTCTCATGGAGTCCCTATCTGTAGGTCCTCCTGCAATCATGTGGATCACCCCTTTGGCAGGGATGTTCTCCGAGCTCTGTTCCTCCGTAGGGAATTTTTCCTTATTGTGCTCCCTCCGGAAGGGGTCAGCAACCTGCTCCTCGCTCCTGAGGGAATCACGATGGTGGGAGCGTGCCTCTTTCTGTTTATGTCATCAATCCTTATCGATGTAGTCCTTCAGATAGCAGGCTTGGGTGAGCTGCTCTATTTCCTGTCTTAGCTGGCGACACCTATTGGTATCGTGTCCATATTCCCTATAGTACCTGCAGAAATATTTGGATTTAGGAAGTTGAGGGCCTTCCTCAGCGCCATTGGGCCACAGTAGAGTAGGATGGCGATCTATGGCCATCAACATCCGTGCTGGGCTGGTGATCAGTGGGGTGTAATGCTCATTCTTTGAATCAAGGGGGTTGAACCTCCCTCTAGGTTATACCCTACTCCTGCGAGAGGATGGAGCGTCGACCTCATTTCTTTTCTCTCGGTTGTCCCCCTTTCTCATCAGTCAGGGATCTTCGAGATTCATGTACTTCTCAACTCAGGCTAGAATTTCGTGGAAGTTGGCAGTGGGTTTCTTTGCTAAGGATTCGAAGAGGGGCCCTACTCGAAAGCCCTAGGTGAAAGCGTTGATCAGCACCTTCTGGTGGGCAGTAGGGATTTCTAAGATTGCATTGTTAAAGAGCTGGACATACATCCTGAAGGTCTCATTTCCTCCTGCTTGACCCCAAAAAGGCTGATGGCAGATTTTCGGTACTTCTTGCTTCTAGCAAATTGGTATAGAAAATTGGAGCTAAATTATGCAAACGACTTTACTGGTCTAGCTAAAAGCTGGTCGAACCATTGTTGAGCAGAATCGGTTAGTATAGTAAGGAAAACACGACATTTAATACCATAAGTATACCTGTGCAGCAGGTCTGCAATTTCAAACTTACACATGGGCTCAGCAAGTCCGGTAGTGCCATTATAGGCAGGTAGGTGCGAAGGTGCCCTGAAATGAGCAGGGAGCTCTTTAGTCATGATGTCAACGCTGAAGGGAATGCCTTGCTCAATAGGCAAGGCCTTTTTTCTTACCTATTGACAGAGTTCCACTATTTCCTTCCTAAGAGAATGCCAGTACTCGGGAGGTTCCTGTGATGCTGGCTCCTTGCTGGAGGGGTCAATAGGTACCGAATCGCCTTATTACGGTGCAACAGGGATTGATGGATCAGCTCCAGGCTCCTACTGAGAACGTTGTCCTGCTCCGCTGGCTGGGGTGCCTCGGATTCGCTTACTAGGACTTTTTCCAGTAATTTGTCGTATCATGTCGATTTGGTAAGTTTGGCTTTGGAATTTCCTTTATGGGGACATTCTGCTTGCCTTATTTGGAAAGATTTATTTCCTCTATCAATAGCCCACCAATTCTTAAATATCTCTCGAGATATTTAGGAATTATATTGAACCTTGGCTTTTCTGTGGGCTTGGCCTGTCTTGGAGGGATGTCAGGGTTGATTTTTAACCTCTATATATATATATATATTCTTTCTCCAATGAATGTCTTGTCCACCTCTGCAAATTATTTTCTTCTTTGTTTTCTTTTCTCAAATATCTTCATGGCAAGGAGATTTACATTTTATCTATAAGTATCTTCCTCTTTTCTCCCTTTTTTATTCTTCCCGCACCATTATCTTTTTCCTTTTTTTTTGTCGTTGTGTCAATTTGTCTCTATGAGTTAACACACTTGGGGTCAGTTAGGTACCCATTGGGTTAGGTCGCGATATGCCAGAAAAAACCATTGAGAGTGGGTTGTCATCGAAAGAGGCGGCGTCAATGTTGATCGAGAGCGACGACATTTGTGATTGAGGGGTCCTGCCTCAACCAGGTTCTGGCCGAGGTTCGCCACGGTTAGACTTTCCAGGTCAAGGTGTCCTACCTCGACCAGACTCTCTAGGTCGAAGCGTCGTGCCTCGGCCAGCCTTGTCTGGTCGAGGCGATCTGCCTCAATCAATTTCGCCTGGCCGAGGCTAATCGTCTCGACCGGTTCTCGATCGTGGGGTCATCTCTTGTTCGTTTTTGCCTTTCGTTTTGGGTACAGGGGGAATTGTTGATTTTCAAGATGAAGTTATTGAGGCTATTAAGAACTTGCCCGAGAGCCATTTTGATTCTCTTGAGATTTTAGTGGGTTTGGATATATCTCCAAAAATAATTCCTAGTTATGTTCATGCTCAAAGTGATGTTGGAGTCATCTGTAGCCCCCAGTCTAGGCTTTGCTATCGTGTTATGGATGTCGAAAATTGTGATAGTGTCTTGAGTCTCAAGGAGTTTAGTCTTATAAAAAGTAAGGTTGCTCCTATTCTTTTTGGAGCTCTATTCCCCGGAAGTGGGTGATCAGATTATGGGGTCTCCTCCCGGTTTCTTCACTATTTACTCCGCGTTTTTTCCCCTCAGGGTTCACGCTACATCATTAAATAATCCGATTTATGCGTTAGTCAGTCCACTCCCAATTCGTTTTTACTTACTTTGAGGGCTTTCTTTATCGATTTTCGGAGCTAGACTTGCCCCTCTCCGTTGAGTTTTTTTTATACTCTTTTTTCAATTAGGAGGATAACTAATGACTCTTTCTTCTTTCTCTATCCTCGAAATGGGTGTAAATTTTTGGAAAGGAGTGCTTCTTCCAAAGGGACTTGGAAAGAAAAGTTTTTCTATGTTAGGTACTTAGACTGGGTGTGAAGACTGGTTGGGGTGAGACACCTTTGGCATTTAGCCCTAGTAATGATCTTCGTATATCCTTGATAGAAGCGGGTTTGTTTGGCCAAACTCTTGATGTGAAATCTTTACTTTCATCTGGTATTATTATTGTTGTTGTCATATGTTGTGACTTATTCCTTCTCCTTTGCTCGTATTTTCTATTCTTTTTAGGGAAGAAAGTTTCACTGCAGGACATTTAGCGTTTCAAGGCTAAACGTGAGCGTGAGCAACGGAGTCGCGATTGGCGGGCATACCCTCCCCACACATCGAGGAAAGAAAGCAAGAAGCGTGGCTTACCTCCTTCTCCCCTGCGTCCTCGCGACGCGCACCATGGCCATGTGGGGTCTGGAAAAGATGGTCGTGTCTCACTGCTTAGGTTGGCCAAGAGGCCCCGCCTAGGAAGGGGTTGTTTTATTTTGGGATCAATCGCCACGGGAAAGTCGCTTTGTTTTGGGATACCTCAAATTTTGATGTATGAGAGGTCGCGCAACATTTTGAGTGAGTATGAAGTAGCGCGTTTTTAGCTCTCTTGCTAATTGCACAATTACTCGCTTTCTGTTTGGCGAGTCTGCTAGGGTAAATTACTTTTCTGTTTTTCTTCAGAAGTAGTTTGTTACTTCTTTTCATGACTTCTTTCTTTTTTTTGGTGTTCTTAGATTGCCACCTTGACAGAGATTGTTGATCACATATTCAAGACTCGTGTCTGAGGCGCCAAATCACATATTCAAGACCGCATTCAAGACCCAACGTTTATGAGGATGCTAGGTCGCGTATTCAAAATCCACACCTAGGAGGTCGCTAGGTCCCATATCAATTAGAGTATTCTTGAATCATCTGAAATATTCAAGACCCGTACCCATGGGGTTGTTAGGTTGTATAATAATCGTCTGAGAAAGAATCAAGATCCACACTTATGAGATGGTTAGATCGTATTTCAATGGGGACATAATCTAGTTATTTAAAAGAAGACCCAAGACTACACTTGTGGAGATCGTGAGGATCCACATCTTTTTTAGCAGGTCGGGTGACCCAACGACCCAAATTATCAACCATTTATCTCAAACTCATCATATGGCTATTCAGACAACACGTGGATCCATACACTAGTACAAGCTCTATAAATATTAGTTGATACACTTCACAAGATATGCCATTTATTACTATCAGATCGTACTCTACAACCCTTATAACATCGACCTCAATACTAACTTCAGTATCGAAAGGCCTTAGTTGGGGGACACCCGAGCAAACTTAACATTTTGTGTGTAGACCAACCATTGCTAGTCCAGCTCGAGATACTCATCCAGGCCCATTATCTCCAGTTCATAGCTAAGTCATTGCCAAATCAGCTCTAGATCGCCAAGGACCTCGACCCAGATCACACACATATTAGGGTTTAGAATACACCGAATTCGAGTCATATAGATCTTGAATTAATGAAACGAATTCAAAATTTATCCGAAAATCATAAATATATCGTGGGATAGTCTAGACACGACCTTCATAACATCAGAGATAGTTGCTTTTAAAGTCAGAACTTTGCAGCAATACCTTGTTTCTTTGGATCTTATGCATTTGGCATCACCAAAATATATGTTGTTTATAACAAAGTCCAGCCTCCTGCAAAATGGAGGTGGTATTTGTGTTGTTGCATGTCTTTGATCACAGTTTGAAGGACGGGTGATGTCTTTGATCAGGTGTCTGCTTCGCAAACTAAAGTTCTACTTCGTTCCCATTTAAACCATGATAGAATTGATTGACAACTTGTGCACATTGTTTGTCTTTATGGATCAAAGTTTACGACAAGGAAAACATAAGGCAGAGCATGCACAACTTTGTGAAGAATCACATGAGGTAACGATGTAAGAAACCATGGTTTTTAAAGACCTCGTAATAGTTTTTCCTTCCTGATCATTATATTTCATTGATAGCTGAGAGACAGGAAAAGAATGAGCTCAGAGATGAAAATTAGAAGCTCTGATATATGAGATTTCAAGATCTCAAAGCCCAGGAAAATCAACGTCAAAGGTCTCCAGTTCACAGGCTTGTTAGAGTCTTCCGTTATGATGGCACCACCACGATCATATCCAGTTGCCCCGCCAATCCCTCCCGTTCCCAGGCGTTCAACAACTTAGCCACAACATCTCCTTGCAAGTCAGCTCCGACTCAACCAGCCACCTCCGTTTCTTATAAACCTGCCCGCTAAATTCCCAAGGCAGGTTTTGGTACAAACAGAGTAGCAGTAGGAAAATAAGTTAACAATTCTAACCACGCTGCAACTGCTTTGGAGCTTGAAATACACAGGGTCTACCGTGTTGAAGGTTGGTTTTGATCGACAGGATTGTAACGATTGAGGGAAATTTTCTATCCTAACCATTGCTCATAACGTGTAGGGATCGTCGATGAGAGAGAGAGACAAGCAACTTGAAAAACTGCATTTGACTTAAATCTTACCTGGTTGAGGATGCTGAGCTGCAGATACTAACTTAAAGCTAATCTGTCTTAATTTATCAACTCTATTACTCTTGAAAAGGAGATACAAGTACAGTTATATGTGATACATGTTCCAAGAAAGGGAATGAAATACAGCAGATGACGACAACAACGACAACGATTTTCATTGACGACTATCATCAGTTCATAGGCAACTAGATACTAGACATAACCAACACATAATTTACAGTAGTAATACAAAAGCCCTCTTGATGTTGTCAACGTTGAGGGCTACCGATGACCCTCGTTCTACATTTTCACACCCTCGGCATGATGTGCTCGTAACCGGACTAACTGCCACAAGTCCAGGAGGGACACACAGGAACATCGTTGGATACGAGCAGATGAAGAAACGGATATATGAGAATATTTATAAATTGTAGCAGATTGGACTCTTTAGGATACTCTCATTATAATCACCACTCACAAACGTCAAAATACCTCATTGAAATATCTTGTTTGCACCTCGATGTGCAGCCGGACTATTCACACCCCGCGAACTTATACTTGCAGTTCTTAAGAGTCTGCGGAACTCAGATAAGCTAATCCTTCCATCTTTATCGAGATCTGCTTCCTCTAGCAGCGGGTCTATCGAACCCCTTAGACCTGAGTGCTGTAGCACAAAGTAGAAACCATATATGAATAGATATTGACGTATTTTAGATTTTAGAAAGTAAGGTAGCAAGTTTTCAGATATTGCATGTGATAGTATGCTAAAAGCATTAATAACAATGAGCTTGAGACATGAAAGAATCTATGTCGATGAGTTGTTATTGTTGAAGTTTGTACTGACCAATTTAAGCTCTTCCGGAGTTATAAATCCATCTCGATCGACATCAAATTTGTCGAAAGCAGCCTGTGACCTTTGCTGCCATTTTTCTGAATTATGCTCCTCCAACTGATGGACGTGTAGGGTAGCTGCAACGAACTCTGAGAAATCTACAAGTCCATCAGTAATTGCTATCGATCTGCTCACAGAAAAAGATAACGCCCATCAGAATTGTATAAGTAGGACGTCAATACAAAAATATGAAGCTGCCCAAATAAAATTGCATTGGCAAACGAGGGGAGAAAGTTTCAAATGACAACAATGACGAAAATGATCATAAACTCCCCATGTAATACAAACATACCGCTTGAAGGATTTCGACAACTCGTGAGTCCTTCATTTTCCAAGGAAGATCCTTCTCCATGGCCTAGCGTACAATACAAACATGTTATCATCACGAAAGAAATCGTCATTGCTAGTGATACTCGGATATTCTTAGAGGGTTTCTGGCTAAGCTTATTTAAAATTATAAGCTCATATATCTTGTAAGATGCTTTTGGAGCTTATAAGATGTTCCATAAAAATAAGCCATTGAAATGTTTTAAATTAAGGTCATTACTAGTGACAATTATGCAATTAGTACAATCAAAGTTGAAGGAGTCTGCTAAGTTCTTAAAAGTAAGTTGAGAACTCCTTACTTCTTTTAAAGGAGCTTATAGATTCCGACTTTTTTTTTTTTTTTTAATCTTATAAGCTCCTTGTGTGAAAAATTTATGGTGCACTTTTCATCATCTTACAAGCTTCAAATATCATATAGGATGTTTTGAAAAGCTTATAAGCTCACCCAAACACCCTCTTAGTCTTTCCTACATCTCCTACAAATAAATGAATAAACTTCTAATAAATCCTCTATCAATCACACAAGCAACTAACCTGTCTCATTTCTTCAAGACTGATCACGCCATTTTTATCCACATCAATTGCATCAAACTGATCTTTAAGATCAGACAGCTCCTCCTCATCAAGTGTGCTAGCCAAAGCCTGAAATATCGAATGAAGCCAATAAATGTTCCATCGACAATATTTATAGCTGTAGAGAGTGATTAGAAGTTTCACTTATATAAAAGAATGAGTTACCCGAAGTGCAAACTGCTTAAATCGACTGTATTTCACAAACTGCCTCATGTTAGATAGAACAGAAATGTCCAGAGGAATCTCTGAAGCTTCACCTCCTTCTCGTACCCAGGGATGTGCTGGACAAGCTAGAATGTTAGCATATGAACCCCCAAATGGCACAAAAAGGATATACTTGGTATGACATAGTGAAATCTACCAGCATTTAACAGTGAGTTTGAGAGAAAGGAACATGAAATATCACAATTCGACTTGTGTTATGTGACAGCGCTGGCTTTCATTAAGTGCAAATGATTCTGCTATTTTGAAAGGATATAATACACATAGAACCCATGAGGCATAGTCTAATTATTAAAATTATAATTAAAAAAAAGACACCCCGTTGTTCAGAAATTTACATGTACAACCTGGGTTTTCCTCCACCCAAGAATTATACCCCAATAGCAGTTACCCTCTGCTTTCATCAACAAAATAGAGAATTTTTCCAAAATTGCCCTTTCTCAGGTCATAAGAATTTTGGTTATTTATACACCCTTTTTGTTTTCCAGAATCAGTTTGGGTAAAAAATTTACACGATTGCATTGAGAACTTCTAGTGTTTTTGGTGGGTCGCAATATAGTAAAAGATGAGTAAGTGTGACATAATAAATGGAATCACATCCCCAAAGAAGTGGCATTGTAGGCAGGAATATGCTGATGATAAATTGAAAATTAATATTTTGTCAGAGTAAGATTAACAGGCAACAGGCGAAAGAACAAATTAAGTTTGATTACAATTCAATAATAAGAAACACTTAGAAATATTTGATTTTCCAAAGTAACAATTATAATGGATCCTGAAAATAAGACCAAACCAAATCAACTTGGGATTCGGTGCAATGCATTAACAAAACTGCCAACACACCCAACAATTATTTGCAAGAGGGGACCTCTATAAAAGCCTAAATTGGCAAGCCAAAAGTGGGTGTGATAGATATAGCAAAACTTTGCAAGAGGACATCCACTGTGTATTCGGATTTTATATAGAAAGAGAATTTCTTTTTTTTTTTTTTTTTTTGAGGAAATAAATAAGAGCTACACAATTCGATAAAAGGGAAAAGTTTGCTTCCAAAAAATCCCACATAATATTCAAATATAGCAAAAAATCATATCATCCATAAATTCCAAAACCCCTTTTATTAAGTATTAATAATTATGTAGATCTCCCTGTGTATTACCAATATATTACACTGACATCCTAATGATATATAAATGGGTTTAGGCCATGCAAATATGGACACAAAAGATTTAAACTTCAATAGGTGTCTCTATATAAACAAATTGCTTATATAACAAGGAATACAAATAAAGTGGTGCAAACAAGAAGGCAATGTTTCTGTACCAGAGAGATTGACATAAAAAAGCTCTATGTTAATGGATGCAAGTAACCAGAGATTAGCTCTAAGAATTAATTGTTATTCCAAATGCATAAGTGTAAGAATATTCAAGAGCAGCAGCACATACATAAGGCCTGGGCTGCAGTAAGTCTTGCACGAGGATCTTTCATCAGTAGCTTCCTTACAAAATCTTTAGCAGCATTGCTTATCCCTGGCCATGGTTTGCGCCTGAAGTCCGGCTTGTTCCTGAGAACCTGTAGACGACAAAGATGCGGTTGTAACCTGATTAAAGTATATACAATAAAAACGATGAGACTAAAAGTCACAACTGTGCATCATCATGTTCGGAATTCCAAATTCTTGTAATAAGTTGAAAATTAGTGAGAAATACTTAAAAAGAGGCTTCAGATTCAAGTTCTATATCGATTGTTTATTTTACTGTTATTTAGTTCTTTGCATTCCTCTTTTCTTTTTCTTTCTTTCCTGGGTGGTGGAGCGTGAAGTGGCAATTGGAAGAAATAATAAACAAGGAGTGAAGGGAAAGTCAAGGACAAAAGTATTGGAACAAGCAAAGTACATATAGTTGACATCCAGACATTCAGTTTCATAGTCAGATCCAGAAAAAATTGTGGGCATACAACATCTCCAATCGTGAAAAATATAAGACAACTTGTAGTATCCCACCTCCTTAAATATGCCATCCTCAGTTTTGTCCCAGAAGGGCCGCCGGCCACAGAGCAAAATGTAAGTAATCACGCCAATGCTCCATACATCTGATTCAGGGCCTGATTTACGCTTCAATACCTCTGGAGCAACATAATATGCACTGCCAACAATGTCTTGGAATTTCTTTCCTGATGAAAATTTGAAGTGTTTGTAAAAGAATGAGAACAGAAGTAAGCCCTCTGAATATTTAGTATGTCACATATAAGCAGACACGTATGCATGAATGCTACGAAGCTACAGTGGATTTCCAAACCTGAAGTGATCCAGTCATTAAAAATTAAGTTTCTTTATGAATATTAATGGTCTACCAAAATCAATAACAAGAGGCACAAATTGATTACCTGGTCTTATGAAGTCAGAAAGACCAAAATCTGTAGCCTTTAGTGGTGAATCCTCTTTTGGGGACTTAAATAGAAAATTCTGGCAAAAAAAAAGGTACTTTAGAACATCAGACATGTTCCCAGCCAGAAAATTGAATAATTTTACACATACCTCCGCTCAGCCAAAAAATTGAATAATTTTGAACATACCTCCGGCTTCATATCTCGGTGTACAAAACCATGTAAATGGCACTCCGCAGCAACTTTTAGCATCTGCCTTACAACAATTGCTGCATCTTTTTCGGTGTAACGGCTATCCTTTCTGTTATAGAAAATTAGCTTTAAGTCCAAGAACATGCCTCCGGTTGCAAAGAAAAATCTCATATAACACATGCAGTCTCAAATTGAAGACTAAATATAGAACTTGGACAAGCTTACTTCGATAAAATACGGTCTAGCAGTTCTCCACCCTCACATAACCTAAAAAGAAAAAAGTTGATAATAAGCCATTCGCATTGGACAGATTACAAACAGCTTAATGCAGGAAAATAGTTTGTGCGACCAATGAAGTTTGAAGATAAAACTTACTCCATAACGATATATACATAAGAATCATCTTCAAAGGCATTATAGAAGTGAACCACATTCTCATGGCCTGCTAAAGCTCTCAATATCTTGACTTCTCGCTTGACATCCTCGACAGCAATTGGAAGAACCATCTGTCATGTATTCAAGAATTTGTTCACTACATGGATTTTTGCAGTAAGGAAATTAATGTTGATCAATAACCAAGAGAGCAATTCAGCAGATCTTCCATCTAGCTATCCATCTTGAATGAATTTGAGCAGGTTCTTGAATGAAAATCAACTAAACCAATTTTCAACTGAGTTTCGTTTTTCAGCTAATGGATGAATCCTTGACTAGTGGACCATCCACTTATAGTCGATATAAATGATTCTGTTAACTGATATTAATATCAGTGTGAGATCTGTGATATCGACCATAAGTGAATGGTTCACTGATATTTATTTCAGTTAACAGAATCATTTATATCGACTATAAGTGGATGGTTCACAAGTCAAGTATCCATCCATTAGCTGAAAAACTCGTGTCCCTTTTCCGAGGTCCACCCTGCCTATATCCAGGAGAAATATTCTATGCCAAATAAATATTGGATGGACAGGATATTCAAATCCAAAGTATCAGATGACCTTTAAGAAGAAAAGGCTACGAACGGACTGGAAATTGAACTCAACCATAAGGATAGGCAAAACTACACCTTGCATTTGAGGAGGCTCCAGTAAGTGGACTTGCAATATATGTTTACTTAATTGACAGCAAAGAACATCAAGAATAAGGCCTGGCACTAGCCACTAAACTCTGACAGATATGCTTGATCATCTGAATTCACTTACATATAACAACAACCAAAACCACATAGTAAACGCCCATGGGATCTTTAGAAGGGTGCAAATTATAAATAAGATAAGCAGAAAGCATAATCCCTGAATAGATAATTAACGAATATCCCAGTACAAAGATAGGTCATACAAACATATTTATCTTCCATTCCCGCACTACAAAAGGCCAATAAACCACAAAAGTGAGAAAGGATTGATCAATCATAAAAATTCAACTACCCTTTTAATCCTCAGAAATCAATCCCAATAATAAGAGCTAAGAGCAATAACTTTTTCAAAATCCAGTAAAAAGCCAGCAATGTATCCCCCACACAGCTCTCATTGATCAAACAAATATACAAAATTAATGGAGAAACAAACGGAGGAAAAGGAATTACCTTGTTCTTCTCTATTCTCTTGACAGCTACACGATCTCCATTAGACTTATCAATTGCAACATATGTATAACCAAATTGGCCATGTCCCAACAATTTCCCGATGGTATACCGCTTATCAAAATCCTTATCATACCCAAAATCTGTTCTCTTGCCACAAGGAATGACCCCAGTTGGCTTTTTTGAAGAAATCTTGACATTCTGCTGAGATTGCTTCTGTGGGTGTTGATTCTTATTATTTTCTCTTGTCTTCTGAGGATTATTTGGAGGGCCCTCTTGTTTTGTAGCGCCTGGCTTGGACGCAGCGGCGCGGCGGTTCCCGAAGTGGAAGTTGACGGCGGTGGTAGTTATGGAAGGGGCGTTGCCATTGGAACCACTCACTTTTGTGGTGGAAAAACAGCTCCCCATTTCTGGAAAAAAACCAAGAAATACAACAACCAGATTCCAACTTTTTCCTCTTTCCCCCTCTCGAATCAAAGGATTCCGAATATTCAAACAAGAATTCAACAGAGATCAGTGCAGATGATCAATCACATAAAGACAACGACATGGATGAACAAAACAGAGAAGAACATATATTCAACAAATTATAATGTGAAAATAATGATATCTACAATTTAAAATTCAGAGGAAAGATTAAAGCAGATAGCAGGAAGAAGGGAAGAAGGAGATGGAGGTGGTGGACACGGTCAAAAAGACTTTTGCATAGAGAGAGAAAGAGAGAGAGGGGGGATGAGAGAGAGAGAGAGGGGGCTGCCCAAAAACTTCCCCCTCATTTCTAATTTCTCCTCATTGCCTCAATCTTTGTTCCCTTCCTTAGATTTTATTTCCCTATCCCTCTTTTTTTTTCTTTTTTTTTTCTCTTTTCCTTTTTTATTATAAATAATTTCATTTGTATATACATATATTAACTCCACTCCTCAAATTATATAAAATTTCCCCACTCCCAATTTCTTTTCCAAAGTTCTATTTTATAAAATTTGGACTAAAAAACTCATGCACATTAGTTAATATTAGTAAATGTGGCACAGTTATGTGTGTGCAACTTCTACAATAGTATTTAAAATAAAATATTTATAAATTTTTATTATTTAATAAAATATATATAAAATTATAAGTTAATATTAAATTTATAAAAAATTATGACAAAAAAAGATGGATGGAATTAAAAAAAATAATTATTAAAAGATGATGGGGAATGAAAAGTTATATGAGAAAAAAATAATAAAATTAAACTAGTGATTTGTCGCATGCCCTATGTGTGAGCAATTTTTATAATACTATTTAGAATAAATATATATAATTTTATTATTTAATAAAGTATATACAAAATATAAATTTATAGAAAGATGGTGACAACAAAAGATGATTTAAAATTTTAAAAAAATAACTAATAAAAAATAATGAGGAAGAGGAAGTGTTTTCCCTTAATATATAGTATAGATATAGATGAAAAAAAACATAACAAAAAAGGGAGAGACACCAGAGATGTTATTGCTTAATTTAGAGTACAGATTATTAATAATCAGCACACTCTATGTATGTGCAAAATATGACAGGAGCTCACTTAATACTTGTACAATTATATAAGTTTTAATCAAATTTAATTAATGTAATTTTTTATTATATATATGGTATTGTGATTCTCTTTTCACAAAAATTAAATATATAAATATGGGTAATTATGGAGATAAAAAGTACAATAGAACAAGTAGAAAAACCCGAAAAATAACAAAAACAAAATAAAAGAAAAAAAATCAAAGAAGGAACATAAGGATAAAATTCACTTGTCGTTTCTCCTAATAGAGGTAATTTAGTTCATACACATATTCCTCCCAAAATAGTTATCCTAAACCCCTCTATCTTAATAATATATTATAGATTTATATTAATATATTTAGAATAAATTAGTGAATATTATTCCACGAGTTATTAATTAATTAAGGAAAGTAAAAGCTATTATAAAGTGATTTCAAATCCCAACAAAAGAGCAAAGCCCTCAATCGCATATGAAACACAAGCATCTCTCCAAGAATCAATAATGAAAATAATACTTTTTTTCTCTTTTATATAATTAATAATAATAATAATACCCCTCTGAATATACAAAATCACACTTTCTCCCAAAAAAATTTTAAAATTATACTTACACGCCTTTTAAAAATTCAACGTTTACACCTGACCGTCTTTTGTTGGGATTTTGATGAAAAATGATGACATTAGCAAACAAAATCACATAAATTTGTAATTTTACCCCTCATTAACATCCCAAGGTAATAATTTTGTACTTATAAGAAAAAAATATAATAATGTTAACTCAATCTCTATATATACATTATATTTATTCCATTATAAGTACAAAAATATTCATAAAAATGTTAAATGAGGGACAAAATTGAAATTTTATGTAATTTTTTTTGTTGACGTGAATATTTTCTGTCCGAATTCTAACGGAAGATGGTCAGGTGTAAATAAAGAATTTTTAAAAGGAATTTGAGTGTAATTTTAAAATTTTTTTTAGGAGAAAATATAATTTTATATTTTAAGGAGGAGTTTAAGTATAATTAACTCTAATAATTAATATATACATGACATGACATGAGTAGCATATGCAGCAATGCTGGGGTTCTTGGGACCAATCATAACGCGTTGGCTCTTTGGGGGCAGGTGACTACAGCAACTGACCGGTGACGGTACTTGCTTCAAGGTTCAAGATGTATACCTCCCAAGTGTAGGGACCACACCAAGGAAGCTTAATTCAATTGGTACAATTGAGGTCTTGAGTTTGAATTCTTTTAATGCATAATATGTTATTTTATTTTAATAGTAAGTATTTATTGGATATAATTATTTAATATTGGTGATTAATATATAATTATTATAATTATCGTGATTAAATATAAATATTTGATATAGATTATTATAATTGATTTATATATTTTTTTTAAAAAATGTGTCGCGATGGCAATTGGGATGGATTTTGTAGTTATAATAGGTTCAAGAGCGAGTTTCAAGTCTTGGAATTTTGAATTCGAAATCAAACATTTTAATATTCATACACTTTCTTATATATTTGTGGATAATTATAATGAGTTCTTTTGAGATTTGGCATAATTATAAATATCTCATTATTGTTTGAGAATTATCAATACTTTCTTGATTTTAACAATCATCTAACAACTAGTTCAATCTGTTATTCTTCTTTAGATTTTTATACATTTTTTGTAATGAACTAACCAAAATGACTTTGTGGGTTATGAATTAAAATTTTATTCATTTTTAAAATTTTCTGAAATTCTTTAGTTTAACTGGACAATTCTTTTTTACAAATTTTCAACAAAAAAATTTACAAAAAGAAAAAGATATAGCAGGTGCAAAGTTGACAATTTAGACCTATATTTAAGGATTACATAATTTTATCAAATATCAGTGAAGTATTGGTAACTTGTCAGGTAACAAGGGATATTCGTAATTATTTTAAACTTTAAGGGAGCTTATTGTAATTTACCTACAATATATTTATTTTTCTTGTTCCAAAAAATGGGACAAGGTATTTTTAAGTGATTTTAGGGTGATTTGTTACTACAAAAGCAATGGGTATGCCTTGATTATCCGCAGATGTTCCTACAAAACAAATCACTGTCATAACTATATCGGGAGCGTCTTAATTATAGTTCGTTGATGCTTAAGTCAATAGGTGATAAGAGAATCACGAAGGCTCTAAACATAGTAGGACAGCCAAAGTTGTACATGTAGTATGTAGACGGCTAGTTATGAATTTTTACCCAATGATACAATTTCACGTGAACTACAAACACCAAAAATGATCCAATGATCATGATGAGTACATACTGGAGTTTATATACCTTCAAGGTCGGGTCATAAAGACCTTGAATTAATAATATGGGTCCAGTATTTGTCCAAAAATTGTAGGTATTTTACCAGGAAGGTTGTTAAAAGACCTTCATCAAGTATCCCCACATTAATTTTATATATATTTATATGAAAATATTTGTACATGTACATATATATATAATATGTATAATTTATTTATACTTACATATAATGGATAAAAGTAATACTTTCTTAAATTAAAATTATAATCTAAAATAAGTAACATATATTTTGAAAGTTTTAATATTTTAGAATAAAAAACATGCACGTATAAGTTTATAGAAAAATTGATCTTTCAACGATACTTTTGTTTCATATTTATAAAGTTAATGTAGTATATATTATTTTTAGAAAATATATTTTTAATACTTTAAAAACTCTAATTAGGTAATGGGTCAAACCTGCAAGGTCAAAGTCCAGGGCGGATTTAGGTAAAAAAAAAAAAGAAAAAATTACTTAGCAACGCCCCCCCGAACAATACGCGTTGCCAACCTTACTCAAGTGTAAGGAACCATTTTGGTGAATTATGAACGTGCGCAGAAAATATAAAAAATGAGTATGTTGGATGAGTTTATAAATTTTTCAAAAAGAAGTAAAAGAAAAAAAAGAATTAATGAATTCTCAACTTATTTTCTAATCATAACAAACTCTTTCAATTTTAATCCTATGAATTACAAAATTGCATTGCTAATATCTTATAAACTGCATATTATTATTTTATTCAAATACTTCAAGAATTTATTTTTAAAATAAAATTTAATATCTTATAAGCTCCAAAAACTTCTTATATGATGTTTTAAATAAATTTTATCCAAACATCCTCTAAATATAAGATATAATATTTATGTGGTTCAAAATTTCTCATGCATTCGCAGTTGATCAAAACAATTTTGGGCATTATTTCGTGTAAATTGTCAATAAGAAGCATCAATCAACAATGGTAGTACAATTTCGACTTTTCGTGTAATTGTCAATAAAAACCATCAATCAACATTGGTAGTACAGTTTCGCCTTTTTTGAGACAAGTTTTAAATCGAATTATCGTATGTAGCTTTGAGAATAAAAAATCGAATTGACTTTTTATAAACGAAACTCGAATGTGCAGTTTTATGCGTTTTTTTAGTTGGAAGTGATAAATTTATCAATTGAAACAAATCGATTACAATCAATTCTGTCAGTATCAACAGATAGAGACAAATACAACATTTCTATCAACAATATCACATATACTAATATCGTGCTATTACAACAACAAATAACCTACTATACAATAGAAACAAATAAACCTACTATACAGTAGAAACAAATCATCCCACGTAGGGGATTCGTGCAGTTTTTTAGTTTACAAGTGATATTGGTTTCAAATAAAAAATAATTAAAGTATTTATATTAGTAAATAACTAAAAAAACTGTAATTATTTATATATGGTAGTAATTTGTAAACATAATTAGACCTAGAATAAATATTAATTAGTCGACTTCCCTTTATCCAAACTTACTCTTCCTAATTAGGTCGACACCCCTGATCCATAATTATTTATAAATAATAGTTAAAGTACCTTATAATTTTTCAATGAATAGGAGTTAATTATGTAATTAAATTTAATTTTAGGAATGTTGATGTAATTTATCCTAAAAATAATGGACAGTTGCGTGACTATTGAAAAATTCCCAGTGGTGGGTTGTACTTGTAATTTCCCAGTGGGAAGAGTGAATAATGAGCGAAAAAAGACGTTTTGTGGAAATTAATAAGTGTATTTTATTCTTAAGATAAGTTACATTGGCACCTCGTGAAACTAATTTAATTATATAAATATTTTTATTCTCTATAAAATTATAAATACATTTTTGAGATTATAGTTGTAATTTCAAATATACCCCATATTTAATTACGAAATTTTATACAAATATCTCTTGAGATACATTACACTAACCCTCAGGGATGTACATATAATTTTGAAAATGGTAGGAAGTATTTGTATAATTAAACCGAACCACATGAAGTATCAATATAATTTGGCCAAATAGCATGGAACCCTTGTATTTGAAAGCTCAACTAACCCCTCCCCTCTCCGTGTTTTAAAAATAGGCTACCCCTTCCCCCATTTTTTTAAACGTTGCTCACTTGTCCCCCTTCATTAAATGTAACTAACGATATTAATTTTTTGTTCAAGTGACTGTAATGCCCTTATATATATTATTTTTTATATTAAAGGCTGCTGGATCTTTTTTGATTGTATATTAGCTGTATGATCTAATTAATTAATTTCAACCGTTAAATCTTAAATTTATAAAAGATTTACGGCCTAGATTCAATTAATTTTAAATATACATTACATGTATAATTATAAAAAAAATAAAATTACTATTTAAAAAAATTATAAAATTACCCCTCCCCCTATCCTCCCCCTCCACACCTGAACCCCTCCCTCGCTGCCAACCTCCCCCTCCCCTTATCGGGGGGGGGGGGGTGTTGGGATGACAACGACATTGTTGTCGCTCCCAAATCTGGCCCTGGTCGTCGTCGTCGCATAGGGCTGATTTGGGCGAAGGCGATCGCCATCACCCAAGTTTTAAAAAAAATTATAATTTCTTTGAAAAAAAAGAAAACCAGTCCTAGATTTTTGACGCAAAAATAATAAAAAGAGAGTTTAAAAATTTTATTTTAAATAGTTGTAGTGTTTATTTAAATTTGAATGTTATTTATAGTGAAAAATATAATTTATTTAAATATGTTTCAACTATGTAATAATTTAAATTATATAATCATTATAATTATTAGCATTTATATTGATATATATATTTAAATTTGTCAAATGAATTTTAGTATATTAGTTTATGTATTGAGATTTTAATTTAATTTTTCAATTTAAATTATAATAAATATTTTATATAACTTTTTGGTACTTCTATATTTAAATAAATATATTTAGAACAAAGTTATTTATATTTTTTAGGAGGGATGAAAATATAAAAGAACTACTAAAAACAAGATTAAAATAAGTAATTCACAATGGTAATTTTGAACACAATATATATAGGGGCATTTTAGTTAATTATTGGAAAAAAAAGGATAAAATATGCAAAAAAATAAAAATAAAAATAATAAAGCCTAAACGCAACGCCGGAGAGTGTACCCCACCTTCCATTAGTTTCTAACGGAAAGGGGGTTTCACGCTGAATTTATTAAAACATATGGGGGTTTTTACCTTATTTTTAGAACACATAAGGATTTTTAATAAGATTATATTTTATATTGAACTATGATGTCAAATAAATATATTTATATGAGAATATATATAAACAAATATATTTTTACTCAATTAATATTCAAAATAAAAAAAATTGCATATTTTCCCCCTGTGTTATCGAAATATTGCTAAAATCCCCCCGTGTTATGAAAATGTGCAAAAAACCCCGTGTTTTATGAAACATTGCGCGAAACCCCCCTTCCGTTAGAAACGAACGGAAGGTGGGTGTGACGCTCTATGCAAAGATGGATGATTATTGACACTTTTTGGGCATGTTAAAAACTAAAATACCCCCATTTGTCCTATTAAAGCAACCTTGGTAAGGATTATTGTTTTTAGCTTGGCTTTTTGGTGTTCTTTTTCGCTTGAAGAGGTAAGAACTATATTTCTCTCTCTAATTTTTTTTTATGTATTAACTAGTTGTGTTATTTTTGCTTCTTTTTTTTGTGTTCATTTCAGTTTTGTGGTTTTATTTTAAATTATTCTTTCCTTTTGTTTATGTTTTGTATATACATGGCATATTATTCAAAGAAATCTCATTCCAAAAGGGATGAATTTATGAACTTGAAGTTCAAGAACCCTAAATGCTATTGTCAAAAAAATGCGGCTATCAGAGTTGTTGGTCCGACGAAAGAAACTGAAGGAAAATTATTTTGCAATTTTTGGACAGTGCAATTATTTCAGTTGGTTGGGGACTATTAATTTTTCTGGAAAAAATTTCAAAAAATACAAGTTCAAGCACATTCTAAAGCCGGGAAATGGAAGAAGAGGTTGAATCAAATGCAAGAGGACTAGAAGAAAGGTTTATCGATCTACTATCCATATGCGAAGACATGACTGCTAAAATGAAGCATTTGGAGGCAAATCAAGGAATGTTAAAGGCATTAATTGTGGTTGTTTTGTTTTAATTTTTGTTGTAATTTTTAAGTGAATTTGAATGTAATTTTTAAGTGAATTTGAATGTTTGTGTACCTGTTCTTCATATGAATAAATGCTGAAATAACATAAGATTGACATGTTTGACAAAAGCAAAAACTTCCATTAAATCTTGGCCAAGTGAAGTATTATCCAATCCAACATCCAAAATGAGTTAAACCATGACAAAAGGCAACACATATCGAACAATCAAACCACCAATTCTGTCAATTCATGTACATTGCAGCCAACAAAATAAAAAAAAGTTAAGTCTCAACACTAGCTATTACTTGCACCCCCATTTCCATTTGCTGAAGACCCTTGGCTGGCTAGTTTTGGCTTATATGACTTGGAGAGATTTTTTATCTTTGAAGATATGCAAGTTTGTGAACAACACTTTCACTTAAACCCATTTGCTGCTAGTTCTGGTGGCATTTGTTGTTTTCTCTTATCCAGTTTACTGGATAAAGAGGTTGGATTCTTTCGCTTCCTTTGAGCCTTAGGTAGGTGCAGGTTTACAAAATATGGTAAGTCCATTAATGCATGTGTATGTTTTAGGAAATTGTAGAGAAAATATAAAAATAAATTAAGAAAATTACTTGAACTAGAGGAACTAGAACTGTTAGAGCTGGGACTGGAACTGTTGGTGCTGCGGCTGGAAATGTAGGAACTGGAATTGTTGGAGCTGGGGCTGGTACTTTGAAGGGCCTTCTTTGTGAAGGCTATTGAAAAGGTTGGGGTTGTTGTTGGAATAGGTGATCAGAAAGCCAATTGGATTGGCGATTTTGGGAATTATTTAGCCATATTTATTAAAACTTTGTATTGATGAACATGGTAAGTGTTCGTCATTGACACATGTGTCTGTTGTGCTTACCGATTATGTTAATGAGATGCTTTAACGTCACAACAGATGCCCACAGACCATTGGACAACCCATGCAGTTAGGTCGCGCATTGGATGGCGGCTATGAAACCAACTGATGAGGGTTGGGTCTGAAACTTTTCAAGTCGAGGACCTCGAGACTAGGCATCGAGAGTCCTATGGAGACTTGTACCAAGAGTTGTATTCATTGGATGAGTGCCGTATTTCATTGGCGACAGGTGTGGGACGCCTATATAATCTTAGTGGGTTGGTCGACTGGGGTCGAGCCGACTGAATTGACTTGGGGGGATCATCATATGGAAGTCTTGGAGGCTTGGTCAGTATGATTGGAGTTCCCCAGTTCCGATAGTATGGGAGTGGTCCTCGGACTTGAGGAACCATGGCAGTCACGTGCATACGATGGCTGTATCTTGGATCTGGCAAGAGGTGTTTATGTCACGGAGATGTTCATTATAAGTCTTGTCCAATGCAGTCAGAATGTGTAGTGAGGACGGTCTGGTTTCAAGAAGAGGATCCGTCCTCTGTCAGTATGTCATAGAGTTATCTCCTATGCACTCGAAGACACGTTGATGTTGTTTAAAACTGTGGCCACAGTGGTTGATTGAGCAGGGAATGGTTCCCTGCGTCGATACAATGAGGTATGCGTTGTCTCAAGTATTAAACATAGTTGCATAGTCAAGGATGGGAATCGATGCCCAATTTCATACCCTAGACTAAGGCCGGGAGACGGGAGATGGTAGACAGAAGGACCGTACCCGTACAAAATCGGTGCCTAAATATTCACGCCAACACTCACCTAGTCTCTAGTGCCATGGACTGTTGCTAGACGACCACCCATGGTAACAGGCTTCTGTTCGACATGGGCCCAAGTCGAGTTGAGGGTGAACCTAAAGGGTCACACACACATCACCGAGGAGGTGAAGGAATTGGCTTGGAGTCAATTTCGGAAGATGATAAATAATTGGATTATTTACGGGATAGTCCATTGGATAGACGGGCCGATATTATATCGGGCGCTTAATTAATTGATAGATGAGATTTATCAATTAAGTGGAGATTAAGGGTTTGGATCTTCTAATTGGATTAAAAGATCCATGGGAATTATTTAGTTGGACCTTGAATTAAACAAGATTTACTTGTTGAGCTTTTTGTAATTGGATAACAATAAAATCCAGTCCATTAAATATTGGCTCAAGAGATATATTAATTCCACTTTCGGAATTAGAAAATGTTGGACTTCTCCCAAAATGGATGGCCTTGATTGCTGTAGCTGACTTGTTCCTTTTTGGAAGGAACAAATCAACTCCAATCAAGCCTCCTTTATTTGGGATGATTTTATGTAAAGTGGTAGGCTTGATTGAAGATTAATGGGGAATGATTGGAATGTATCTAGACATCCCTTGGATGAACTTAGAGATATTTTAATAATCACATTAATGATCCAATCAAGCCTCCTTTACTTGGTATGATTTAATCGTACTTTATAAAGTGGTAGGCCTGATTGAAGATTGATGGAGATTGACTGTAATGTATCTAGACATCATTGGATGAATCTAAAAACATTCCAATTATCACATTAATGATGTATATATATGAGTATATACATCAACAAGAGGTTTAATCATTATTCATCTTTTTCTAGGAAAAAGAAGAGAACTCTCATCTCTCTCCCTCTCTCTCTCTCTTGCTCTCTATCCCTCTCACTTTGTAGCTTCATTGATCTAAGATCAATTGAAGAACAAAGCTAGATTAAAAAGAATACACTAATACGATAGTGTAATCCTTGTCTTGGTCTCATCTTCTTAGGTCCGTTTTTCTCTAGCAAGAAAAACGTGACTTATCCCGGTGTGGTGTGGACTACGTTAGAGGATTCATACATTTGAATCTTGGTGAATATTTGCCATCCATTCGAGAGGGAACAATGCTAGTAGCGGTGCACGGAAGATAACTACAAAGGTAACCCCGTTTATTTATATGTAGTTCTCTTTATGATTGTCTATGTGCCCTATATGATATACTTGTTTTACTTATCATATGCTACATCGAACGCCCGGTTGAGCACCCAGGGGAACACTCCTTGGGACGTTTATTATGATATGCGTTCTAAATACCGTTAAATTCCGCATCTCTCGCTTCTGCTCGCTCTCCCGAACGGATCCGCTTGTCCTTCAGCTGTGAAGGCTGTGGTGACATCTCTCCAATAAAACTAAGAAAATTATCAAATGCATCAAAAGAAATATAACAAAAATCAAAATAACTCAATAAAGCTTACAATTGCAGTCTCAAAAGTAGTGGAATTTTCATGCATTGTCTTTGTTGCATTTCCCCTTCTTGGTCCATGTGCATTCCTGACATTGTGTCTTCTGATGTTGGGATTCTGCAAATATTACAAGTATACATAAGTACAATAATATATATATATATATATATATTTGAAAGGAAGTACAATAATATATTATAAATAGTTTCAAAGTAGTCAATGAAAGTAGCAATACCTCTGTGAACTTGGAATTGGGATGAGGTGGTTTCTTACAACTCCTTTTGTTATGTCCATGGCCAAAACAGATAGCACATGTATGTGTAAGTCCCCTTCGTAAGACTTGCACTCCATCCCTTACATCATTGCCATCCTCCCTCCTTGCTTTCTTTGGTCCTCCCACTTGGATTCTTACACTAGGAGGATCCACTTTTCCCATCTTTGAATCCTTAAAATCATGCATTCCAGGAACCGAATTTATCAAATGGTTTTACACTTTTAAATAGACATCTTTTTTCAAACTATCATCCACAAAATCATCTACATTTCTTCTGTGGAAGTCAATTGCTGCAACTGCATGGCAACAGGGATAGCCTACAAGCTGGAACATTCCACAGCTGCAGTGTTTGTCCTTCAAGTACACAATATGGTTTTGCATAAAATGTATAACCTCAAACTTGTCCTCACCAGCCTAAGATGGAAAGCAATTTCTACTTACTTGTCTTTGTACATCAATCTTCTTAGTTATATTAGGACAAACAACCCCTTTAAATTTCTCCATTCCTGCTTTTTTTAGTTGAATTCTTGTCATGAACTTTATTCTTATCCACTCAAACATGTCTATAATAGGCATCTCCCTTGCTTCAAGTATGATGTGGTGAAAGATTCATTCATGTTATTAACTAGAACATCACACTTGGTTCTGCTTGGAAAGAAACACCTAGCCCAGTGATGTGGTGAAATTTTAGACAACCACTCAAATGGAGTCTGCTCCAGTCCCCTTTTTGGATATAGTCTTTCAATTTCTTTCATTGTTCTCAGGTGTTGATTAATATTATATGTTGATACAGCTTTCCAAAATAGTTTTTTTAACTCCTGCCCCTTGAATTTCCCCTTAAAGTTGTTATACATGTGCCTGAGACAGAAACGGTGCTCAGCCTTAGGTGCAAGTTCAAAAACAACCTCCAGAAGACCCTTCTGTCTGTCTGATATAAAAGCCCAGCCCCGTTCATCTTGAGACCCAATATCCCTTAGCAATAATCTCAAAAACCATTCCCAACTGTCGTACTTCTCCACCTCTACATAAGCCAATGCAATGAGATAGATATTATCATTCCCATCTCTACCAATAGCTGCCAACAATTGCCCCTTATAATACCCCTTCAAGAAACATCCATCTAACCCAATTATAGGCCTACATCCATCAACAAAACCATCCCTCAACCCACATAAGTAGAAATACATTCTCTACATTACAGGGGGTTTAACTCCCTGTCCACTTTAATGAATAAGGAACTGCCAAGATTATTCTTAACAATTATGTGACAATAGTCATAAATCTTGGCATATTGTTCCTTCACATCTCCCTTAATTAGTTCAAGGGCAAATTTCTTTACCCTATACACCTTAAACAGACCCACATCAACTTGTAGTTCCCTTCTGATTTTGTTTTTTAAAGACTGCAGCCTCTTTTTTGGATTGTCTCTCACAAAACCTTCAATTTTTCTACCAAGGTACTTGTAGTTGGCCTGTTTGTTCTCAACTCTATGGGCACAATTATGGCTATCCTTGATTGACTTAATCTGGAATGTGGCGGTTTTCATAATTGTTGAAGCATGAAGCCTCCAGTTGCAATCATTTCTGCAGGTGGCTGTGATTTCATGTTTCTCATTTTTTTCAAACTTCAAGTCCCAACCCCTCCGCACAGCCCAATCCCTCAACACTTCCCTAAATTTCTCCCTTGTCTCAAATCTCACACCTATAGCAAGCTCAACATCCCCCATTCCTATCCTATCATTCCAGACTCGATACATATCCCCTTCATCATCAGATCCTCTAAGAGACCTCAATTCATCTTCTTCACATTCATTGAACCATTCTTCATCCCCCTACTTGTCCCTTCACCCCCTGCCTCTTCATTTTGTTTCTTTCTCTTTTTTTCTTTTTTCTTCTCTCTCTTATGATTTTCCTAAGTGTTTTCCACAATGTCCTGCTATGACCTTTAGGTCTATTCACAAATATATCTTCATCCCAAGGCCCCTCTAAATCTTCCAACATCCAAGAAGGACACTCTGATGCTGAGGATGAATTAAAATTTGATTCTGATCCATCCCCATCATCCCTACCCTCAGCCCCCTCATTCTCTATTTCAGCCCCCTCAACCCCTACATCAACATTAGCATCAACCCCCTCAACCCCAGCATCAACATTTGCATCCCCCTCACCCTCAACCCCTGTATCATCCCCCTCACCCTCAACCCCCTGTTCACCTACAACAACCCATGAATCCCGCAAAAACTCAAAATTAGGACCCTCAAATGTAATTTGTGACACATTTTCATTAGTTTCTATCACATTACCATGTGGGTCAAGTGTTAAAATGGGCCCTGAAAGCTCTTGAATGTATATAGAAATTACATTCAAGCCCTTGTACTCCCTCAACAAGTCCCTAATGCCACTGTCCCCATCTAATACCTTTAGTCCTTCATCTAATGTTTGACCAGGTAATGTATAATATATTATTAAATTTCTTCCCTTACCCCTAGCTTTTGTGTACATGTCTATAAGATATTTATCAAATAACCTGTACTTATCTACTGGCGGGAACCACACTTTGGAACCCCCAAAATACCTAATAGTGGGGACCCATTCAACCCCCCCTCCCCCAACCACACATAAAAGTCTGCATACTCCCCCATAACCATTATCTGCACATTTAAAAATGAAAACTTACTTATAATACAGAATTGAACATAAATAATGGAGGCTGGGACCATTCCTCAATGTATAAAATACTATGCTTTAAAGCAATGGGGAACACATTCAGGGCAAGGGACCAGACCATGTTGTTTTTGTCCACAAATGCATAAGTCATATCATAATACTATAAAAATCGAATCCCTAACGAGAAACAATATAAAGCCAGAAAAAACATTCATTTCTACACAAAACCCTATATCATCATTCAACATCACAAGCCAACAAACAAAACAAAATTTACAGTCCAAAACATATAAAAAAAAACCATTTATAGAAATAGAAGCACACAATTTATTCAAGAAAATTTCCAGTAGGGATAACTTACCCGTCCTTCATAAGCGCTTCACTTTTCCAAAATCACGCATCAACTTGTCCTCCAAATCACGAGTAGCTGGTTCGCTTACCTCCTAAATGCCTGTAATCTACAATTTTCCTATCAATTTCAGCCCTAAATCGTATTCCAATTAACCCTAATGGCTTCCCCCTCCCCCCATTTCTTTCTTTCGGTTATCTTTTCCCTCTCTTCGATTGAGAAATAGTGAGTGAACAGAGTCTTAAAGGTCAGAGGGGCATAACGGGTATTTCATTTTATTTTTAACGCCATTAGTCTCTTTTAACATAAAGGGCAAGTGAGCTAGATTTATTAAAACACAGTTTTTTGTTCTTTTTGCATATTTTTAAAACACGAGGGGGTTTATGCTGAATTTCGAAAACATAGGTGGATTTTATGCGATTTATCCTTCAAAATCTGAAAATAAAAAAGGAAAAATTGCATAATTACCCCCTGTGTTATAGAAAATTTGCTAAACTTACCTGTGTTAATTAAATAGCCAAACAAGACCCCTTAAAATTATAAATCCTGCAAAAAAAACCCTCCCCGTTAAAAAAAAACGGAGAGTGGCCTACACTCGCTCAAAATGCGAGTGAAATATAATTTTGACCTATTTTCAGTCTTTTGACCATTTTGAAAAGACAAAATTACCCTTATCTTATGCAATTATTCACTCTCTTTATTTTTTTTATTAATTCTTTATAATTTTCATATTTTTCCAAAAAATATTATAAATACTAAATAATTAATATTCATTAATATTTATATGAAAAAGTATGATAATTATATAACATTTTTAGATATTTTAATTTTATATAATTTTAAAATTAAAATACATGATTTTATTTAAATTTGTGTTGAATATATCTTGAATCATATTATTAATATAAATCATAGTAAATAAATTTTAATATTTTAATATAATTACATTTAAACATAAAATACATAATTAATTTAATTCATCATATTAAAATTTATAAAATTAAAAAGAGACAATAAATAAAAAAATTAACAAAAAAGAAAAGAGAAAAGGTCATCTTCTCCAACATTCAGCCTGCGGCCCACCCCCAATCCCCCCCCTTCCACCGCCCTGCGCCTCCTCACCGACGCCACCCTATTTATTACCTGCGCTTCCCCACCGCCTCCGCTCCCCCTATCTCTTCAAGCTGCGCACGACCACTCGCCGCCCAGATTTGGGCGGCGAATTCTTGGGCGACGACGCCCGTTGCTAACCCAGCTTTGGGACGCGACGGCGTCGTCAAAGCTGACAGCCGATGGAGGTGGGCCACCTCCACCGACGTGTATGTATATATACACGATATATACATGTAGTATATTATATATTATAATTGTATGTATATATTACATTTTGTGATAGATTTTTTTTATATATAAATGTAAAAAGTATTTAATCTGGACTGTTCATTTTAACTATTGAAATCAATGGCTACTAAAATATAATTAGATCCTACAGTTGTGATGTAATCAAGAAAATCCAACGGTCATTATAATAACAATAGTATACGTAATATAAGGGTATAACGGAAAATTGCAAAAAAATTTAACGGTGTTAAGTAGAACAAACGACGAGGGGACAGTGTGCAAAATTTTTAAAAACACAAGATTTTTTTTGCCTATATTTTTAACACATGGAGAGTTTTTAGCTGAATTTCTATAACACACTGGAGTTTTATGCAATTTACCCAATAAAAAATAAAAACATAAACAAAAAGGTTGTTTCAAGTAATTGGAGGGCAAGTAATAACTTAAGTAATTGGAGGGCAAGTAATTACTTTCGGAATATGGGGTATATTCTTTCAGCATTAATTGCTATAAGCTTGATAATGTCTTCATTTGATCTACTGACTGCCTCTATTATTTATGTTTCATCACACGCTATCACACTATCTGTACTTGCAACATATTATTATATCTGAATTATATGGTCTTCCTCAACTACAATTATTAGGGTTGTAAATGATACCTATAGATGTTATAACGTATCATTATTCAAATTTAATAAATTATTATTGAGTTTTAAACATTGTATTTGAGTTCGATTTAATTATTAATCTTATCGAGCTCAAACCAATTTAGTTGACTCAAACATGAGTCAACCCGAGTAATTTGATATTTTAAATATATTTTATTTTGTTTACACTAATTGAATCGAGTTTGAAAGTTTAGCAAATAAAAAAACTTGTTCAGATTTGATTTGTTAAGTTTAACTAATCGAGTTCAAACGAGCCTTTATTGATCTACTTCAATCGAGCATAAAATAATTTGATTTATTTTTCAAACACTTGAGCTTCTACACTATTTAAAGTGTGTAACAACAAATAATCACTAATGATCTCTTGCCCGAGTGGTGAGGTTGAGATCCCACAATCAAGAGGTCATGGATTTGAGTCCTACGAATGTAGGAAGTTGTTTAATTTATTGGATGTTTGTTTATTCTTCTTATTGGTGTTGATAGATGTGGATATGTTATTCCTTTGTTATACTGTGCACTGAATATTGTAATAAGCAATTGATTGCTTTAGAAATATTATTATACTTTCAAATTAATAATTCATGACTCATTATTAAAAAAAAAAGAGCAGATAATCGCTGTTCGAACTTTGATTTAATAAGTCAAAGTTGCTAGATCGACGTTGTTTTCTTAATTAAAATAAGTTTTTTGACCATTTGGGATTGCATTTTGCGTTGATGATCATTGTTATATCTTCAAAATATGTGGGAGAACATGACCAATTCAAACAAGGAAAGAGAATTATGATGAACTTGCACAGCCTGGTCCGAGCATGTTTAATATAAGTAGTTAACAAAAATATAATTTCTATACAATATTCTCATTAATAATGGTAAAATGCAAAAATCCTCTTGTGTTTTTACGAAAAAAGAAAAGAAGTCCTATAATATGAAAATAGGTTAAAAATCCATGTGTTATATATAATTAAGCAAAATATCCCATTCCGTCAAATTTTAACGGAGAGTGTGATTCACTTGCCCACGTACGGGTGATAGAGTTTCTTTCAACTTTTCATCCACTTTAGGCATGCGAAAACGTCCAAATTTACCTTCATTTCTAATATAAATAACACAAATGAAAATTAACACCAACACTTTCAATTTGCCTTCAACTATTGTATTTAAACTTTTATTATAACTTATTATATTTTTTAAAAAAATAAATTGTTTTATTATTATTATTCAATGATAACAATTATATATTATTATTTAGTTTGGAAATATTTTAAAATACACCATTATTTGGTACAACTTTAGTAAATAAATTTATTTATTAATAAAATTTACAAAAAGTATTTTTATATAAAATAACAAAGAAACTGATTCTGGTATTTCAAATGTTTGGAAATATTTTAAAATATACTGATGTACAACTGTAGTAAATAATTTATTTACTAATAAAACTTACAAAAAGATATTTCTATATAAATAACCAAAAATACTGATTCTTGTATTTCAAATGTTTGGAAATATTTTAAAATACACTATTATTTAGTACAACACTAGTAAATAAATTTATTTATTAATAAAATTTACAAAAAAATATTTTTACATAAATAAAAAAAATGATTTTTTTCAAATAAAAAATTTAAATCACTTTTCTTAATTTTCTAAATTTGAAACATAATATGTTATTTGTTCTCCATGCCACCACCAACAGGGGCACCTCTCCTCCTTGCTCGCCGTTGCCCAAACCTCGGCGATGGTGCCATAGCTATGCCCAAACCCTTCTTGGGCAACGGTTGTGTCGCCCATTCCTTCACGACGTCACCCCCTCCTCGTCGGGCGACGGCAACGACGCTAGCTCGGAATAGTTTGGGCATCGTCGCCATCGCCTAAAGACATGATGGCCGCGGTCGCCATTATTGCATGTGTGGTGGCGTTCACCTTATATATATATATAAATATATAGTATTATTTTCATTTATTTTTATATATAATAATATGTATATATCGATATTTATATGGAGAAAAATGCAATTTTTGTCCTATAGTTTAGGGTGTTTTGCATTTTTAGTCCCATGCTTATGGAATAGCCAAAAATAGTCCCAAATTTTAACATCGATTTATTCGTCGTTGTAAACCGGGAATTATCTCTTTTGCTCGTGCACACATTGGACCATCCTCCCACCTAAAAAACCTTAATCTTCCGTTGTCATACTCTTTGAACAAGAAAGAAATCTTCTACGCGGATTTTCATTTGTCCATGAGGTCCTCAAACGAGCAACCTCCCCACTATAGCACATGACTCGTTGTACTCTTTGTGTTTTAGAAGATGAAAACAGTTTTTCAACCCTTTTTTTCCCTATAAAATCGGATGCGAAAGAGGTTTAGTGAGAGAGAGAATGTGAGAAAGATAACGAGTGAAAGAGAAGCATTGAAGAGTATAAATATTGTTTTTTTTTGCTCCAAAACATGTCTTGGTACATTTTTTTTCCCCCAAAACCCATATAGCCGGTTTCCCATTTTTTTCAGCACAAAACCTAATGTTTTTCCGTCCAAAATTTAATGTCGGGACCAACGTAGCAAAAAAAGTTAAAGTTTGGGACTATTTTTGGCTATTCCATGAAGCATGGGACTAAAAATGCAAAAACACTCTAAACTATGGGGCCAAAATTGCATTTTTCTCGTTTATATGTGTATTATTATAAATCCAATATATATATATATATATATAAACATAATATATAAGTTTAATATGCTTAAATTTGGACCCTTGAGTTCTCAAAATTTAAAATCCAACGGCTATAAATAGTTGATCATATCCAAAGATTGTCATTGATCTAACAACAAATCAATACATCAGAAAAATAGAAAAAATAAATAAGAAATAAGGGCATAACAGTCAAATTATTAAAAAGTTAACGGTGTTAGTGTCATTTAACGGATAGAGGAGAGTGTGCTGAATTTTATATAACACAGGAGTTTTTAGCCTATTTTATATCATAGAGGGATTATTGCGTATTTGCTAAAATACAAGGGGGATTTTTGCATGTTACCCCATTAATGATATAATTGACTGTAATGGTCCCTATTTTCTTTTTTCTTTTAGGGGAAAATGTAATACATTTTATTCAGGAAGATGAATGTTAGCTTGAATAGCTGCTAGTATATTAGGTGGTACTAATTGACGTGTTATTTGGTTAGTAAGTATTAAATGCGGTAGTTGGGTAATAAGAAAATGGTCGAGACAAACTATCCTAAAAATTGCAGCACTACAAATATTAAAAAATGATGAATCAAATAATATTTTGAAGACAAGAATCACATAAATGATTTGATTTTTAGAACGCAAAAATGCTCTATGAAATCTGGTGTGTAATGTAAATAAGGGAGTCTATTTATAAAGGGGTTAAATGTAATTTACTCCCTGTGTTAAGAGAAATGAGTAATTTATCCTCCCTGTGAAAAAAAGTAGCAATTTACCCCCCTGTGTATTTTTAAATGGAGCAAAACCCCCATGACGTGTTTCGTGAATAACACGCGCGCATTTTTTCATTTTTTTAATTTAAAATTTAAAATGATATTTATGCCCTTATTTAAAAACCGTTGAATCTTGTCAATCCAAGGTTCAATTTAATTGGTTTGATTTTTCAGCTTTGCTTTCTCTATTCTATTGCCCCAGGTATGATATGCCGCGATTACTTGTGGACTACCTTACCTGTTTGGATTATTCTGCCTCTTCATTTTCTGCCCACCTTGCCGGTGCAGTACTTGTTTAGGATGCACCTTGCCAGTGCAATATTTGTTGTTGTTTCTGCCCTGTTGTGCTTCTGTCCTTACCTGCACACCTTACTGGTGTAGTACTTGTTTAGGGTGCACCTTGTCGGGTGCAGTACCTTGTTGTTGTTTCTTCCCTGTTATGCTACTATTAGTTGCTGCTCTTTTGTACTTCTGTGCGTGGGAGGATAGTTGATATTTTGTGATGTTGTTATGCTATTTGGTGATGTATCTGCATTGTTATTTCTATTTCTGCTGTTGTTTCTGCACCTGGCCGATGCACACTTTTCCCTTCTACGGAACTGCCCTTCCCCGATGTGTTGGTGGCTTTTTGTCTAACTTTTGATGCGGATTATTTTACTCATATCTTCAGTGACTTGGCATATTCTTTTTGGCACAATGAAACTCTATCTCTAGAATAGTGTCACTGACTTTTGGTTTAGTAACTATAGCTTTTTGTTGTAAAGGAGTAGTACTCCTTACTTTTGCTTGTCTACGTTCACAATGTAAGGGGGTAATACTTCTCATTTACGCTTTCGTTTCTCTCTCTTGTAAGGGAGCACTATTTACTGCTTTTTAGACTTAACTAGGGATGTAGCTCTCCCCACTGTATATTCCTTTTTGATTTTTTAATATAGAAGGGACAGTGACCCCGAAAAGCTCCCCCGCCATCAGGGTGGTTTAATTAAAAAAAAAAAGGTTCAAATTTAACTAATAAATCAACGGTGTTGATTTTATCTAATTTGAATCGACGGTTTAGATTTAAATAAATAATAATTAAAATATATTATATGTAATTAATTGAATATATATATATATACACTTATATAATAATAAGTTGAATATATACATATATATATATATATATAGAGAGAGAGAGAGAGAGAGAGAAAGAGAGAAGGGAGGGGCCGGTGGCGGGTTAGAGAGGAAGGTGCGGCGGCGGGAGATCTGGCGAGGGTGGGGGGCAACGGCGAGCTCTGGCAAGGGGGTGGGCGACGACGAGATCTACCGAGGGGGTGCGGTGGTGGCGAGATCCGGCGATTGGGGTGGGCAGCAACGAAGTCTGGGGAGGGGGTGGGCGCGGGAAGGAGAAGGGGAGAAGGAGGCGAGAACGATCTGACGAAGGGGATGGAGGCGACAATGATCTGATGAGCAACGACGGCAGCAGTGCGACGGAGAAGAAGAAGAAGAAGAAAACAGAATATGGATATATATATATATTAGTATATTTAATATATATACATACAAAATAATATCTTTAACAGTTAAAAAATATGTCCCGACGCACTGAGGGCGCATGTTGTACACCGCTTGCCATAAGGGGTATCTTGCTCCATTTATGAAAATATAGGAGGATAAATTGCGGTATTTTTTTTTTTTTCCACAAGAGTGTAAATTGCTCATTTTCCTTAACACATGGGTAACTTGTATTTTTTCCATTTATGAAGATTGGAGGTTTCCACCAAACGACGCCACTAGAATATAGAAGTGCTTATTGCACCAGTTCACCAAGCTGAAGAGTCACTACACTGACGGTCAAATCAATGCAGTCATTCGATCAATCAGTGCACTCCATAGGTCCAAACTGATAAGCCACAATGGTTCAAGTGTACCACTCATTACTTGCTTAGTCGGACGATGATTGAGCAAAAACAATCACCTTTCACATCATGCCAGCAAGTTTCATTTGAACAAAACTTAATTACATTTTCTCCAAAAGGATATATACTGTGGTCGGTGTCCCATTATGTAAGGTGCTTGCTCTGACTTCATAAGGCTCACAAATTTATCCTTGAAAAAACGCCTCATTAGGAAGATGAGATCTTGATATTTATAACTCGCTCAAACTCTTTGTTCACAATTACCATTATTGGACATATAGGAACATCATCAGCCTTCTAAACGAGGGTATTAGGATAGGCACATAACCTCGTTCTTACAGACGGGGCCAAAAGCTGCAGTGTATGACGTGATGGGTATTCCGTCGCACAGGTATTATTCCGCTCTAATTTCGTGAGCCTCATGATGGTGTCCTTGAAAATACATTTCGCTAAAGAAAAGAGATATTGGAGCTTATACACCACTCAAACTCAATATTTACAATAAATATGGGTAGCGTGATGGCATTAGTAATGGGGTAAATGCTTTTTTGATCCCGTAAAATTAAGACATTATTTGTTTTGGTACCACAACTTAGATAGGTGGCTATTTTAGTCCCATAAAACACGTTTTCCAGCTTTTTTGGTCTCAAAATGTCACGTGTTTCAATTTTTTTGGTCCCAATTTCAGTTTTTTTGGTCCCAAAATATCATGTCATTTTTTGGACCAAAAAAACTGAAAAGGTGTTTTATGGGACCAAAAAACACTGAAAAACATGTTTTATGGGACTAAAACAGCCACCTACTTAAATTGTGGTACCTTAATAAATAATGTCCTAATCTTACGGGACCAAAAAAACATTTTGCCCCATTAGTAATGCTATGCTATTCAATTGTTTTAAACAATTCAGATATAGTGTGAATTCCTTAACTAAAAAATTATCATATATATAAATTCTTTTAATAATTTTCACCTGATATACTTACTTTTTAGATATGTTGATACCTCACATGTATGCTACCATGCTGATATTGGTATGTTTCTTTTATATCACACTAGTTGGCACACCGTCTTTGTCTGTATAAAATAAATAATATTTTATGTCTTAAAATATATTATAAATAAGAAAAATATATATAAATCAACACATCATATTTAAAAAAAGCAAAAAAATCAGCTTAGAGGCATTATTGACATAACAAAAAATTGGTGTCACAACGTAAGTAATCACTCTTTGTGAGTAAAAATGGGGTTTTCTTTTTATATTAGTATAGATAAAATATCTATACTAATTATAAAAGAAAACCTTCTTTTGTGTCTAATATGGAAGTTATTTATGTGTTTTTATAACAATTGCCCTTTGTTTTTCTTAAAATACATTTGTTGGTTTCTTTCTATAGGATGAATTAATTATTTGTGGAGGATAAAAAAGAAAATTCACCATCTTCTTGGTAGTTCTCATACCAATTTTACAAACTACCAAATATACCCTCTTGCCATAACCACCCATGTTCCCACACCAACTTTTTCATTTCTCTTCTTTTTTTCCTCTACAAATTAAATTCAATTAAAAATCTAAAAACCTCTCTCACAAACTAATATGTTATTATGTTTTCCAGGATTTGATCTTAATAAGAAATATGTAACTAATATGCCCTTTTTTTTTTCCTTTTTCTCTACCTTCTATATATATATAGACTCATAGACCATTTATTTGCATTTTTACACGTAAATAAAAAAAAATGCAAAGCACAAAAGCTAAAAATATCAAATTAGCAATAATCAAGATGTAGTTGTGATTATTATTATTATTTTTACCCTTAAACTTCCTCTGACGTTAACAAAAAGCTGCATTATTCTTCATGTAGTATCAACCACCATTCTTTAATGTTAGTACTGATATGTTTCATATATATTTGAATTTTCTACATATTGCAGGTTACTTTTTTTAATTGTTAAGATTTGTATCAAATAGTAAGTGAATTTACTAATTTAAATTTTATTTACTTTTTATCCAATTTATACAGCATGAAGTCTCATTTTGAAATTAATTAGGATTTTTGGTACGAGATCAATGCTATCTGGTTGATGATATCTAATTTCTGGAAACACATTTTATTTTAAGTCGATCATATATCGAATATTAAGTTTTCAAATCAGAAATTATCGTATAATCATGTGTTTCTAACACGTTAAAATAAATTTTGGCGGCCAAAACAAAACTGAATTTTAAATTAAAAAAGAGTATTTATCCTTGAAAATCCTAATAAATATACTTATTCAACTTAAAATTCAGTTTTGTTTTGAAGGGCAAAAATAAAAAAATAAAAAAAAGTGATAGAAATGTGATATAACTACCATTTATTAGAGGAAATAATATTTTCTTTTATAATATTATAGAAAGATCACGATGATCCATTAAGTGTTTTTGTAAATTAATTTTATAAAACATTTTAGATCATACAATTAACAAGTATATGGTTAATGATGATCTAACCTTCGATGTAAATAGATCATATACGTACTAAAATTAATTAAAGTACGTAACTTAAACACAATGATTAATATATCTTAATATTTTTATTATTTTTTATTTGCTCACGCATCGTGTGCGCGCGGACTGCTAGTATCATAATTAAAAATATATATATAAACCAACATATCACATTTAAAAAAAGAAAGAAATAAAAAAAGAAAAGAAACCAACTTAGGGTTATTATTGGCATGATAAAAAATTAGTGTCACGGCGTAAGTAACCGCTCTTTATGAGTAAAAATGGGGTTTTCTTTTTGATATTAGTATAGATTAAAATTAGCAACACTTTTGAGGGATGGAAGTGTCAATTTTACAATTCAGGTACCAAGTTGGGAAATAATGAAACTTCTGGGGTCAGATTGCTATTTTCCCCTTTTTGTGTGCGTGTTTGAGTGTGTTCCTAGTTGTTCCAGCTTCTTCGGAGGCAGCAAAAAGGACAAACATTGGCTTGTGACGGTAAGATAATATATGGATTTAGTTCACATTTTGATCAGATATTTAATTATTATTTTTTTGTCGAAAAAAAAAAATCCATATGAATAAAACAATACAATATTGTGTTAGGTTATTAATATTAAATATATATTTTTTAATAATTTACGCTTTTAGAAGATGAGGTGATAATTTAACATGTTACAAAAAATGAATTGCTCTCTTCATTGTAACCACCACCGCTTAAGAACAAGGGTAAATCAATACTATCGATCACAATCAAACAAAATCGATACAAAAATTAAGTTTTGACTATGGTTAATGAAAATTTTGGCATGATTTAAACTATAGTCAAAACATTTAGTATGATTTTTAGTTGTGATTAATATTTGGCCTCGGTTGTAGATGTAACGACTATTAGTCATTGTGCAATTGTAGTTAATTAGTATTTATCACATCTTTTCACTTTAACCACTAGTTAGTATGATTTTTAGTTGTGATTAATATTTGGTCTCGGTTGTAGATGTAACGACTATTAGTTATTGTGCAATTGTAGTTAATTAGTATTTACCACACCTTTTCACTTTAATCACTAGTTATCGTTGCACGCAGTCTCATGAGCATATAAAAGGAATCATGGTGTGAGATGAAAAGAAAAAAGAACTTTGTGAAAAGAAACAAACGTGGAGTAAGGGGAGGGAAAGAAATAAATTATAATTGTGAGTTTATTAAACTATGAAAGTTTGTGACGAAAAAGAAATGAGTAGAAGTATGGTGAGAGAGAAACGTGGAGTAATGTGTTGAGGAAAAAAAATTATAATTGTGAGATCGTTAAAAACATTGAAATTACTATCCTGACTAGATTTTTTTAAGGAAAGAAATGAATTAAAGGGTAAATATGGATATTCAAAAGCTGGTATGATAAAATATTTTTTTTAATAATAATTAGTCGCCGCTGCACACGGTCCTCGGGAGCATATAAAAAAGAACTGTGGTGAGAGATGAAGTGAAGAAATAATTTGTGAAAAGAACTAATTGTGGTGTGAGGGGATAAGAAAGAAAAAAGTCTGTGGGAAGAAAAAAAATGGAGTGAGGTGAGAGAAATGTGGTAGTGCGCTGAGAGATTTTTATTTTTATTTTATAATTGTGTGATTATTAAAAGTATATTAAAAATGAATTAAAGGGTATATTTGTGTATTCAAAAGTTAGTACGACAAAAAAATTTCTTTTATCTATACCTTATTATAATTGAATAGCACCTCTTTGGTGTCTTTTATTTTTTTGGTCTGTCATTTTTTAATTTTTAAATTATTTTATTTTTCTTTTCTCAACCTCCAATTCTCTCACTCTTCCCCCACTCTTTCCTCAATAACTTTCCACAACTCTTATCCTTTAACTATATATTCTGATAAAAAAAAATTATATTATTTAAATATTAAATTAAGTGCACACACATTTGGTATGTCACACACACTAGTAATAATAATAAGTCTTTACCATAGTACTAGTTCTTCCGGTGACATGATTTTAGAGTCGGTCCAAATGATTTTAGAAATAAGAAGTTTTCCTTCGAATTTCATTACCACCCATCTATAAAAGAAGTTTGTCACACGGGGCATATTAAAATATTAATTATTGGATGATTTTCTCTTTTACAGTTTAAATTTTTAGATAAATTGATCGCTTAAACACCAAGCACACCATAAATCACTACAAGAAAACGACTCAATAGCAACAAGAAAAAAATTGTGTCGAACTAATTAGCAAGTATTGATTTGAGGTATTTTGAAAATTAAGTACCGAAATTGCAAAATGGCCTATATTATGATACTTTTTTTGCATTTATCCAAAATCATACAGTGAGAAAGTTATGAAAGAAAATGCTTCGCAGAAGAGCTCCCTACACTGACTGCACCGCATGCTGCATTATTTGTCATTGTGTGTGGTGTGGGGATGAAGCCATATGTCGTCCCATGCTCCTCATTTGCGGGCCGATGATGTAGGCACGATCTTAAATGGGTTGTAGACAAAGAATTTGAATGACTTACAAATTCTAAAACTTTCTTCAACTAAGCATTTTTTCTACGACAAAAATCATGAAAGCTCATTTAAATTAGAACGGGGAATACCTCATGTTATGAAATATCAGTCACGTGGCATGTTACATCAATACGTGTGTGTATATATATATATACATACTTTTGAGGTTCATAAAAATAAATATACATCAACCTAAAACATGGACGGATTGAAGTGTGCACATATATAGTAGTAAAAAATATTTTTGGTAATATTTTATCGTAGTTTTAGCAGTTGGGCCCGCCAAAATAAGTTAATTACTATTACTTCGGTAGTAAAAGTTTACATCATAAAAAGGTAAAATTTATTGATATTTGACTTTTATTATTAATATCATTTTTTTACCGTGTAATTAAAAATAATTCAATTAGTATCTGAGTTTATATTAGTATCACTTTAATACCCAATTAGTATTTTTCATTTATTTTTTATTATTTTCTTAATTACGTAATTACTATTTTACCCTTAAATTATAAAATAAAAAATTGTAGATATACTTAAGAAATTTGCATAAATATCAATTAATATATTTTATCTTTTTAATTTAACCATTCTACTTTATTTTCACATTTGGTTATAAGATTATTATTATTGTTTTTTTTAACTTTTGGTACTTTTTTCTACATTTATTTTTAATATTTATTAAAATCTATTATTGAATAACTTATGTAATATCCAAGCAAGTCCACTCAAGGAATAGATTTAAGTAGTAATTTTATTCTAATTAATATATATAATAGAGATATAGGACATAAGTATTCTTTATTCATCATTAAAGGTATTCGTTTGCATTTAATCAAGATATTAAAATCTAATTGCAAAAACTTAAATTTAGATTCAAGAGCTTCAATTTTATATTATAAATTTTCAAAACTAAACTGAAAATTAATTTTTTTTCGATGTTGCAATATGTCGTGGACTTTAGTTTTGATATAATTAATAAATAATGAGTTATTTTATATATATTTATAAGTAAAGTTAGTGGATTGATTGAAATTTATATGCAAATTATTGATTGGTATATTAATTAATCTAAGATTAAAATAGTCATTACATAAACAGATAATAGAAGAATAAATAAATTTAAGATTATATTAATGATGAAACTCGACTATCAATTAAATTGTTTGTAATTTATTCATATATTAAAATGACACGATAACAAAATGGGTGTCAAAATGAATTTTACTCTATTATAAAATGCACTACGTATTCCTCCCATTAATCATATGTTGCTTAATGTTTTAAAGTTAAAAATTTCTTTTGTTTATAGCAGATTTTAGTTATATTTTAAATAAAAAATTATTGAAATTTATAGTTATCAAAATTAACCAAGCATTTTTTATGGTAATTAGGGTTGTCCACAATTCGCGGTATCAAACTGAAAATTTGGTAATCAATTTTGCGCCTTTTGATATTTGTACAGTATCGGCATACTGTATCGGACCAAATATTGAAAATTTTTAAAATATATATTATATATGATGGAACAAAATAACGTTCCATCAAATCACAATACCAATCAATCTACTTCTGAAAATTCTTTTCATCTAATGTATGTAATTCTCTCTCAAAAAATAATCCCCCCTTTTACAATAATTAATCAATTATATATATACTAGAAAGTGGGGGACGTAAAGATAATATCGCCTCCCAACCGCCCCCTAACCCCACTAACTCAGTGGATGTAACCGCCAATCGTCATGGGTTATTCGGTAATTTCATAATGCTCCTCCGAAAAATTACATCTTGGTCCCTTGATTAAATTCCTGCACCATCAATATATAAATTTAATAAACAAAAAATTATATATACAAACATTATATATATGTAGGATTTTCTTTTTTTTTTAAAAAAAATAATTAATTCAATAAAAAACCGAATTGAGTCGAATTTTGTTCAATTTTTATCGTACCAAACTAAACAATACGATACGTCATTTTAGCATACTGAAGTTTCAATTTTTACCAAATCGAACTGAACAATTCGACACGAAATTTTTACATGCCAAAATTTTGATTTGGTTTTATCGTACAAATACCACTACTGGTATATACAACTTTGCACCTCCATAACTTTATTTCTGAATTCGTTCCTTTTTTTAAATGAATTTTTTAAGTGGTAAGTCAATATATTTTCAATTAAAATATAGCATGGACCATGTTGGTGGTGAGGTGGCACATTGATGTTATGATGCTCCATTATGTGAAAGCATATTTAGCTTCGGCACAATTTAGATACAGGTGGAATATTTTCAGTTACTAATAAACATTCGCTACAAAAAAATGACTTAATAATTATGCCAAAAAATTATGCTAAAATCACCGTCGAATTAATTAACAAGTAAAATTTTTGTTGTTAATCTATACTATTTGATATATATTTTAAACCAAGTGTTTTTCCATAGCGCTAGGAAACCTTATCCATTATTGCAGGCAAAGGATTTTTCACAAAAAATCCTGGTACTCAATAAAGGAATATGAGAATAAAAAATCACGGTTGGAGGAGCATTGGGAACACCTTGATTCAAGGTAAAGACGCTTCCTATTTACTTTCATGGTACAGGAGCAAATATTTTGGTAGATAACAATTTTATCTAGACCTTCGAAAAATACGTCCAGGATAACCACAAGAATCTGTTGATTTTTGTTACTATATGTGGTAGTGTGATACATATTTTGCGAAGAGAAAAGGCTTATCAGGATAGTGCCCATAAATTTTCGCAGCAAACGTGGTGAGGATGCCAAATTAACTCATCCAAAAATGCAGGATAAAAGGAAATTTGATAAGGTCCTTTTGTGTTTCAGACAACAGGGTTTCAACAATGCTTCTGAAAAAGATATTATGGTTTTCAAGGAAGCTATACAGGAGTATAAGTTATTAGACATAGACGCTGAAAGTAAGCTTTCCCTCGAGAATGTCAAGAGGTTTATCTAGAGAAATTTCAGCGAGATTCCTCTGGCATGGTGGAATAGGAAAAAAGATCAAAGCTACTCTGAAAGTGAAAGAAGAATGTAAGTACGAGTATGTTCGATACAAGCCCATCTAGATGAACATGGAGGATAAGAAAGATATGCAAGAAATCATCAAATAGCATACAATCTTAGACTCATCGAGCCTGGAGTCTCTGCCTATAGTAGCCCCAGTTTTCTGGTAAGAAACCATGATGAGATAAAAAGGGTAAATCCAGGTTAGTGATCAACTATCAAGGTATTAATAAAATATTATAATTTGATGGTCATTACATCCTGAGTAGAGAACACTTAATTGACTGTATTACAGGTGCTAAAGTGTTTTCCAAGTTTGATTGCAAATCTGATTTTTATTAGATCAAGATGGAAAAATAATTCAAAGAAATACACTGTATTTTCGACACACACAAGGAAAATATATATGGAACGTACTTCCTATAGGACTTGCTAATGCACCCAAGATATTTCAAAGAAAAATTGATAGTCTTTTCAAGATTATCTAGAGTTTATGTTTGTTTACATAAACGATATTCTAATTGCATCTAACAATATACAGGATCATGTTAAACATTTTGAAATATAATTTGATGGATGCCATAGAGCAGGTTAGTGCTTTCCAAAAAGAAAGTCATTATAGCGGTCAATAAAATTGAATATCTAGGAATTTTTATTGACGAGACGGATAGAGTTGCAGGAGCACATTGTGTAAAAAATTCGCAATTTTCTTGACATTCTAAAAACAAGAAGTAACTTCAAAGCTTCTTGGGAGTTGTTAATTTTGCAGGATCTTTTATTAAGGATCTTGCAAGATATTAGAAAGGATTTCCGACCACTTTTGAAGGAAATCGAAAGTTTTAAGTGGAAATTAGAAGAAATTCATACCCAAAGGGTTCGCGTGTTAAAATAGGTTTGCAATAACCTGCCGAAACTTGTAATCCCACAATACGAGGATGAATTGGTAGTCTACACAAACGCCAACGATTATAGATGGGCAGTAGTGCTCATGAAGGAGACAACTACTGGAGAAGAACCATATAGATATACAGGAGGGTTGTTCACTGAACAACAACCCAAACTCTGGCATATCAACGAGAAAGAATTCTTTGCGGTTTAGAAGACATTCAAGAAATGGCCTTTATTTCTACTTGCTAAAGAATTTAGTTTAAAAGTTGATAATAAAAATGTTAAATCTTTCTCAAAAAATAAACTCGAATAAAAAAATTTGATAAAGCTCATATTATTAGATGGCAAGCTGAATGTCAGTATTATTGTTATACTATTGTCATTATTAAATCTCATGAAAATATTGTTGCAGATCTCCTGACAAGAGATGGATGCATTTGAAGCAGACTCCATAATCATAAGGCTCGGGCATCTTAGGGAGAACCTTGAGGAGCTTGATAAGAAGTTTCGATAGTTGACTGTTAAAGCCCAAATAGCTGGCCAAGTCCAACAGGCTGATCTTGACGCTGTCCAAATCGCCACTAGGATGAAACATGGTGCTTGCTCATTATGGAACGACTTACTAGAAGGCATCGCCTTAGGTGACGGCCCCACAATTAAGAGAGAGCAGGGCTCTAAACCTGTAATTAGAGAATAAGGCTCTAAATTTATAGCAGATATTCAAGTACTCCTTGCACAAGGCCATCGCCAAACTCTGGTGAAAAGGCAATAATTGAATTACAAGAAGTGCAAACTCCCGATAATTCAAGTCAACTCAGCAACTCTGAGGTAAAAGTGGAAGGATTAACCTTAGGCCGATGATAGGCACTTCTAAGGTTACTATTAACAAATCTTTACCTTCTGTTTTTGCTTGACAGGTCTATCAGACATCATGAGTAAAACTTATGCCCTGTAAAGGCATCATTCCAAGCAAGACCGTTATAAACACATCTGGGAAATATAACAGGAGCTGGATGCTCGAAGGATCTAACTAGAAGAAGTGTGGGAATGGTATGATTTTGGAGCCATCACTTCAGTTCATACTATGCCACCATGATTTTCAGAAATTTCAAAACTTCCAAAATCATACCATTCCCACACTTCTTCTAGGTTAGATCCTTCGAGCATCCAGCTCCTGTTAAACGCCAAACGTCATAAATGGGGTGGTTTATGACTCATGGCAGAACAATCCCCACCTCAAACGAGGAGATATTTTGGAGCTTAAGTTCATTTCTGTGGCTCCAAAAATCGCAATAAGAGGCTGTTACATCCAACATTTCATTTTATCAAGTTGTAGAGACCTGACGTGGTAGCATTTAACAAAGTCAAGGCTGCCACAAGAGAAGCTGCCCTAGTATCACCCCTCAGTGAAGATGAAATATTTGCTTGAAGAGCTTGGGGGTTCTAAGTCTGTCTCACTAAGATGGACAAAGTCAAATATTCGTTTAAAATATTTTTAGATAAATTAAATGGATCAGTCCTGTTAAACGCCATGATAGAAAAAAGCACAAAGTTCGCAGAAAGCTTATTTGAGAAGAAAAGAATGCTCGTTTGGAAAAATAAGCTTCCTGCAACGGAGGCCACAAGAAAAAACGCATGCAACATGGCATAGCCACATATGCTCTTGCTGTGAAAAATAGGAAAAGCCCTTGTTCGGGGCAAAGATCCAGGTAACCTAAAAGAAATCCATACCAAAACTAGAAAAGGGTAAAAGAAAGGATTTTGTAAGTAAGGTAAAACCTCAAAATGTAAAAAATAAAAAAGAGGACTGTCGGTAGAAAAGGACAAAGGCGTCAACAGTCAGAAAAGCGAAGGGCACCAGCTGGGGCAAGCACATGACCAACAAGTCATAATGACCACAACTGAAAAGTTGACAGCAAAAATATGTGACGAACTCAATGACATTATCTAAGAACAAGTTTGAAGTCCGTGTTTGAAATCCGCGAACTATTATAAATAAAGAGGTTGGGAGAAGACGGGGGACAATTAAAAACTTCTCTAATTCTTCAGAAAAATAAATCGAGTCTTTAAATTTTCAAAGTGTTAGGTTTCTTAGTGTATGGGCATTAAAGAGTCAAGTCCTTTTATCTATGAGAGGCTAAGTAGTTGTCTCATCTGAGGAAAATATTTATGTAATATTTTAATTTTTTCTTCAATAAATTCAAGGCTTTTGTCCAAACTGTTTATCCAAAATTTTATCAGGTCTCTATTATTGAAATACTTTTACTCCCTAAGGTAGAAAACAAAATAGGACTAGTTGTCTGCCGCTGAAGGACACAAGGACATGTGAATCATCTGTTGCGGTAATGTGGTTGGAGCAAGTCCGTAAAATCGAGGACTTGGAATACCCGATAATAAGGCAGTCAAGTAAGGTATGAATTTATGGAGGATTAATTTTATTTTCGGAAGCATGTTGGGCCTGATCGAAGAAAATTGTATGGGTTTTATTTCTGAAAAAAAAATAAAAATATTGCGACCAAAATTGATACAATCTCCAAGTCGAGGATTAAAATGAAAATGAGGTACCTTATTTGCAAAATCTCTTTAAACTACAATATAAACATAGTTATGTTATAAAGTATGATACCAAATTCGCAAAAGCTCAATATCGTGGTACCAAAAAATGCATTTCTCTTTATTTATAAATGGCACAAATTCCTCATCAATAAATGACATTGAACGTAGGACAGCATCATATATGACAAGAAATGATTAAAGCAATTTGTAAACGAGGAAAGAAGACAGGTGAAAGAATTTTAAAGTTTGCCTGGAAATGAGTGTCATAGTTGGTGAGAAATATAAGTTATATATAAATATATTCCACATGTACCATTCATCAAAATTACACGTATCATAATTTCAATAATGCCTAAGTAGGTGAGATCAATATTAAGTTCAATCACTTATAATTTGGACCATCTCGAATTAAAAATATGAACATCTTTAAATATTTTCTAAATTAAATATGAATAAATGGTGGGGTAGTACAATATCTTAATATAAATGTAGACCCATGTGTAAACTCGTATCTTGAGCCAGCCCATGTCTCTAAACAATCAACACATCATAAAATACAAAATTTGGAGCAATGATTACACTATATGTGTGTATACAATTGGGTTGGTTTGAATGGGGAAAAAAGAAACAATTGGAGGTTGACTTTTTTTTTTTTTTTAACTAGAAATTAAATGATTACATGATTATATTCGTAAATATAATAATAAATCAGTTCAATTAATATATCAATGCATCAAAATAATTAAAAATAATAAAATAAATTATAATAAAGTCACATAAAGTGAGAAAAATGCTCGAAACTCAAATCTATGACTTTGAACTTGTTCATGGGTTTTCAACCTTAACTACGAATTTAAGATATCACTGATAGGTGCTTATGTTACTTAATATGTGCAAATTGATATTTGCCACTTAAGAGAAGCATAATTAATTATAGGCTCTTTAATTACTATTATATTTAGGATATAATTGTTTGTTTTGATGTTTACTACATTGGATTAAAGGAATTAACAAATAAAATAATTGATAATGAGTATAAATATCCACAAATGAAGTATATTTCATATGTTGGACATTTGGTTAGGTTTATCGATCATGACCCAATATGGATTCATATTTGAGATAGAGTTTGAGAACTCCCAATGCATGTCGAAATGGGCCTTATCTTAGGGATAGGGTTGAGTACAACTTTAAGGGTTCGTTAGTTCAAATGAGAGGAAAGGGGAAGTGAAAGTGTGTGGGGAGGGGGGGGGGGGGGAAGAGTTCGTAGAAAATGATAAATTACAACACAAAAAAATTAAAGAAGAAAAGATTGTTTTTTGTGAAAGATGATAGAAATCACCTTTATTTACTCTAATTTCCTTCAATTTTTATATTTTAGCTCTCAATAGTAGTTATATTCCTGTCAAAAATGATGCCAAACATAAATGGCGCCAAATTTTTCTTCAATTTGAAAAAGTTAACGGCCAAATGGCCATTTCCATTTAAAAACTAATGGAAAAAGGGGGATGAAAATTGCTAATTTTTATAAGTTACGGGACTAAAAGTGCTAATCCCGTAACGGGTGGTATCAAAGTGAAAATGGCCTAAGTTATGGGACCAAAAATGCTATTTCCCCTGTTAAGTTAATTTGAACCGTTAGATTCTGAGTTGACAAATTTGAGCCTTTGATATTATTACTTAAATGTAGACCATGATTCATATTAAATAGTATCCAACGATTGATAAATAAGGATATTTTTATCATTTTATATGTCAAAAATAAAAATCCACGCATTCTTGGCGCATGAACCACAAATCCAACTCTAAAGGAGGTTTTTTACTAGTTAATTTATCACAGTACGATTTTTTAATCTCGTTTGAGAACACAATTGGGGTAAATTGCTTTTTACCCATATATTTTATAGATGGGTAAACTACTTGTGGAAGTTTATAGTTTCCAGAAAAAATAGTGTTAGTAGAAATAGCCACATTTTCAATAATATACATAAACCGATCTTGTAATGTCGTCATTTAATAAAATTTAAGCGTTAGAGCAGAAAATTATTTAATATTAATAAAAAAAATTGTAATTTTAGTCAATTAAGTATGGGTAGCAATTTTGGTTCGGTTGAATCCCATTTTACAAATTTATCTTGTAATTTTAAAAACTTTGCCCTTTAAGAATAGAAATTATCAAAATTTGCTAAAATAACTTGAAAGTGCACCCAATTAAGGTGGTAATGTACATGCCACATGCATTTTTCTGATCATTTTAGCAAATTTCGACCATTTATGTCTTTAATGTGCAAAATGTTTAAAATTATAGAATAAAATTATCAAAATAGATTCATATAAGACTAAAATTGCCAACCTCATACTTACAGGACTGAAACTGCAATTTTTCCGTACCAATATCTTAACAAGTTCCATAATGTAATTTGAGAAAAAAAAATTATTTATTCAAGTTCGATCAATTATATATTGCAAATAGTATTTTCATATTGAGAAAAATACATGCTACCCCCCTGTGATATACGAAATGTGCAAGATACCCCCCTATGAAAATAAAAATACCAAATTACCTCCCTGTGTTTTTAAGAATGAAGCAATTTACCCCATTGGCCCTGATGGTGTAATACACGCGCTTAAGGTGCGATTTTTTTTATCTATTTTTAATAATAAAATATTATTTATATTAAATATATTATGATAGATAATAATATATTATATATAATATTTATAATAATAAACATTATTTTATAATGTTATAATATTTATAAAAATATATATTTTACTTAAAAAAAAACCCCACCCCCCCACCCCCCGGCTGCCACCTTCCCCACCCCCGCCGCCCTTCCCCACCACACCCTCCCTGCCGCCACCTTCCCCACCTCACCCTTGCCCGCCGCCACCTTCCTTACCGTCCCCGCCCCTGCCCCCACCTTTCCACTCGCCCCCCCCCCCCCCCCGCCCCTCCCCCCCGCCCTTTTTCGTCGCCGTCGGCACCAGTCCAGATCGCGCCGCTCCCACTTCCACCTTCCCCGTGGTCGCCCTCCTCGTTCGCCCTCTTTCCCTTCGCTTCGCCGTTGCCTCCTTCACCCCCCCTTCCTCATTGCTCCATCGTCGCCTCCTTCCTCCCTTCCTCGTCGCCGCCTCCTTCCCCGTCCCCCTCCCCAGATTTACCTCCTTTGCCGACCCCTTCCCTTTTCCTTACGCCGCCGGCCTCCCCAGATCGGTTGGCGGCAGCCGGCCCCCCTCTCTCTCTATATGTGTATATATATATATATATGTGTGTGTGTGTTTTAAATCTAAACCGTTGATTGCATTAAGTAAAGTCTGGACCTTTGATTTTATTAGTTAAATTTGGACCTTAGATTCAATCAAATCCAATGGCTATTAATAAGGATGTAAATATAATTTTATGATTACAAATAAAAAAATCAAAAAAAACTTAAAAAAAAACGCGCGTGAATGCCACGAAACGCGTGAGGGGCTTAATTGCTCTATTTTTTAAAACACAGGAGGTAATTTGCTATTTTTTTTTTCATAGGGGGATAATTTGCTCATTTCCAATATCACATGGGGATAATTTGCATTTAACCCTTTTCGTATTAGAGGTCGTTCTCGTAATATATTGATAACATGGGTTCACAAAAAAAAATAATAATAAATAAAATAAAATCATGTTTTGAACTTTTTATTTGACTAATTATTTCATATTTTATATTGCAAGTGTGAAATGATACATCTTTTCATAAAGTTATTGAATAAAAACGTCGACATGTATAATGTTGACAGAGTCTTCAATTCGGACAGGTTTTATTTTGATTTTATCATTTTCTTCGTGCAACTTTCACAAGTCTACTCTATGACTGCGACCAAGTCCACTCTTTTGTCACTCTTCCACCTCACTTAGTTTTATTAGTTGACCAATATAACATGTTGTTCTTTTTTTTTTTTTTTTTTTTTGTCTCAAATCTTGAATTTGGTAACTTTTCAAAATAATGAAAAGGGTTTATTACAGTTACCTTTTTTTTTTTTTTCTAAAATAGTTAAAATATTAATGTTTGTCATTCGTTTATAACTATAAAAATGGCCATTCTAGATTTTACTATCTTAAAGAATCCAAATAAAAATAATAAAAAGGTTAAATTCACTTCTCGTCATTATTTTTCTGCACTAAAGGTGTGCACAGTTTGGTTTATTGATCTAATCAAACCGAGAATTAGAATTTTGGTTTGTACAGACTACCGAATCAAACCAAATATATAACATTTTGATTCGGCGTTCGGTTCAATTTCAATTTTTGGTACAGATTAATCGTACAGAACCAAATACCATTCTTTAAAAAATATATTGTATATATTATTTATGATATATATGAATAAACAAATATGCATATATACAGATTTATATTTTTTTAAAATTAATTTTATTCGGATATTTGATGTTCAGTTATCAAACTAACATATGTAATGTGTTGGGTAATTTGGGTTTGTATTTTCAATTTTGGAACGATATTTTGGAGTTGATTTTATGTGTTGAAATTATAAATTGTTGATTTATTTTATGAGTTTTATCTTTGCATGGCTTTCCACAGTTAAATTTAGAATTTTGATTTGTAGATTTTTCTAAAAAAAAATGATTTTTTTGGTTATTTTATTAAATCGAACCGAATTTTTTTTATAATTTATCGAATCGAACTGAGAAGTATTAGATTCAGTTCAATAATCTCGAATGCACACCCTATTATGCATTATCCATTCCCTCCCTCCCTCCCTCTTCTCTTTCTTTTTACAATTATTGTCAAATCCTCGTGTGTTATGACACCTATCTCCTTTTTTCTCCCTTCCTTGTTGATACAATGTGCGGTATGATAGACACATTGTATTGTGAGATATATCTCGTTTTGATATTTTCATTCTTTTGATTTTATTTTTAAAACAATGAGATGCTAGGAAAAAATGGGAATTGTGGGTTTACAAATTGTATAAATTCTTCGTCTATATATAATCGATGTAAGAAACATGCGATCATCATTAGCTCTCAAGACGAGGGATTTGAGACAGGTACATAGCTTTGTTTTCATAGACAACACCAAATTATATGGCATGTCACATGATTGGTGTCTCGTGATGTTAGGTATAGTCACCTATAACATGTTGTGTTTCTTTAATCGCAGATATTAAAATTGATTACATTATAAAATAATGAAAATGATTAATTAGAGTTACTGTTTTCAAAAATAGTTAAAACTATTAGTGTTTGTCATTTTTTTATAACTAGTTAGTACCCGTGCCTATATTTTCAGAAAAACAAGTGAATAAAAAATATGAATTGTTCAAATTTTCAAATATAATGAGAAGTACATGAATAATTCAAAATTTAAAATTAAAGTAACTAAATTTATTAAAATATGAAAGTATTATTAGATATACAAATAATTTTAATTTATATTATTATCTAATTTCTTTAGAAAAATATGTGGATCTTTTGGGTAAAATCTAAAAATCATGCATGGAATAAGAGTACAAATGGGTGGAATTCTTCATCTTTGGTATGTCATGATAGTATCTTTGAGTAGTAACATTTTGGGTAAAATACGTACACCACCCTTAAATTATCACCCAAGTTGCAATCATTAAACTATAAAACATACCAAAAAGATCCTGACCGTTTGGAATCAGTATTTTAGTTGTTTAGAAAACCTAACATGGTGTTGACCATTTTTCGCATCCCGTTCCGGTTCTAGCCCGTTAGAAATTTTGGACCAAAATGCCCTCAATTTAGCTATATAAAAATGGCTGGACGGGAAGTGTTTTTTCTTGCACCATTTTTGTTTGCAACAAATACCCAAAAAAATAGTTGGTAAATTTTAGAAACATTATGTAACATTTTGTTTCTTGGTAATAATTGCAATGTCTGGTAGTAGCAGCTCTAGCTCAAAGAATTCTTATTTTCCATGCCGTCGATTACGACATTATCTGAGTGATATTTGTGGTGTGAGATGTGAATGTAAAAGAAGTGCGGCAACTCGAATGGCTTGGACCGGAAATAATCAAATTTGCAGGTTGTGCAAAATGGAATGTAAGTACATTTTCATTGCTTTTTATGTTGAATTATTTATGCCATTTTTAACTTGTGATTTTTTGTTTCAGAAATCGAATGGATGTAATTTTCTAAGATGGCTTAAACCTAAACTTTGTGAAATGGGATTGGAGATAAGCCAAGATCTCATCTAATTTTTGGAGGGAAAAATTGAGAAGATAAGCACATTAGAAGCAATTAATGAAACACTGAGTGCGACCAACAATAAGCTACAAGAAGTGACTATAAGTTTGTCAACGGCCAACAACGATGATGATGAAGATAGAAAGTATGGAGACTAAAATCATAACTTTGGAAAATGACGTGTGTAGATATAAGATAATTCACCACTCCCACTCACGACCACACATAATAACCCTTACCATCCAAACAGCTCCAAGCCGGACCTCTCCCCATGCATGCAAACTACACCACCCAAACCACACAATATCTCTCTCTCTATAGAACCAGACACTATCCTACTCGAACCTAGTGAACTGAATCGTCCATATGAATCAACCCATAGCACCACTGACCTTATTGATATCCCTCTTCCGGTGGTGGACCCTTTCAACCTAGACCCCTCATAAATAAACCTAAACCAAAAAGAACACCCTCTATTAACTGAGGCCGTCAAAAGAAAAACACCAAAACCCAATCACCATGCAATGGTAAAATACAACTTCCTTTGTCGTTCTATATTCAGACAGAGGTTGGGGATAGATCGAGAAAAAAGACCTTGAACTCGGGTTTCATGCTGATGGATGAAGATTTGGCTGAGGATTGTCTACCAGAGGTGGCTGTTATGCAGCCCCGTCGAGAATTATGATTTGCTTGAGTTGGAATTGCCATAGCCTGGGGAGGGGGGGCTTGGACAATTCGACACCTTCATTCGCGACACATCCCCCCTTAATCTTCCTTATGGAAATGAAATGCAATAATAGGAAGATTGAGAATCTTAAGAAGAGGCTGGACATGAATAGACTGTGAGTGGATTCAAAAGAAAGGAGGGAAGATTTGACACTTCTTTGGAGCAAACAATTGTTTGTTGATCTGATCCGCTACTCACTATCGCATATCAACATCAGGGTTCAACTTACTGAGGGAGAAGATTACTAGAGGTTCACAGGCTTTTATGGAGCCCCAGAATCTTCTTATCGTGCTTCAACTTGGGACTTGTTAAAACAGCTGAGTCGGGCCACATCACTTCGCTGGGTTTGTTGTAGGGACTTTAATGCAATTCCCTCCAATTAAAAAAAATGTATCTCCCCGACGCCTTAGTGGCAGCTTTGTACATTTAGAGAAGCACTTGATGATAGTGGAATGTCCGATCTGGATTTCAAAGGTTTTTCATTCACTTGGGCAAACAATTAGGAACTGCCGAAAACCGTTTGGAAAATATTGGATAGAGCATACACTAACACAAGATGGAATGTAATGTGGCCAGATTCTCGATTTACACATTTACAATATATTTATTCCAACCCTGCACCCATACTCATAGAGAGATCAAGGTTGAAAAGAGGCAAATAGTAAGGAGAAGTAAAACCTGTTCGTTTCAAGGCTTTGTGGATAAAATCGGAGAATTGTGAGCAAGCTATTTCGAATTTATGGCACACTACATTTGGGTCTGACCCTAACAATGATCTCGAGCGGAACTTGGAAAATTGCAAGCTTGGACTCATTAGATGGAGCAAATCCGAATTTGGAGAGATACTGAAAGAAATCGAAAGGATTGAAAAAGAAATCAACAAAATTAGTTCCTCGACTATATCTGCATATTTTAGGATTAAAGTGTTGGCTCTGAAATTGGAATTGCAAGGGCTTCTATCGGAGGAGGAAATGAAATGGAAACAATGAGGCCAAGCCGCCTGGCTAGCCGAAGGAGACTGGAACACGGCTTTTTTCCACTCAAAAGCATCCTAATAGAGAAGTACCAATCAGATAGAAAGATTAAAAGACGAGAATGGGATTTGGAGGGATGATATGGAATCGATTCAGAACATGTTCTCATCCGAGAACCCTTCTGAAGCCGAGCTTGAGGAAGTGATAAGGACAATGCTGACTTGTGTTACTGATGAGATGAACGAGAGGCTTCTGGAGAACTATACAACCGAGGAGGTAAATATTTCTCTATCTCAAATGTTTCTGTTCAAATCACCAGGCCCCTGATGGCATGCCCCCAATTTTCTATGAACAATTTTGGCACACTGTTGAACATGCTACTCTTGATTCGTGTTCTTTATATGATTAATAATCTTGATATCTCTCCTTATTTGATCTTCACCACATTGTGCTCATTCCAAAATGCAAAAACCAGAAAATTGTCTCACACTTTCGACCAGTTAGATTGTCTAACATGGTATGTAAACAAGCCACAAAAATTATAGCTAATAGGTTAAAACCTCCCCTTAACTCAATTATTTAACCTCCTTAGTACGCGTTCATTCCCGTGAGACTTAATGTGTACAATCTGTTGGTGGCTTTTTAGTTGAATCATTTTCTTTGGTCTAGGAGAGAGGGTCAAGAGAAGTACACATCCATTAAGTTAGATATGAACAAAGCATACGACAGGATTGAGTGGAGCTTACTGAGAGGAAAGTGATCTAGGTTAGGCTTTCACAACCGAGTCGTACCGTTGATTATGAAATGTGATCAGTTACTTATTATTTTATGCTCAACAAATCTCATTTTGGATTTCTTTGCCTGGAAAAGAGGTATGTGTCAAGGACACTCTCTTTCCCCTTATCTCTTTATCCTATGCGTAGAAGCATTCAATTATCTATTAAAGGATTCTAAACGTCGTGGAGAGATACATGGTGTTGCAGTGGCACGGTGAGCTCTGGGGTGTCTCATCTCTTATTTGCTGATGACACTCTCTCTTTTGTCAAGTGAATAGGAGAAATTGGAAGCTATCAGAGAGTGTTGGAAAAATATAGACGGGCGTCGGGCCAGTTTATCAATTTTGACAAATCCTCCATTGTCTTTCATAATAATACACCAACGGAGGACCGAGATTTTTTAGCTAACATTCTCAGAGTCGAATCAAAGCTGGACCAGCCAAGTACCTGGAGTTGTCATACATGATTGGTAGAAACAAACGAGAGATCTTCAGTATTGTTCGAGAAAAAGTGTGGCAAAGAGTAGGAGGGTGGAAGGAAAAAATCATTTCACAGGGAGGTACAAAGGTCTTAATAAAAATTTATCACTCAGGCCATTCCATCTTATATATGAGTTGTTTTAAATTACCTATGTTTCTACGTAAAGAAATTCAAAGTATTTCCTCTAGTTTCTTTTGGAATGACTCTAGAAAAGACAAAATTCATTGGGTGGGGTGGGATAGAATGTCCCTAAAAAATTCGAACTACCTCCTCAGTCAGATTCTTAAAGCAAAATGCTTTCCAAATGATGACTTTCTTGGTGGATCACAATGATCCAACATCTCATTCACGTGGAGAAGTATCCTTAAGGCAAGATTGATTATTCAGGTTGGTACAAGGTGGCGTATAGTTAGGTAATGGTCAAACGGTGAGACTTTGGATAGATCCTTGGATCCTGAGGTGGCACTCATCCCTGACCATCACTTCGAGAAACCCATTCCTATCAAATTTACGGGTTTCAGACTTATTGCACGATACTAAAAGTTGCTAAATGGGGATATGCTCGTCATCCTATTTTTCCCCGACGACACTGAGACTATTAAAGCCATTTCAATCGGGTACGTAATGATGAAGGACACACAAGTTTGGAATTTTGACAGGAGTGGGAATTTTTGTATAAAATCAGTCGCCATATGGCAATTAAACTCCTTACCCAAGGGGTAAGAAATGGTATTGCATAGAGCAACTCAATCGAGAATAGATGGGGCTTCATATGGCAGTCTAAAGTCCCATAGAAGATTAAGGTGTTTATGTGGCGACTTTGCTCAAATGCACTCCCCGCAATTTGCAACATGTGCTGGAGATGCTATAATGTCAAACTGTCATGCTTGGCATGTGGAGGAATAAAAGAGGATTCCAAACATGTCTTCCTCGATGTTCTTTTGCATAATAGGTGTGGGCATTATCCATTCTTCCCTGGAGTACTATTTTTTCATGGCATTCGGATGGTGAGATCTGGGTCTGACACATTGGAAGCCTTTTGGATAATGAACAATTTAATCTATTTATTGTGGTGTGCTGGAGTATATGGAGAAGAAGACATAAACGAATTGTGGAGAATGCTAACAGTAGATAGGATGAATGTGTTATGATGACAGGGAACTTATTAAGAGATTTCTTGAATGTTGTTACACACAAACCACCTACACCGCCCACTCAGATCATGTGGACCGCGCCGAATGCCGAGGTGATGAAGGTGAATGATGCCTCCATTTTTCAAAATCTAAAAGGGGTGGGGTTAGGTGTGTGATTGCCGGGACCAGAGAGGTTGTTGTCTCGCATGGAATATGACCTCCTATGCAAATATCTCAAACGCAGAACATGGTGAAACTTTGGGCGGCAAAGCTGGTGGTTAATATCTGTTGCCGATTTTTATGGACACATTATGTGATTGAAGGTGATTACTTGAAAGTGGTGCAAAAACTCAATTCAACGGTTGAAGACCTTCCGGATGTTGGATCTATCCTTCAGAATGCTCGGTCCAGGACTCCTGTGGCTAGGAATTTTACTTGCAAATTTGTTTGGAGGGCGGCTAATATGGCAGCTCACGAACTTGCGAAAATAACTTTCTCGTTTCAGGAAGGCTGGGAACCTCCAGCTTCTTTGTATGAACATTTGAGGGTAGAAACCCCAAATTAATAATATTTTGCATTGGTTTTCCTTAAAAAAAATATATAAGAACATCCTTATTATCTTGAAGGGAATATGTATTATTTCAGGTTTGATTAGTATTTTATGCAAATGGAAAGTGCAAGATGTAACTATGAAGCTATACACCACCAAAACACTAAATCTGGCATATCCAAATCTGAAGCTCAACATGAGCTCCATGACTAACAAAAAACAACCTAAACCTATTTCAAGCAGGGTTATGAGAGTCTCCATTGTTAGTTATGAAACTGACATTGGTTAAAGAAGACTAACTAGAGAATAAGATACTTCCAAACCTTGTATTCCTTTTTTGTATCTACAATTATAAATGATACATGTTAAGATGATTGCAGTAAAAATAATCAAGGCTTAAGAGTACAATTTATTTTCTTACTTAGATGCATTGTTAGTTCTAGTTGTTTTGTAGATGGAAGCCTCACACAAGCATTTCACTGCACAATATTAAACATAAAACATGCAATATATTAGTGTTACCATATGTACATACTAGTAGAAATTGAGGAGAGATTAGAACATCTTTTACAGGTTTTGCACTACTTGAACCGACACTACTTCCCACAATTTTTTAGAATGGGTCCTGCACAGAAAGTTTTGAATTTAAGCATATGTACTACACTGTTCCAGAGGTGAAATTATGTTGAATAGTGACTTAACTTGTATCAGAGGCATTTTAAGCTTTTAGGTATAGCCATCCCCAGCCCATTCAAATTCCCAAATTCACAATTTGGATTATTGAAAATGCCTCATTCTCCAATTTTATCCCTTTCTCTTTCCTCTTCCTTTGTTTGATTGATTGACAGATTCAACAACTAAAGATAAAGTGGCAACATCTTCACTATTTTGGGATACTTGACTTGGTTTTGGAACTGTACAAAAGGTATGCAATTCAGTGCAAAAAGTATGTAATATAATAGATAAGTTAAAAGTGAACAAAGGTAGTTTCATTTTCCTTGCCATTTAAAATAAAACAGGAATCATAAATTATATTAAACAGACGTTGATAATTTAACTACAAAAGACAACACACTTACAAATATATACATGTAAACTTTTTTAAGTTATTTAATCATAAAACTCCAAAACACAACACACATACACATCCATTCCAATCCATCAGGGGACCACAACATATAAAAACACATAGGTCCACAGCCTCACACACAGGGCCACATTATACACACTTATAACAAGCAAAAAATGAATGAAAAAATAGAAAAGAAAAATACACACAAAGAGGCCTACATAACACATGCTTGTGGGCACAATGAATCTCATTTTACAACAATAAACAAAAGCCAATAGAGTTGTTCATCCATACACAAAAATAAAAATAAAAAAAAAACTTTAAAACACTAAATACATACTTACAATACACTAAAACTCAAACATTTACCTATCTCACACTCCAACGACACTCTGTCTATACATGTACATAAACTTGTCCATAAATGATTATATATACATAATTATTTCATCACAACGAGCACAATTATCGTCTTAACACAAAGTTATACATATATGTGACAAGTATAGCAAAATAGAACTACTATGATTACTTCCCCTACCATGCTCACTTTAGTTTATATTTAATGATTTCAAAAATATTTTTATTTTATTGACTTGTGAGGAGAACACCGTATACTGACCCGACCTGACTTGAAATGAAAAATTTTGACCCATATCTTGATGAGTGGATACAACAAGATCTACACCTAAAATATATTAGTATAGGAATGAGCTTGTAACTCAATAAAGTAAATAACAAACATCACATATATGTAAATTTAGTCCAGTGCAAAGAACAAAGTAGTGATCACCACATGTGAAGTATGACCAATTTAATTTCAATGCATCTCATTTTTATTCACAATGTTCATCTCATAACAAGATAAATAACATCATTACACAAATGGAACATGGCATGTACTTTCTTATCCCGCTTCAACAATATATTCATTTAAATTAAATCATTTAGGTTGCAAAATATTTTTTGAAATGGTTGAAAAATTATTTAAGGCGTTTGATCCACTACCTCTTTGAACTTGCAAATGCAATTTAAAAATGTATTTTTTTTATAATTTTGGTATAAATGTGGTAGTTTGGCAGTTAGGGTTGGACACTACAAATAAATGATGCCAAATTTATTCCCCACAGTACGCAAACCGAAGTGGTAGGTTTATAGGTTGTTTGTATTATAAAACATAACCATTAACATTGTTTGTAGTGTTTACTTCCCATGCATGACCAATTTATTTGAATGTATGGATCACGTATTAGATCTAGTTGTATTTGATGTGAGTAATTAATATAACATGCAAGGGTCGATGAACAATGTCCAATCCAAAACCTACACTAACTTACCTATCCTGTTCCATTTAATTCACACAAAATCCGATACATAGGGTTTTATCATCACATCCCAATGGCATTTTATGTAAACTAATTGCTATTGTAGATGGTGATATGATTGTGTGTCCATATCAAGTTAAATATCAACTTAATAAGTATTAGTAAACTAATTCATATTTTATATTTTTTAATGATTGGTCAAAAAATATTATTCCCTTCTATAATGACCCCAATTGTTCTCATTCCTTTTGTCACCATCGAGAATTTGAACTTCACTCCTCTAAATGGAAATTAGATAGGATTTCATATTCTAATCGAGATGCAAGTGTACGTAATAATGGTGTAGGGAACATATTTAATAAGAATTTGGATAAAGAAACTGACCCCAAAGCACTATGCAATTTATTTTCTCCATATGAGAATATTATTTCGTCGAAAGTTGAAATTGATGCTTTGGGCCAGTCAAATGGCTATCATTTTGTGCATTACGACAACGAGGAAGCCGCACAAAATGCTATTCATGCCAAAATGGTGTAGTGTTATTTGGGAAAGAATTATACTTTGGATCATTTGTTAATAAGCAAGATAGGGAGATGTCTAACAAGACTAAGTCTACCAATGTCTGAATTGATAATTAAAGAAGATTTGAAGACAATATTTGTGAATTTGGATCAATCAATAGTGTGGCAGTGATGTGAGATGAATGTGGAAATCCAAAATGCTCTGGGTTTGTTAATTTTTGAGAATGCAGAGGAGGCTGCTAAGTCAGTTGAAGTACTTAATGGCTAAATATTCAATGGCAAAGAATGGTATGTTGGAAGAGAACAAAAGAAATCTGAAAGAGAACGAGAATTAAAGCTTTTCTAGGAGCAAATTGCAAGGGAGACACATGAAAAACCATTAGGTCTAACAACCTCTACATAAAAAATTTAGATGACACGATTGATAATGACAAGCTCAAGGAATTGTTCTCTCCATTTGGTACTATAACATCATGCAAGGTCATGTGTGATCCAAAAGGATTAAGTAAAGGGCCAGGTTTTGTTACGTTCTCCACAAGCCAAAAAGGCTTCAAAAGCAATTTCAGAAATGAATAGTAAGATGGTTTGCAGCAAGCCCCTTTGTGTTGCCATTGCAGAAAAAAAGGAAGTTAGAAGAGAACGATTACAGGCTATTTTTTCCAATTTGCGGGTAAATACATTTGTAGCTGTAATTACTCCTCATATGCATATTTACCCTCTAGGTGGGTCGGCAATAGGCCAACAACTCCCCTATAGGTGTGCTCCACAGGCTATTCTTCCTCCAGTACCCACATATGGATATCAACAGCAATTTATTCCTGGCGTGAGGCCATTTAGAACTGTCATGCCAAATTTCGTATTGCCTATTTATCAACATGGACCACGTAGTCCACATAACACTGGTAGATGTCCCAGTTCTGATGCTTTACAGCAAAGTCAATCTCTGATTTAGCTCATGCATCATCAGATGCTTTTAAGGGGCAATGCATATAATCATATTCTTGGATATGGGTTGTCTAACGTTTCTGGTCAAGGTACTACTACTACCACGGGTATGTTTTCCTTCGCCCCGGAAAACAACTACTGGCCAATGCATGAAATGAGTTGTCATGGTTCAGTTACAGTTAGTGCTCTGGCCTCTACACTTGCAAATGCTTTGCCTTCTGAACAGATTACGATGTTGGGTGAAAGGTTGTACTCGCTGGTAAAAGAGGTGGAGCATGAGATGACGGCTGAAGGACATGCTCCTGAAAATGGATCAAACAAAGGTTTTGCACTTGTTGGGGTCACTAGAATCTCTTAAGGCTAAAGCAGGGGAGGCTATGGAAGTCCTCAAAATGCACCTCAGAGGCAGCATGCCGCCACCACCGCTAATCAATTGGCTTCACTCGTCTTGAATGAATTATTTTGTGTGATTTTATTTCTTTGAGAGTGACTCTGAAATAATTCTCTAAAACTGTGAAATTAGTAAACTTAATTATGCAAACTATTTAACAATTATTAGAGTTTCTTCGAGTATAATTGCATCAGGTTCTCTCATTTTTTTTTAAAAAAAAACCACATTTCAAAGAAAGTGTTCCTCTATTTCACATACTCTAGTACACTTGTGAAGTTTTCACAAAAAGGAAGAAAAGAAAAACATGTACCTTGATGGCTATTATTATTAGCAATAGTTGTTCTATTGTAGACATTTGACCCCGGGCGAGGAGTCCACCTTTTTGGACGCCCATGTTGACCATGCAAGGGAAGGACACTTCCATCCAAGTTGGATCAACTACCATGATGCTTTGTGTGCTCTGCACGAGCTTAACTCAAACTTAAAATCGAATGTGACTTATAACTACGCTAAAACTGGTGCGAAGCTTAGAGAAAGGTTTCATATTTCAAATGGATAACCTAATTGACTGGTGTTGCATGTAACCCTCAAATGAAGTAGTTGATTGCGGATGATAGGGTGTGGCCCGAGTGGGTGTGGGTGTGCATTTGCAAGGTAAATAATGTTGGATATGTAACATGTCCGGTCTTTTTTGCAGTTTTTTTATAACTATTTATCAATTTAGGAAAGATACAAACTGATTTGTGGAGATTAATTTTATGTATTTTGAATTTATCCATAGGAGCAAAAAATTGGCAAGTGCTTTGTGAATGCACAGAACTGCAGTGGTCAAAATCGATTTGGTCCCTAAATTTTGAGACACAATTTTAGTCTAACCATTAAAATTGAGGTTAAAACTAGTGGGAGCTGGAAAAAACGGTTGTGTTCGAGAACACAACCTCCACGATCATGTTGGTAGGTTTTGCATAGCCAGGTTGTGAAGAACATGGTCGTGTTATCTAGAACACAACTCATCTAGACGGTCCAATTGAGAAGAAACAAAAACCCATAAATATTTCCGCCTTTTGGTAAAGGATTTGTTGATTAATCTTGGTTCGAGAAGTTGTAGAAAAATAAAGTCACCTTATGGTCTACAAAAAAGGAGAATTGCGACGGCGTTTCAAGGAAGAGCTATTAGGGTAGAGCCCAGTGTGCCAACTTGACTGACATATACTAGATAGGTAACACACTTTAATACCCTGTTGCATAACAATCTTATTTGTGTCACATCAATATCATTAAGGCATTCTTATTCATATTTTTGCTTATGAACATATCTGCATAATACAATAAAGTCCATAGGCCATACATGACTATGGTGCATGGTCATGCATATAATAGTGATCATGAAGTATGTGGCCAAGGTCTTAGCCTTAAATGTTCCAAGCCAAGAAATAATGAGATGGACATTTCACTGATGCCGTGGAGGCTTGGTCACACGACACACGTTCTTTTATAGGAAATGTCTCGTTTCATGGATGTTGATGTGGAGACACCAATGTGTGTGTGAGGGAGCTTGTTAGAAACATGTCCATTGAATGGCTCCGTATGAAATTCTTTATTGGAGTGACAACGTCGAATTAAAAATTTCCTGACACGATAGTGCAAGATTAGTCCTTAGACTTGAGGCACCATTGTGGTCTTATATTAGGCCCCTTGTGCTTTGGTTTATCTTCTGGTCATCGAAGTAATTATAAAGGGGATATTTTGGATACAAGCCCATATAATATGATTATCAATGAGTGGCACACTTCAAAAATTCATCAACCCTATCTTAATGAGTAGGAAATCTCCCATGCACTTTATTATTTATTGATTGACAAGTCTTGGTCACGGCGACACGGAAACTAGGCGTAGATTTTCCCAGGTTGACCGACTTAATCGAGAAATGGAAGGAAGTGATGCATAGTTATTGTGTCAACAAAGTTTCGACACACTATCCATGCCTTGGCCTCAAACCAGAAATAATTAATCAAAGGACCTTACTTGCATGGCACTCACTGTCTAAAGGTTCGCCATCTTCACCTAAAGATAGGTCTTCAGGACGTGTTGCTAGACGCCAACCACGATTAATGGGAATTAAGGTTTTAATTCCAAAATAATTTAATTAATATGATTAATTGAATTTGACAAGTCACAATAATCGTGAGTCCATGACTATCACTAGGGTGAACCTAAGGGGTCACAAACTTACTTTGAGAAGCTCATCTTCTAAATCTCGATTAATTCAGTGGTTGAATTAATTCTTGAGCTAATTGAATCAGTTCAAGTCAAAGAGAGCAATGAATTAAATGGTGTCGAAAATTAATTAACTATAGTAGTTAATTATTATTGAGCTCAATTAATTGTATATAGATATCTAATTGAATTAAGGGTGAATTACATCCACACCCCTTGAGGTTTAGTATTATTACAAATACATCCCTATTAGATGAGAAATTACATTTACTCTTCCTGAGGTTTGTAAAATATTACAATGCTTGCCGGAGAAGTGTGCAAATACAAAAACACCCTCTATTTATCCAGCTAAAAAAAAAAGAAAAAATAACATTTTAAAACGACAAAAAAGTCCGCATACAAAAACTCCCTTCTTTTTGGCTCCAAAATTCTAACCCTTTTCTCTATCCTTCTATCCAAATACGATCAAACTTTCTTTTCTGCAAAACTCCTCAACTCCATCTTCTTCACGCCGGCTACAAGACTCCTTTAACAACGCCAACGACAAACAAGTTTTCGCCACCAACCACTCATCTCTCTATTTATCTCTTTCATTGTATTTCAGTTTTCCTTTCTCTTGCCTCTCATTGATCATTTTTTGTTGGTCCATTTTGCCGGAGGATCATTGCCGGAGATGGTGTCTAAGGTGTGACCATCACCAACTACAACTTGGAAAAGGTTTTTCTGATGTTTTGGGCATTTTTTATCGTCAAGTTTCAAGAAATGTAAGTAGAAAATCCTCATTTTTAAAGCATGGTTGAAATAATTTTCTTTGTTATATTGTCGATCTTTTTTTTTCGAAACGTAAAGCTTCACATATATATAAATATAGGCAAACTTTACATAGGTGTTTACAAAATAGGCAGCCACAGAGATTATCTAGACTTACAAAACACATTCTTGCCTGAATGTGTTTGGTTATAGAATATGAGGCTGAACTTTGACTATTGCTCGTCTTAGCGTACATGAGGATATCTCTGTGGTAGCATTGACTTGAGGAATTATGATTGTTGGTGGACAAAACAGATACAAGTATACAACTTGGCAGGAAAGTTGAAAGAAAATTCATATCCTTGGAAAGGGAAAATGGCAGGAAATTTCAATCTTTGTCGAAGACCTCAATATTTAAGTGTTTGTTTTCATGCAGGAACTTCATAGTTCTCCTGCTTACAGATGGATTTGTTATATTGTGTGTTTAATACTTTTCTTTTTTCAATTCTTACAAGTATGGGTGATAAATTATTTGACATCATTGTACACTATTTAGATAAAGAAAGCAAACTTCACAATATTGATCTAGATAAGTATAGTTTTTTTTATATGATGCATGATATCAGAGACTTGTATGGATTTGGGGGTTTATTTTTACCGTTACATGTGGCAAAGATGGTTGTAGTGAAAGAATGTCTGTGACAAAAGATAATGATGTTATGAGTATGTTTTCTAGAAATTATAGACATTCGGAGTTTGATTTGTTTGTGGAAACTGTGAATGAGTTTGTAGAAAATGTGAATGATATTGCTGAAATTATTGTTGACTTGAAAACTAGTGGTAAAAATATGAACCAGGGAAAATGATGGTGATGAGAGTGACGATAGTGAGAGTAGGGATGAGAATGAGGATTGGGTTGACGATAATGAGGAAAGTGGAAGTATTTGCATTGGAGATGGCAAACGATGATGAGGATGATGGCATGTCCGAATATTGCTCTGATGATCATTGTGAGATTGTTAATGAGTCTGATGAGGAGCTTGTAGATGATCCTTTGAAAGGGTGCTTGAATAGGCATGCAGTTGATTTTCCTAATGCAATTGGTCGGAAGATTGTGCTAGAAAAAAGTATGATTTTTACTGATATTAATGCTTTTAGGGACGCACTGTGGTAGTTTGTCTTTCAAGAAGGTTTTAGAATTAAAAGACACAGAAATGAGACCCAAAGAGTGACTGCAAGTTGTGATGTGAAGGGGTGTTCATGGAGGATCCATGCTTCGCCTTTGGGTGATGGTGTCACTTTTCAGATCAAGGCATACTCTAATGTGCACACGTGTATTCGGTCTGATAGCACTAAGGAGGCTAGTGCTAAGTGGATGGCCTCAAAATTAGTGAATATTCTGAGAGATAACATAAGTATGGATGTTAAAGCTATTGGACCGAGTTGAAGAAGTTTGGGATAAATCCTCCGTACATAGTCTATAGCGTTCGGAAAAAAGCCTTATAGGAGATAAGGGTGGCCACGCAGAGTCATTTTCCAAGTTACCCTATTATGCACACATGGTGTCTGTTACAAATGAGGGTAGTATTGCTACATTACAGTGTGATATACATGATGATACATCTAGTTCTAGTATTCCTATTGCACCTTCATTTAAGACATTTCTTAGACTTGTTAGCTTTGAGGGATGGTTTTATGGCAGGACGTGTCCTTTCATAGGGTTTGATGGGTGCCACTTCAAAGGATCTTTTGGAGGTGTTCTGCTTGCAGCTATCGGTTTAGATGGGAACAATGGGTTGTTCCCTATTGCGTTTGTTGTTGTTGAGACGGAGTGCAAAGAGAGCTGGATGTTTTTCTTTGAAAACCTATCAAATATGTTCGAAGGCTTCAATCATGATAGACCATAGACTTTTATATGTGATTAACAAAAGGTATGATTATATATCCCACTGACTCTTCATAATATCAATTGAGTTATATGCTATGTCTCACAACCTGATGCATAGATTTATCTTGTAGGGTCTTGTGGAGACCATATATGAGGTGGTACCTTATGCTATTCATAGAAGATGTGCGAGGCATATATATGCCAACTTCAGACATCAGTTTGTTGGAGCCGCCCTGAAAAAATATTTCTGGGAGGCTGCGAGATCATATAATGCCGTTGGGTTCAATTTTGCAATGTACAAAGTTAAAGAGTTAAAGTCTGTTGCATGTGATTGGCTTCTGAAGATTCTAGCTGAGCAATGGTCTAGACATGCAATTGATATGAGGCTGAAGAATGATCATGTGACCAACAATATAAGTGAGTCTTTCAACAACTGGGTAGGTGAGCTTCAAGGTAGACCAGTGCTGACTTTGCTTGATGGCTTGAGGGCCAAACTAATGAGTTGCCTCCAGACTAGGAGAGAAAAAGCTTTGAAGTGGTCAAACTCCATTGCGCCAAATATTGTGAAAGTGCTCAATGATGCAAGGGATGAGTCAAGGAATTGCAAACTGCTTGTGGCTGACTAGTTTGAGTTTGAAGTCTAAGATGGTAATGTGCATTATGTGGTGAACTTGGCACGTCGAACATGTGACTGTAAGATTTGGGATATCAGAGGGATTCCTTGTAGACATGTTGCACTTGGCATTACATATAGACGAGATAAGTTGGAGAATTTCACTGATAGTATGTTCACGAAGGAAAGGTATATGGAAGCATACAATTATATATTCATCCTATCCCCGACCCTTCATTTTGGCCACAAGATGTAGATGTAAGCCCTAAAAATGTGAAGCCTCCTATCAGTAAGCGATTACTTGGACGACCAAAGAAGAACAGAAGAAAAGAACCAAGGGAAGCATCTGTTGTGAAGAGATCAAATTTAATTAGGTGCAAGAAATGCAATGGATTGGGGCATAACAATAGGACTTGTACAGGGCCTTGAGTGATTCCTCCTACTGAGGTACAATGTACTTAATAACTCCATGCATTTCTATAATATGTAAGTTTCGTTGTTTCTATTAGATTATTTAATTGGTTATGAAATAGGCGACAATGAGTACTCAAAGAAAAATGTCTTCTCAAATAAAAGAAAAAGTCACAAGGAAGAAATAGCTAATGTTGTTGTAACTTTTTCACTCTTTACTTAAAGATGAATTTTTTAATGTTGTAATTGTAGGTTAATGAAGGCAATTCACGTGGAGGAATAATTTGATCTCATGCGCGTGCAGACACAGACATTCCACAATCATCTCAGCTACTGCCATCTCAAGCTTCTAGTACTTCACGTCTTGCTAATGCAGAAAGGGCACCATTGAGTTCTTTGAGAAGGCGTAGGATGGATCATTGAGTCCAGTCATATAATTTTTTCCTTTTTCTGATGATGAATATTGGTTTTGTTGGTAACTTTTATTGACGATGAATATTGGTATACTATTATGTTGTTGATGGTGATGAATGTTGGATGATATTTATGGCCAATTGATATATGTTGCTAGACAATTTATGATTGAGAATGTGTTTTGTGTACAACTTACGTTAGAGGTTATTGCGTTAGTGCATATGGTCGTTTCTTGACATTGAATGACATTTGGCATATGTAAATCACCTTACCAGGATTGGTACTTGTTTCATAAACCATAATAATGGTTTTCTTCAAACATTCATGTTTCTTACACCTCTCTCTTTTATATACCCATCTATTTTCACTTGAATATGAGGTGCTCCTTTAAAAAGCAATGTAAAGATTGTATGAAAAGCCTTTAGACCAATATGTACATATAGAAGCATTTCTAACGGCAATAAATAGTAAAAAACGGTTAGTTTAACAAAAAAATTTAAACATAACATTTAAGTACAAATTATGATAGATCGTAACATTTAGCTCCCTCAATGTTCTAAAACATTACAATTTGGTCCAAAGGAATTTTGATTCAAAATTTTGGTCAAATTATAGTCAAATTTTTTATTAGGGGTATTTTCAGAATAATATGTGATAAATTCACCAAAACTCTAGCGGTGGAGTCATTTGTAAGATGAAACAAACCTCAGGGAGGAAAATATAATTTCTCATCTAATAGGGATGGATTTGTAATTATGCTAAACCTTAGGGGGTGTGGATGTAATTCACCATGGAATTAAATTGGTAAATGTTTAATTTGATTAGATAAGCTCAAAAGGAAAAAGTAAAATTAATTGATATGATCAATTAAATTGGTTCTTAATTATTTTTTGTGAGACATAAAATTAATTGAGGAAATTTGGAATTTCGTTGGGAGATTTAAATTGGATTTAAATTTCTTTTTTTTCGGGGGGGGGGGGGGAGGTAAATTTCATAATATAAGAAGATGATTACATAATACAATAAGAAGCCTATCCTGCAAGCTCTACATGAGCCCAATGAATCTTAGATTTAATTTTTTTCATGGACCAATCCCTAGATAAATTCTTGTAGGATAGAAATTATTTTGTAATTAAATAATTGATGAGGAAAAGATAGATAACCCATTAGAGTGCGAAAGGTAAATTTGAGTAACCCTCTCGCACTTATTTTGTGTCTCGAACATGATTCTTTTAATGATTACGAAAATATTTAATGTAGAAGTCGTTATACATGTTTTAATTATGAATTAAATTTTTATATTTTCGTTGCACATCCCTGCCGTATCGAACCCAGCAAGAATGGCTCGAGACTCATCGCAATTTGACACGTCAATCTTATTAGCAGTCAACGACATCGTTCCAGCAACGAACAACCCTATGTCCCAGTTATTTTTTTCCATTAATTGTCAACAAAATCAGCAATTAATCCCTAGGTGATTACCATTATTGACCAAAAAATAATCAGTCCCACTTGTTAATTAATTTGGTAGAATTTCAAACCATTTTATGAAAGGGTATAGCAATCCAATTCATGCACAGATATGTTGCTTCCAAGTCATTTGTTGTATTTGGATGATAAATATGAAGCCTAAAACATGATGCTCTTTTCAGAAGAGTTTTGCACAACACGGGTTGGCCATGTTGTGAAACACAACCGTGTTGTCTCAAAACCAGGCCATGTAATTTTGGCCTCCTTCTCGTGTTACACGCCCTGACCATATCGTCCAACTCAGTAAGTTTTAACCCCAATTTTAATAATTGGACCAAAATAGTAATAATTTATAAAGATTATGGACCAAAATCACGCCTCAAAAAATTAGGGACCAAAAATAATTTTGACCCAAAGTATAAGGACCAAAAGTGTAATTTATCCTATTTCATAGCTTCAATAAATTTAAAAAATCTTGATGTCCACTACTTACTTGCTATTATAAGTTATATCATTATCTTGGGTTGAGTAAATAGTATTTTATTACTCAATGGTCTTTCTAATTAACAGTTTTGTATACACTTTTATGAATTTTTCTTCCTAATATTTATCCCAGGAGAGAGCTGATGGAAACTTAAGTAGCTGGAGATTATTCTTAGAAATTTAACCATTCTATAACTTTATCCTTTTTATTGATGACTTCTAAAGAGTATGAAATATTATTAGACAACTCTAGTAAACAACGTGTTCAAATCTTTACTTTGCTTCATAAATGTTGTCATGTTGTTGACTGCGGTCTGACTTGAAATTTGATCTGAATCACTCAAATATATGTATGGTCGTGCATGCAAGTTGCTGATGGTATCATAATTTTTGTAAAAGTGCATTCTTGATTTGCCAATGGTATCAGAGTTCTTTATTAAAGATACTAAATTATGATGAGGGGAATTTGCCTTTGTTTCCAGGAAGAGATCTGTGCCCTAATGTGTGAGACAAAAACTAATTTACATAGCTATTGTTGATGCGCTTGTTATTCTTTAGTGTGTCATAATGTGTGATACTAAAAGATTCCACTTTGTTATACGAAAAAATACATGCTACCCCCTGTGATATACGAAATGTGCAAGATAACCCCCTGTGGAAAAAAAATTCAAATTACCTCCCTGTGTTTTTAAGAATGAAGCAATTTATCCTTGGCCCTAATGGTGTACCACACGCACTTAAGGTGCGATTTTTAATCGATTTTTTATATTATTTAATATTTAAATATATTATAATAGATAATAATATATTATATACTTATAATAATAAATATTATTATATAATATTTATAAATATATATTTTACTTTAAAAAAATAACCCCCCACCCCACCTGCTGCCACCTTCCCCGCCCCTCCGCCCCCATCCCGTCGCTGCCGACACCAGTCCAGATCGGCAGCCCCCCACCTCCACCTACCCCGCGGTCGCCCCCTCATTTGCCCCCTTTTTCGTCGCTCCATCGCCACCTTTCCCCCCCCCCTTCCCTGTCACTTTGTCGCCGCCTCCTTCCTCGTCCCCCTCCCTAGATCTGCCTCCCTCCCTCCTCTTCCTCCCCCAGATTTGCTGACCCCTTCCCTCTTCCTTACGTAGCCGGACTCCCCAGATCCGTTGACGGCGGCCGGCCCTCTCTCTCTCTCTATATATATATACATATATATATTATTTTAATTAATAAAAATATATTATGCATATATATATTTAAATAAATTTTATTAAATATATATATATATATATATATGTTTTAAATCTAAACTGTTGATTGCATTAAATAAAATCTAGACCTTTGATTTTACTAGTTAAATTTGGACCTTAGATTCAATCAAATCCAACGGCTATTAATAAGGATGTAAATATAATTTTATGATTACAAATAAAAACAATAAAAAAAAAACTTAAAAAAAAATGTGTGTGAATGGCATGATGCGCGTGAGGGGCTTAAATTGCTCTATATTTAAAAACACAGGGGGGTAATTTGCTATTTTTTTTCCACAAGGGGGTTATTTGCTCATTTTCAATATCACAGGGGGTAATTTGCATTTAACCCCTTTGTTATATGCATCAGACTTTGTCATTTTATCATTATTGCAGTTTACAACATATACAGGAAAATACTTGTGCTAGATGACATTGTCCAAATGATTGAGAAGATGAATGTGCCTATCAAGAGATGATTTATAATAGCAAATGGTAGAAGTTGTTGTTAAATGTAAAGATTGTATTTCTTTGTTGTACATGTTTTATTATATGATGTTTTGGGATTCTTTTGCGTTGCGAATCAAAAATTCGTGGCTTCGATAACTCGAAGTCGATCTTATGTTTAGGTAATGAATTCAGTATTAAAACAAAAAGAAAAAAAGAAAAAGAAAAAGTCGCTCCAAAACACCTACCTTCAAGTTTAAAGGAGAATAATGACGACAAGGTTGGAGGTGTTAACTTGTGCTGCTCAATCAAGTTGGAGGGAAAAGGCAAGGGTGTAGTCATAATTTTGAAACTCAATTTAAGGACAAGAATAACTTTTCACAAGTTTATCCATCCAATAAACCCTCAAATGCCGCTAAGTTATGAGATCTCAACAACCAATCGGAGTGCAACAGTGAATAAGCCCGAACCTCCATCTATACAAAGTCCGGGCTCGCATCTCAAAATGTCAACAAGTGTTGAGCCCGGATTAAGCTATTTATTCAGCCCAATCCATAAATGTAAACGTACCTAAATGGACTATTTGGCTAGATTGGACCTGATATCTTGCCTAATTCGTAGGCCTACTAAAATATATGTGTATTTATGAAAAAGACCCGAACTTATGGGTAAATTTATTTAACTGAAACTGTAAAACCTTCTTTTCTCAATATGCACCCCCTTCTCCAAGCAACTTCAAATTCTCTCCCACAAAACAAAGCAGAATTCATATCGGCTACTCGTTTTCTCCCTCTTTTTGTGTCTCTTTTTTCTATAATCTGTTCTCATTTTGTATAATCATGGTGCTCGAGGTATGCCTTTCATTTCAATTCTTTTATTTTTCTTAATTGAAGCTAGGGTTCGATTTTTATTTCGACTCGTTACTGAATTTTTGATCTTGCTGAAAATAGGCGACAATGATCTGCATCGACAATTCGGAGTGGATGCGGAACGGGGATTACTCTCCGAATCGATTCCAAGCTCAGGCCGACGCCGTTAACCTAATTTGTGGCGCCAAAACTCAAGTATATAATTCTAGTTTTTTCTCATTTTTGTTGTCTTTATTATATGTTGTTTCTGATGATGATTAGGGTTTCTGTTTTCTGTGGCCTACATTCACTTGTAGCTAATTTGGAGCTTTGTTTTCGTTTAATCGTGGTATGGTTTATTGATTGGTTTAGTTGCTGTTTCTTCTGTAGTCAAATCCCGAGAATACGGTGGGAGTGTTAACAATGGCTGGGAAAGGGGTTCGCGTATTGGTCACTCCTACTAGTGATCTTGGCAAGATCTTGGCGTGCATGCACGGTTAGCTTTTTTACCTTGTGTTCAACTATATTAATTGCTTAAGTTTATTAGTTTTGTACTGAAACGAAGATTCTTTTTATTAATTTAAAAAATTGAGAATTTTCTGAATTCGCCAAAGCTGAATAATTATTGTGTCTCTAAAGTATTTAGAATGTTGACGTATACTTGGTTTTGAATGAAATAACCAAAGCCAAGAGATATTGGTTTCATGTCAGTGTGGAACGTATGTAGTTTGAGACATTTCTGTCACTAGTGATGGTTTCCAAGTTGTTTATTAGTATGTCATATTTAGTTGGATATCTACATTTTTTGTGCACAGACTAAAGTTGTGCTTTATTCATATTGCAGGTTTAGAAATAGGCGGTGAAATGAACTTGGCTGCTGGAATCCAGGTTGCACAGTTGGCCCTCAAGCATCGCCAAAATAAGAAGCAACAACAGAGGATAATTGTGTTTGCTGGAAGGTAAGAATCAGTATTGTACTTTGAAGTTTGAAGTCAGACTTTTGGCTTTCTTTTCATTACTTTACATGTTTTTTTCTCAATTTTCCATGTTTCCAGTCCTGTTAAATATGACAAGAAGGTGTTAGAGTTGATTGGACGAAAATTGAAGAAGAACAGTGTAGCGCTTGACATTGTAAACTTTGGAGAAGAAGATGAGGAAAAGAGGGAGAAGCTTGAAGCTTTGCTTGCTGCAGTAAATAACAATGACAGTAGTCATATTGTTCACGTTCCTCCAGGCCCAAGTGCTCTGTCAGATGTGCTTATCAGGTTTTCCTTGTTCTATAAAAGTGCAATTTCTGTGAATTCAAAATGAATCTGTCATTTTATGATTTCCATTATTCTTCTCTCTTCTCCAGTACTCCAATCTTTACTGGTGATGGAGAAGGGGGGAGTGGTTTTGCAGCAGCTGCAGCTGCTGCAGCAGCTGGTGGTGTATCTGGGTTTGACTTTGGTGTGGATCCAAACTTGGATCCTGAACTTGCTCTTGCACTTCGCGTATCAATGGAAGAGGAGAGAGCGAGGCAAGAAGCAGCTGCGAAGAAAGCTGCAGAAGAAGCTGCGAAACATGAAAAAGGAGAACAGCAGTCCACTTCACAAGATACAACCATGACTGAGAATGTGGATCCTGGAACTTCTGAGCCTGATAAGAAGACACATGATCTCACGGTTGGAGTCTCTCATTCATTGAATTCTTGTTTCGTATATCTGTTGTATGTATAACTGCATGATAGTTATTGACATGAGACTTCAAGAAGCCCTTTTCTTCAAAGTTTTAATCCCATAGTTTGTGATATGACTAATGACATATGCTCCTCGGTGATTCCGGTCATTCTTGCTTAGTCTTGTAAACATCTGATGTATAAACAACAGAGTTTGGACAAATTTAATCCTACAAGCAGACTCATGAGTTCACATATGAAGTCTTAAATTAAAATCCTTCGAATATTCGTATTTTCCTGATACATAAACACAAACAGTCCGGAACCGCGGGAATGTGGTTATCATACATATATTCTTTCTTAATCGACATGTTGACAAGAAGTTAGTTTATTTGTGGCCTAAAAAAGTTCATCAGGTGCTGGTATCTGATGTAAAATTTTCTAGAAAGAGACTGTTTTGTGTGGGTTGGATCTACTTGATTGTTATTTTATTGTTTTTCCCATCCCGGAAATGATGTGATTTTGCCAATATATCGCCAATATATCTGATCCTTATTTTTGAAGTACTTGAATGTTTTGGTGTGCTATATGAAACTGCTTGCAAGTTTTTCTTTAATATTCTGCAAGAGGCCCTTTTGGAAAATTAAGATAAGTTGAATGTTTGAGAGATAAAGGAGGCTAACAGATTGAGAAACAGTAAGAGGGGTGAAAAGCTTGTGTCAAACCAGTTTGTGGCTTGTTAAGAAACTTTGGATTCTATAGCAGCAATATATTCTATGTGATCATTAGATCAGAGAGTTGGCAAATCACATAGCGTAGTTGAGGAAAACATGTCAGATATAGGTTCTTATTGGTCCTAAGACATGCTCAAATAGTTAGTTCTCGTTTATTTGGATAAAGGTCCATTCACTTTTTACTTCTCAACTCCAGTTGCCTGCATGCTTCCTGTTCCATTTGCATGTCGAAATTCATTAAGTTACTTTATTAGGTGGTGCCCGGGAAACAACCTGAAACTTCTACATTCATGTCCTTTGATTTATTGTGCTTGATGATATCTGAACAATTAACCACAGTTAACATATGATATGTCCGTGCAGGATGATGAGAATGCATTGTTACAGCAGGCGCTGGCTATGTCCATGGATGATTCTTCCTCCACAGTTGCTGTGCGGGATACTGACATGTCAGATGCATCTGCTGATGATCATGATCTGCAACTTGGTGAGCTTACGTTTATTGGCTAATATCTAGTACTAACACTTCTTTTTTTCCATTGTATGAGCTCATCATTTTCTGAAATTGGTACTCATCCCCTCCCAAAATTATTTCCGTAAGTTTGCTGGCACTGAGTTTTAGATGTAACTTTAAAAGTGAAACTTTTGTGGTTTCCTTACACTTTTCCACTCAACGTAGCAGTTGAGAGTTAATAATTGGTTGTCTTTAAGTGAGACAATGATTTAAGGTAGATGAATTTCCATTTAAGCAATTGAGCCTTATTTAAGGTCATCTCGAGAAGTAGAAAGGGGCAAAAAGTTCTGAACATAGGGAGTATTATCTAGTCAGCCTATGTCTTTACACTTCTATTCTCTTCAGAGGATTTTCATTTCCTTTCTTTCATTGCTTCTCTTAAGAAAGTGCAACTAATTGCACTGAAGAATGAATGGACTTCTCCGTTTTACCCTAGTGGTTGTTTTTTATTTAACGATGTGTGTCTGAAATACTAATTATGTGCATAATTTTTTAACAAATTATCAAGTTCGTATACCTATTTTTGCTATAATTTTTAATTTATATAGTACATTTAAATCCACATTAAAAAAAGGGAAATATAAAAGAATAAATGTTATTGGAGAGAATGAAAGAAACCATTAGATAAAAGAGATACACGTTAAATTCAAAGAGAGTGGGATAAAAGTGGGAATTAGAGAAAGACAGAACTTGGAGAAAGTGGAGGTATATGTGGGAGTTGGAGAGAGCAAGGGAGGCATGAGGAAAAGCAACCGCCGCCAAATTAAAACAGCCTGCTTCAGTTATCAAAGACTAGTATATCCTGCACACTCAAATGTGTCTGCAAAATTAATTTTAAATTTTAAAAACTAGTTATTATTTTGAAATATATATATGCCCATTGGATAAATAAAAATATTATAGAACTAGAATGAGGTTGTGAGAAATTATTGGAAAAAGAGTGAGAAGAAAGAAAAAGAGATGTGGAAGTCAAGCAGATTGAGAAATTGAAAGTTGAGAGAGAAAAATAAATATTAAGAAATAATTAAAAAATAAGAAATGACAGACCGAAAAACTTAAAATCACTACAAGGGTGCTCTTCAGTTACATAAAGGTATAGATGATAGATGTTAAGTCAAGTACAAACAATGTGGGCATATGCTGTAACTTATTATTTGAAAAGCCAAATGAATTTTGAAAAGGAAAAACTTACAAACATTAGACTATGATCTAATCCTTGCTTGAGTTATCTTAAGCTTTTGACTTTGCTATGACACATTTCTTAATACCGAAGTTCAATTTTGTGACTGTGGGAAAACTAGGGCATTGTTCGTCAAACTTTTGGGATGATAAATCCAATTAAAGAGTACAAAATTGAATTTGCAACCATTTTCTTATCATACTTTGGATGCACCCTATCCAATTCTTATCCCCAATTATCTAATACACGAACTACCTTTCTTTTTGCCTTTTCTTTTCATACTTACTCCCTCTGCCACCACAAATTATTTTTCTCTTATTTTCAAGATAAAGTACACTAATTTATAACAATTCAATCTGTGCCCTTATATAGTTGAAGATGGTCACTTTGGTGTCTTTGGTCTATCATGTGATTTTTTCTTACTATTTTCCCTCTTCTCTCTCTCCAATTTTAAGTCTTTTTTTCCTTTCTCCAACTTCTACGTGTCTTTTTCCTTCTCCCAGTAATAGGCCTTTTCCCTTTACTCTTTTTAATATCTATCCATTGTTAGAAATTATTTCCAAACATTAATAAAAAATTGTATTATCTGAATTTTTTACATATTTATGTGTGTGTATATATATTAAAGAATGCCAATGTCTTTCTATGATTTAATTTTACTTGCACATTCATTTGAAATCATTTTATATATATCTCCTGATGATGCATTAGTTTATACTGATTGCAAACTAGAACTGGGTTAGGGCAAAAAACATATCAAGCACTCCCACAACATGATGTCCAGTTTTGCATTAATTTTTCCAATACATTTTGAAGCTATAGAGCGCGGGAAGAAGTACCAGAAGAGCAATGCCTTGAAATTTTTACTCATTCTTATAGTGTTTCCTTATTTTCTTTGATGTGCTAGTTTGATTCTGCTACTTCATTAGAAAATGACAATATTGTCATTGAACCTTAACAATAACCCTATTTTGTTCCAGAGGTACTGCCGCAACTAATATCTCTCTGCATTGTGATTTGTCTCTTGTCAAAATTTACTTCTAATTTGTATATACAGGATCATGGTGGAATCATCTGCAACTGATTTCTTCTCATATAGTTCATTTGTCCTTGTTCTTGTAGCCCTTCAATTGTCTGTACAAGAGGGTGCAGCAGATCAATCAAACCAGACCGACGTGAATAAGCTGTTGGCAGATCAATCCTTTGTGTCCTCCATCCTTACTTCAGTAAGTCCAATGCTGATATTTTCATGCCTTTCTGGTTTACTTTTGTAGTTAATTGATTTTTAAATTAGTAAATATTTTGCTATCACTTCATGTCATAATTCATGGTTATTTACTTTAACAGCTTCCAGGAGTTGATCCAAACGACCCCCATGTCAAAGATTTGCTTGCCTCTATGCAGAATCAGTCTGAGGTGAGTTCAGCAATTGATTTTTGTTGAAGCCATTGAATCGTTGATTACTATTTAGTTCTTATATATCTATATTAGTAATCTCTTTTCTCTGTCTCTCTCACACACAAAGCTGGTTTTGCAATTCTCTCAGTGTTTCTGGAAGTTCTGTTTACACGAGGGTGACTTGATGCATAACATGAGATTGAGGATGAGATGATAAAACTTCCGGTCTAATCTATGGAATGGGATATTGATCATTCTATCTTAGCCTTAAGATATTGAACCTTTCTGCAGTGCTCATCATATCATTGTTCCTTATGCAAAATTCCCCATATATCTCTTTGGTTCTCTTGTTTTTTCCCCATCCGTCTTTCCTTTGTGTATGATTGATGTTGGAAATAACAGTTATAGATGCAAATGTTGGAGAGATTTGTCATACGTTTCTTTTCATCAATATTAGAACCAAGGAAATCGGACCAAACCTTAGAAAAAGAAGCTACAACTGATCTTTTCTTTGCTTTGCTTGAAGCCCTGTGAGATGATTGAATATGGAACCGAACTGGCCAATTTTCTCCCCTAAATGCGAGAAATTGAAACTAAAATGAGCTAAATGTATTTGCATGTTTTTTTTGCTTAAACAAAACCAACTAGTGGTTTTGCACCTGCTTCTTTAGTGCTTGTTTTTGTTTCCTTTGATTTCTTACCATGTATGTATGGTTCTAGCCGAACAAGGAAGAAGATAAGGAGTCAAAAGAGGAGGAAAAGAAGTGAACATGCCTATAGTCGGTATCCACCACCAGGTGTAATTTCAAGGTTTAATGAACGTTCTTGTTAATTTAAATTGGTTACAATACATTTCTTTTCCACTCAAACAGATTGTGGATATCATGCTATCAAGTATCTAATCCCTTAAGCTAACTATAGGAACTTGTGTCGAGCAGGGGAAGAACCTTGCGTTCCAAGAGTCGTGTAAGGCGTCGAAGTGGCACTAGGAATGTTGGTTATTGTTGTCAGTCAGAAGGGAATATGCCTTGAACATTCTCATGTTATGAACTGATGTAGCATGATCCAGTGATTTCGGATATATTTTGTTCTTTCGCAGTATTTCCATGAAAATATACGTGGCATGGGTTCTGGAATTTCATCTTTGTCAAGTATTTTGTGTTTATTCTCAAGTATTTCCCTTGTGTTAGGTGATTTTCATGTATTCTCTAGTGAGGATTAGATGCTCAACTTGTGGTTGTTATAGAAGAAAGCTGCTGAATGAAAGACTTAATGAAGGGTTTACGTTTATCCAATCCTTCGGTCTTCGTTTTTAGTAGAGCTGCATTAGTTTTACTGTTTTAGGGTGAATTATAATGATTTTTCCTGAGATTTGATATAATTATGGATGCCCTTTCGTTTTTTCAAAAATTGCAAATATTCTATTGATGTTTGTAATTTTGAACCAAATGTCTGGAATTGTGTATTTTTTTTTTGAAATTATAGAAAAATTAGTCGAGGTAAATTATATTATTGCTCCTTTGTGTGAAATATGAAAAAAATATCTTTCTGTGCATTCTAGTTTAATTATTTTTTAAAATTAATAAAATAATTTAGTTTGCATAAGGGTATTTTGGTCTGTTTATTCATGGAAATGGATTTAATTGAATTATTTGTTAGATGGATATAAATCTTATAGGGTATTTGTAATTTTTGAAAAAAAATAGGAATATCTATAATTTTGTCAACTTTTTGTGTCAACTTTTAGTGGAGGGAATTATAATTCACCCTTTGTTTTACTGAGTTTTGTGGTCGTGATTTGGCCATAAATACGACTTGAAATGAGCATACAGGATATGGGTAGTTTAAGTACAATACAGGAAATTTGAGAGGGAAGAAAATACGATACGGTGTTGAATACGATCGAAGGAGTGTTTGATATGCTTTTTTAATAAATTTGGGGTCGAAATGTAAAAAGGAATAATCTGATTATTTTTTTATTTTCATCTTCTCGGATGTTTTGTAATGGCTTTAACTAAAATATCATAAAACTTATTGAAAAACAAAAGAATTATGAGATTTAATTAAAAAGTTATACGTATTTATTTTATATTCCTACTATATTGATATTTTAATATATGGATTTTTCTTTTAATTTGTATATACAACGTTGTTAGTGCGTTTTATATTGATAACCATCATACTAATAGTGAAGAAAAAGGGATGGAGCCTCGATTCGCCTATGGCAGGACCCTTGGTTGCCCCCCGTTCACTTTTCGTCCAATAACAGCTTCCGCACGTGACTCGACTGAAATGAGGGTCTCGGACCTGATCAACCCTGTTACACAAGATGGGATGTCTAGTAGGTTGATTCAATTTTTTGGCTTGTGGATAGAGAAGTTATCCTTGGTATTGCGTTAAGCAGATATGGTGTTGATGACCAGATTATTTGACATTTTTCGAAGGATGGGCGTTTTAGTGTCCGCAACGCTTATCACTTGGCGTGCTCGCTTGAGGATAATACTGAGTTGAGTTCCAACTCGGGTGCTAATTCTTGTTGGTGAAGGAAGCTGTGGCAGGCCAACATCCCTAGAAAAATCAAAGTGTTTGCTTGGAAAGCTTTCTCAAATGCCCTGCCTACTGCAGCGAACCTGAATAGACGACTTCATTCAAATGAAATCTCTTGTCCCTTTTGTTTTGATGCCAGGGAGGATGAAATACATGCACTACTCCTGTGCCCCTTTGCGCGTCAGGTATTGAGTCTTTCCAATTTTCGTTGGGCGACTTTAAATCGGTTCTCTGATGGTGTGTCCCGCTGGTTTCAATATGTGAGTACTACACCTGACGCCAATGAATTCTCTTTGTTCCTTAGTCTTGCTTGGTGCATCTGGTGTGCAGAAACTCTAAACTCATGCAGCATCGTTTCCTTCTTCCTGACCAGGTTCTAAGCTTCGTCACTTGCTATTTGGAAGCCTACAATAATCAGAATGCTACAGCCTCTCTCATCCCCTCTACTACCGTCTTACAAAGCTGGCAATGCCCCCCAGCCGGCTCGATCAAGCCCAATTGCGATGGTGCCATCTTTGGTCAAGGCGAGTCCCTGGGAGTTGGTGTGGTTGCCCGGGATGACAGGGGTGTGTGTTTGGCCTGGATTTCGAAGTGTCTCATTAAGACGGCAGATGGCGAATTGGCTGAAGCTATGGTTGTCCTGTCCGGACTTGAATTAGCTGCTCGATATGGTTGGAGTTCTATCGTAATCGAAATTGACTGCACGAATCTCTTCTTCAAGCTTAGGTCTCCTAATTCAGATCTCTCGTTCATTGGACCTATTGTTTCAGACTCCTTCTGTTTAGCTGCTAGTTTTTTATCATGTTCTTTTAATTTGGTTTTCCCCGTTCATGTAATTCTGTAGCCCATGAATTAGCTAAATCTGCTTCAGACTCGATGGAAGGCACTTTCATCCTTCCAGCAAGCGTAGCTAATCTTGCTTTGGCTGATCTCTCCAGTCATTAATGAAATTTCTCTTATTCTCAAAAAAAAAAAAAAAAAAAAGATGGAGCAAGTTGAAGTATGAATAGTAAAAAAAATTAGACCTAAACAGGAGCGAAAAGAAAACAAAAGAAAAAAAAGGAAGAAAATCAGTTTGATTAAAGTACGACGGATTACAGAGGTCTAATTCTAGATATTAATTATTGTTGTTGTTATTATTATTACTATTATATTGTTATTATTATATAGACGCATAATTGTTATATCGATTGAGATGATACAACGTGAGTTGGCTTTATATTAAAAAAATTACAATTAGGTATATCTATATCCATATCTATCTAATTCTTTGTGGGTTGATGTCCTTCGTCGGAAATACTGTAAGAGATCTTGTGCCGCTCTCACAAAGCTCCCGGCTATGAGCTCCCCGTAGTAGCCCCGCCTCCAACGGGCGAAAGTGGTGGCTGAGCCGTGTCTGTTTTGGGCACTGGGACGTGGAGAAATCTACTTCTGGCATGATTTGTAGGTGGATGATGTTTCTATCGCAGATATGGTAAACCCTCCCCCCCTGTCCTACATGACAAGATATCAAGTAATTGGTGCCGAGGCGCTTGGGACAAGGTCAAGTTGGGACGTGTTTCGCCAGGGCCTTTGGTCTCGCGGGTGCTGCAAATTCCTTTCGACCCCTTCGCCGCGGACAGGCCATGCTGGACGTGGGATCCTGCTGGAAATTTTTCTTTGAAATCGGCCGCCAAAATGAACAGGATCAGCAGAACCTCTCGGCCCCTCCTCAGGGATACATGGCACAAGACAATCTCTCTGTCTATCTCCTTTATTTGGCACCTGCTTCACAACCTTCTACCAGTGCTGCACTGATACCAAAACAATATCGCACCTCTTCCTCTGCGGCCGGGTAGTTACAGCGGTATGGAAGTTCTTTGGCTCCTTATTTGATTTCTCCCCCTCGAAAACTCAGCACGTCGCCTCGATGCTGCACGCCTGGAAACTTTCGAGCCCTTTGGCTCAAAGGGGCCATATTCGTATGCTGGTGCCTGTCCTGATCCTGTGGTTCACGTGGCGATGTCGAAATGAGGCCAAATTTGACAGTGTGCATTTCTCCTCCTCGCGGGTCATTCGCAAGGTTTTGGGGCACTTGCGGTGTTTACATCGTTCTGGCGTTTTCGAAGCTTCCAATTGGAAAGGAGATGCATAGGGGGCGGCACAGCTGGGTTTTGTGATTGCGAAGCCCAAACCGCTGCGCCCAATCTTGGTCCAGTGGCGGCGGCCGACTGAGGGCTGGTGGAAACTTAATTCAGATGGCGCGTCTAAAGAAAACCCAGGCAATGCTGGTGCCGGAGGTGTGGTGCAAGACAGTCACGGGAATGTTGTCCTCGCTTTCTCGGATTTCCTCGGCACTCAAACCATAACGTTCGTGGAGCTCTTTGCGGTGGTTCGCTGCATGGATTTGGCTAACAACGCGGGGCTGCACTCACTTATGGGTAGAAGTGGATGCTCAGGCTATCACTAGTTTAATCCAAAAGGATCAGGGTCACTAGTGGATTCAACATTTGCTTACACGCATCCGAATTCTCCGTCGGCACATGAATGTTGTATTTTCGCATATCTATAGGGAGGGGAACCAACCTGCGGATTTGGCTTGCCAACAGGGCGCTCCCAGGTTTACACCTAAGTAGGGGGCAGGCTCGCCTCGCTTCTTCGACTAGACAATCTTTTTCCTAGTTTTCGATTCTAGACTAGAGATTCTTTTGTAAAGGGAGTAATACTCCTCTTTCATTCTGCTTTAAATTGTATAGGTTCCCTCAATTTTTAATAAACTGGTAGGGGTTCGCCTAACCCCCCGCCACGATACCGACGGCTTGCTAAAAAGAAAAAAAAAATCCACAAGTGTTTGTTCCCCATTATAAAAGGAGAATTACACCGTTATTTAAGTATTCATTTTATTAATAGATAAAAATTAATTATAAAATAATAAAATTCTCTCTCTCTCTCTCTCTCTTTATATATATATATAAGAAACTATTTAGAAGTTCTAATTGCTCTAAACTACTTAGAGAATGAAAAATATATCCAACTAAAAAAAATCAATATGCAAATAATATTTCAATGCAATTACTTTGCTAGAATAAATTTTAATTATTTTGAGAAAAAATTAATTTACCAAGACATAGTAAAATTATAAATAAATAACATATGAAAAATACATAAAATATTAATCTAAATTAAACTAACTTCAAAACTCCTTTAATAATAAATAAAAAATAATTATAAAAGAATAAATTCTATTTGAAAAGAAAAAATTATTTAGTAGTCCTACAATTCTAATTTCTCTAAACTACTTAGAGAATGAATAATATTTTCAACTAAAAAAAATAATTATGCAAAAAATATTATTTCTACGCAATTACTTCGCTAGAGGAAGTCTTAATTGATTTAAGAAAAAATTAATTTATTATGTCACATAAAAAATTAAAAATAAATAACACATGAATAATATATAAATACTAATCTCAACTTAAATCTATTCATACATATAATACGATTAAATATCAAAATTTAATTGGAAATAAGAATATCAATCTTATTAAATTAGAAGTGTTGTTAAAAAATTTAAAAAGAGTTTCTTTTGACTAATTAATTTTATTTTAATATTAATAGGTGAAAAACGCGTTCAAAGTACCCTCCCCTAAAACATTGAGATTGGACAATAGTGTAAATGGTAATATAATGAATAATTAAATTAAAAATCTTATAGAATATTAATTACAACTGACATAATCATAGGCACTCATGAGACATATAGAGCTATGTTGGTACTTTAAAAGGGTTTAATCAATTTAAATCAAGTTTTTATTAAAAATAAATAACCATTAATATAACATCATGAAGCAATTAAAAAACTAAAAATAAAAGATATTGCTAAAAAGTAACAAAAGGAAAATATATCGTTGGGTAATATATTGCAAAAGTTACGCAATAGGTTGATAAATTAGCAAACAAATATTAAAAATAATATGATTTAAAAGTAAGATTTCAAAATATAGCACATTAACATGTTAATTTCAGACAAAGTTTCAATTGTATAATTATATTCTTCACAAATAAAATTTTTCAATTATTATCCTAGATTGAATTTTTCGTAGAACATGACATATTAATAGATTTAGTATCAAGATCAAATTCACACATGAATTTGCTTCTTTTTTTTTTTTTATTTTAAATGGCACTAAAGGATAAAGTATAAGTTAATAAAGTAATTTCTTTAAGATGAAAGTATAAATTAGTTTTGTTTCTCTCTTTAGAATATCATAAAGTAAAATAAGAATTAATAAAAATGATTGAAATGGATAGAGGTAAAAGAATAGTGTAGACAACATTACAATAAATAACTAAATTTAAATTCTAAATATATATAGTACGTCGTACTTGAATTGAAATGTAACATAACTATTGGGCATATAGATGTAAAATATAATTATTTTGATATTAAGGGTTTATTTTGAATTAATTTTTTCTTATATATAACTAACAATTAGTATATCAATCAATTTCAAAACATTTATAAACAAAACGATATTCATAAAAAATAAAAAACAAATATACGGCGTACAATTTATATTACAAAAATAAAGAAAGTCAAATGATGAATAATCATTAAAATGATCACAATTAAAAGTAAGATTTTAATATAATTGTATACTAACATATTAGTGTAGACTAAATTCCAATTCTATAATTATATTTTCATATTAAGTAAATTAACAAATTTTCAGAGCAATAAAATAATAAATAAAAAATGAATTAATTATGTTGAATATAGTAATAAAAGATGATAAATAAACAAACCAAAAAGAAATAAATTTTTTCAGGGATAAATTTATAAAAATTACCACAGTTTAAAATGTATGAGTACTAAGAATAAAATCGATATATGAAAATAAAAGCACTAACTTTATAACCAAAAGTAGGAAAAATTAAAAAAAATAAATATAGTAAATAGGTATATAAAACCTACAAATAAAAATGGATCAATTTTTTGAATTGGATTTTTTTTTGTAAAAATAATTCAAAATAAGGAGCTTTGACTAATTATTTTTATTTTAATATTATTATTTTCATTTTCATATTGATTTGTCTAATACAAGATAATGAATTATAATCATTAGTGAATATAAAATATAAAGTTTTGATTTTGGGGCATATTTTTTTTTTAATTTAATAGTACCAATTAAATTCAGAAAATGAATTATAAATAATAATTAAATAGCTTCCTCATCAATAATAATTATTATTAATTTTTTTGAAAATATAATTGTGTATACTAATGTTTCAATAATAGAAACATATATAATATCATAAACTTAATATTTTTTTATAGCTAACTATAAATGATTATTTACCTCTAAAAATATATTTCTATACGTGCATCACACGCCATACTTTCTAGTAAATATAAAATTACATATTATACATATATTTTAACGCACACATCCAAAATGCTTACACATAAAAAAAAAAAATCTCTATTATTTATAGTAGTCTTTTCTATTTATCTATCTATATTGCTATTATAAAGAGGACACTTATAGATACAAAGTGGTAGTTTTTATACCACTACATCAAATTCTTATAATACCAAAAAATGCCCTTCAACTTCCCAACTCATGTCATTGAATTAACTATTCAATTAAGCTCCTTTAGAAAATTAATTTCATATAATTACATCTACTCAGAAATTAAATTTTCTCCCATTGTGTTTAAGTTTATTGTTAATTGAAATAGAAATAACATATTAGTATTTATGTTGCATATATATATAATCGACATTATCAATATAACAAATATTTTACAAAGTTTTAGTTTTTAAGTTAATTTGAGTAAATTATTGTATTGATAATTAATTCAATAGAAAAAATCATCAAACAAGTTTTATATGTGAGATTGCAAGGCAATGATAAATTTTACGATATATGAATAAATTATGAGCTACAATAAAATAAAAATATTACTAAAAATTATGTGCGCAGGTATTGCGTGCCACAATTTCTAGTATATATATTGTGTTCTAAATGTATAATATTTATATTTTTGGAAAACTATTGTATTTTTTATTCATATGATATAAAAAAAATCACATCAATAAAAAAATATTATTATATTTCTTTATCATTAATACTTTTTATACATCATATCAAATATTTTTATTATACTTTCACATTTAATAACATAGAAAAAATTTCATCTCAACCAAGCAAATTCCACTCATTTTTATTTTTATTGATGATATAGGATAATCTTATGAATGCCATATCAAGATCTACCCTCATTACGTCTACAATCATCAGACAATATTTAGATTCGTTGATTCAATTTAGGGGCTTTACAACCCTGCTTTGGCACAATCCAAAACCCTAATATGTATGACTCATATTAACCATCCGATCATTTATGTGTATGTGGTTCATGTAAAATCGTACAAATGAAGCTAACCTAAAAATAGTCGTTTTCTAGGCAGCAGGTACAACTTTCGTTACCCTAACATTCTTATGACTTTTACTTATCTTTCTATTATAACCTATCCGACTTAAGCATCGGAGGGCTATAACTAGGACTTCTTCGATGTGGTTCTAATGGTGGTCTGTTTTGTAGGTTACATAGCTAAGAGATTCAAGGCGTAACTCATTACGTAGCATTCACCTAAATTCGCTCAAAAAGATCTTAACTTGAAATACAATATTTGACGTTTTCTGTGAAAACTCACTAGATTTTCTCTTGAGTTTGAGAAATATGGTTGAAAACCCTAAGAAACAAGTTGTTGGTTCATTTGGGACAGAACCTGTCCCTAGCGAAAACGCCCTAGGTGGGGATAATTTTATCACAATCTCTCGTGCAAATTTGTGGAAAATGTTGGAGGAGTGAACCGCTAATTCATGATTGATAGAGTATCCCCACCTCATCTAGCCCACATGGTTGAGGACGTTGAAGGCTCGACTCAACTTCATCAGCCGCCTCTACTAACCATACAACCCTCGTCTGAGGAGGAAACTTTTTCTAAACCAGGAAGCACGAGCTCCAACAGCTCGACGAGAAAGGCCCAGGGACATGCAACAAAGGGTCGATTATGAAGAAGTTGGTCGAGGACACATCTTTGATGAACACCAGGATGACTGCCGTCGTGGAGAGGTATTCATGAGCTAAGCGATCAAGTTGATCGTATTAGCAGGAGGATAGAAAACTTGAAGCAATGACATGTGCCTCAAGGAAATGCATTACTGAGACGAGGGTCTATGTTCATCCACAAGATCCTTGCAGAAACCTTGGCATCCGGTGTGAAAATACTAATTTACCTCGATATGATGGGGATAAGAATCCAAAAGAGTACTTGACAACCTTCGAGAATATAATGCAATTCTACAAATTATCAGACGCCCTTAATTGCCAAATATTCATCACGACATTATATGACAGGCTCAGGATTGGTTTGGTTCAACTCTGCTAGCTACAGTGGTAAGACCAACTTACTAGGACCTTCCTTTTTCCAGTTTGCTAGTAAAAGAAAAACCAAAATATTGGCCACACATTTGTTTACCATTCGACAGAAAATTGATGAAGCCCTCTGGGACTTCATGAACCATTTTAATACTGAGGTATTGGAGGTTCTAGACCTTCAGGTTGATATGATGACTTCGATCTTGATTCATGGTTGAAAAATGGACCATTGGCGTCATCCCTAGCTCGTGACCCCCTTGAAGATGTAGGAAATGCTCATGTAAATTGCTGAAAGATATATCCATGAAGAAGAAGTGAAGGCTCTAAAGGATGGGAGTGGAGCAAAATGCTCCTAATCCAGCAATGTAAAAAAAAGAAAAAAATGCAAGTAACCCTCTTGTGATATTGCAAATGAGCAAGTTACCCCATATGAGATGTATTAGGTTTCACAATATACGCTCTTGAACACAAGTACTAAAGCCCCAATGACGATGGAAAAGAATTTGTTTCAATGGCCGAGAAAGACCTGACCTATTCCTTCGAAAAAATGGTCTTAATTAATGCAAATTTCATAAAGACAGAGTTATGACATTGAAGATTGCTTCCATCTAAAGGATGAAATAGAAAGACTGATCCGTCAAGGATATCTGAAAAATTATGTGGTAAAGGGCAAAAGCTCAAAAGGACAAGCGGCGCCAAGAGCGCAACCGGGAGCAGATCTAGTAGTAGAGAACTTTGTGGCCACGATAGAGCGCACATGATAGACCTATTGCAGATGACAACCAACCCCGACAATGAGTCATCAATACCATGTTGGTGGCCTTATCAGGGGTCATTCATCAAGTTCAGTATTGAGAAGATACGTACGAGCTACAAGAAGCTCAAGTGGTAGTTCTTTGGGTGCTTCTATTTTATCAATATTTGAAAATTCTGGAGGTATTACTTTTGATGATAGGGGTGCAAAGGGTTTGACATTCCCTCATGATGACCCTGTCATTATCACCATGGATGTAGTGAACCATGCCATTCAAAAGGTTTTAGTAGGTAATGGAAGTTCTACAGACATCATCTTCTCAAATTTTTTTGCATAGGATGGAGCTGGACATTGCCAACATAAAGCCTGTAAACACACTGTTAATGGGGTTTGGAGGGTTAGAAATCCTTCCTATGTGGACCATGATTTCCGACCTCCACTGGCACGGAATCTCGTAGGCGAATTATAATGGTAAAATATCTTGTGGTAGATGCCCCATTCGCCTATAACATCATTTTGGGCCGACCTAGTCTCAATCAATCTCAGGCAATGGTTTCTACTTATCACTTGAAGCTCAAATTCCCAAACAAAAATGGGATTAAGGAAGATATGGAGACCAGTGCATAGCGCATGAATGTTATCATACTTCGACAAAATTGAAAAGCTGATAGCAAGAAAAGTTGTGAAAAGAAAAAATGAGAAATTCATGTTGAACTCCACTGTTGTCAGTTAGACAATGAGAACAAAAAGAGGAAGATCGAAGGGATTGAACCATCGGAGTAGAACCACAGTAAAGAGCTCCAACCACAGTTTATGAGCTTTGAACGTCAGTCACTAGGTACCACAGGAAGTGAATGAGCGGCCAAGTTATGCGTCTGATATTCAATTGTGGAGGAGTACATTGCTGGTTTAAGATACTTTAAAGCGTAATTTACTCATCGAATAACATTCACCTAAACCCACTCTATTAAAATTTATTTGTAAAAATAAGGAACTGTTGGAGTGCATTAAACGACAAAAGACTAATGTAACATGTAAAGTAAAATTGAAAAGGTACTAGAACAATTTTGGTGCTAAAAAATAATACTTATATTCTCACTTCATATCAACTTAAGTTGTGTTTGCTAAGCTAGATTGCACCGAATGTCCAACCCAATCTACCTTAGTTGCTTGTTTACTCCCAAAAAGGTAGCCCGGGATAAGGCCAACAGACCCGTGATAAATGGACCGAAATTCAGAGTAAGGCCTCCTTTACTTGCAAGGATTACCATGGCCTAATCCTTGCTAGTAATGTGTTTACTTCTTTTCGGTCAAGCCCAACATTAGCACCTCAGGCCCGTCATTTGTCATGATAAATGGATGATCCAAATCAAGTTTTTCACCCCAAAATTATTTTATCACCATGGCCCACCAACTCTTGATTAAAATTTGCTTTCCCCTTATGTCCTCAACTTTTGAATTTTCACATCCACCTTGCCCTTGAAAGATGATTTTATTACAACCAAAAATATGGGGATGATGTGACCACTCATGTATGTTTTATTGTGTACATAAACCAATACACTCAACATGTCATGCCAAAGTTTTTTTACAAGGGCAAAGGGGTAATTTGTCTTCAATCTTACTATTATAACTACACAAAAGTCAACAACTATCATGATTTTATTCTATAAGTTAAAACACAAGTAAACACATACATGAACAATCACTTTTTTTCTTATCATTACTTTAATCACAATTTAGTCAATCACAACTTAATTCACACCCTAAAAGTAAAGGAGGCCTAAGGTCATATTTGTAATCCCAACCAATTTGGTGAGATAAGCAATCCGGCCTGGTCCACTTGTTGGGATTATTTTTCTATTGAACACTATGTGTCGATTTTTTGTGGTGAAGGTTGATGGAATTTTTCTCAAATGCTCAATTAATATCATTTAATGCATGGCCCACTAATTAATACACTCGTTTTTTAGTAAAGAAAAATTCTTTCCTAAATAAAATTTGATCGAACTAAACCAATTATAAATAAATATGATATATTTATTATGTGATTGATCACTTTTTTTGAATTGTATATCAATCACACGACAGTACATTGTACTTGTCATATAACTAGTTCAGATCCAGCTAAATTCGATTTGGATTAAAATTTGTCGGAACTATAATGTGAAATGTCTCCATTTTCTCTCTCATCTTCTAGCCCGATAGCTCACAGTAAAAGTCATTGCTCCATTTACATGCCCCAAGCCGTTGACAAATGGAACATCCGGGATTTCCCTCATCTACGTGATGCCCATACGAGTGGGGCTCCATTCTATTCTAGTGTTGTACAGTAAAACTTTTATAAATTAATAATATCGGGATTGCGTCATTTTATTAATTTATAGAGGTATTAATTAATTGTTAAATTAATAATTTATTAATTTAAAGAGATTTTTTTTTATTCAACGAACCTACATTGTTCTACATGAATAAAATATATACATTGTATTAATTAATTGAATGATGTTCATGTACAATGTGACTAATTAAATATATACACCCCCTAAAAAAAATAAAGTTCATCGATGTACGTAGTACTAGTTAAAATTTAATGCAAGTTCATTTATGGTAAGGAAATCAACCACTATATAAACAACATCATATATTTCTAGTTAGTTAATTCAAATCAAAACCAACCAATCATGGCTTCACATCTAAAAGGGGTCTAAAAATCAACCGTAATAGATCAAATACGTAAAGCACTACGTGAGTATAAAAGAGATCATCCCACATGCACAAAAAAGATTTGCAAACAACAAATAGAATCATATTTTACTAAGTTGTCCTAATTATATTTGTACTTTTGTAGAATTATTAATTTATAATATTGAAGGGACCATAAATTTATATAAGGGTCTTTCGAAAAATTATTATCTTATTAATTTATTGAAATTATTAATTTCGACCTTGGGCCCAAATCGAGACTAAAAAAATTATTATTTTAGAAAACTTATTAATTTATCGAGTATTAATTTATAGAGGCTTTATTATATATATTCTTTCATTTGGTTTCGTAACTAACAAAAAAGATTGTTGCTGGAACTTTTATGAAGCAAAGCCAAGTCTTGCCATCTTAAATACATAAAAAAATTTAGGGTAAATTACAGCCGTCTCCCCTAAAGTTTAGCATAATTACAAATATTCTCTCATTGTTTGAAAAATTACGAATAACCTCATGAGGTTTGTAATTTTTAACCAAAATCTGAAATTGACCATTTTGCCCTATTATTAAAATTATAGAAAAATCTGCAGAGGCAAATTGCATTATTGCTCGTCTGTGTAAAAAATTTAACAAACTTCTTCCTACGTATTATAATTCAAAAAAAAATGTAAGAATAAAATAAAAAATAATTCAGTGCATAATGGCATTTTGGTCAATCCACCCATAAAAATAAATGAAAATGAGTTATTTATTAAACGGTTACAAACCTCAGGAGGGTATTTGTAATTTACCCAAAAATTTAATTTATCTTATTACAACTTATTTCGAATTTTAGGGATAATTACACTCCCCTCCCCTGAGGTTTGGTGTAATTACACGTAAACCCCCTATGGTTTGGAAAATTACATTTAGTACCCCTGAGGTTTGCTTCTGTCTAACAAATATGTCCTTCTGTTAGTTAAAATTCACCGAATTTGTTGATATAAACAAAAAAACTAAATGAAAATCGATGTTTACCCTCGATTGACTTATTAATGACTTAATGCAGGCCAAATAAATCTTTTATGACTAAATTATTCTTATAACAGTGAAAATATATCTCCTCTCATGCATTAACATGTGACAATATATAAGGGTGGTTTGATCATAAAAAGATTCGTTTAATCTAAAATAAGTCAGTAATAAGTCAATCGATGACAAATCTCACCTTTAATTTTTTTTGCTAATATCAACAAATTCGGTGAATTTTGCCTAATAGAAAGACCTATTTGTTAGACAAAAGCAAACCTCAAGGATAGTAAGTATAATTTCTCAAACTTCAAGGAATCTATGTGTAATTACACCAAACCTCGTTGGAGAGGAGTAAATTATCCCCGAATTTATAACTCATTACATTAAACATGACGACATTGACAACGGAAAATGATCTATCCCGGCAGATGAAAACCACATACTATGATAACAAATTGTTCTCCTTTTTGTTTTGTGTTCTTCGTCAAAGTCTCCGTCCTCAGTACGAGAAAGCATCTGCTGCCATTGCCATCAGACTCCCAGAAAAAGTCAAACAGAACATGCCCACAATCCTTATCCTCTCACTCTTGTCTGATTGAGAGAGAATACGCCAAAGCAGTAAAAAATATGTGCCTGCACTCAGCAAAACCTTTGGGTCACACTCCACGCCCAGCCCCACATTGCCTCGCTCTTAACTAGTTTTCCAAGAATAGCCTCTTTTTTTTTCAATAATTTTCTTCAGAAATTCACAATTATTGTCGGGTAATTGTAAAGCTACTTGAACTTCAGGCCGGCTTATAAATGCAAATGCCGAATCTTTGTCCTTTTTCCTTGTCTATATCCTTCATAGTGACCTCCGCATCACTTTCTTGGAGCACCCGTATCTACCAATTTATGTTTCATAAGAACCCTTCAACGGAAATTCTTGGTTGGATTTGGAAATGGGAAGTTTCGCACAATCTCTTTCGGCTTTATTGTGCATTGCATCTGTTCTTGCTTCATATGGGATTGTGGGCGTTGAAGGGTACATCAAGTACGATACTGGGAGTGGCATTGTGGACGGGAAATTGAATGTTCACTTGGTTGCTCACTCTCATGATGATGTGGGCTGGCTCAAGACTATTGATCAGTACTATGTTGGATCAAATAACAGTATTCAGGTGTTGTCTGGAGCTAATATATGAGTGGACTATGACTGACTGATTCTGAGGGATGTTTCTTTTGTTTCGATGGATTGGAGTAGTGAAAACATGTTTACTGTTTGTTGTTTGATGCTTTGTGGATGCAGGGTGCATGTGTGGAAAATATCCTGGACTCGGTTGTCATGGCTTTGCGCCGTGATCCCAATAGGAAGTTTATATTTGCTGAAATGGTAGCTAAATCTTTTCCCTATTTGAAGATCTTATGGCTTTTTAATCAAGTCAGTAAAGCAGACGATAATGTTCGAGTTGTGGTTAGCATGTCTGTTTATGAATATATTGAATGTAAAAGAAATGGCTAGTATGAAGTTTTTCTTATTCATATTAGATGGTATCCTAATAAAATTTACGTTGACGGGTAGTTTGTGTTGTCTTTGTGGTGTTAATAGTCGGTTTATGTACATAAAAGTTTTGTGCGCGAGTGAGGCTACCGCGTGTACCATCTAGCAATCTGTTTCCAGCTTAAAACATGGTTAACTAAAATGTTCTTAATTGTGAACTAAAATGTCTTTTGTTTGCTGTTTGGAGAAGGTAGATGTGTTCTGTGCGTGTCAATCAAGTTTCGTAACTAGTATTGTTGTCGCATTGTTGGTAGGAGAGATGTCCAGGAAAGAAAAATAAAGAGTGCTTTCCACACTTTTATAACTTGTGTCATGTGAGATATATAGGAATAGATGCAATTAGCTATGTTTCGATACCGTATGATGCGAAATTCACTTGTCTCTAACTCTTTGAACTCCAAATAGGCATTTTTCAGTAGGTGGTGGGAAGAGCAAAGTGTAGAAATTCAACAAGAAGTAAGAAAGCTGGTTGATGCTGGCCGGTTGGAGTTCGTGTATGATGATTGCTTGTAACCTGATATTCATATATTCACTTGTAGACTTTTGGCATAAGTATTTTACTGATTTTCCTGTACAGAAATGGTGGATGGTGTATGCATGATGAAGCAACTACTCATTATATAGACATGATTGACCAAACAACACTAGGCCATCAACTGATAAAGAGTCAGTTTAATAAGACTCCTCGTGCTGGATGGCAGATTGATCCGTTTGGGCACTCGGCAGTGCAAGCTTACCTCCTAGGAGCCGAGGTATAAAACCATATGTTGTGGTTCAAAACTTCAAATATTACTATCGGTTCAACAAAGTCTTCCTAGGCTGATTTTTCGCAAAATCCTTGATACCACTTGTTTCCATTTATTTCCACTTCATATTTCACTAGTAATTTATCATTCTATGGGTCATGTAGCTAGGATTTGATTCTGTTCATTTTGCACGGATTGATTACCAAGACAGAGCAAAACGCAAGGGAGATAAATCTCTTGAAGTCATATGGCAGGGGTCCAGGACATTTGGTTCCTCTTTTCAGGTACGTAATGCAACCGTTGCGCCACTCAAATGATTGTTCTTTTTATCTGCTTCAATTAGTCACCTTCGACGTCTGCTTTCTCGCAGATATTTGCCAATGCATTCCCGGTTCACTATAGCCCACCAAACGGGTTTCATTTTGAAGTAAACGATGACTTCAACCCAGTGCAGGTTCTACGACTAAGTAGTTGCAGTCAGTCCCATAGTTATAGCCGTGGTGCTCTTGCTTAACAGTTGTTTGATTGCTGAACTGCAGGATAATCCTCTCCTTTTTGACTTTAACGTTGAAGTACGAGTTAATGATTTTATTACTGCAGCCATGATTCAGGTAAACGCAAGAACTTTCGTTACAATACTCGCGAAAAGACGAAAACGAAAAAGAAAAAACAAAGCAGCTGTTCGAAAATTTTATGTATAGTTTTTTCATTTGGCTTCGATACCCAGGCAAATGTCACAAGAACCAATCATATTATGTGGACTATGGGAGATGACTTCCAATATCAATATGCTGAATCCTGGTTCAAGCAGATGGACAAACTTATTCATTATGTCAACAAGGTATTTATTCCGTTTCGATACCATAATTGCCAACCCCTATACTTTATGATAAGCAAGAAATAGCAAATTCTATGATGGAAAACAAACAGATACAGCACATCTTTTGGGATTTCAATAAATTTGAAATGGTATATTTCTTTTGCAGTTCGAATGGGAATTCGTCTGCTGCTCTTTCTTTTCATTTTGAGACTAGTAAAATATACGTGATTTGAGCGTATTGCAAGTGATTTTAAGCACATTAGGCTCATATATAAGAGTCTTAAATATAAAATCCCACAAATTAAAGGATATTTTAGTTCTTGTGATGAAAAATTATGGATAAAAACAACAGAATTTTATTAGTATCATAAGAAAATGCTAAAATTATTCAATATATTTTTCAAAAGTACTCTTCTAGAAATATTTTGTTCTTTGGATGCATAAATAATTACATAATATTGTTAAAAATATAGTTATTATTAAAACTACGTAGTCAGTAGTATCTATACTTTTTTTTCATTTTTCAATATTAAAGGCCGCGCTTTTGGCTCTTCTCAATTTCTGGTGCATATCTATTAATAAATATTTTTACTTCAGTAGAAACACAGCATATACATATCAATTTGTTTGACATGTATACTTTTTCTAGAATTTTTTTTCTTCTTAAACCTACTTGTTTATGTTTCATTACTAATTAATTTCTTCATTCACAATGCTTTATGTAGCTTTGGGGATATTCCTCGTAGTTTTGTGATTGCCTAGAGAAAAAGAACGAGAATTTGAAAATTTCATTAAAACAATAACAATTCTTCTTATATTTATTAATTAACGGCATAGGAATTATACGTATGTAAACATGTTGCTAAATTTTTCTATATTTGAAAAAAGTATTTAGATCATTTACTTAACCTAGATAGATATCCATTTTATATTTTTTTAATATAATCTGTAAAGTCATGAATAACGGTATTTTGTTTCTTAATACTGCTAAGTGTTAAATATATCTAGATCAAGTACTTAAACTTATTCTTACATTAAAATGTAAATATGTTAAAAGTTTGTCTGTTATATTATACTTTGCTAATATGTAAATGTTCTTTAATAAATCAATGCAACTCAATTGCATTCTATATAACGAATCAACTCAACCGCAATAAGAAGTGTCATATATAAAAATTCAAGGCCTATTTGCTTTTGTTCAAATCCCATATTGTCATTTTCTACTACTTGAAAATACTCATCAAATTTGTTTTTCAATTTTTTGAAGGTAAATACCACTTATTCCTTTTCTACCATTTCCACTGTCCAATAAATAAGTTTGACATAAAGTAGATGCAAACCACACTTCTTTGAACAAGTTAAAAATATTACAACCTAATCGTTTTTCTTTTGTGCATAAAGATAAATATATAAATGTATTTACAACATACAAATCCAAAAATGTTTGTCACTTCTACATGAAAAACTCAGTGGAAGTAAAATCAACTTTAGAAATGTTAAATATTAAGAATAAACACAACAATTAAATTAAACAAACTCTTAACATCCTATTATAAAGCACAAAAATTTCTTATGATGATACAAATTCTCTGTCAAGTGTGATTACCTTTTTAAAATGCATACTGTGGAGTATATTATGTGTATTACTTTTATTTTCACGTTTTTTTAAAGCCAATTTCTAAATTTAATAGTAGCATAGTATAGAGGATTCATTATCCTTGATATGGTGACCATAAATTCAACATTTTTTCAATGTTTTGGATCTTGTGTCACGTATAATTTTTTTATTTTTTTATTTTTAGTTTCACTTTATTGTGAACAAATTGCATCCTAGTCTATTCCACAAAAAAGTATAACATTTTTATGACTTTTCATTTTATGAATGACTTGAACAATACATAGGAAAAGACTGAGCATTTATCTACCTCACCATATAGATAGCAAGTAAGTTTATCTTTGAGTATTCCTCAAAGTAAATCACATTCGTTTTACTCATGACCAAATCATAAAATATCAATATATCATGTTGCAGATTATTTTTCATCTATGATTGATGTGAAGAACTTAAATTCAATTTTATCAATATATCAATTTTAAACTCATGAAATCTTATTACAGAGCAACTAAATTCAATTTTTCAAATTAATATCTATTAAAATACAATATCATCAAAATTTCATTTTCAGATGCTAATAATATTAATGTACACAATAACCCTTTGCCCTTTGGTACAAAGATGATTTATTCTAATAAAAAATATAAGGAAATATTGGCACTTTATTAAGGGAATAGATATTTCATACTGTAAGTGACTTGTGATGAAAGCTTCATACGACGATGGTGCCTCTTGTAATGCTATCCAAGGTTTTGCTTTTCTTTTTCCTTTCGAGATGTTTATCTCATTTTTCAAGTGCACATTAACATGACCATATTCAACATTCCGTGCCATTAGTACTGGCACTTAATTTTTAATGAACATAATATTCGTAGTTAATAAATTAATTAATGAAAAATGTGTCACATATTCTAGAATTGATTTTATCTTAAAATCAAAAAGTCAAAAATTATGGTTAAAAATGTCTTAAGAATTTAGTTTTTTTTGTAAAATTGATCTCTTAAAAAGTTGAACAAATCCAAAGAATTATGTTACAAAAATGAATTGCCAAGTTTTTAGGAATTAATTAAAAAATAATTCAGTGCATAAGGGCATTTTGGTCATTTCACCCATAAAAATGGATGGAAATGAATTATTTGTTAGATGTTACAAACCTCAGGGAGGTATTTGTAATTTTTCAAACAACGAGGAGGTATTTGTAATTATGCCAAACCTCATGGGAGGTAGCTGTAATTTACCCTTATTATTATTATTTGTACTTTTCCTTATTGGACTTTAACTCTATTAACCTTGTGCTGTTAGACTTATTAAGCATTAGCACATGTCGTAAGTTATTTTTCTACCGATTGGTGGATAATACAAGTGTTTTTTGTCATATATGATATTGATAATTTCTCAAATTTCGAGAGCTTAAAACCTATTTGAGTCTTATAATTATTTACACTCTTTATTATATTAGAAAGTATCTGGTGTAATAAAAGTGTAAGAAGACATATTTGGAGGTAAACGCATTACCCATTAGTATGCACAAAGACTATCCAATATTAACAAACATTAGCCAAAGTCTCTTATTTTGGATTTTTATGAGCACTTCCAATTTCATAAGATAAGTCGTTGTTCATTTATAGTCATTCTTTTTATGTCTATTGCTATTTTTCTTTTAATTACTATTTTATTTTTAGAATGTTGTTCCTCTATATATATTTCTTTTACTATTATATCATAAATATCTTTAATTTTTAAATTTATTGCTTTTAGATTATTTTATACTGATTATTTAACTGTTATTGATAAAAAAATTGAATATTTGTAGTATCAGTACTTCTATTTTGATGTTCTAAAATTATTAATTATGCTAAGTCATATTTCACTTTCAAATGTTTGATATATATTTGAAGCTTATATTTGTTACAACATTATTCACACTTTTCTTTAATTTTTCATTTTGGAACATTATTTATAAAGATGTTATACTTTGCAGTTTGACCTTTTAGTTTTCTTCATATGAATCTAAGCGGCATTATTTATGTTTTACTCAATATTTACAAGTTAAATTTTCATGATGTGCTTGCTATTATCATACGCCCCATGGTGTTATATTAAAAACCATTTGACATACAAGTAAAAGTAACAATATGCATAAATGATTATATAATATTAAAAAGTCATTAGTAAGAGTCAGTCAGTTTTTTAATTTTTCAAAAGTTTTAATTGAATGTTAAATTTTCATTCTAATATTTAGTTGTCATTTTTTTTAACTTTAATTTAATCTTATAGAAGTATTCCTACAATTTGTATTTTTCTTTCTATATTAGCTTGTTTATTTCTAAAATTTTAGTTCAATTGGCATACTTTTTATGTATAATTACTTTATGGTTACTACTTTGACCCTTTAATTTGTTGACTTATTAAATATGAAAAATTTGTAAAATTAAAATTTCGTCTATGACTAAAATGCTAGTATGGGGATAATTTATATCTTACTTTTAGATGTTATTATTTAATATCTATTCAATATCTTTTTGAAACCTATGCTTATATTTATAACATTAATCATAGAATATCATTCTCTCTTTTGCTATTTTTCATAAACATTTATGTGTTTCTAACTTTAAATTGATCGATGTATACTAAATTGTTAGTCATTTTTATGGGAAATTAGTCTAACTTGGATAAATCGTTAGTATTAGAGTAATTCTATTAGTGTCATTAGGTCCTATATTATTTTAGTTATATTTTAATACTATCTCTATAATAGATTTTAAATTTGACAAAAATGTAGACCATTCTTCATCCTCTCACTTCAATATACTTCTATTACAATGTCAATCTTTTTTTTCTTTTGGTGTTTTTTGATTTATTCTAGATTTATATTTCACATTCTTTAATTCACTTTTTTAATATTATTTTCACATTAATCAAATTGGTGTTATTTCCTTTGTTGAGTATTTATGGTGTGCAATTTAATATCAAGACTGCATTATTTGTTATTTTAACTTCATATTGTGACAAAAAATATTGAACATTAATTAATAATGTAATATCACTGAATTATACAATATTAAATAAATCTGTTAGTCAGATCTCACTTGTTTTAAATTTTTCAAAAGCAAATCAACTTAATAAGTGTTGATATTTTTTGCAATTTATGATATTTATTCTTTAATATAATATTTGATACTTTTAAATTTTAGCTTGATATTTTATACTTTCTTCATATGTAGTTTATTTAAATTTGACCATTAAAGTCATTGCATATGCATTAGTAAATTAATCTTTTTTAGGTTATATTTGGATTGATGGATTTGAATTTTAGGTGGTGAGATAATTTCAAATGACTCCATATCAAAAGAAGTCGAGATTCATTGATATTTAAACAATACATAGTTCAAATTTAGAATTGAATGATTTGAAGTCCTTTGAATTTACAATTATTGGAACAAATCTAAAAGGACTCAAAGTCTATAATTCCGAATCCATCAACCAAATATAACCTTAAAATGTTTGCCCCTTTTATTTTGCTTTAGTTGGAAATGTTGTTAATTCTAAAATTATATGTAGGTAGTTTAGAGGAATTAGTACTACTCAATAGTTTCCTACTCTAATATAACTTTGTTTTATTAACTAATTTTTATTTATTATTAAAAATATTACTTAAATAAGGATATACATGTCTTTTAATAATACGAACAAACACTTGCAAAATTCACACTTTTATATATAATATAGATATATATTTGAATATTATTATTTAAAATTTAATAAGACTTAGTTTAGTCATCACAAAAAATTGAAAAATGTGGAATTTCTATAGGCATTTTTACAAGAGCATTAGTATAGATGTGGAAATGGATTGGTGAAATGGCAATAATGATAATATTAGTTAGTAGTATTGAATACTACAATATAATTTAGTACAATGTGTTACAACTTAATATACATACAACATAATGATATATAGATTTATGTGCGAAAATAATTAACATTCAAGGTGTAATTAATTAATTAAACATAAATATTTTAAAGTGATTTTGTAGGTATAAATATAAATAGATTTTCTAGATGCTAAGCAAGTACAATTTCAATTTACTTAGTTGCATAAAAAAATTATTTTATCATTTGAAACGTCAATAAGCATGTATTAGTCCTACACAAATTTTCGAAACAACATTGGCAATTTTACAGTGGGTAGACAATAGATAAATATTTCATAAGGTAATTGACATGAGGTGCAAACTTCAAATAATAAGGGTTCCTATTGCAAATGCTATTTAAGATTTTGCTTTTCATTTTTCCTTTAAAACGTTTAAATCATTTTCCTAGTGCACACTAATGTGTGCTTGTTCAATACTCACTAAAATGCTCGTGAACATCAATCTATACTCACATTACTTAGTTTTATAACAAGTATGGTTCTTAATCCTCTTGTATTGCAAAGTCATAACCGGAGAGTTTATTTACTTGACACGTTTTGAAATTCTTGGGGAATGAAATAATTTCTTATCTGTATTCGTTTTGGATGTAAAATGTTAGTTCTCACCCATTAGACTGAGTCTAACAAAGCTTGATGAGACAGGATGGTCGGATTAATGCATTATATTCTACACCATCAATATACACAGATGCAAAATATGCTGCCAATGAAACTTGGCCTCTGAAGCTTGATGATTATTTCCCGTGAGCGCTAATGACCTTCTCGATATTTCAATTATCATGATTTTTCCATTTGATTTGGTTGAAGATACCAATTTTAAGTATTTCTATTGACTTGATAGATATGCAGACAGTCCTAATGCCTATTGGACAGGCTTTTATACAAGTCGTCCGGCCCTGAAAGGATACATTCGTTTGTTGAGTGGATATTATCTGGTAATATTATGAACTCTTTTTGCTGGGTGTATATTGAGCAAAGCAATTGGATTTTACTTTCGGTAATTTAGTTTTTGTGCCTTTTCTTCATCACCAGTTATCAATGTGATTTTGTCTATATGATGTTGTTAGTTGTTTCGTGCTTTTCTCCAAACATATTCTATATAAGTGGATAGACTTGCTTCAACTAAAATAGCCGGTGATTATAACTTTTATTCTTAATCTCAAACAATGCTTTTGGCATTCTTTATGTTCATATTTGAACTTTTTTTTATATCATCTCATATTGGTTCATGTGAGATGGATGTGTGTGTGTGTGTGTATACATATATATATATGCCGATTGTTTACGATATTAAGAGCTGATTTAGCTTGATGTATTAGATTCATTTGGCAAGAGCGTTACAGGAATAAAAGATTTTGTAGCTTAAATATATGTGATACAATGGCTTTTGGAATATAGAGAAATACCAAAAGTTACTTAATTGTATAAAAAAGTGAAATAGAAAAAAAGGGAGATTAACTAATTCTTAGCAGCATAATGACTATAAGGTCAAAAATAAATGTCTTAATTTTCTTGGTTCAACTTTGATGACTTTAATAATAGTTTCTTTTGGTTTGGTTGGTTTGCCTAACCGTGGACACCTTTATTTTCTTTAGTTAATAAAAAACGGTAAATATATAAAGAAGATGTTAAAATTATTAGTTACGAACTTAAACTATTAAAAGAAGTTTACACATAGCATAATTATATTCTCCAAAAACGTATAATTGTCAAGCAAGGCATATGGTGTTGCATGAATAGATATATGTATTCTGTATACAGTTACATGTGTACATATAAGCCCCGCAAGTGTTGATGAACAATTGCCATGTAATGAACATAAATATGGTGAAGTAGTTAAAATTTTTAATTAAGATTTGAGTCAAGTAATTTTTGACCTTTTTCTAAATTATTCACCCTTTAAAATGAGGTGAACTCTTGTAAAGAAATATCATAATTGTAAGAATAATTACATCTCTTAATAATGAACTTACCCATTTTATTCTCATTATCTGTTCACAATTTTGTCATGACCATTAAACCTTTCCAATGTGTCAACATTTTAGCATTTACAAATTCCACATGAGCTACATTGTTTCGAAAAGATAACCTAAGTATTTATATCTATGCACTTTACTATTATTTGAAAAAGTACTACTGAATAAAGTTGGTATATGAATCCATAGGCAGCTCGTCAACTTGAATATCTAATGGGAAGGAGATCAACTAGCAATGCTAATACTGATGGCCTAGGTAATGCTTTAGGAATTGCGCAGCATCATGATGCTGTTACGGGTACTGCTAAACAGCACACTACTAATGACTATGCAAAACGCTTGGCTATTGGAGCCTCAGAGGTACACTTTATGTAGTCTTTGCTCTAAATACATCTTACCATCTTGTCTTACACTACAACTGATTTTCTAACGTCATTAATGCTATTATACATGTTTTTGCTTTGTGCAGGCAGAAACTGTCGTGGATTCGGCTTTGTCATGTCTGGTTGATTCGAAGTTGAATGGTCAGTGTGCTGGATCTGCAGTGATATTTAGCCAGGTTGCACTTCACCATTGTGAACTTTGTTTGAGTTTCTTCTCGAGATTCCATGATTTGGATATTTGCATATGGATATGGATGGTTGCATGGTTGGAAATTAGCCAAAATTTGTTGTTGGACCCACTGGCTAACTTCTCTTATGGGCTTCTTTATGCAGGAAGCAAGTTTTGTTTTCATAGTGACTAATGCTTCCCTTTCTTTTTGTTCACCTTTTGATTGGCGAACAGTGTCAGTTACTTAATATAAGTTTCTGTCCATCAACTGAGAAAGATTTTTCCCAAGGAAAGAGTTCGGTAATGATTTTGTTTCTGCTTATGCACTACTTCAGCATTACAACTCCAAGAAACTGTTTTTGAACTGTGTTAATCCATCTTTCTTTTCAGGTTGTTGTGGCATACAACTCACTTGGATGGAACCGTACTGATATTATAAGGATTCCTGTGAGTTACCATATCTTTCTTTTTCCAATCTCTTCAGTTATTGTTCAGTCACTTTGAGTTATATTCTTGAGGTGCAGCATTACGCTGGTTGTCTCAAGAATTCCCCAAATCTATCCCCAATACCGTATATACGATTATCTTGATCCACCCCAAGCTAAGGAAAAGGCTGGTTAGTTCTGCTTTGGAATTTACCAAAGAGGATTAGATGAATAAATATTCAGTCATATGCCAATGCTTCTAAGTTGAGGTGATTCAAATAATGAAGAAAGACACAATTTCTGTCTTTTAAAATAATCTTTACTATCAGTAAAACACTGGTTGTTACTTCTATGAGACCATCTCATGTTCCCATCTACAAGAACCTTTCACCATCCAAGAGGCAAGGTGTTGATTGCTGTACCATTTTAAAAGAGGAAAATAAACTTGACACAGAACATTCATCCTAGGCCTCTAATGCTGACAAAATATTGAGATAGCTTTACTTACTTTCCAAAGCCATTTTAACTTTGCTGTAATACAGTCCTCAACGTATTTTGTTTTTTTAAATTAATCACCTGGGGTGGGGAGAGCTTTTCGGGGTCCTCAACGTATGCTTGACTATTATTCTGTCAACCAAGTTTGGCTATTTAATCTTTTTCCTTCCTACAGCTTGATAACCTAAGGCTGATTAGAATGTTGTATCACACTAAACAGGTGTTTCTGTTAACACCTTATTCCGAAATTACAGTCGTAAACTGATAGCCATAGTATGAACTATACTCTCTGCAATCCCTTCTTTTTTGAGATGCATTTCTGAGCCACTTTTGCTATTGTTCTACTATGGTCTAGGTCTAATGCTTGTCTGGCACTTCCTAAGTTTGTGACATTCTATTCAGGTAGTTAGTATCTTCATCTTTGGCGGACCAGATTAACCTCAGTTACCATCTTATCTTAGTCTTCCAAGCCTTCCAAATTAAGGTCTGAGAATAAATATTCTTATGGCGAAGGTCATCGATTCTTGATGGTCTTCAATTTCTCAATGTCATGACAAATGTATCCATTGCCTTTGCCAACAAAGGAAAAGGTTGTGACTCTTGAGAAACATAATGTTTTCATCGTTCATTTTCACTCCAAAATTTGTCTCATAATGGTCGAAGCAAGGCATACCACACAAACGAATGATTCAGATCATTAAAATTCTGAGGTTGTGACTCATGAGAAACATAATGTTTTCATCATTGATTTTTACTCCAAAATTTGTCTCAAAATGGTCGAAGCAAGGGAGTCCATATAAATGAATGATTCAGATTGTTAAAACTCTGCTATCAGATTAGCTAAAAGTACCCAGCAACACTTCTAGGGGCAGAAACTTTTTGTAAACTTTTCCAGCAAGGATTACAAGTTATCAGTTTTAGCCCATCTCCCATAGCATTTTGATTGATTTTTCTCCTTCCACTACTTAGTTTCTGGTTTCTATGAGATATAGCAAGTTTTTTTTCACACAATATGATCAAAGTCTGTTGCGATGGAGCATAGCTCCAAGATTCCTGAATGCACACTTCTGCTACAAACATACGAAACTGTTATTAACTTCAGAAGGTGGAGTTGTATGCTTGATATTTTCTTATGTTCTCATTTTATATGCAATCTCTCTTGAAAAACATGAGGCCATGTTTTCCCAACGTATACTATACGCTCATAATTCTAAAACTTCTCCCTGTTATGAAAATCAGAATGTCTATTTCTCGAGTTGAATTAATAGTCTCATAATCTGCAGGTTAATGATCATAATCTTGTCGTCAAAGATTCTACAGGGGAAGTTGTTGAGTCTCAATATGTAGAAGTGGATAGTGTGACAAGCAAACTGAGAAAGCTCTATGTGGAGGCATATACTGGAACTTCAGACAAACATGCTCCAAAATATTGGCTTGTCTTTTCAGCATCTGTGCCACCTTTGGGTTGGAATACTTACTTCATTTCTAAAGAATCTCAAAAAGGTACCCTCCCCAAAATATTACTCTCAATTGCCACCAGTCCTGCAGGTTTACTGGTGGAAAACTTCTTTAATTAAGTATGTAATACTTGATATGTCTCAGGACAGAGGTGCTTTTCATTAATCATATTCTGGTTTGCCTTATTCTAGCTATCTTTTCTTGGTGCTTATATTTGGATATCAACTTGCAGGAAACAGAAGACATGGTTTTATGTCTATGATGGATCTTCCAAAGAAAGAAACTATTGAAATTGGACAGGGAAACTTGAAACTGTCGTTTTCCTCATCATCTGGGCAACTTAAGCGAATGTTCAACTCTAAAACAGGAGTAAGATTTCTTGTTCTCTAAATGAGTATAAATTTTACATTGGTCTTCTTATTCTGCGGTTAAGCTGGATATCAGCATCTGTAGTTCAACATAGATCTAAAACTAAGGAGAGACTGAGAGGAAAGTGGGAGAATCAGGAAACCACATGAGGAATGTGATAGATGTGTTTGGTCCCCAAAGAAAGTCTTACTTCTAGGTCCAAACATAACTCGCCTGATATTGGGCCTACTCTTTCCTGTGACAAAAAGGAACAGTTCAATGGAACCTTGCTTATCACAGAGACCAGTCTGTTAGATAAACAATCTTTCAAGATAATCTCAAATGAAAATTTATCTTCATTGGGGAATCATATACTTCTGGCTTTTTTTTGTATTGTGTCAAACTGTGTCAAATTTCCTTGCATGCATTGGGAAAAATTTTCATTTGATATACGCCGGTGAAAATATTATTATGGAATGACAATATTGTTCTTACAGAGTTCCACATTTGCTTAATCCTCTTTTACATCATTGCCTACGGAAGAGTCATACCTGCACAGCTATTTAAATGTTTTTAATCATGTTACTTGCAAATGCTTATATTTTATTAGTTTTCAAGAGGCTTCAACTACTTTTAAAACATCCAAGTTGATAAAATTTCACCGGCAAGATATTGAGTTGATATTTCCTTTAATCATCACAACTGAGCCTTAACTAATCTGTTTGTCATCAACTTGGTCTACCAAAAACATCGTGTATTTCTACTTGGTAGATTTCTTTGTGCAACTTTTTGTTTCTGTCTCTGTCCTTCTGTTACTATCTCTGTTTTTCTCCATCTGAGAGACTCATAATGAAATGTCGTCATCTGAACATGATTATTGTGCATGTACCAGATTGATATACCAGTACAACAGAGCTATCTTTGGTATGCTTCAAGCCAGGGAGATACAGATCCTCAGGTATAATATAATACCTAATAGTATTTGATTAGAGTTTCACATACGGTCCATAATTTCTGCCAATTCAGTAATTGTTATATCAAACCTGGCAGGCTTCTGGTGCATACATCTTCCGACCTAATGGATCGCCTCCTTCAATGGTCTCTAGATCAGTGAGTGACTCCTGACACCCACTACGAATACGTGTTTTGGCTAAGTAACAATCGTATGATCTATAATTTTCTGCTCAATCTTTTCTACAGGTTCCTCTGAAGATCATTCGGGGGCCACTAGTTGATGAAGTTCATCAGCAATTCACTTCATGGATCAACCAGGTCAAACACTTTAACCTTTTCTTTGTTCTTTTTTAATGTTTCAAAGCTTGTTATATTTCAACAGAACATGTTGGAAAGCGGCTTTATCCTTCATTTCAATATCTAATACTCTGAGAAATCGGAACAAACTCCACCTGAAGTTTCCAACATGTGAGCACATTTGCACAGTGAACCATGTTACAATCTGAATATTTCGAAAACAGAATAGTTTGGATTTTACTTTTGTAGTTGGGGAAGGTTTTTATGCATCGTCGACTCTATCTTCCATTTGTTTTGTACCCCAGTTGTTGTGTCTCTCATTAAAGTGAATGATTTGTCACTTTTTCAGGTAATCAGAGTTTACAGAGACAAAGATCATGCTGAAGTTGAATTCACGGTTAGTGGTTCTTGTTTACTTTCAGTAAGCCTGCGGTATTTTCTTTTCCCACTGCAACCTGTGGCGCTAACTCTAAGATAAGCAATATGCCACTTTTTGTTTGTTTTTCTTTCTCTGATCACTTTGTGTTCTTGGCGCCATTCTTTTCTGTCATTATTTTATGACGTGTGATCATAATCTGAAGATTGGTCCAATTCCCACGGCCGATGGTATTGGAAAAGAGGTTATTACAAGATTGACTGCTAATATGGTCACAGATAAAGTGTTCTATACCGATTCCAATGCGAGAGACTTTCTAAAACGGGTACGCCTTCTTGTTACTCTATTTCCTGCATTTTTCCTCTTCTCCTAGTAATTGCCATTGTTTGAATGTTATGGCTTCTTTCTCATGCAAATTTTCAGGTTAGAGATTACAGAGCGGACTGGCCTCTCACAGTTACTCAGCCTGTTGCAGGGAATTACTATCCAGTAACTTCTATACTTTAACTTATGAAAACTCAAGTTTCTGCAAATTTAATAGTTTTTTGTTTTTTTTCTAGATTCTCAAGCAAATTCAACTAGTTTTTGCATTGGCGTGTGAAATCCCGGTTGCACTATAAACTGGCCTTGCACTTGTAGATGCTTATAAGCTCTTATAAGATGTTTGAAAGTTTGTAAGATATTACAAAATGTTTGGTTAAGTTTTTAGAATAAGAGCTCTTAAGTTCCAAAAATAAGATATTAGGATCTTATAAGCTCTTTAAAATAAAAGTAAGGAGTTTCTAATTCTTTTTTTTTAAAAAAAAAAATCTTAACAACTCCTTTAAATTCCTTTAAATTAATTACAAATTTATCATTACTAATATCTTATAAGCTACATCCAAACAATTTAAAAAATTATTTTAAAATAAGATTAGACATCTTATAAGCTCTGATGGTATCTGACAACCACTCTTCTTCTGAATGTCTTGAGGTTTAAAGAGGGGTTAACTCACAAACTTTAAGGTATCTTGGATTAAAGCCTTTATGTTGGATATTGGAACTGTGTGTGAAATCGCTCAGTTCAACTGATCTCGGTCGGACACAATTATTGGAACATTAGATGGCATTCCTGGATGCAAATTTGATGGTTTATGATTGATTAAAGCTCAGTTTTGTTTAAAAGTTTATGGTTTCGCTCTGGATTATTCACTGCTTTCAGATCAATCTTGGAATTTTCATAGAGGATAGCAAGTCCGAATTCTCTGTTCTGGTTGACCGGGCCACCGGAGGATCCAGCATTAATGATGGAGAAATCGAGTTGATGGTACACAGGTATATATGCAAATAATAATTCCGACTCATTTCCTCATCACGATCTTATGCTAGCGTTTTCATGTATCTAATAACATTAATGTATCCAGGCGTATGCTCAGTGATGATTCGAGAGGAGTAGGTGAACCCCTCGATGAATTTGTATGCGTCAACAACACATGTGAAGGACTCACGGTAAGAGTTTGTATGCATCGATATTACACAGAATACGTTGATCGTTGTGTCGAATGATATGTTTCAACCATCTCTATTTTTGTTTTCTTTCCTCATTATCGCTTTGGCCTAAGTAATTAGCGTAAAGATACGAATACTGGTAACTACAAAATTTTGAAGCAGTGATGTAGCAGAATGATCCGAGGGTTGCTTTTTTATCTTGTAACGTACTTTAGGTTCGAGGAAATTATTATATCAGCATCGATGAGCTTGGTGCTGGGGCGCGTTGGAGGCGAACAACGGGCCAAGAACTATATTCGCCCCTTCTTTTAGCCTTTTCGCATGAGGTAAATTTAGGCGAACTGCGCATAAAATATATATCGAATATTAATTGACACCCGGTATCTGATTATTAACCATTGCAGGACTCAGAGACATGGAAATCTTCACATATAACAAGCGCCACAACCATGGAAGCAAGTTATAGTTTACCGTTTAACGTTGCGCTAATCACTCTCCAGGTGACAGCTCGTTCGCTATCATTCCCGTCCGTCTTATCATACGCATGATTTCTTCGCAGTCATCTCTTTCCATGTAAATTCAGGAGTTGGTTGATGGAAGCGTGCTCGTTCGTTTGGCACATCTGTATGAGGTGAACTCTTTATGTTGAAAGGGTATCTAAACCCATGTTAAGTGAGCGTGACTTATTCGATCTATATGTTGTAGGCCGGCGAGGACCCTGACTACTCGAAACTCGCCAAAGTTGAACTGAAGAAGATGTTTGCTGGGAAAACGGTACGAATATTCAACGAATACTACCTTCGATCGACGAACTTTCCTACAATTACCCGTTTCTTGATATGATTGGATTTTCCAATTCATAATTTTATTACATCTCCTATTCCATTTAATACATACACGCACGAATCTTTCCATTAGATAAAATAAATGGCGTAATATTTGTATACGTGGAGACGTACACATACTAAACGGAACAGAAGTGCAATAGAATTTGAAACATAAAATCTAATCCGTACATCAAGAGTATCTTGATGTCGATATGATGTAGTAGTCGTAAATCCTCAATCAACTATTGTTATTGAGTTGTCCTTTCGCCTTTGCGTTTTCAGATAAAGACGCTCAAGGAAACAAGCTTATCAGCAAATCAAGACAAGTCTGAGATGACGAGGAAGACTTGGAAAGTCGTCCAAGGAGAAACTAACAGTGAGCCGGCTCCAATTAGAGGCGGCCCTGTTGAGTTCTCGAGTCTTGTTGTCGAGCTTGGTCCCATGGAGATCCGGACATTCATCGTAACGTTTTGAAAGAGCTGATCTCCGAGTAAGTAACACTCACTCCTCTCCTCCAATTCTGAATAATGACATTTGCTCAAACTTCTTCTGACTGCCATTGCTGAAGTATATGGTGCAATTGGTTTGTCATCAACAGCTCCAAATTGTTGTCGGGGTTCTTACCTTCCTGTCAGGATGTGTAGAATAATAATGAATGATGTTCGAAAATTGATCGTTCATGTTTACTTCAATAGATTGATAAAAGAAACTGAAATGTAGTTCGCTTTCAAAATTATTTCTGTTTATGTCAATCATCTTCACATTATTCTTTTCTCGGGTTAAATGCAATTTATCTCCCGTATAATATGAAAAACGAGCAAAAAAAACCCCGCGAAAAAAGAATAAGTAAATTACCTCTTGTGATCTGGAAAATGAAGCAAATTACTCTCTCACCCTATGTTTTCCATTGATGGGAGGGGGCGTGGTAATTTTCTTTAGAGAAAATTGCTTTTTTGGTCCCATATCTTAGGGCCTTCTTTGATTTGGTCCCACTTGTTGCATTTGTCTCATATTTAGTCCTGTTTGTTCAAGTTTTTTTCAAATTTGGTCCCAAACAACATTTTCCTTCAAATTGTTAATGGAGCCTCAAGTTTGTTATTGGGACAAGACTTTGCCACTGTTGATGGCTCCATTAACAATTCGATGGAAAATACTATTTGGGACAAAATTTGAGAAAAAATTGTACAAATGAGACTAAATGTGATACAAATGCAACAAATGGGATCAAATAAAAAAAGTTCCTAAGATATGAGACCAAAAATAAAATTTTCCCTTTGCTTTATCTCCCAAAACACGAGGGAATAATTTGCTATTTTTTTCCTCACAAGGGAGTTTTTACTCATTTCTCATAGCATAGAGGCAAATTGCATTTAACGTTTTTTTTCTCTTAATTTTTGTTTACTCTCTCTATTTTAAATATTATATTCATTTTCCTTCATTTATGGAAGAGTCAATCAAATAGATACATACAACAAAATTTTTAATAAAGAATGTTTAATTATGTATATCTTTAAATATTTTTGCACACACGAGTGCACCATATACTGCCAGTAACTTATTGTCTGACTAGACAATGAGATATGCAGGACGTTATACTTTACAGAGGAAGATAAGTTAAATTGTTATGTGGATCATATCAAGTAGTGGTGGCAATATGAGTTTCAACCCATGATTTCAACCCAACCCATCTAGTTTTGGGTCGGATTTGGTTTAACAATTTTTATTTGGGTTGAATGTGGGTTGAGTTTAAAATAAATTAAATTATATTATGGGTTCTATATGGATCCTAACTCCTAATGGTATCTTAATGAGTTTTGCTATATTTAACTTTTTATTAGTCAATCGAATATTGTTTTTTTAATAATATTATTGATGAAAGATGTTACTATAATCATGAGTTCAATATGAGTTGTGTTTAATTAAGCCAATTAGATCATGTCCCATATGGTTTCTAATGGGTCTTAAATGGATCTCATCATATATATATATATATTTCTTATTCATTAATAAAAAAATATTATTATTATTATTATTATTATTTTAATATTGATTACAAAATATTTTTTTGTAATAATACTATGAAATTTAGAATTCATGATTATACAAGTATTTTTTTAGATCTTCTTTTAAAACTATGTAAATATAATATTTTGTAGATAAATATATTTTCATTTGACTTCAAAAAAAAAAAAAAAAAGAAACATGATAGACCTCTAATCTGGTAACTAATAAACTATTATTTCTTAGCAGTGTTTGTTCCATAAAATCAAATCGAGCGGAACTGAATTCAATAAGTAAAAAAAATTCGGCTCAATATTGAGAAAATCAGTTATTAAAAGCTAACAATTCATAATTATATTTAATATCATAACAACACACATGATACGGTCGGAGAGTTAGATCTCAATATCATGAACGCATACCTATCAAATGGTGCTTATTAGTATATATAGAAAGTCAATGCATGAGGAAGTGTACGAATTCATGTCCTTATGATAACCTTCAGATGGTTTCAAGTTCAATGGTCATTAAGATGGATTCGTGGGTTGTTTGAGTCGGGTACCACCCAAAATGAGTAAAAAGATGTGAATCTTCATCCTATTCGGTTATTTTAGAACTTTTCAAAAATAAAATGATCTTTTCAAAAATTATTGATGGTTTAACATCTATCATTACTCTCCCAGTTCTCTAGTGTTAAGGTTACCTAACCCAAGAGAAGTCTAACCATTTTATTACCGGCAATTAGATCAAGTGTCTCAGGACCCTTCACAATCATTTGGTTTACGCGTATCTCCACAGACTTGTATATGTAGCAACATTATATTAAATCTTTAACAACTCAAACTTTTCAGGAGATTATTTTACTTAAATCTTGTACATGATAATTATAGGATGCGGCCTGCATAGGGGTCTACATGAGACTTGTCTTTTTCAAACCATTATAAGACGGGTCCCTGTTTAGGGTCTAATGCTTGACTTGTCTTTCACAGAGTTGGAGGAAGTGATCTTGTTTGGTGGTCTAATGCTTGACTTATCTTTTTCAGACAATTAGGAGATGCAATCCCGTTTGGGGGTCGAATGCTTGATTTGTCTTTTACGGACAATTTGAGGACGAGATCCCATTTTGTGTCTAATGCTTGACTTGTCTTTTTCAGATAGTTAGGAGACGCAAACCTGTGTTTAATGCTTAACCTGTCTTTTAAAGACAATTGGACGATACGACTCCATTCAGGGCTCTAATATGCTTAAGGTTTTGCCGATTTCATAACCCTCACTTCATGTCTCGCAAGTGATTATGCACTCCTCTTTGCAATTTCCATGACCTTATAGGACCCTTTTTATTCGGGGTCTAACTTACCTACATGTTTTGGGACCTTTGTATTATTTAAGACCAATTCTCCCACCATAAAGCTCCTTCAATGGGTCCTAGAGGCCTAAGGACCCCAAAGGCTCTTCCATCGATGACTCCTTAACTCTATTCAATCTCGTTTTCAAGTGTTGTAGCAGGATCCTGTGAGATCTATGTTTGCATTTTGCTTGCAAGTTCCCAAACTGGCGAAGTTTTACAGCAATTTCAGTTCTTACATCAAGTTGTTATCCTTTCCTGTGGAACTGAATTCCATTATCTAATATTAATATTCTAGGGGGTTCTCAAATAGTATATATATAAACGGGTAAATATTAATAAATATAATATAGATATTTATTGTGTCTGTTGGAAAATAACACTGGGTAATCCATGAAATAAATATTCTCGCATAAAATAAGTAATCTATATACATGCCAACTAATCCATAATCACATTAGCACATAATCGTGGATCGATTAAACTTATAGCAGCGGAAGTATGTCAATCCATGTATTCGGATTTGGCTCGCTTACAAGCTCATGCCTCGTTTGGGTCACAAACACAACGTCTTTCTCGTTCTTGAAGATTATTCCACGTACATCTTCAAGATTCCCACAAACATCTTCAAGATCTCCCCACGTTGGATCTTGCTCCTAATGTTGTGGAAACCATGAACTAGTTGTTCGCCTTGGTGGATTACTACCAGAGTAAGCCACACATTTACACACCTCAAATCCATGGGGTCTATGATGATACTCTAGGAAAAACGTAGAGAGAAATATAGAGAGAGAAAGGTATTTGGAGAGAGTATATTTGGGAGTGTTGTGATCAACTTGTTTGTTGTATCATACTATTGTGTTTTTCTTTTAATTTTTGGATTCATAGAAGCATACTTTCTATAGGTGTGCACAAGAGGAGTCCTAATCCCAATACAAAGTATATGAGACTACAAACTCTCTACCCAAGAGACATCCTCCTAACCAAAAGTTTGGGAGACTTCAAAACTCTTCAAATATGGATGTATATCCAATATCTCCCACTCATACATATTTGACTCAATCTCCATGATACCCAACATCTCAGTTTCTCAATCTCACGTTCGTCCCTTTATACAGGAAATGAGGCGTGCAACCAAGCGAGAAAGGAACAGTGAGGAGGGTTATATTAAGTCATCACAGTACTAACATAACCTTTCAACTCAAGAACTCGCTATGTATCCCAAACTATGTGGTCACACTTAATCAAATATATCTAGATCCCTGAATAAATAGAGCATGCTTAACTCACTCGAATATGTATCTGTGTTCATGACTGGTCAGACATTTTCTAACACAGTCGCCCGGGCTATGAACCATAGAACACAAGTGCGTTACCAACTTAGTTCTTTCTCAGCCTCTCATACCAATCAGCTTGGTCTTGACAGCTTTCTTAGACATGCTCCGACAGACCGAATCACACGAGGCCATTGGATGACATGCTAAAGTAGTATCATCAAGCTTACACCTCATGACATGCTCTAGAGTTCCAAATGTTACAAAAAACAATATGGACTCATACAGTGACGAAGTAGGGACCCATTCAATCAGTCCTCATAAGAGGTCGGCTCAAAGCACATGTAGTATGAATACATGTTATGATGGAGTTCCCACTTAACTTAGGCATGTCATGGCTCTTAACATCATATGAACCTAAGTCCAGCCGCAATCTAAGTGCCTAACTTGCGGACTACCAGACAGTCACTCTCTTAATGGCATCTAGTAGTTCGCACGTTCAGCTAAAAAATATGCCTTTTATGAAGTTCAGACATACTTCATAATCGATCAAATATGTGATCTCATCTTAGCTTCTTTAGCTAAAGCGACTATTCCATATACTTTGTTCTTTCCCACTTCTCAAGTGTGAATATGATTATTCGCATAACTCACTTATGCAAAATGATCTGTCAAGTCTCATCCTGCTCGCTATCGCAGCGCCAGGGCGATTGCCCGTGTGAGAGGGCTAATCAGGGCCTAGTGTCATTTCACAATTCAGTACCCATCGCATATTCTCACAAGCCACAAGAATCAAGTTCTACATGATCCTTTACCACTAACATGCCTTCATCAATACCAAGGCTGGTAAAAGGGATGAGCGCTCATACCGCTGGTTGAACATGTTGGAGAACAATTTAATTATGCGCATATCTCATCATTAATATCTGGCATCTGTATACTAGGTCCTCCAACAATACTTGGCATCTAAAAATATACAAAGTTTCACTATGTGCATCACATATGCATCATGACCAGATAATCTTTAGTTGATCTTAGATTACTACCATAGATATGTTGTTGATGCTTTGTTGCATCATGACATGTGCATCAAGGATCACTTTGATATCTACTCACCACTCTAATTATTGAGCACTGGACTAGTTGTGCACACATATTGCGCATCAAACATTCTATAGCGCTCACGAGCACAACATTTCTTTTCTTCTTTCAATTAGGGCATCTCTTTTAACTAAGAACACTGTGGTTATGAAGTATCAATAAGGATAGTATGATACATATACAACTTTAGTATCTGAACACTAAGTATGCATCACACTTTCTCCCATGTCCATGTGAAGACTGCCACTCTACTTGGCGATATCTACATGTCCCCCCTTTTTAGCCATCAAACTTATTTGTCCACCCCGCACTGAGAGCTAAATTCTCTCACTATCTTGACATATCTGGTGATCATCTCGATCATCGTTAAGCCTATCAAATAATAGCTCGATGGAATCGATCTTATCATTGCTTGGACAATAATTCAAGTTATAAATGGAGCTGTCAAGCACAAACTTACGCTTGCCCCACTATTTGAATTAACTAGAAGATCCACATTGATCCTCACATCCACTTCTCAATTAGATATGTCAATCAGCTAGCAACACCTAGATAAGAGTGGCGATAGTGGCTATGGAGAATTCAAACAAATCTCACCATCAATGATAATGTCTCAAAACTACACCCCTCAAGTAGGCGTAAATATTTCTCCATCGGTTGACCTTTATACTTTTAATAAACTATCTACTTTGCACTTGATCTTTAGAAACCATATGTCTCCAATGATCTTGCACGTAGAAGTGTTAAGATCGACATCCTTTCATGGCTTTGTTCTTAGTCATTTGGCTTATCAATTCCCTTTAAGTACTTGTTCCTCTAGAAGTTTTACGAAGTCAATTCTCAAACTTGACTCATCAATATCTACCAAATAATTGTGGAGATCACCCACACAATCTCATATAGACGAGGGGGGATATTTTTAATGTTCACTCCTTATTTGTGGAATTTGAGAATCCTTTCTCTAGTTGGGCACTCTCGCTGACTTTTGAGTCACTTTGATTATCTCTTGCAATTGAAGATAAAAAAATATCATCATTGAAGGAAAAATGCGCCTCTTTTAAGAATGTTCACTCTCATAGTTAAGATTCCCATGGACCTCACATATCTAAAAAAAAGTTTCCTCTTAAGGAATCTAGATTGCGTGACTAATCTCTCCATGAACCTTGGTTCATGTCTTGTCAATCCAGTAGGTGCATGCCATATGCTTGCTATCGTATCAACAAGAGTTCGAGAACTTCGTAGAGGCACTTTACCATATTGTAGGCTGCATTCAAAAATTGTATCTATCTAAGTGAAGTGCAAAATGGTCTTGCGTCAGATAAGTTCTAGACTTTTCTACAAATGTTTGATTCTTTTCTTTTTGCAAGCCCATATAGCTACTAAGAGATCAGAATCATAATTTGTTTGCAGTTCTGTATTCCTCAGTATTTTGTCTAACATAATCAGAGATGACACTTTCGCTTCCTATCAGTACATGGAATCATAATGTTCACATGCTTTAGTTCTCTACCCTTGTCAAAAATTGCTAAAACATAACACTTTTTAACTAGTGAGATGGATTGCACTGACCAATAGTGTGAGAAATACTATTGCATCATTTCATACTTCATACTTCATAAGTCCACATTCTTTTAGTGGACAAGTTTTAGTAGTTTGATAACCCTCCTTATTTTCCAGCGAACTCTTTTCGCTAGAAAGAATTTCCAACTAGAGTAATCTTTAGCGAATGAACCAAGTGGCCTCTGTAACGCAAATTTCGTGTTTCTGAATTTATTGAAACAAGAAAAATATTACAAATGATTTTCAATTTAATCAAATGTCTTGTGGGTGCGAAATCTCTAATTTAAGCTTCTGATTCTTCACAATCTTCTATTTCGGCAACTTCAAAGGTGGAACTTGATGTTTTGATCTCCTTTGATGTTGACTTAGATCTTCAATAACGTTAATTGGGGGGTCTTTTAACTTATTCCCGAATTAAACGCTATATTTTGGAAGACTTGACTTTATTTCTTTGTGTTTCTTGGTGGAATTGAAGCTTTGATCTTTCGCCAAGGTGGATTTGTGCTTTGATAACGTTAATCCGCGGGTCCTTTGACTTGTTCTCGAATTAAACGTTGGATTTTGATGATTTCCGCGATGAACGCCTTGAATTTTACTTGAATGCTGTGGATTCTCCTTGATTTGTGCTTGAGAGGATTTTGAAGTTTTTTTGAATGCTCTCTTGCTTGTGCTTTCAATTTTTTTTTTTTTTTTGTCTTCAATTGTGTAGAGAACCCCTATTTATAGTTGCGGGGTAGAAGACTTTTCCATATTTACTTGATGAAGTGGTGCGATTTGATTGGCCCTTCGTTATTTGATTCCATATTTGCAAGATGTATTTCCATATTGACTTGCACTTGCTTGATTTGGAATATTTGATCCTCTTGCCATGAATATGAAATTTGACACTTGGCGTCATTTGATTGATCAAAAAATAAATATTAATATCAATTAATTAACTATTTACTTTAGGAATTAAATTTAATTAAAATTTCCAAAATATAAATAGAAATTGATATTTAATATATTATTTTCCATGTGGTGCAAATTTATTGGGCACAAATTTAATTTCTCTATAAATGCCCCCTCGAGACTTATTTGCCCCCTCTCCTGGTTTCTTGATTTTTTTTAAACTTGCGGGACTCTTGGATAGGTGGTCCCTCGACTCCACTTGCAGCCATGCTTAGTTCCATGTCATGGGCTCGAGTAGCTAGTTCTTCAAATGTTCTAGGCTGGATCCCTTGCAGTATGTATCGAAGATCCCAATGCATTCCTTGGATGCATATATCGATTGCAAAAGTCTCGGACAATCTATCTTTGCAATTGAGACTCAAATTTCTCCAACATTTGATATAGTCAATGACCGGCTCTTCCTTCCATTGGTGCGAGTTTGTGAGCTCGATCATGCTGACTGTCCGACGGGTGCTGTAGAAGCGGCTGAGAAACTCTTGCTCCAATTGCCCCCAACTATCAATTGAGTTGGCTTCCAAGTTAGTGTACTAGTCAAACGCATTCCCTTTTAAAGATCGGACGAATTGCTTCACGAGATGGTATCCGTAAGTCCCTGCATTGTTGCATGTTTCGATGAAGTGAGCCACATGCTGTTTTGGGTTGCCCTTGCCATCAAACTGTTGAAATTTGGGGGGTTGATAGCCAACTGGCATCTTCAAATTATCAATTCTTTGCGTGTAGGGCTTCGTGTAAGTCATAGACGACTTAGAGCCTCCATCGAGTTTGTCTTTGATAGTTCCCATGATGAACTCTTTCAGTTGGTCTACGGGATCAACCCTTCTGAGGAGACTTGCAACTCTTGTGCGGGTGACTTCTCATTTTCATTTGTTTGTTGCTTTTGGGACGTTTCAGCTTCGTCGTGGCCCTCAACTTGTTTTCTGGCCACATGACTAGCGTCAGTATTATCTATCTTGTTCCTCAATTTGCTGATTTGAGAGTCTTGCTGTTGAACATGATTTGCTAGACCATCTATGGCCCTCGTCAAGCTTGCAATTTGTTCCTCCAAGGTTGCCGTATTTGTGACTATGACGGGAGCAACGCTTGATATTGAGTGAGGAGTAGACGAAGAGGAGTCATCGTTCAGGTCTTCGTCATCTTCATTAGTCTTGTTGAGATGGAGTAGGCTTTTCTCAATTTCGTGGAAAGTCATCTCAGGGTATGTTTGTAACTTATTCGACATACTTCTGGTGATGACCCCAATACTGTCATTTAAACTTGAAGCAGCAACTTTGAGCGCCGAAATCTTGTTGGCGACCATTGCTAAACTTTCAAAACTTTGGTGAAGAGATGAGAGGTAGAGATTGTCCCACTGGGCGTGCCAGAAATTTGTAATGCAAATTTCGTGTTTCGGAATTTATTGAAATAAGAGAAATATTACAAATGATCTTGAATTTAATCAAATGTCTCGTGGGGGTGAAATCTCTAATTTAAGCCTCTGATTCTTCACAATCTTCAGTTTCGACAACTTCAAAGGCGGAACTTGATGTTTTGATCTCCTTTGATGTTCACTTAGATCTTCAATAATGTTAATTAGCGGGTCTTTTGATTTATTCCCGAATTAAACGGTATAATTTTGGAAGACTTGACTTTATTTCTTTGTGTTTCTTGGTGGAATTGAAGCTTTGATCTTCCACCAAGGTGGATTTGTGCTTTGATAACGTAATCTGCGGGTCCTTTGACTTGTTCTCGAATTAAACGTTGGATTTTGATGATTTCTGCGACGAACGCCTTGAATTTTACTTGAACGCTGTGAATTCTCCTTGATTTGTACTTGAGAGGATTTTGAAGCTTTTTGAATGCTCTATTGCTTGTGCTTTCAATTAGTTTTCTTTTTTTGTGTCTTCAGTTGTGTAGAGAACCCCTATTTATAATTGTGGGGTAGAAGATTTTCCATATTTATTTGATGAAGTGGCGCGATTTGATTGGCCCTTCGTTATTTGCTTCCATATTTGCAAGATGCGATTTTATTTCCATATTGACTTGCATTTGCTTGATTTGGAATATTGGATCCTCTTGCCAAGAATATGAAATTTGACACTTGGCGTCATCTGATTGGTCGAAAAATAAATATTAATATCAATTAATTAACTATTTACTTTAGGAATTAAATTTAATTAAGATTCTCAAAATATAAATAGAAATTGATATTTAATATACTATTTTTCACGTGGCACAATTTTATTGGGCACAAATTTAATTTCTATACAAATGCCCCCTCGAGACTTGTTCACGGACAATGCTTCAAAGTGCGTCTTGGAGTGAATAAGTCACGAAATTCCTTTCTGCCATATTTTTTCTATTTGTAATTTGAGCTTTTGACACATGAGAAGCCCCCCCCCCCTTCCTTTTTTTTTGTGTAGACTAAAGGCCCAAATTTTCGTGTGGACTAATTCTTTTTACAGCCCAAAGCCTTCCTTTTCTTCTCTTTTTTTAAAATAGCCGGCCCATTTGAGATAGAGTCCAATAATTAGTGGCAGTTCATTCATTCATCATTTCTTTCTTTCTTTCCCATTTTTTCCTTTCTTTCTCTTTCCTCCCTTTTCTTCTCTCTTCTCTCTCATTTCTGCTGCTGCTTCCTTTCTTTTCTTTCTTCTTCCTTTGAAGATTTTCCTTTCCTTTTCTTTCATCTTCTTTTTTCTTTCATTCTCCATTTCTTCCTTCTTCTAACTTTCCTTCTTTCATTTCCTTATCCGTTTCTTCTCTTTTTCCTCTAATATTCCTTCTTCTTTCCCTTTTTTTTTTTTGCTATTTCCCGATTTCCTCTATTCTTTCTTTTTTCCTCTTCTTTCCACTTTTCTTCTTTTTTCTTTGCTTCTCTGATTCTTCCCCTTTTTCTTCGTATCTTCCTTCAACTCTTTTTTTTTTTTTTGGCTATTTCCGATCTTCACAGTTTCTTCCCTTTTTCTTCTTTCCATTTTTCTTCTTTCTCTTTCCAGAATTCACTTCCAGTCGTCAATTCCCTTTTGTGCTGTAGAATTTGCCTTCTCGACAGTTCTTCACCGCATTCGTTCCAGACCCAAGATATGGAAAATTTCCTTTCCATTTTGACGTCGAAGAGCTGCTGCATATTCATCCGAAAGGGGGCTGCTTTGTTGTCAATTTATTTCCCTTTTATTTTTCTCCTTTTACTGGCAATTTGGGTTCACAAGAATTTATGGAAAGAATTTCAATTGATCATAATTAGAAGTTGAAATTTCCTTCCAAAGTTGCCATGAGTTCTTATAAAAAGACGGACTTCGTAATATCGTGGAACATATTGAGAACTGGTCATCCCCACTTCCAATTACTGCTATTGACGGTGAACGTAATGATAGAGAGAAGACAATTCTAAGTTTCCTTCTTGACTTCATTGGTGAGCATTCGCGGCAACAAAATTTTCTTGGAACTCTTGGCTTTTGTTGCAACATGATTTTGTACACAACTTGGTTGTTGAATCGACTGAAGAGGGGCTGCATTTTTTTTTTTCTTTCTTTCTCAGTTGAGTCTTCTTGGTTTCTCTGTTTCATTCTTTGTTTATATCCCCGCAGGTGAACTCTTCGGAGAATTTGAAAAGAACAACGTCGGTCTTCCTCACTTTTCGAAATAAAGAAGGTCTTTTTTTTTTCTTGAATTTGCGAGAACAACCATGTATTTTTTTTTACTCACCTTTTCCCTGGCTTTTGATAGGTTCCAAGATGGTTTATTTTAATGATATTTCATCTTCTTCCATAGTGCAACATTTGGTTATTCTTGATGATGAGAAGCAATCCGAGGATAAGGGAACAACTTTGATAACTCACGCCCCTCTTATTGGTCGATATGTAAAACAATGGCCAAGATTGACAAATCCCCTTTACACGAAGCAATGGTCTCGAGAGGTTCCGTTGAGAAAGACGTCCAAGGCGTGGTCTTTGCAAGCAACACATCACCGCCGTTCCAACGAACCAAGTCACCTACCAGCATTAGGCCGCCGCATCGTTGAAGGCAAAGCCAAGTGGGGAGACACCATTCAATTTCCCGGTGAATTTTGCTATATCAAAGGATTTTGGGAGTGGACTGAAGACATCCTTAGCCGATGCGAGAACAAACTAACTTCTACTCAAGTGTATGACTCAGTGTACGCCTCATTGTTCACTTAGGACCACAACTCTGATGACATCAAAGCATTTTGCGAGGCGTGGTGCCCATCAACAAAAACTCTTTTGACGTCCTTTAGGGAGTTGTCAATCTCACTGTGGGACTTGCATACCCTCGCTGGACTTCCAATGACCGGACTCCTCTATGATGAAGTTGTTTTGAGTGCCAAGGAACTTGACGGCGTTGACGAAACAGGAAGAAGATTTGTGCCTCGCTCTTGCAAGTTCTTGCTCCATGCCTATCATTTGCTTCAAGAAAGTAGTAGCGGAGGTCAACTTTCTCAAGTCTCTACCAACAAGTGGATCAATTTTTGGTTCAAAAGGACCACGAAGTATTGCGAGCCTCCTCCGCGTAAAGAGAAAAAGGCAGTTCGTCCCAAGTCAACTCACAATCCTTCCGGAACCTTTGGAGTGCATGGCAAGTGGTCCACTGCAGATGAAGCGATATTTTCAAAACTTGGCATTGAAGGGAGCTTAAAAGAAGAGACGTTCTTGGCAGCATACTTGGTTTGTTGGCTCTGCACTTTTGTTCTTCCCACTGATGACATTGGTTCAATACATCCATGCACTTTCAAAGTGGCGAGTATCATGGCATCCGGTCAAAAGGTTGGTCTAGTTGTTCCTGTCTTGGCGAGTATTTACAAAGGTTTGAACAAGATCTCCAACTCTCCAAGACTGACTCGTGTGTATTCTCCATTTCCGATTCATTTCGTTTATAGTTGGATAGCACACTATTTCAAGACTCACTACCCAGTTTTGCAAGGTGTACGTGGGCCCAAAATGACACTTTTTTTCGGTGAGGGTGGAGCGAAATATTATGACCCACAAGAGGCGAGAAAATGACTTCACAAAGGTAATTTTGTCGCTTGGACTTGCAACATGATCACGAAGGACAAGGATTTCTCATTTGTAGATGATGGGCATGCCAAGGAAGTTGAAGAAATTTATTTCATGGCTATTCGTTCAAATTACCTTCCCTTGCGTCAAGGCGATCACTTTGTAGTTGAGCCGTATAGCCCCTATAGGTTTGGTTGCCAATTTGGGTTCTTTCAAGAAGTGCTGGGAATTCTTTCACTAGACATTCGCAAGGCTTCCTTGGAAGACAGAATTCGCCATTGGCGTTTATGCATCTCGTCCAAGACCATGGAAAATGTGTGGTTTCCTTCTTTGCCCCAAAATGCAAAGAAATTTTCTTCGGAGGCGTACAAAAAATGGTGGGCCGAAACTGACAGTGGTTATCTTGAAGAAAACAAGGTGAGGTTGCTTACTTCTAACTCAAGTAAATTTCATCTCAAAGAACGTTGCAAAGGAGTCGCTCAAGGTTCGCCTCATGAGCATGTTGTTTCTCCTCTTCCTAAGCATAATCCCCAAGTTGTCGAACTTCTTGAAGTAAGTAAGAGGAAAAGCATTTCTCGACCCTTGGAGGAACGTGGGAGCAGCATACCCGATCGTCATTGGAAGAGGCCGAAGAGTGATTTTGATCATTCAAAGCCAACAAATATTGATGGAGATGGTGATGCCTCAAGTCGTGCACCATCAACGTTGAATTTTGCTAAGGAGGTTTCTTTTTCTAACTCTTTTTTTCCTTCTTTGGAGTGGTAACGTCTTCTTTTGTTTCTAACTTAAGTTGATGTGTTATTGCATTTAGAGGATGAAGTCCTAGCAGCCGAAGATGACGACACTTCTGAAGATAGCCAAGGATCGATTTTGGGGCCTCCTCCACTTGGAATGAGACTTAAGGCAAAACATACTCCTTGTCGTGCTGCGGTGTCTGTATTTGAAGGCGAGAGATTTGTCCTTAATCATCAAAAGGAGTTTCTTCAAAAGTTGTGGAGTGACCTTCTTGCGAAGATATCAAACACCCCAATTGACTTCATTTCATCAATAAAAGAAGATGTTTACTTCGTCCTTCAATTTATGAAGAGCTTTCAGAAGTTTGACATTTCTAAAGTAGAAGAGTCATTGAACGTGTTCTTTGCTAAGGCTACCGCTTATGATGAAGCAAGGTCATCGTCTTCCAAAAAATTATCCACAAGTCTTCTTGAGCGACAGTTAAAGGAAGCCAACGATCGTCTCCAGGATGCCCAAGTTAATGTGGGTGAAGAGGCTTCCAAGGTCCAATCCACTATAGATGAGTTAGAGCTCATTGAGAAGAAGATTGTGGCTTTGAAGGAGCAAAGAACAAACATGTGTGCCACTCTGAAGGGGCAAAAACAACTTCTCCGTAGTGCTCAAGTCGAAGTTTGTGGGATCGAAGGGGAAATTGCAGCACTTGAGAATACTACCCCACTTGATGATGACGTGGTTGAGAACTTGGAGTCTACAAAAGCAACTTTGGAAGCCCTCAAGGAAGAGTTGAAGAGTTTGAGTCCTTTTGTTTGAGATTTGTTTAGGACCTTTATCCTTGTTGAATTCCTTTGTTTGTCCTTTTATTCTAAGTCATGAACCTCATTGTTTACTTTTGAGATTATATAATAGAAGTTCTATCTTGCAATCTTTGTGCATATTTACTTTGAAGTTCATGAGATAGAATGAATACATGACGAATCAACTATCCCATATGAAATAATGTAACTCCAAATTTGCAACGAATTAATTGTCCAACGTGGAAAACATAATTCATTACAAATTTATGATTGAACTTAGGAAATATGTAAGTTGCCTACGTACCCCGTGAAGAGATCAACTCATAACGTAGTTCAAAGAAACTTGAATTTTATTTTTTTTTTGTTTAAAGGGGGTGTCATACGCAGTTTATACTCATGTGGGCCAGGAGTAACATGAAATTTAGGCTCGTGCGCCATGGAGCAGTTTCTTCTTTGTTTTTCTTATGCATAGTATCTTTTCAAGAACTTTCCATTGATTGGACCAATTCTCAAGCCATCTTCAGCGACTAACTTGTAAGCGCCGTTTGTGTAGAATTTCTTGATGACATAAGGACCATCCCACTTCGATATGAATTTTTTTCCAGTACGGTGAGTAGTAGTAATGATGGGTCTTCTCACAGAAAGCACCAAATCGCTAACTTGAAAAGAGCGAGACCGTACTTTCTTATTAAATGCCCTTGAGAGACGAGCTTGATAAGGGGTTGCTTGAGTAGGTGTGCGGTAAGTGGTTCTATAAGCCCATAAAGCTTCTCCCATTCGCTCGTGCCAATCACTTTTTGACTTGGCGACCATTTTTTTTTAACAAGTTGCACAGAGTTTTGTTGAATGCTTCAGCTAGTCTGTTTGCAGCCGCGTTATACATCGAGGATTTCCTCTGCTTGAAGTTGAAGTTCTGGGTGAGCTTATCTATCAGGCTATTGCAGAAAGGCTTCCCGTTATCGGTGATGATGTAGCGGGGAACTCCATAGCGATAGATGATGTTGATGCGGATAAAGTCAGCGACATTTTCCTTCTTTACTTCCTTGAGGGGTACGGCTTCAGCCCACTTGGAGAAGCAGTCAGTTGTAGCCAAGATATATAAATGTCCGGCAGAAGACTTTGTTAGAGGTCCAACCACATCTAAGCCCCAAGCATCGAATGGCCATGACGCAACTGTCGGATGTAACGGTTCCGACGGTTGGTGAATGAAGTTAGCATGGAACTGACACGGTTAGCATCTTTGTGCATAATTTATGCAATCCTTGACCATGGTAGGCCAGTAGTAACCCATCCTCTTTATACGAAAGTGCAATTTTGGGCCTGACTAATGAGTGCCACAAACATTGGAATGAGATTCCTCCATAGCTTGAACTGCTTCATCTTCACTTAGGCAGCGTAAGAAGATCCCATCAAATGAACGCCTATAAAGTATGTCCTTGTAGTGAATAAAGCGGGTTGCACGCCTCCGAATGTCAAATTTTCGACGCGGGTCATCAGGAAACTTCTCGTACTTCAGGTAGTCTATGAGCGGCTGGCGCCAATCTTCTTTCTCTATGTCAAATACCTCAACAGTATGATTCTCTTCTTCTTCTTCGCCGTCAACCAACTCTTGCATATTGGAATGCGAGTATCATCTTTGAGTGTGGTGAGGCTAGAGGCAAGTTTGGCAAGTGCATCAGCTTGTTTGTTATCTTTTCTTGGCACATGCTCGATATCTACGTCACCAAGCCATCCCATGAGTCTTTTGGCATAATCGAAGTATGAAAATAGCTCGGGTTTCTTGACCTCGTGTAATCCGAGAAGCTGATTGATCACCAATTTAAAGTCTCCATATACTTTAAGGTGCAACTGCTTTATGTCAACCGCCATTTCGAGACCAAGCATAAGAGCTTGATATTCGGCGACATTGTTGGACCAATTCTGAGTTAGAGTGAAGGAATATGGCAACATTTCTCCATCGGATGTGACAAATATGACTCCAGCACTGGCCCCTTCTCTGTGTGAAGCTCCATCAAAGTACATCTTCCAAGGAGGGGTAACTTCAATGACAAGGACATCTTCATCAGGGAGATTGTTAGACAACTCCCACTCCGCAGGGAGGGGGTGATCAGCTAAGAAGTCCGCTAATACTTTCCCCTTCACGGCCTTTTGAGGAACGTACACAATCTTGAATTATTGCAGCTGAAGATACCACCTCGCAAGCCTATCAGATAGAACTGATTTCGACATGACATGCTTTAGTGGATTTGCCTTCGACACAAGTTGTATGGTATGTGCTTGGAAATAGTATTTCAAATTTTGGAGTGCAAATATGAGCGCCAAACATATCTTATCAATCAGTGAGTATTTTAACTCGTTAGGCGTCATCATTCTGTTCAAGTAGTACAAAGCACTCTCTTTTTCATTGTCGTTTCGCTTGTGCAAGTAGAGCCCCAACTGAGCATTCTTGAGCGGCTATATAGAGGATTAGTGGGCGTCCGGATACTGGTGCCACCAATACAGGAGGTTTTATCAAGTATAACTTTATGCTTTTGAAAGCGTTACGACAAGCTTCATCCCATTCAAATGGAACACCCTTTTTCATGATACGGCTGAAGGGTTGACATCGTCCAGCCAAATTTGAACTGAACCTTCGAAGATATGCTAGCCTTCCTTGTAGGCTTTTAAGCTCATGGATGTTTCGAGGTTCGGGCAATTTTAGTATTGCGTCGATCTTGGCTTGCTCGATCTCTATCCCTTGATGGCGTACGATAAACCCGAGGAATTTCCCGAAGTGATGCCGAATGCACATTTCAACGGATTCATTTTGAGTTGATATCTCCGTAGTCGTTCAAATATCTTCCTCAATTTTTGGAGATGATCTTGTCTTCCTTTGGACTTTACGACAAGGTCGTCGATGTAGCACTCAACGTTCTTGTGAAGCATATCATCAAATATTCTTTGCATGGCCCTTTGATACGTCGCGCCAGCGTTCTTCAAGCCAAATGGCATTACTTTGTAGCAGTATATCTCTTTCGGGGTACGAAAAGCCGTTAGTTCTTCATCTCTTGGCACCATACGTATTTGGTTGTACCTAGATGACCCATCCATGAAAGACAAAGCTTCATGGCCGGTTGTGGCACCAATCATGAGTTCTGTGATGGGTAAGGGAAAATCATCCTTCGGGTACGCGGTGTTTAAATCCCTAAAATCAACACAGACTCGAATTTGTCCATTTTTCTTCCTCACGCGGACAATGCTTGATATCCATGTCGGATATTTGACTTCTCGAATAAATCCAACCTCGATGCGTTTATTGACTTCGACTTCGATCAAAGGGACCAACTCTGGTCGGAATCAACGTTGGGCGAGCTCATTTCTTGATTGACAAGTGATGAACTGCTACCTTTGGGTCTAGGCCAGGCATTTTCTTGTATGACCATGCAAACACATCTTTGAATTTGTGCAGTAACTCAATGTATGCTTGCTCCTCGTCGGTGGTCAATAAAGCACTGATATAGATTAGTCGGGGATTTTCAGTGTCTCCCAAGTTGATCTCTCTCAATTCATCAACGGTGGCTTTAACGCCTTCTTCGAGTTCGGGAGGAGCAGCTTCTACATCCTCTTCCTCAACTGAATCCTCTTCACTTAAAGTTATATGATGTGCTGTCGCAACTTCATCCTCAATATGAAAAATTATCTCCTCACTATTACTGATATAGTAAGATGAAGCTACACTTTCCTTATCATCATCTTCATCGTCTTGGGTTCTCGCGAAGACAATAGTTTGCAATTTGACTTTCAAAACTTTGTTGCACGATATAATCAGATTGGTGCATCGCTTCATGCGCGATGGAATCAAGCTCCGAAGCGCTTGTGCCCCACGAGCTTTCTTATGGTATTTGGACTTTGTTGAGATGCTCAACCCTTGATTTTGTGCCCTCCTACATCTAAATTTTCTAGGGGGTCCAAGTCTGTCGAAGACAGATGTGCGTTTCATATTCCTTTCTTTATTGCCAAGGTCGTCACTTGTTGACGATCATTCCTCTTCAACGATGTAGTTGGTGCTAGCTCTTTTGATAGCTATGCGAATGGGAATTTGTGGAGTGAGTCCCAGGCCTAACCGAGAGCTTTGAACAGTATGTCCCTTTTCTCTTAACATTTGTTGGGTTGTGTTAAGTCCGTGTACTTGTTCACCACTGACTTCCGATGGGAGTTTCCCTAGAATAGCCCCTTCTTGTGGATTATATCCAGCTTTGACAAGAAGTTTGTATGCTTTGGGGTCAAAGCCGTCTGCAGTTTTTAGCTCTGGATGTCCTCCATGATCCATTTCAGGTCCTTGGATTAGTCGTACGAACCCTTTGAGTGGTTGGGGCTTCCTTGCATCAAGACTTGTTAGTGGAAGTACCAACTCTTTTAGTGAGTCCAGCCCCATGCGAGAGGATTTTTCTTTCGGGCTACTTTTGCTGTCATCCGCTGACGAGGTTGCTTTTCTTTTACTTTCTTCACCTTGGTTGTTTTTGTATCTCGAACTTTCCAGTGGATGAGTCTTTGCTTAGCTTTTGCACTCCCAAGGTAGTATTTGGCATCGACGAAATGAGACTCAGCTTCGGTGAATGGTTTATCGTCAGCGAACACTTTTTTCACAACACTATCTCGTGAGTACTTGAAGCATTGGTGCCAAGTAGAAGGAACAACACCATTTTCATGTAGCCAAGGCCGGCCGAGGAGCATGTTGTATGACGTATTGGCATCTATGACATGGAACAAGGCTGTTGACGACATATCCTCCATCAACAAATTCATTTGTATGATGCTGAGAGCCCTTTGTCCTTCTTGGTTGAAGCCTTAGATCATCAATCGACTACTTGTTAGTTCATCCCTGGAAACCCCTAATTCCTTCATTGTGCGTAACGGCAGAATATTGACCGTAGACACTCCATCAACTAGTATGCGGTTGACTTTTTGCTCACGTGCATAACAAGTTACGAACAATGGTCTATTATGCGGTTTAGAGCCAAGTAGTAAATCTTCATCAGTAAAGGTCATTGCCGACATGCATTCCTCACAAGAGATCTTTGTGTTGGAGAGACAATCTTCTCCAAAAGGAGTTTCTTCCGCATGCGTCATGTTGCATGAACTTTTTCTTTGAGTTTAACCGTATTCTGCGTCACGACGTCAAATGATCCAAATGTGATAGTGATAAGGTTTGAGGCTGCATTATCCTCTTCGAGCGAGATCTTTCCTTAGCAGGCTAGTTGTATGACCTTGTCTTTGAATATGAAGCAGTCATGGATTGGGTGTCCCACTAGTTGATGGTATTTGCAGTACTTCGGGTCATCAGTTCTTCCCGCCTCTTCAGGTTGTTTCATTTCAGGAAATTTAATGAGATTTGCATTGAGCAGGTCATCAAAGATTCCAGAGACATCCGAGTCAAGTAAAGGATACTGTTTTGTCTGCATCTCTCTTAGAGTCAATTTTCTTTGCCTTCTTTCTTGAGGGACTTCTTTCTTCTCGCTACTCATATCGCTTGAATTTCCTCGCAACTTGAAAGGGATTGTGTTCACTACCATGGATTCTTTGGTCGGACGTTTGGAAGAAGGTGTGCCCCCTCTCCTGGTTTCTTGCTTTTCTTTAAACTTGCGGGACTCTTGGATAGGTGGTCCCTCGACTCCACTTGCAGCCATGCTTAGTTCCATGTCATGGGCTCGAGTAGCTAGTTCTTCAAATGTTCTAGGCTGGATCCCTTGCAGTATGTATCAGAGACCCCAATGCATTCCTTGGATGCATATTTTGATTGCAGAAGTCTCGGACAATCTATCCTTGCAATTGAGACTCAAATTTCTCCAACGGTTGATATAGTCAATGACCGCCTCTTCCTTCCATTGGTGCGAGTTTGTGAGCTCGATCATGCTGACTGTCTGACGGGTGCTGTAGAAACGGTTGAGAAACTCTTGCTCCAATTACCCCCAACTATCAATTGATTTGGCTTCCAATTCAGTGTACCAGTCAAACGCATTCCCTTTCAAAGATCGAACAAATTGCTTCACGAGATGGTCTCCGTAAGTCCCCGCATTGTTGCATGTTTCGATGAAGTGAGCCACATGCTGTCTTGGGTTGCCCTTGCCATCAAACTATTGAAATTTGGGGGGTTGATAACCAACTGGCATCTTCAAATTATCAATTCTTTGCATGTAGGGCTTCGTGTAAGTCATAGACGACTTAGAGCCTCCATCGAGTTTGTCTTTGATAGTTCCCATGATGAACTCTTTCAGTTGGTCTACGGGAATCAACCCTTCTGAGGATACTTGCAACTCTTGTGCGGATGACTTCTCCCTTTCATTGGTTTGTTGCTTTTGAGACGTTTCAGCTTCGTCGTGGCCCTCGACTTGTTTCCCGGCCACATGACTAGCGTCAGTATTATCTATCTTGTTCATCAATTTGCTGATTTCAGAGTCTTGCTGTTGAACATGCTTTGCTAGACCCTCTATGGCCCTCATCAAGCTTGCAATTTGTTCATCCAAGGTTGCCGCATTTGTGACCATGACGGGAGCAACGCTTGATGTTGAGCAAGGACTAGACGAAAAGGAGTCATCCTTCAGGTCTTCGTCATCTTCGTTAGTCTTGTTGAGATGGATTAGGCTTTTCTCAATTTCATGGAAAGTCATCTCAGGGTATGTTTGTAACTTCTTTGACATACTTCTGGTGATGACCCCGATACTGTCATTTGAACTTGAAGCAGCAACTTTGAGCGCCGGAATCTTGTTGGCAGCCATTGCTAAACTTCCAAAACTTTGGTGAAGTGATGAGAGGTAGAGATTGTCCCACTGGGCGTGCCAGAAATTTATAACGCAAATTTCGTGTTTCTGAATTTATTGAAACAAGAAAAATATTACAAATGATTTTGAATTTAATCAAATGTCTTATGGGTGCGAAATCTCTAATTTAAGCCTCTGATTCTTCACAATCTTCAATTTCGACAACTTCAAAGGCGGAACTTGACGTTTTGATCTCATTTGATGTTGACTTAGATCTTCAATAACGTTAATTGGGGGGGTCTTTTGACTTATTCCCGAATTAAATGCTATAATTTTGGAAGACTTGACTTTATTTCTTTGTGTTTCTTGGTGGAATTGAAGCTTTGATCTTCCGCTAAGGTGAATTTGTGCTTTGATAACGTTAATCCGCGGTCCTTTGACTTGTTCTCGAATTAAACGTTGGATTTTGATGATTTTCGCGACGAACGCCTTGAATTTTACTTGAACGCTGTTGATTCTCCTTGATTTGTGCTTGAGAGGATTTTGAAGCTTTTTGAAAGCTCTCTTGCTTGTGCTTTCAATTATTTTATTTTTTTTTGTCTTCAATTGTGTAGAGAACCCCTATTTATAGTTGTGGGGTAGAAGACTTTTCCATATTTACTTGATGAAGTGGCGCGATTTGATTGGCCCTTCGTTATTTGCTTCCATATTTTGCAAGATGCGATTTTATTTCCATATTGACTTGTACTTTCTTGATTTGGGATATTTGATCCTTTTGCCAAGAATATGAAATTTGACACTTGGCGTCATTTGATTGGCCGAAAAATAAATATTAATATCAATTAATTAACTATTTACTTTAGGAATTAAGTTTAATTAAAATTCTCAAAATATATATAGAAATTGATATTTAATATATTATTTTCCACGTGGTGCAATTTTATTGGGCACAAATTTAATTTGTCTACAGCCTCATTTAGCTAACATAATCTTGCTCCATGAGGTTGATTTTAGCGACTGAACCAGGTGGTTTTTCTAACTAACATGGTCAATCTCTAGGGAGAATAACTTTTAGCGAATGAACCGAGTGGTCTCTTCTAACTAACGTAATCTTCCTCAGGGAGGTTGACTTTAGCGAGTTAAATCAAATGGCTTGTCTAGCTAACATGGTTATTCTCAAAACCACATATGCTATCATATACAAAATGAAAGAGGAAATATAAATGCATGTAAGTCAAAAAGATGCATTTAGGATAGATAAGCCACAGACAAATGTCTTAGACTGCCTTTAGCTTTAGTTAGACTATATCGGGTAACAAGTACCTTTTGCATAACTCTTTACAGTAGCACCTTTACTTTTCTCATGACTCTTAAAGAGTAGAGCTCATATTAATTAATGAGCATGGGGTGACACTTCCAAAATGCCTCATCTTGTGCGTTATGCCATCATATTCTATATTAGCGCACAACACCGATTATAGTCATTTTGCTCAATCTTCAATTATATGCTATGTCGTACCACATCTACCATCCAGTCAAGGAGAGAATTGGAGACTCTAGCAAAATTTAATAAGAGAGCATTTACTTAGTCAAAGTTCCTCTCAGTTCAATTATGAGCGAATTGACCAATAGCACTGTGAAATTTGGTGTCACTTGCCTGAAAAAGAGTGATACAATTATCACCTGGTGGATCAAGTTTTTGAGTCTTGCACTTATCATGCTATTCTGTGTTTGATCCAACAACACTTTAGTTGGTTCAACATGAGCAACAAGTGCATCCATTTTTTTTTCTAATGTTTCAATTCTATAAATGAATCCCAAGTTTGGTAATTTTTTTAGTTGAACACATAAATATCCATAAGTCAGCGCAATTAGCAACTTACGGATGAGTGACCTCATATTTAAGAATAGAGCTTAACAACTCTCCAATTAGATTCGTTAATTTGCAGCTTAACTAATAAAAGCGCAAATGTTTCATTGATCCATCATTGATTATCAGCGACAAAGTCTCGACAACATTAGGCAATTATTCATCTTCACACTTAAATGACTTAAATAAAAAATGGCGATGCAATCAAAGATCTATCGATTGGCGCATATATATATAGTATTGATCTTATATTTTATTCTGATCTAAGTAAATTATTTATTATTTCTTTATACCCAGCGGAATCAAAAATCTCACAACACGGGTAGTAATCATCTCCCACTAAGTAAAAGTCATAATAAACTATTTACCGCTCATGAATAAAATAGTTCTATGTCCATTTAAATGCTACGTGCATGCCATATGTAATATGAATAAAATAAATTAAAATTAGCCCCGCATGGGCTACACTAACATTAGGTGCATCATATTGAGATAATTTGGCCTTATGGTGGTAAATACATATCCCAAAAAAAAAATAATACACGGCCTCCCAAATAACGGCCTAAAAAATACATTTTTCAAAAAGAATGTAATTATATTGATATAAGACCTATTGCATTATTCTAAAAAGAATTACATCCAAGGCCTACTACATCAATCTAAAAAATTGGGGATACGGCATTAATTACCACCATGTCACAAATTATTTCCACAAATAATAAAATACTCACATAATACATTAGCACCCGAATGTTAATGTCCATATATTCATTGCACAAAATCATATTGCACATATTCAATAAAATTGCAATAAACGTATATTATTATGCAATTATCCGGACATGCATTAATATAATAGGAGCGCTCATTAGCATATTTGAATCACAAAAAGTCATGCTAGCATAAATCACAAAAATATTGCAATAAAAGTAATGAAAAAGCACAAATTACAATCATAAATATTGCAAAAATAAATAATCAACACTAAATTGCAATCATAAATATTGCAATAATAAATAACCAGCATGGCATAAATTGCAATCACAAATATTGCAATAATAAATAATCAACATGGCATAAATTGCAATCATACAGACACATATTTTCTAAGTCATGCTCCAATTTTCTACAACACAAAAAAGGAGAAAATATAAATATTTAGACTTAAAAAAATAAAATAAAATTTTCAACCACTCGGAAAGGTCCCCCCATCAAACATAAATTTTCGAGAAAACCCCCATTTTTTTCTGAAAAACAATTTGTGTGAATCTGAAACACAAACAACTAAATAAACTCTATTAGCATAGTGTTAGAGATATCTAACTTTTAGACTTGCATCTTGGGTTCAAACCCTAAACTATGAAGACACCCAAAAAATATTTTTTTGGGGGCAGCGCCTAATGGCGCCCTGCTGGTGCCAAGCAGCCTGATGTTGGCATGCATTCAGCACACAATCAGCACGCTCAGTTGGCGCCGGACCCACACCCAATTAGCATGTGGTCCGCGCTAACTCAGCCACCTCTCTCTGGCGCCGGTGACGCGTTTTCGGCGACCTCGCCAACCAAATTTCGACGACTATATTTTCCAATGAAAACTTGAAAAAATTCATATCTAATTCATTTCAAATCCATTTTCGATGATTCAAACACCGTTTCGAACCTATTTTCATGCTCTACTATATAGCATAAAAAAATTGATAAAAAAACACATAATCAAGTCCGATTTTCTGCTCAAAGAAAAATATATTTAAAAACTAGGGTTTGATTTTTCTCACAAACCACTCATCCAATTTTCAAAAAATTTTAACCACATAATTTGCACATCAAGATCTACATAGGTGAAAGAATCAATGAAAAATGTCCATGCTTTCATGATAAAATGAATTTTCTCAAAAAATTCGAGCTTTTTTTTTTTTTTTTTTCCGCTATCAATCAGGTAATTTCAGCAAGACTAAGCCATAGTTGCTCTGACACCACAATTGGAAAATAGCACTGGGTAATTCATGAAATAAATATTCTCGCATAGAATAAGTAATCTCTGTGCAGGCCAATTAATCAATAATCACATTAGCACACAATCACTGATCGATTAAACCTGTAGTAGCGGAAGTATGTCGATCTACGCATTCGGATCTGACTCATACAAGCACATGCCTCGATTGGATCACGGACACAATGTCTTTCTCGTTCTTGAAGATTATTCCACATACATCTTCAATATCCTCGAACATTTTCAAGATCTCCCCACATTGGATCTTGCTCCTAATGTTGTGGAAACCACGAACTAGTTGCTCGCCTTGGTGGGTTACTACTAGAGTAAGCCACTCATTTATACACCTCAAATCCATGAAGTCTATGGTGATGCTCCAGGAAAAACGTAGAGAGAAATATATAAGAGAAAAAGTATTTGGAGAGAGTATATATTGGGAGTGTGGTGATCAACTCGTTTGTTGTATCACCCTATTGTGTTTCTTGTACTTTTGGATCCACAGAAGCACACTTTTTATAAGTGTGCACAAGAGGATTCCTAATCCTAATATGAAGTATAGGAAACTACAAAATCTCTACCCAAGAGAAGTCCTCCCAACCACAAGTTTGGAAGACTTTAAAACTTTTTAAATATGAATGTATATCCAATAGTACCAATAGAGATAGATGTCCGTATCGACAATTCGTGTTCAATCTAATTTGATCGATTTTTAGGATGATTTGGAGAGGATTGTTAGGATTATGACTCTGGCATGAATTATACCGAAACCTATATATGTTTAATGGATCCGATTTGAACAGAATACTCCTACTCATATATTGATTGCCTATAAAAACATCGTAAATACATATATGTATGTATGTTATTTGTAAGTTATTCTTGTGATATCATTATGAAAACTACATAAAATTGCTTCATTTAATTTAAGAAATTTTATTGTTTGATTTTGATGTAAATTAACAAAACTTAGTAAATAAGACCCAGAGCCAATATCACAACTAAGAAATTTTAGTAATATTGATCATGCTTCATGGGTTTTTATACGACAACTCTTACGAGTCAGTTCAGTAAATTTGACAACCCCTTGTCAAGCACCCACTAAAAATGCACAGACGTCCTACTTTCGTCATAGTTGAAACGCGACACTCATCAAATGAATGCAACACATGGTGCAAGTCTCAATAGAAACCTCAACGCCTTTTCTCGAGGGTTCCCGACTTGAAATATTTTTGACTAACCATCAAAAGTTGGTTTCAATGTGGGCTTTGTTTGTAACATACAGTAGTACATAAATGGATACACGACAAGATGACCAATGGATATTCTTTTATTCACAATATTTATCATTACATTCAAAAAAATTGTACAAATTATATAATAAAACAACCAATCTAAAAGGCTTTTGGTCAACTATTATATTATATAATTATTTATTTATTCTAAATGGTCTACGTCATCTTTTAACGGCCCAAATACTATCATGTTTAACCTATAAACTTTCTGTGCTCGTTTACTACCTGGGATTAGGTTGTACTAATTTGCCAATCCAAGGCAATCCAATATTCACTAGCAAAATGGTCAATCCAGTATTAATAATACGGCCCGGTACGAAAGTTGCTAAATGCAACACTAAAAATCCCAGACTTTTTGTCCCTCAATTTGTAAGGTTTATTACCATTTGACCCTCATTAAATTTGACTTCTATCCGCTGCAATTTTCAATTTTCTGCTCCATTGGGCCTGCAGTGAGCTAAGAATAATTTTGGGGATTGAAATTTTAGGGCAAGGTGAATTATGAAATGTTAACCTCATCTGTATATTCTTCATTATAGAATTTCAAGTAGTAAACTTGCACATAAGATTACACATTGCAAATATTATTTTATGATGGGTTAAATATATTTACCACCCTGAAGTATATACCCTACATTAATTACCCCCTAAAGTATTAAAACCTTCAAAAAACCTCCTGACCTTCTAATACTTTTGATTTTGAAGTTCAAAAAGTTCATTTTACCCTTACTAAAAATTGATTATGAAAAAAATTTAAAGGGATTTTTAAAATACAAAAACCACTCTCTTTTTAAGTTTTATCTAATTCTATTTTCACTTGTTCATTCAACTCTTTTTTATTTTTATAATTTTAAAGTATTTAGAGCTCATTTTATTTTAGTTTCACTTATTTGTCAAACCAAGTTAAATATAAATTTATACATTCATATAATTACCACATTTATATAGTTACTATATATATATATGTATAAATATATATTAATGTATATTTTCTTATTAGCTCATGATTAACTCATAATTGTATATTTGTTTAAGTAGATATATAAATATATATATATGCATGTATAAATTTATTTTTAATTTGGTTTGACAAACACCAAAAACTAAAATAAAATGAGCTCCAAGTACTTTAGGATTACGAAAATAAAAAGAGCTCGATGAACAAGTGAAACTAGAATTAGACAAAGTTTAAAAAAAGAGTGGTTTTGGTATTTGAAAATTTTCTTTAATTTTTTTTTCAAAAAATAATTTTTACTAAGGGTAAAATGGACTTTTTGAACTTAAACATGAAAGGAGTTAGAAGGGTAGGGGGGTTTTTGAAGATTTTGATACTTTAAGGGGTTATTGATGTAGGGTGAATACTTCAAAAGTAGTAACTGTATTTTACCCTTTTATGATTTTCAGCACTTGTCCAAAGTTTATTAATTCAATATAGTAAATCATGTATAAAAGAAAATTACTAATCCAACTATCCAATGTCTTATAAAGTAAATACTCTACTATTTATTTGAGCTCAATTCAATCCTGCATTTAATTTTGATTAATTCAATTCTGTATTTAATCCAAACACAAAAATAAATGCACCTTCACTCATGTTTATCAACTGTTCTATTTATAATTATTTATTAATCTTTATTTTTAAAATTCATATCATATTTACTTGATTATATACGTATAAATATTGCATGACACGATTATTTTTTTTGGGAAAAATTTTATTTTAGGTCCCATACTTTAGAACCTTTTTTGATTTGGTCACATTTGTTGCATTTGTCTCGTATTTAGTCTCATTTGTTCAATTTTTTCTAAACTTTGGTCCCAAACAACATTTTTCGTCAAATTGATAGCGGAGCCGTCAACAAGGGCAGAGTCTTGCCCAATAACAGATTTGACGGCTCCATTAACCATTTGACGAAAAATGCTGTTTGGGTCAAATTTGAGAAAAAATTGAATAAATAAGATTAAATGTGAGACAAATGCAACAAATGGGATCAAATAAAAAAAGACCCCAAGACATGAGACAAAACAAATGATTTTTCCTTACTATACCCCATGACCTATAGTCTATTTACACAAACAATCCTTACCTTTTGTATAATTATAGAAACCACCCTTGATAGCCAAAAAACAAGGATAGTTTATGTAATAATGTCATACTTTTGAGGGGCATAAGTGTAATTTCTAAAATGATAGGGGTGATTTGTGTGAATGATGTTTATATTCTAATGGATGTATGTGTAATTATTTAAAAGAGAAGGGATGATTTTTATAAACAGATTATAGATTAGGGGGTATAAATATAATTATCCGTTTTTTTGTAAGGAAAGTATCAAACCATATCGTTCTTTGTAGTCGACAAGCAGTGCGAATAACATAGATATATATATATATATATATATATGTGTGTGTAAAAAGATAAAATAATTAACAGTACCGGTTTCCGCGCGGGAGGTATCTTAATTCGCCCAACTGTCTTTTCTACGCTTACCAATAGAAACCTTTTTTCTCTATCAATTGATTTTCATCCTCCACAGCCCTTCCTCCTCCATTTTCACCAAGTGCCAATCTCAACAAGAACAAACAACGGAGCTCGATCTGCTCAACAATGGCGTCGCCCAAAGAGTCTAACCCTACACGCACCCCATTGTACCCCCAATTCATCGACCCAATTCAGGAAACTGCGTCGCCCCTCCACCATGCCTCGTCTTCCTCCCTCTACCCCACCATCGACATGAATGACCTGGAGAACCTCTTCCCCGACCTCAATGCAGGAACTGCTCGTGGTGTCCAACCTTGTTCCCCGTCAGCGCCTCCTCAGTCCGTCGAGGAGTCGCTCATCACAATCCAAGGCGCCATCCTCCACCTCATCGACAAGCACTATTCCGTCGAGCTCGCTACCGGAGATCTCCGAATACTCCGGCTTCTGCAGGGGGATAACACCCTCGCCGCGCTTGCCGCGGTTGGTGAGGACGTTCAGTGGCCGTTAACCAAAGACAGTACTGCTGTCAAACTGGACTCTTCCCATTACTTCTTCTCCTTTCTGCCGCCTAGTGAAACCGAGGATTTGGAAACCAGTTGTGAGTACGAAGGAGTTAAGAAGAAGAAGAAGAAGAAGAAGGGAAAGGGTGATAATAAAAATGAGAAAGAAGATAATGAGGTTTTGAGTTATGGTTTGACGATAGTGTCCAAGGGGCAGGAAGGGTTGGTGAAGGAGTTGGATAGGATTCTGGAAACTTACAGTAACTTCACGGTGCAGAAGGTGGAGGAGAAGGAGGTGGTGGCGGTGGCAGGAGCGGCAGCGAGAGAGATGACAACTGGGGAGTTGAAGGAGGAGAAGAAAATGGAGGAGGTGGAGGGGCAGTGTGCAGCGTACTGGACTACGCTGGCACCAAATGTGGAGGACTACAGTGGGGTAGCTGCAAGGTTGATCGCAGCGGGGTCGGGGCAGCTGGTTAAGGGAATATTGTGGTGTGGAGATGTGACTATGGATCGATTGAAGTGGGGAGATGAGGTTTTGAAGCAGAGGATGGCTCCAGGGGAGCACACTGAAATTGACCCTAAGACATTGAAGAGGATCAAAAGGTTCATTCTTTGTTTTCGTTGTTTAGTGGTTTGGCAAGCAATTTGTCTCATACCGATCATTGATTGTTGCAAGAATAGTTTCTCATCAATTGACGTTGACATGTTGGCTTTCACAAATTGTTGTCATCTGTGCTTGTTTTCCTCCAATGTTAGCAGTTTTTGATATATACTAATGGTTTTGGGCTGATTTTGAATTATTTTGTTAACTTAGGTGCCTGGACTTTTCTAAATGAATGATACTTCGTGTTTAAACTTGATATGGTGTATGTATTTAATTCGTTGTGGTTGTTCCCTGCAGGGTTAAACAGGTGACTAAGATGACCGAGAAAGTAGCAACTGGGGTGCTTTCAGGAGTTGTGAAGGTCTCAGGATTCTTTGCTGGTTCTGTTGCAAACTCTACAGTTGGAAAGAAATTCTTTAGTCTCTTGCCAGGGGAAATGGTTCTTGCTTCTCTTGATGGATTTAGTATGTCAAGCATCCTTATTTGTGTACTTTCTGCTTTCGGAGTGTCTGTGTTTATATTGTGTGCGTTGCTGTGGGGTTTTCCGCAAAACTTTTAAGAGACCTCCTGTTGATGTTTATGTAGCTCCATTTTTCCTTTTAAATCAGTGAACCACTAGCAGAAAGTTAGATCATTAAGCTGAATGGATACGTTAATCATGTGTTCAGTTGCCTAGTTAACATAGAAATGGAAGAAGAGCCAACATAGAATTGTAACGGGAACAGCTAATTACCATGAAAAGTAAGCAAATGCAATAGCAGATCTATAGCTATCGAGAGGCTATTAGATGAATGATACACTGAGGAGGTTTTCAGATAGTTGAAAATCAGGAAAAACCTAAAGATCCTTGTGTTATGGACAGAATCTCTCCAAATACGAATTCCGTTTACCATGTTTTACCATTCTGTCTGATGGAAAAGATCTACTTCTCTCCTTCCACTACAGGGGTTCCTTTTTAGTTATGAAGATATATACCATATTGGAGCTAGTTCAGATTATCAATTCCGTCCCCGACTTCTTAAACTGAGTGAAGGAACTTCTATGCTTTGGTTAAATTTAGCTTTGGATGATATGCATCACAAGTAGCCAAGAAAATGAACTTGCACTCCCACATCTGCTGATCCAGCTTAACCGATATATGCTTCTAATAACAGGCAAAATCTGTGATGCTGTTGAAGTAGCAGGAAAGAATGTGATGGCAACCTCTTCCACTGTGACAACTGGACTCGTCTCCCACAGGTAACCTCATGATATTTATCTTGATTGTCTGCACTCACTGGTACGCAGTCATGTTGAATTTTGACTCTGACAATTTCATTCGTCCTTTAAGATATGGCGAGGAGGCTGCTAAGGCAACAAGTGAGGGAATGGATGCTGCAGGGCATGCCATAGGAACTGCATGGGCAGTATTTAAGATCAGGAAGGCATTCAATCCAAAAAGTGTATTAAGTCCCGCTTCCCTGGCCAAATCAGCTGCGGAAGAAATGAGAGCAAAAGGGTCCAAGTAACTGATGATGAATTCTCAAATTCGGTGTAAATTGCAATCAGGTTCAGTGGGGTCGAGAAAGAGAGGAATCAATGCATCACTTACAGCAATGGCTACTAAAATGCTTGTTTATTTTTATATACTACCTGTTATTATTTCTAATCTCTTCATCGTCAGCCTCTCTTCACTGTCATCAATTGATTGTATCCGCTGGTCGTGTACTGGAGTAACTGCAGCCAGAAATTGTCCTGGCTCACCTAATCTTGTCAATTACCGTATTTCATGAAGGGCTAAAAGTAAGTGTCGTGCACTGTTAGACATATGCTCACTGTTTTAAACTCTCTAGTGTAAATATCCTGCTTCTAACCCCCTATAGAGCAGAGATCATTGTATTTATCATGAAGGATGACGAAGGTATGATTAGTGGAGTTTATCAACCGTTGTAATTGCTTATCGAAAAGCTTTTCTGCAGTTCTGCTTTGTTAGTTTCAAGTTTGAGGTCTCAGAGAAAAATAACTGAGTTCCTGACCAAAATGGAATCAGTGAGTTAGATTCCAGACTGATGCTTGGTCTGATTATGGATGTTCTCTCGTTGCAACTTCAGTTTTCATTATAACTACCCCCTCCTCGTTTGCTAGGATAAGACATGGTAGAGTGCTATATCGAGGAAGAGGCAAACACTGTGCTGTGAGGAAGTTGATGCTGTATTGGAGATGGATGCTAAGAGTGAAAAGTTTACACTATGGTTCAAACTACAAAAAAATAGCTCCAAATTGCATGAAATCTTACAGAATGTGTTCAGCTTGCTAATCCTACCTACTCACCAATGAATCCTCAAACTATTTGCCATACATATTAATATAGTTGCTAACTTCATCATACCACTTCTTTTGGGTAATGGTTGTTGTCATAGGGGTTTCAAAGTCTAGTAATTTTTTGCCCATTATGCAGCATGGTTTGCCTACAAGCAGTCAACTTTTCACTGAATCTCTGAAGCCCTCGTGTTTGATTTGTTTTGAATTATATTTAGCAAGCCAATGACACACACATAGCATAGATTAGCAACACAATATAATCGATACACACAATTTACAGGAATTAACCTAAACTATGTGTTAATCAACAAGCAAGAATAAAAGAAACGCCTTAGGCTTGCACACACAACTCATTGCCCACATCATTGTGCTTGCTTAACCGGTTCGCACACTCGGAATCAAACTTCCCCAAGAACTCTTGCCAATGAGCTTTCTTAGGGAACAACTTCTGCTGCATCCTGAATTAGGTGTTGGCAACATTATCGGTCACCATAGAAATTTGGTGCTCAACAAGTAATGTCTCCAGTCCTCCAAATAGTCACAACAACTGTCATTTCCTTCTCATGAGTGTTGTACCGCAACTCAACACTTCTCAATTTGCGGGTCTCAAATCAATGGGGTGCTTCTCTTGCACCAACAACACCACTAATGCCCGATCAGAAGCATCCCCCTGCACCTCAAGGTGTGTTGAACTCTGGAAGTTTCAGCACCGGTTCTAAAGAGATGGCCTGCTTTAGCAACATGAAAGCATCATCGCAAGTAGCCCTGTCGATGGGCGGGTATTACCCTACCCGGACCCAATAGATACTCATAACTATTATTTATAGACCCTACCCATACCCTATCTATATAATACCTGTTGGGTCTTACCCATACTATATCCACAATTATTGGGTCCAATATGGGTCTTACCCATTGGATCTCACCTATATTAATTTATTAAATTGAATGAAGCATTGTACATATTTTTTGTTTTAATAATGATATCACCAGAACATATTATAAAATTTATTTAATAAAAATATTTCATGAACTTGTAATCGATAAAATAAATTAAAAGCTATTCAATTTTTTAACATTTTTCAAATTGAACAACATTGTAATATAAATAATGATCTTGACTTCGTTCAAATACTAGACCGTTATTAATCAATTACACAATCTATATAAATTTGAGATATGAACAGAAATTGAAGAACGGTAGGAAAAAAAAAAGTATGAAAATAGACTTTAACTTTGAAATAATATTTTTTTATCAATTTGAAATTGCATTCAACTTTAATTTATCGAGGCTTTACAATTCAAAATCACACAAACCTTATCAATTTCATATGTTAGTCGAGCTTAACTAATTTTAGATGACAAATAAATTGAGTCGATTGATATATAAAAAATTTACAAATTCAATGAATTTTAATTTTACCCGTTCAATACCCATACCCACGGGTATTTTAGGGTCTAGACCCTACCTATACCCAAAAGACTTATTTCAATGGGTATGAGTCCGGGTCTGGGTCTGATATAAAACTATTGGGTCTGGGTCTGGGTATTAGCTGTTTTAGTGGGCACGGGTCTGGGTATTACCCGCCCATTGACAGGTCTAATCGCAGACAACATTTCATTGCCACCAATCTGCCTTCAGTAAGCGCGTTAAGAACTTTACAATCTTAGAGTATCCCTTGATGAACTATCTATACTAGTTTGCAAGTACCAAAAATGATCTCAGCTTAGTCATTCTAGTTGGAATCGACCAATCCATCATTAATTGCACTTTCTTCCTATCCAACCCACCCTTGGTTGCTTAAGGAACGCAGTATGGTCAAACAGAATTCACATTTCTCCTTCTTGGCATATAAACTCGTATTCACCTTGTTTCTGAAACGCATCCCTCAAATGCCATACATGGTCTTCGAAAGACTCAGAATACAATACAATATCATCAAGATATACAACAACAAAATGGTCCAAGTAATGATATAGAACATCGTTCATCAAGTTACAAAATGTAGAAGGTGCATTTATCAAACCGAAAGGCATCACTAGAAATTCAAAATGTAATTAATGATTTATATTTATGAAAATAAGTGCATGTGACAAATTAGATCGTAAGTAAACTTTTCCGTTTCTTATGACATGTAGGATAGAGATAAAAACATTGGCTGATTTTTATTTTAAATAATATAATACGGTTAGCCATGATTAGATGTCATAATTTTTTCTAGTGAGAGAGGGCGGAGGGAAAACTGTGGTGGTGTCAATTGATATTTAAAATGTTTGGTTTACAATTATTATCCTTGGCAAAATAATTAATATATGGGATTCATAAATATTTTAATAGTGTTCTCTCTAAATCTCTTGACGATTAATATTTAATAATTAGCATCTTATAAATTGAATATTATTGTATAGTTTTATGTTAATATTTTTTGTTTTATCTCTATCAAACACTAATATAATTTGATAATATGCAGACCACGGTCTTATTTTAACAAAATCTATAACACGGTTTTTTTTCCCAGACACTCTATTATCATTCTAACTATTTTTATAATTAATTTTCAAATATCTCAATTCATTATATAATAAAATTATTAATCAATATATTTCTTAATTTAAGTTTAGATAATAATAAAATAAAATATTTTTATTTATATTATCTAAAATCAAGCTTAATCAACAATTTAGTAAGTTTTGATAATTTTTTGTAACTAAATATTTAATATAATGGATATGAATTTTTCGTTATATTCCAATATCCACTACGGGAAAATACATTTATTTTAAAATTCACCATATATTAAAATTATTAGTCAATATCTCATATTTTAATTTTAGATAATAATAGAATATGGTAATTTTGTTTGAATTATCTAAAAACAAACTTAATCAACAATTTAATAAATTTTGATATTTTTTTATAATTAAATATTTAATATAATACATATGAATTTTACCGTTATATTCCAATATCCACTACAAGAAAAATGCATTTGCTCAAAATGATTGTCAATTTTTTTCCCCATCACATTGCTTCTTTTGGGCTTTCTTGTGAATGTTTCTTCCTAGTGTTCATCTCTTATCTAAATTTTCGAATAATATATCCCAAACTGTAAAATTATCCATATATTTTTTTTTTGTCCAGATTTTATTTAAAAAAAAAAAAAAAGAATATTTGAGCTAGAATTCGACTTGTTTGCACCCCTACTTTGGACTGGGCCCAAAGCCTGAAACAAAGAACTCTGAGCCCAAGAACTCATTGACCCAGTTACATCAGCCTGTATAGTAAGATAGCTCCCACATCGGCGAAGTTGAACAGTTCTTGCCATTTTATATTGCAGAGTGTGAAGAAGAACATTCGTCCCTTCGGGGACATCCGATAAAATTGGAACGATACAGAGAAGATTAGCATGGCCCCTGCGCAAGGATGACACGCATAAATCGAGAAATGGTCCAAATTTTTTTTCGACAATTTTCGTTCTGATTTTTTTTGGAATTTTCTGTTTCGATTTTTCGTTCTTAGCAGTTCGGATTATACTTTCATCAAGGGAATCGAAGCGTTGCAGGGATTGATTGAGGTTAGTTTTGATGGGGATTGCGATTGTCAGATTTGTTGGGATTTGTTGAGCTTTGAGTGAAATTATTGTTTCTTGTGCGTTTTAGGTTTTAATCTTGAATTCGTAATTTCTATGGTGGAAGTGTTTACAGATTGTTTGATATAGAGGTTTTCGGGAGATGAACAAAGGAGGAGTAGGCTTGGGAGGTGGAGCAGGTGGCGGTGCTGGGCCGACCGCCGCCGCTGCGGCTGCTGTGCGCAAAAACAGAAAATCCTTCTGCAGAGAGTGGATACAGACATTGGGAATCTTGTCGATAATTTCGGATTCCTGGTTAATGTGACTCGGGTACTCTCAGAAATCCCTCTTTTCAACCCTTTGTAAATTTCTAAGTTACTAACAGAAAACTTATTTTCTCTTCTGATGGACCAAGCATCAGAAATTTCTTCATCATTTTATCTTATTGAACAGTGTGAATTGAGAAATTGGTGTTGTTGGTATGAAGCTATGGGTTTTCAGTGTTTTGAAATTCTTGAACGTCTAAGCTAGCATGGAAGGAAAAACTGAATTTGGACTAGAATTATTGCTGTATGTTGATTTGATCATAGAAAGTGGAACAGTTTCATTTCTCAAACTTGTAGAGTATCAGTGGATCATTTGAATGAGTGTTTGAATTCATATGAGAAGCTTCTATAGATAGATTGATTCTGTTGTTGGTAGATCTATTTGCACATCGGGACTTCCACCAGTAAATAGACAAATACCATCTTCTGTCATTGGATAGTTTTTCAAAATTAAAGGAACCATTTTTCTCTTCTTACGGAAACAAGAACATCGACTTGGATCAATCGTGGAGTTTCATAGGTATAAGCAGATCTCTCGTAACAGACTCTATAGCTCTTTGAAGACTTAACTGATTAGAGTGTTATAGATCATAGTCTGATAAAGCAAGTTATCTTTGGCTTGTCGGCACTTGAAGCCTCTAACCTCGTAATGTTATGTGTATAGCAAAGCATTACCTACCTAGCAACTTAGTGCATCTGAGCTGGACTAAGTGTTCTGAGTGTAATTGCTCACGGGTTTGGACTTTTCCTGTTTTTGTTTGGAATCTTTACGTAATTTGGCCTAGTATTGCTTACTTTAAAAGATGTATTACCTTGTTGCTACTAATACTGTATATCAACTTTCCATATGCCGTTCTCTTGGTTGTATGGACACATTTTTTTATCTTGTTTTTTGTCATGAAAATTGACCGTAAATGGAAAATGAGAAAATGTCCCTGTTTCTGACTTTTGGTGTTTCACATAGATTAGCCAGTCCAAAGAAGATGATATCTTAGAGGCCTTCTTTATTCCTGGATTGCATCTTCTTGCTTAAAATATCTATGATATTTGAGCATATTCTGTGGCCATTGATTTACTTTTTGTATAATAAAAATTTGATGGAAGTTATATTGTTTCAGGTCAATGATCCACCGGTCCGAAATTCCCAAGAGTCTTTCATGATGGAGATGCGTGCTGCTAGAATGGTGAGAGATTCACAAAGCATGCACGAAAGCCCACGATACTTCATAAAAACAAAAATGTGAATGCATATACCCTGTCTATTACTGTAGCTACACAATTGGCGTTCATTGAAAAGCAGAAACTCAAAATCTCAAAACGAGCATACTTTTCAACTTTGAGATTCTGCTCTATCAAGCTGTTAAATTCAGTAACCATTTTCCCGTCATTCCCACATGTTTCAAGACGTAAATAACAGGTTCAAGCTGCTGACTCGTTGCTCAAGTTGGTGTTAGAACTGAAGCAGACGGCAATTTTCTCAGGATTTGCATATCTGAACGACCATGTAGACCAGAGAATGGAGGAGTTCAATAAACTGACAGAAAATACAAATGGGAGATTGGCTAGAATTGGAGAAAAGGCAGCTGCTAGCCTCAAGGAGCTCGAGTCCCATTACTACTCTTCGACGCTGAGAACCCATTACTACTCTTCGACGCTGAGAACGAGCATTCCAGAATGAGCCTCAGCAGCATAAGGTGGAGAGACTTTTCTTGGATTAGTTGCTGGAGCATAGAGTTTATTTGTTGGATTTAGTTGTCTGAATCCTTCTGATGTAACCATCTTCTTATAAATGCTACTCCATTTGATAGATTTTGTTAAGGTTGGAAACTCAGAATAGTTGATATTTTAACTTTGTAGTATTGTTGATTGACAATGTTACATTGATATACATAGATTAAATTCCACTTTACCTCCTCAATTTATTCCTTTTTACTGTCAGTTGCATCACTTAACTCCCTCATACTCTTATGCTTTGGTTAGATGAATTTTATAAAAGGTAATTATACTTCTTGAATTATAGTCTATTTACACAACCATTTTTGTCTTGACAGAAATCACTCTGGTATCCAAAAAATAGGTGTAATTTGTGTAATGTTGTTGATGTTTTTGGGGGTGAATTTGTAATTTTTCAGAAAGTAAAAATGGCTTGTTTAAATAATATTGATATTTTTAGCGGGTATATATATATAATTTTTCAAAAAATAAGGGTGATTTGTGTAAATAAACCATCGATCAGGGGTATAGGTGTAACCTTTTTATAAAATAAGACATACTTATGATAATGTTATGGTTTTTTTCTACAATCACCTCTGTTAAAAGAGTACAAAAATATATATGATCATGTGCTTAGGATACTTATGAAAGTTAACTTAAGAAGTGCACGTGCAGAGCACATGCTACGTTAATTTTGATTTTTTAAGTTAACGGTCCAACTGTTAATAATTTAACAAAAAGTGTTGATAGTCCAACACCTTCGTGAGTAGAGCTCACCTCCAATTGACTTGAATGAACTACCACCTCTATATATAGAGGTTGCTGGAGCCTTGGTGGAGACATGTAGATATATACCTTGCTCCTTTTCTTCATGTATCTCTCTTATTCCTAAAAAAATTATCTTTTCATCATTTGCTTAGGAGCTTGAAATTCTTTTAAGGTTTTCTTAAGAAATTGGAACACTTTCTACTTCATAAAAGTGTTCTAATCCCTCTGTCTTGAGTTTCTAGCAAGACTAAAAAAGACAAAAATTAGTATTTTTGTGTGGACTTGCTAGAGAGAGCATAACTTTGCTCTTGTGTGCATAAAGCAAGAAACCATTGTTCGAGGAGAACTTTTGAATCTAGGGCACTCCACTTCTCTCAAAGAGGTATTTACTCTTTAACAAACATCAACTAGTTGGTGTGCAAGTGCACGAATAGCCCAGTCGACGTGAGATAAGATCCTGTTTATTATTTTAGTTATCGTTTCCGTTGCTCATTTAATATTTCGGGCTGTACTGATTCCTTCAAGGGGTATCAGAGCCAGGTTCGTGCACTTGGCTAGTTGATTTAAGTGCATTTATGTGGTTTACTTTACTTCAATAACATATTTGATTATTGTTCCATATTTATTTTATTTGTTGAAATCATGTGGTTGTTGAGATTTAAATTTTGGACATGATTTAAATGTTAAATCATATTCTATATTCAAGTTTTTTGAAAGAAAATGGACAAAACGGTGAAAAAACGTTACGACCATTGATGTAGTCCACACGGCCACGCCCACGCACGCAGGCATCATATGCGTGACCATGCACTAGAGCAATTTATAACCAAGAAACTTCATTCTATTGCATAAACACACAAATACAGTACTTAAATGAACAATGCTGTAAATTTTATCGATGTGAAAAATAACATCAATTTTTACAAAAGATATCACATTCAACCTAACTAGCATCCTATCAACTAGTTGCCACGTCGGCACTACCCTAACAAACAAATTGCACCCATCATATGCACTAAAAATTGAAGCATCGATCCAAACTAAAGTTATAAGAAAATTTTCAACTAATATTGTTGAAAATTTTGTTTATAAAGGAAAATTTTCAACTAACACAATTGCCTGCAGAAACATTTGCTACGTAACCCTTTGCATTGTGCAAAATTAAATCCTTCCTTCTTGCATGCTTCAACACAATTTATTTCGAGTACACAGACATCCTTGATTATAAGGCTCTTCTTCGAGTTGCAGGTTACAGCTTCGACACGAGGGATCGTCACCTCTGTGTTTAATTAAAAAAAAAAAAATTCAAATATAAACTCAATATCTCAACCTTATAGTTAGGAAAAAATGCAAGCAACCTTCATTTAATATTGCAAATGAACATATTATCCCTCTATGAAGAAAAAAAATAACAATTACCTCCCGACGCTTTTTAAAATGAAGCAATTTACCTCCCTATCTAAGGAGGTAAATTACTTTTATTTTAAAAAACACAGGGAGGTAGATGGCTATTTTTTCATATAAGAATAATTTGCTCATTTGCATTATCACAGGGGGTCAATTGCATCAAACCCCTTATATGTTTAATTCAAATGAGTTTACAAATTAAACAGGAAAAATGCAAGCAACCTTAGACAGAGAGATAACTTGCTTAATTTTAAAGAAGACATGAAGCTAATTACTCTTTTGTTCATTAGCGGGTAATTTGTTTATTTATCACTCGAGGTAAATTGCATTAAACCCCAAATTAAACCTATAAAAACATACATTATACATCTACATATATACATAAAGACATGCGAGTTTATTTGTAATGGGTTTTTGTCTATACGTAATCCCAATTTATTGTAACGTGAATTTATTTTTCAAATCGATGTATTGTGCAAAATATTGATATTGATGTCATTATTTAATCATCATTTCTATAAAACGAAAAAAAAAAGGATAGAAGTTCTAAAAAATAAAACTACATGAAATGGGCAAAGCTGGACTTGTAAATAATTGGAGAATAGAAAGACTTACGAGCAACCATGACAACCAGTAGCAAAAAGAAGATTCCAAATGCCTTCTTCACCTCCATTTTTATCAACTTAGATTCTTTCTCAAACACTTGTAATTCAAAGAAAACCTCATAGCCCAGAGATTTTCTTGCTGAACTATATAGGTAAAGAAAGAATTAGTGAAGAAAAGATCTACCATCCATTTTTGAGAATGCGAATGTTAGCCGATATTTTAAGCAAAAAACATGCACAATCCCTTGCATGTTTGATGTATGTGTTTAGTTACACTTATCTAATATTAGAGTTGCTTAACAATGTTTTTGCCCTACTTCGAGTATGAGATAGTTGAATCTGTTTACACAAACCATCATATAATATTTTGTATGATTATAGAAACCAGCCCTAAGAGCCTAAAAGCAGGAGTAGTTTGTGTAATGATATTGACGTTTTTGGAGGATGTATGTGTAATTTTTAAAAATCAGGGGTGGTTTGTATAAAGATGTTGATGTTTCTAGTGGTTGTACATGTAATTATCTAGAAGACAAGGATGGTTTATGTAATTAGACAATAGACTAGGGGGTGTAATTGTAATTATCCTTTTCTTACAAGTTTCCATGTTCAAGGGATGAATTTTACTCTTGGTTATTCCTGTTTGCTGTTTGTTTATGTTTTTGATTTTTAGTTTTTTATCCTTGAAATAGTAATTAAAGTAAAAATATGTTTGTTTATATGTGTTCTTAATGAAAATATATTAATTTGATATCACAATCTTATTCCAATATAAAACATAATCTTTTAACTAATCCAAATATATTCTTATTTTCATCAAAAAATTTATACAAAATCGAAAACATATATTTTCCACTTAAAATTAAAAATAAAAACTTAAACGAACTGGCTAATCTACAGGTTTCCAATTAAACCTAGTCCCCAAGGAAAATGTGTTAAAAGCACTAAATTTTAATGAATCAGATGAAACCTTTTCATCCCCTTACAATTTAAAAAAAAAAAAAAAAAATGTAATTTTTGGTCCACTTTCTTAGGGGCGGTGACACTTTTAGTCTACGTCTATTTGAAAATAGCAATTCAGGACAGTAATTTTAAAACAGTGGCAATTTTAGGCCAAAAAATCCTAATTTAACAAAAAAAGTTAAGAAATTTGATTTAATATTTTTAAAGCAAAACAATAATTTTTAAAATTTAAACATTTTTATAGTAAATAATATAATTTATTAAATATATTCAAACTAGATTATAATTTAAATATTGTTAATAAGATATAATTGAAATAATTGATTAAAATTTATATTGATATAGATATTTAAATTTGAAATTGAATTTCAGTATATTTATCTTTTAAACATGATTTTAATTTAATTTATAAATTTGGTATAAAATTTTAAATTTTAAATTTTATATTGATTTATAAATAATATATTTAAGAAAAAAATAATTTAAATGGATTTTAGCATTAAATAAAATATGTCACCATGCCGCCTTACTATGGTTGCCAAATCACCTGCCATGTAAGAAAATTTTTATTTTTTTAATCCACATGTAAAATGGTCGCCGAACAGGTGACCAATTTTGCCCAAATTAGGATTTTTTGGCCTGAAATTGCCATTTTTTTTAAAAGTTATTGTCCTGAATTGCTATTTTCAAATGGACCTGGACTAAAAATGCCAACACCCCTAAAAAAGTGGACCAAAATTATATTTTTCCCTTAAAAAATTATGATTTTCTTTTCCTTAGCAAGTAATTAATCACATTATTAATTGTCATTCCCATTATTTCCTTTTCCTCCATTGTGAAGGTGAATCTTCACTAGGAAAGTATTTCATCATCAAGACTTAAAAAAAAAAAAAAAGTCCATGTTAATATTTTTCTTGTCAATATTATTTCTTTTAAGCAGAATATGTAATTGAAAAAGTTGATTTCAATGCCTAGAAACTTTGAAAATGTGCCATATTTATTAAATATAAGATGGTTATGTGCCCTGTTCGGAAAAAAATTGGAATCATTAGAAAAAAATTAATATTTAATTATAACTAATTATTAAATTAAAAATAAATAGTTGTAGTAAATAGTCATTCAGCATGGCCACGCAATGATTGTCCGCTGTAGTGTTTGCGAGTGTGGCTAAAACTTGTTATAACTAAAAGCCCTGGCAAAAAAACATCTGTCATGGCTCATAGTCATGACAAAAATAATTTTGATGATGAATAATCTTAATTTTTGCAATAATTTTTATTTAATTATGATTATTAACAATTTTTATGATAATTTTAATCCATAATCACTAAAAGTGTTGCTAACGGTAACTTTTCGTCTAGTCTATATTCTTCTTTCAATCACTTCAAGAAATACATCTTTTCACTCAAAAGAAAACCATGTTAATCTGTGTGGTTCCAGGATTTTGTGAGGTAGAGGAAAGTGCTACTTGCCAAAAAATTAAAAAATACAAAAATTACATCTCATATTTTTTTAAAAATATATAAACGATCAATATATAATTAAATCAATATTTAAATAAATTAAGCAATTAATCAATTAAGTAATACATCAATTCGATCAATACTTCAATATTATAACTAAACACTATGAAATAAATTACAATAAATTCATATCAAGTGACACAAACACTCTCAAATTCATAACCTCCAACTTATTTCTGGAACATCAATTTTAACCACTAGACTAAAACATCATTGGTAGCTGTCTTGTCTGAAGAAAGGGAAAGTGCGGAAAAGTGGAGACCTTAGGGTGCTAGAGCGCGAGAGATGAGTAATCAATCATTTCCCGACTTTTCTATGTTTTTTTCACTATAACAATGATAATATTTTTCCATATACAAACTCTTTTACGTTGAATTTTCTTTTTCATAGTTTTTTAAAAGTCATATTTAATGTTCTAATTAGTCGGAGAGAGAAAATGAGTTGAGAAGAGGAAAGGAGAGGTAGCTAAAGAAAGGAAGAACAACCAAATGCATTACTTGAAGAATCATTTGCACGGATTACATTTATAGAAGCCACTGATAATAGAAAGAGAAGATAGATCCAAGTAACAAGGAATTTAATTGCAATAGAAAGAACAAAAGTAACAAAACGCAGAATGGAAGGAAATGCATGCAGCTGAGAAACATGCTGCCATGGAAGTGAGCATTGTGCACGTTCACAGCTCCTTTAAGTCGTAGCCGTTGGATCACATGTATCTGTCTTGTCGGATGCATTGGACCCGCTTGGTGAAATGACGCTGTCCCTCTTAAATTGTATTGTCCCCAATTTATGCAAAATGCTATCGTTTGGATGAGTAACTGAGCCCTTGATCTGACGGTCGTGATTGATCATAATCATACGGTGGCTGCTTTGTCTTTCTTCTCCTGCCAAGGAGCTACGGTGGCTGCCCTTGGATTTTGAGACCCTTGTCCTCGAGGGCCAGGCAGAAAATCAGGAAACTAAGCCGCAATACTGTAGTAGTCTTTACAGGTTGCTTCTACAGGTGAAAAACCTTCCCATTGGATGAGAAGCTGAGGAACAACTTTGTTGTGGCGAGGGATCAAGAGGCCAAGATGGCAGCTGGATAAAACCTGCAAAGGCCACAGTCATTGTAAACAAGAAGAGTAGGTGAGGGTGTGCGCCTGTGACCAATCTGTTTTCGTAAAAGTGAAGCGTGAAAAATTGGGTGTATATTTGCATTTGGAGATAACTTCAATCTATAAGCCACCTCTCCTATCTTGGCCTCAATTAAGAAGGGTCCGAAATATTTTGGAGCCAACTTCATATTCTCTCTCACTTGCATAGAACCTTGTCTATAGGTTGCAGCCTCAAGTACACATAGTCACCAACTTGAACAACCCGATCACTCCTGCGCTTATCCACATACAGTTTCATTCTATTTTGAGCCTCTTGCAAATTAGACTTGAAGACCTCCATCATCTTTTCTCACTCAGCCAAGTAATCAGTAACATTAGTGTGGTTGCTGGGAATATAAGGATCGATGGATAAGGGAGCTGGAGAGTAACAATATAGAGTCTAGAAGGGAGTGTGCTTAAGCCCGGTTTGAAAATTTGTATTATGCTAATGCTCTGCCAAGGACAACCACCTGGACCACTTCTTGGGCTGAAGGTGACACATGCAATGCAAATAGTTCTAGCACTAATTCACTCGCTCCGTTTGACCATTGGATTGGGGATGGTAGGCTGTTGAGAAGCTAAGATTGGTCCCCAACCTCTTGAAAAGTTATTGTTAGAAGTGGCTTTGAACACTTTGTCTTGGTCAGTAACAATGCTCACAAGAAGGCCATGCAATTTGTAAACATGATTAATAAAAACTTTTGCAACCATCTCAGCTGAGAAAGGGTGAGATAAGGCAATAAAATAGGAATATTTAGTGAATTAAGGCTGTCAATGGGTAAGGTAAGACCCTACCCAAGCTCATGCCCAATGGACACCCATAAATAATATCCTTATCCTATCGACCCTCGTCAAGGCCTAATGGATCTCTAGACCAAATGCTATTGTTTTGGACACGGTTTTTTGGGTCTCGATAGGGTCTAGACCCAATATTTTTTTTGTTTTTTCTTCTTAGTATTCACTACAAACAAATGCGAGATATTATAACGGTTTTTTTGTAATGGCCATGTGGCCGTTACAATATCAGCGGCCTTTATAACAAACTTGGAACGGAACTAGTTTGATGGCATCACAATTTTAGATGAAAAGGATTAATAATAAGGTCGTAGGAATAACTGTTGCTAAGGTCGTTACAAAATAATGGTGTGTGAAGAGCCGTTACAAATACAATGCCGTTACAAATTGTAACGGCCTTTGGAAGTGCTTGTTAACCTTGTAACGGATACACGAATTGCGGAGAGTGGCCGTTACAACAGCCGGTACAAAAATGCCAATCCACTATAATTTTGGTACGGCTTTTTTACCGGTCAGTTAATTTAGTTACGATTGGATAAAATGGAGCCAAGCAATTAGAAGTGTTGTTCTAAAAAATCGTTTCAAAATTTGACTAACAGATGCTGATACAAAAACTTTTACAATGGCAACGTCTTGTTTCCTAAAGGAGGTACCGTTACAAATTGCAATAGTTTATGTCTCTAACATCTATATCTGAACGGCCATATTTCAACGGCTAGTTTTTTGCCACAAAAGTCGTTACAAAAGCCGGGACATGTTCTCCTATATATTATGTTTCATGTTGTTTTTAATTTATTTCATTTTTTCTAGTCTTGATTAACCATACACACGCTTAATCTCTCTCGACCATAATTCGTGCACATACACTTGATCGGTTACCATATTGATCTATTGAGTTGGTCTGACCAGGGAACAACTTGAACCATTTTTGTTAAACTAGATTCCGTTTTGTTGTTTTTATAGGTTGAAATATAATTCCAAATATATATATATATATATGTCTATGTATATGTAGGGACCATCATGTTAAAGCAATTGAGAAGATGGATATATGAGAAGAACCTCCCGCATAGGGCGGCTCTTATGCCGGAGTTTGAGGATGGTTTGAGATTTTCATAGAGTGGGCTCAGTCTCACGATGACATATGGACGGAGATAAGATTATATGCCCGTATGCTAAGTGCAAAAAAAGAATGTTCAAAACACCTGACGAGGTCAATTTTGACTTAAATAGATGTGTGTTTGTGTCGGAATATTATAATTGGACTTCTCACGGCAAGGAGAGGGTGTCGGAGTACTTTGATGTCGTGATCGCCCCTCCAATGCAGGAGGAGCAAACCCCCGCTACTCAGGAGGAGGGTAGTAAGCATTGGGGTGATCAACAACTGATGGATTGGGTGCAGAGGATGGTTTATGATGCAACTGGCCTGGGTTATTTTTCTTCTTACCACGAGGGTGTGCCTGATGATGGTACAAGGTCATGTATTACTGATGCCAACCCTAGTTCATGGTACCAGGATGGGCCATATGATTATGTGTCAGGGTTGTCAGACCATTTTTTCGATGTAGTGTGCGTTGCCGACCAGCCGTTGTGGAGTCGTTGTACCCAATCTCAGTTATGGGCGGTTGCTGGTTTGGTGAATATTAAGGCTGAGGGATACTCAAAGAGATAATTAAGTAGTATAAAATATATCAACCCCACGAGGATTTAACGAACTAATTACCACAACTATAACTAACTCCTAATTATTTAGACGATCGAAAATTTGGATGATTTATGGTGACTACGAGAAAGCAATAAAATTAACTACGGAAGCAATTACGTTGGAGAAAAAATACAGATTTAGAAAAGGTGCTACGGCTATAGGTCCACCTAATTGATACAACAAATTCAATATTAACGGATTAATCGAACAAACGAGTATTTTCACACATTGAGGGTTTTTTTTTAAATTTAATCCGATATACTCTCTCGAGTTATAACATACCAATTACTATCAAAGAATTAGGGGATCTCTCCTCTCCAAAACTCGTGACAATAATGGATTAGGGTCTATGAAAAACCTATGTAATCAGATGGATCATGCCTATGTATGTCTACACATCATTCAATCCACACCATGAATTATTCTATCCACTATGCTAAATTCCATCTCGGTTCATCAAAATAATTAATAAAATCTAAAAGTTGATCAATCTCTCAAATAATAGCAACAAGCACAATAATTCATGGATATGCGAAAATAATAAAATAGATTAATCCGAAAAATACTTAACACATTGTATCAATTAGGCTTTCCATAAGACCTAGCACCAAAGTTATTAGTTCATCCTAACTAGAACTAAAGGTAAAGAGAAAGATTGGGAAAAACTCATGCAGTAGAAGATGGGCTTTAATGGTTGTCACTCCAAGGCCGGATCCACTTCTTCACGCGTGCCTCGTCTTCGTCCTCGCCTCAAAACGTGATCTTTGCGTTTTTTTTTTTACTAAAAATCGAATCTCCCTTTTCGTTCCATCTTCTCTTCCTTTTATAATGAGTTCTAATTATGGTAGGAAGGGAATATGATTCGACCTACCATAAAACTCTTCTCCTTTCCTAATTCTATTCTTACCCAAACACTAAGGCAAATTACAAGGGAAATAAAATCTCTTTTCAAATAACCAAAACTCAAAATTTCAGATTTACATGTCAGCATGTCTGCGATTTCCGCCCAGCGCATGTTTGATAACCCGTGGGTCACGGGTTAAGTCTTCGCGCTTCTGTCCAACGGACTTTTGATAGTTTAACTTGTGCTCGTTTCTGCAGCATTTTTGGCTTTTCTTTTTCTCCACATTTGAGCTCTTTTCTTGTATTCATCTTTTAACCATGAAAGCTCCTAAATGTCACAAATATACCGAAGAACAAGTCTCATATCGAGAGAAAATGATAGTATAAACATAGAATATGTCGTACAATTTCGTCTAATCAAGTACACCCACACTTAGACCATGCTTCTCCTCAAGCATATAACAGTGTAATTCAATCACCTATAAAGAAAAAATCCCCCTTATTACATCTCACCCCATTTTGACTTATGCCAACATTTCAAGATGAATTTATCATTAATGTGCGAGTAACAATAGACTACATAGTACCAATTCACACAAGTCACACAATATAACAACTATCTAAACAATCTATTCAGTATCACAATGCAAAATGAGTGAACACACTCGCTTGAGATACGCTCAAGACGCTCAAAGTGTTTAATGGTGAGCAATAACTCCCAAGTCATGCTTTAACAAGGTTTTGCCATAGGCTTGCTCATATCATATCTCCACCACTTGAAGTGAGTTAGAAGTGAGAATCAAAGGGTCTTTTTTGGGTTATTATGGGGCTTTAGGTGAACGCAGGAAGCAAATGAGAATGAAAGGAAGGTTCTATAGGTTAAAGGAATTTGGTGACATTGCACGAATATTTTCCACACTACGAATCTTCCTAGTCCAAGTGTGTCTCTCATCCTTTTTCTCCATTTTTTTCTTCTTTTCTTACTCTTCTTTTTTCTACACTTTCCATCATTGCATATTTCTTGTTGTATGGCATCAATGACTTTCTCGATGCTTTTCTCTTTTTTTTTCTTCGGGATTTTCTGATTTTTCTTTTCTCCCTTTTTTTCCATCCACAATTGTTTTTCCGTGGACATAACTTCAAGAAGTACATAAGACTTGCACTTGAACAATATATTAATGGGAAATCACATTACGAGCAGTCATCCTAATCCTTCAACGTTGGGGTTCAAAGGTCTAGGACAAAGAGAAGGTTGTTCACAGCTTGTATTGTGGTTAGTCAGATAATGAAATCAGGCTCAGGCTCGATTGGGCTACTAGGGGTGGATATTTATGAAAGCTCAATCAACAGAAATTTTGGTTTGATCCTAATGTCCTTATCACTTTCAGCACACCCAACTCAGTATTGTTGTCTCGACATGTATAACCGAGCAAGATCTAGAAATTAAGCCAAAGATGACAATCACACAAACAGACAAACTCAATGGAGCAATAAGATGTGTGCTCATAGCCTCAAAAGCTCACCAAATAAAGGCTTAGGTGTGTTACTTATAAGCATTTTTCACTAAAAAGGATCATTAAGACAATCATAACAAGTGTGGCAAGTTTGAATTTCCCTAAGCATGTTAATCATTCCATTGCAGTATTAACAATGCATTCATTACTCATGTTGACATGAATTAAATGGAAATGCAATGTATCAAAATTCAACACCTCATACCATCCAACAAAAAAACATTAAGGCTCACACAAAACCATAGCAAACAAACATCATTTCAGCACGCATCAGCCACGAACTCCCTAAAACTATCAAAAGTCAGCAATATCCATAAAATCAAACAACCTCAGTAAATCAAATGTTTAGGGATCAAATAGGCAGAAACATGAAAGTTTACATTGCTCATAAGAAAATCATATCCAAGATTTACAAGAGTGTTTTGGAATACTGGAAAATTTTGGAATGAAGTTAAACCCCAATAATGTACTTTTGGAGTACAAGGCGGAAAGTTCCTGGGATATATAGTCTCACAGAGACGGATATAGGCCAATCCAGAAAAAGTGAAGGTAATAATGGAAATGCAACCCCCATAAACAGTCAAGGAGGTGCAAAGATTAATGGGAAGGATCGCAGCTCTTAATTGATTCGTATCGCGCCTATCAGATAAAGGTCTTCATTTTTTCAAAGTGTTGTGAAATATTAAACATTTCCATTGGACGGAGGTGTGCCACAATGCCTTCGAAGAGCTAAAAAGATACTTTGTTTCCCCCCATTTGCTCACTAAGCCTAAACAGGGAGAAATATTGTTTCTAACCTAGCCTCATCAGACGCAGTAGTAAGCATTATATTAGTCAGAGCATAAGGTTGAGAACACCAACCAGTATATTACATAAGCAAAACATTGCAGGGAGTAGAAGAAAGATATCCACCCATCGACAAATTTGCACAAGCACTAATGATTGTTGCTAGAAAATTGCAACCTGATTTTCAATCACATCCCATAGTGGTCTTGACCAACCAGCCACATAAGAAAATAATGGTGGATCCAAACACTTCATGAAGGATGGTAAAATGGGCGGTAGAAGTCGGACCTGCGATCAAAACCCAAGCTTTGGCAGACTTCATAATTGAGACAACCAGGCAAGAAGGAGAAACGACTAATGAATGGTGGAACCTCTACGTGGATGGATCCGCCACATCATAAGGAAGCCGTGCAAAAGCTATTCTAGAAAACCCGCATGGAGATAAATTTCAGTATGTTCTCACATTTGATTTTCCACCATCCAACAAAGAAGCCGAGTATGAAACGCTCTTTGCCAACGGCAGATTAGCATTGGCTACGGGTGCCCGACGCCTCAAGGCTCATAGTGTTTGGCAGTTGGTAGTAAGTCAAATATTGGCAAACTATGTATTTAGGGGAGAAAATCTTGCTCTATACTTAGCAAAAGTTTAAGAACTACAATAGGAGTTTGAAGAATTCACCCTAAAACAAATACCTTGATCAGAGAAAGGAGAAGCTGATCAGCTAACTAAATTGGCTGGTTCCTTGACATCTCTTAAAAACTGGAGTGTTACCTTCATGATGTTGGAACATGTTGTGCTAGAATCTAAGAAAGAAAGAGTGTCGATGGGAGCTAGCAATGAACCTTGTTGGAAAGAAGAAATAGAAGAACATCTGAAAACAGGCAACCACCCAGAAGTACAAAAAAAAAAAAAGGGATAATTATATTTACACCCCCTGACCTATGGTCTGTTTACACAAATCACCCCTGCCTTTTGAATAATTACACATACACCCACTAGAATGTAAGCATAAATAAGCTATAGGTTAGGGAGTGTAAATGTAATTATCCAAAAAAAAGCAAGAGCGCTAAAAATCGACCAACACGCTTCACTATGATTAACGAGACCCTATACAAAGAGATTATTCACAACCCTACCTTAAATTCTTAGGCCCTTAAGAAGTTGAATATGTGCTTAGAGAAGTTAATGAAGGAAGCTGCAACAATCATTCGGGGGGCGGGGGACGATCATTAGCTGCAAAAGCCCTTAGACAGGCTACTTTTGGCCAACCATGAAGCAGGATGCCTAAGAATTGGTAAAGAAGTACAGGCCCTATCAAGAACACGCAAACATCTCATGAATCCGAGCACCACAAATGAAAACCTTGGAGAGCCCCTGTCCTTTTGACCAATACGGGATGGATATTGTAGGAAAATTGCCAAAAGCAATTGGCCAAAAAGAATATTTTATTGTGGCAGTGGACTATTTCTTCAAGTGGGTAGAGCAGAACCTCTAACAAAAATCACAGAAAAAGAGGTAATCAAATTCGTCTGGAGAAATATCATATGTGTGTTCTGTATACCCAAAGCTTTAATAGATAATAGAACCCAATTCAAGGGCTCAAAATGTTGAAAATGGAGTGAAGAATTAAAGATCAAGAAATACTTCACATCAGTCCGAGCACCACAAACCAATGGGCAAACCGAAGTAACTGATAGGATCATAGTCCAGAACCTAAAAACTCGGTTGTGATGAGGCTAAAAGAAATTGGATGGAAGAGCTTCCCCGAGTGCTGTGGGCATACAGAACCAGCCCTCGCAATAGCATAGGAGAATCACCATATAATATGGTCTATGGATCCAAAGCTATAATTTTAGCTGAATTGGAGAAGAGACATGGAGAATCCCCAAGTACGAACCAAACCAAAATTAGAAGGAAAGAAAAGTTGATTTAGATCTATTAGAGGAAGTTAGGAAGAATACTAGCTCAAGAATTGAAGTATACAAGAAAGAATGGTGAAGGCCTACAACTCCGGCATTCGTGCAAGGAATTTTCGAATTGGTGATTTGATCTTGGGTTTTTGCTTTTGACTATTGATGTTGATACAAAGTCTGTCGAATTATTCGGGCTGGTTAGTTAAGAAAGAAATCTATATAAAACGCGGATGGAGTTGACCAATAAAGTATGTGATTTTGACGTTTTGGGGCCAAATTTCCACAAGAAACCGACAAAAAGGACATGGTCTGAGTAGGCTTGGTTTGCAAAAAATTTTGCAGCATGATTACCCTCCCTAAAAATGTGAGAAATTCCATATTCAATGAGGGTGCCACATAATATCTTATATTAAATCATATATAAAATATATGTCAATATCCAGTATCATACACATTTATTTCATATATCAAAACTCATGTTGTCTCAACAACTTGAATTGAAAATAAATTATGGGCATCAGAAGTTATTCCAAAATTAACATTAATGATTAATTTTAAAGTTGGAATTTTGGAAATAATTTTTCAAATATGTATTTGGATATTCTAAACAGAGTTTTAATTTACAAATAAATATAACAATAAAAACTCCAAGTATTGAACAAAAGACACCGAGTGGTGTAGTGGTGAAGAGTTCCCTCCAGCTCAAGTGAACCATTATTTCAGAAAAATCAACCTGAAGAAGTAATGGGGGCATTCAGCTCACCTCTTTGAGAAATTGGGGTATGATCTAAGATTAAAGTTTCAAGTGCATTGTTAGAAGAGGCTATTTTATGTACATTCGTGTATGCTAAGTGTTACAGGTCCCCTACAAGAAGTCTTTGGAATGAGCTCATCAACTTCTCAGCTGCTAATGTCCCTTGGTTGCTTAACTGTTGCAGATTAAAAGGGGCCACCATCTCATCCTCCATATGGGTAGTTTGAATTGGAACATTTTTTTTAAGGGAGTCGTACTCCTTATTCACACTTTTGTTGATCATCATTATAAGGGAGTAGTACTCCTTATTTATGTTTTTGTTAATCATCATTGCAAGGAAGTAGTACTCCCCGCGGGGGCGAAGGTAGGTGTTGAGGATGAAAGGAAAGGGACGATGGTTGAGGGAGTAGGGGGAAGACAATCTGGAGAGAAGGGCAGGTGAGGGTGGGGGTCGAGGCGCGGGGGGGGGGGGGGGAGATGGTAGCGGCGACGACGGCATCAAAGGCTAAAGAAGATGGTGGCGGCAGCGTGGCTTGGAATGAGGAAGGAGGGAGGGAGATTGGCCGTTGGGGAAAGGGGGGGGGTCTATTTTTATTTTACTGTTCTCCAGTAGTATAATCAAGAACAAAAAACTGTCATTTTACCACAGTTAAATGACTTAACTGGCTATGAAATAACTTGGACTTTTCAGCGTTGAACCAAGGAGACTGTGTTCGAAGTCATATTTTAGATATTTTATGGATGTTTTACTTTCTCCAAAATGCATGTACTTATGCTAAAGCAGAGCCATGCTTTCTTTTATATTTTTCCTTGGCTAATGTCTTTGAATGTCTTACACAATAATTTATGACAACTCCTTGGGGAAAAAAGGTTTTCGGCGCTGCAAAGATATCTTTACCCCCTCTTTTGTTCTTAGAAAGTGGGTTAGTCCGAAAGCGACGAGGAAGTTATCAGAAATTAAGCAATCGGGGATAAAAGTTGACTGGTCTTCAGAAGCAATATCATTCATAAATGGTTTCAACCTATTAGACAATACTTTTGATGCAAGTTTGTGGATTTTTTTACACATACTAATAGGATAAAATTGAGTGATTGAGTCAGATTTATCAACTTTGGGGATAAGGATGATGTGTGTGAAATTTAGTCTAGGCAATAAGATCCAGGAATCAAGCACACATGCAGTAATAGAATTGCCTACAATATGTTAATATTTTTTGAGAGAAAAGTGTAGGCATACCATTAGGTCTAGGTGATTTGTAACTTTGGATTTATTTAAGTGTAATCTCCTCTACAATGTACGGATGGGGTAGGGATTGGTTCATTAAGTCGGTCATCCTTGGTTCCACATAATTGCAACACTTCCTCGATACTCTCCTTGTTCGGTCTTGTGGACGTAAAGAGCTTATGGAAGAAGTCTGTGATAATCCCCTATATCTCCAACTTCTCCGATGTGATCTTCCCGTTTTCATCCCGAAGCCTAGTGATATCATTCTTTTTTCGCCTATTATTAGCCCTCGCATGAAAGAACCAGGTATTTCTGTCCCCCTTCTTTAACCATTCCACCTTTCCTCTTTGCTTCCAAAACCTATCCTCATCCTCTCTTAAGCTTTATGTTTCAATCTATCGTCCATAGGGATTCATCTATAATCAACCTCCAGATAAAGATAGAGTTGGTAGGAGTGACAAGGGAAGACCACATGTTCTTGAAGATAGGAAGGGCAGGCCTGTGGTCTTTGATTGTAGAACATTCTTTCATAGCGTTTATTCATTGCCTTGGATTGTAAAGATGGTGTACCGAAGAAATTTAGAGAGTGTTAGGTTTCCACAGGACGACCCTGGACGCTCAATATTGAGCAGCACTTGATGTGGATGATATCGGATGACAAACACATGTGTACCTATGAGGGACGATGCGGGTGTGGAGTCACAGTTTCCTAATTGGGTGCGTACACTTATGTCTCCATTTTTGCTAGTAGTTCGCATGCGACGAATAAAAGATATTTGTCTAAATTGAGGGGGAGAGTATACAATTGTACCATTTTCCTTAGCCTTGGTTTTTGTTCCACTGGGTTTCTCTAGGCAAGATTTTTAACGAGGTAGGATGTATATAATAAGATGTGTGCATTTAAGGGGGAGTATTGTAAATACATATAATTATTATGTATGAATGCACGCGTCCCTTGGTATTTCTCCATAATGTCTACAACCTTTTGTATCCCCCATTATCTTTGTAATTATATATCTTTAATAGTATAGTTTGTAACAATAGTTTTAGTGGTCTATAAGTACAACTATGTAATTCATTTGTAATAAGCTTTTGAAATATATGAAAAGAGATTTGGATAAATAGTTATTCTTAATGGTTGTTATATATAGTTAGGATAATAGACCAATAAACTCAGAATTTTTCTAAGTTTATAACATAATTCTGTTTCTAATGATTAATGATTCTACAAGAAACCAAAAAAACTCAAAGGTTTCTGGGATCGTGTCATTGCATTTGTCTGCTATCATTCTCTTCCTTGCTTCGTCCATTGTCACCTAACATTCCTAAATCTCTTGTTTTCCAGACTCCCACACAATGCCCCTCTTCATATGTCACTATTGCACCAACTCCAACCCCATTCATCTGGTGACGCACAACAACATAAAAAATAATCTTGACCAATCCGTATGGCAGTTTCTCCCATCTTCCAGGCTCACGTCTCCTAACAACCCCGTTTCCTTCCATATGGGCTTCTGAAAACGCATGGGATATGGTATGTATAAACTCCAACAAAAACTTTATAAAGTCGAAGAAGTACTCAAAGACTGGAACAAGAATGTGTGTGTAATGTGTTTAGCACGCTAGGTCAGGCAAAAATAGTAGCTAATGAGGCAGAAAAGCAGTTTGACAGGGACCCCTCAGATCATAATCTCATTTCCCTCAATAGGTATAATGCAGCTCTTGTACAAGCCCTAACCATTAAATCTGACTATTGGATGATGGTAACATCTACTTGATTAATTATATGCATGGAAACTGCATTAGATCGTAGATTATGTAAGTTGTAGTTTAATTATATGATGTTTTCTAATTTTCGCCAACTACATATTTACTATGTTTCAAAACTCAAATGTCATTTAACATTGATTATTGAACCATAAATATGTTAATGTAGAGTTCATGTGCATTTTTGAATTGGTCCATACAAAGTTTTCTTATTGCCAAGTTATAGGAGAAGTTCATTAGTTGTTAGCATTGACGTTAGGATAGTGTTGAACAAATGTTGTTTTGTATCTAGCATGATCATGAATATTGTATCGATGCCCATACTTGATGAGGAGGGATACATTTTTTTAACGGTCCCTGGTATTAAAGAATAGGTGAAATTGGTGTGAACTTTTAACTGCACGTACCGTATGGACTCGATCCTTCCATCGAGCTATCTCCCAATCAAATTTTAGGGCATGGAACTCTAAATTAGCTCCATATTTGACTTCGATAACTATGTATCTAGCCTTAATTGTGTTACTCACTAATCAACATGGGAAACTATTCTCCTATTTGATTAATAGCTTTTGCCATAGACTTCTAGAGATGAAAACAGTCTAGAGGACATAGGAGATCGCCATCTTCTCATGATGGGCGATGGATTCCTTCTTGGAATGCACAAACCTCCATGATTGTTCTGATACTGGGTCAAGTACGTTGATTGTGAAAGAATCATTCGTCGCAACTGGGAATGGGTTGACGTGGGAAATGATAGTGAAAGGGCATGGCATAAGGTGGATAACTGTCGATTGGGGCTTATAAATTGGAGTAGAGCGACATTCGATAACCTGCGGAAGGAGATTGATTCATGTGAGAACCGACTTGGGGATTTAAAGATCCAACCGTTGAACATGGTGGGTTTAAAGATCCAACCGATTTCTACTGATTTTTTTAGGTTTTGACCGATTCGTGGTGGGTTTGACCACCCCAGATCTTACGCCTATACCCAAACTAATTTAAAACACAAAAATGAATAATCATTCCTCCTCATTTTGTGTATTTTTTTAAATGGAAGTCGAGTCTACCAGTTTCCTCCGATTTTGGCTGATTTCTACCATTTTTTTTGGATTTTGACCGATTTGTGGTGGATTTGACCACCCCGGTTCTTACACCCATACTCAGACCGGCCTCACGTCCGGTTCTCAGTCGAACCATTATCAAAGTAAGAAGACAGCCGCTGAAGCTCCGAATAGATTGAGAGTATAAAATGGTTGTGAGCACCTCCAGAGCCGCTTCCTCTCCGATCTCCGCCAGCATGTTTGTGGCATACTTCTTGAGCGGTGGCTGGTTTGTTTCCTGGAGGAATCTAATCGTGGAGGATAGACTAAGTGAGGGTGATATACAATTCAATCGAGATGGCCTCACAGGCCACACCCTGATCGATGTGGCTAATCTTAGTTGTACATCTACGTATACAATTCTAGGAAACAAGAAAATTTTCTCAAACTTGTTAATGACAAAAACAAGTGGGAATACTATTCAGGCATTAGTAATCTTATTGAAGGCTCCGAAGAGTTACTACTTGTTACCTGAAGGAACAAGATTGCATATAAATGATGCCTTATATTTTAGTACATCACAACGAACCTATTGAGTTTTAAGGATATTCAACCAAATAGTTTTCATATTCAAACCATGAATAAGGATGGTATCGAATACCTATACCTTACATCGTATAAGGCTTGCCATAAGCAAGTCTTAGAATGAATGCGAACATATATGCCTGGTTTATCTGGCACATGATAAGCTGCATTGAAACACAAAGTATCATTAACCCGAAGTTAGTCGATCAAGCATTTTTAATGATGCATAAGATCATTGAAAATTCACATGGACACCTACTGAAGGACCTAAAGTTCCTTGTTAAAAGTGATTTTACATATTCGGCTTGTTCTCTTGAAAAATTAATTACAAAGTCGTGTATGAAAAAAATGAGTAAAGAGCTTTTTTAGCAATGAATATCGTCAAAACTAAATTGCGAAATAAGATAGATGATGAATGGCTGAATGACTCGATGATTTGTTATATTAAGCGGGAGATATTTGCTAATATCAATGATGAAGTGATTTTGCAGCATTTCTAAAGTATGCAAACTCGTAGATTTAAACTTGTCCATCATTGTCGGAGTAATAGTTATAGGAGTTAGTTGTACTTACATTATGATATTCATTGAACTTACAATGATGAATTATAGTAATTTAATTTTTTAGATGAACGTGCAATGACTATTAAGTTTTGACAGGGCTAAGCCAAATTTTTGGCTTCGCCTCTGAATATCACATGGTGTAAATTGTATTAAACCTCAAAAATACATAATAAAAAAGTGAAATGGTCGGAATTTACCATGAATACGCCAATGCCGATGGGAGCAATGTCGTCTCCATCTTTGCGCCGCAAAGTGTCGCGTATTTCTTATCACACTAACAAATTCTGCCCAACAACGACTCGACCAACTCCTAGTTGGATCAATAAGATCTTTGTAAAATTTAGCATTCTTTTCCAGCACCAGTTCGCTAGCAGCCGGAAGTACCAAAAGTCGGCCATTAGCCTCTTTGCAGTCAAGCAGGAGGAAAATGAGACTCTAGACTTCACTAGTTTTTCTATCTTGGTTTGGATAATTTTGTCCTTCTCTAGGCCGAAGTGTCTCTTCTTCTGCTTCACAGGATCAATGTTGAGAAGGTGCATTATGACCTTTGAGCTTATCCCCTCTAGGTCCTGAGGGGACCAAGCGAATACGTCCATGTTGCGTTGGAGACATTGTATTAGGTTTTCCATGAATTGCGTCCAGATTTGGGTGGTCCTATCTGGATTTTTCGGGCATCATTCGATTGTTAGCAACTCTTATGTGGGTTGAACTTTAGCACGGCCTCCTCTGCTGGGAGTAGGAAACAACAAGGTGGAAACCTCACCAATAAAAGGGTGAATAGGGAATTGCAAACCAGCTCTAGCAGGGCCAGATAAAAACAAGAAAAACCCTAGGGGAAATTTGGGGTGTTCGTCAGGAGCTGGGACCTAAATCAGGAATTCATCAGGTATCCTATTAATAGCACCAGCATCTTCCTCAATAAAACTAGTGCGAAAAACAAACCCTTCACTTCGACTAACAAGAGGATTTGGAAGAGACTCGATAGGGTTTTTTACTCCAAAGAATAGGCTGACATGCTTAACTGCATTAGAGTCTCTCACTTGGCTAGAAGACTTTCAAATCACCATCTCTTCTTCATCCTAGCCCAAAAAAATGTTGACAGCGTCCTCATTCAAATTTCAAAACATGTGGCTTAGGCATCAGACTTACTCTGAAACTATTAAGAAGGCTTGGGAAACCCCCAGTAGGCTTCTTTCTCGAATCAACCTTCCACACTTGAAGAAAATGGTAGAAATAAAAAAGAGAAGATTCAAGGGGGGAAAAGGGTGTTTTGTTCCCCCGCAATGTTTTTTCGTCCATACTAATATCTAATCTAATGGCGGGGACCAAAAGTGTTGAAAACATGATACTTTAAGGACTAGTACTTTTAATCCTAAAAGTTTGAAGACCAAATCTGCATAAGTGGTTAAGTATATAGACCAAAATCACATTTATCCCACTTTATATATACATATTAAAAGTGATTCGATGATAGCGTTGAATAGGAAAACACCTAAAAGTGGGCAATAACTTTGCAATAGTTATTGAGACAAATCTCTTTCAATTGCCATGATCAAACAAACTGCTCAATTTGATGTGAAAATGCGAGTTTGCTTAGCACCGGAATTTTTTCAATTATGATGAACTCGAAGTCTTGATCAAAACGTCTATCTCTAAAATAGACCCCTCCCATCTCCCTTCGTGTTCTTCTTCAACTATTTTTTTAGCAGGCCCAAACCCCTACCGTATGGATACCTCCAGACCAAATGACAGATACCTCAAGCTTTAGTCTCCCCGTCCCTCAAGTCCACTTCCTCGCTGTGGCCACACGCCACTAGCAAATTCTGAAGCTGACGCAAACTCTTAAAAAGTAAAACTTGCAGCTCATACTAAACATGTATATTTCCCAACTTGGATTTAGGATTGGGACCTAGATTCTCAAATGTTGCCACACGAGCCACCTCCTCAAGCTCCTGATCATCCTGAGCCTCATCCGTTCCTCATCTTTCCCTCGGCTGCTTTATAACGCCATTATCAGTCTTGGAATCAGGCTTTAATTATGCGTACCCTGAATTACAACCACCCTATCCAAAACCTTGATACCCACCTCAGAGGTTTATGGGTCAGGAAAAGGAATTGCAAGGAGTACCTTGTCTCTGTCCAAGGTATTTTTATTATTGAAGTTAACATGGTGACTAACATTGCTTCTTGGGTATTGTATACTGGCTGTGGGGCTCACATTTGCAATGATTTGCAGGTGATGACAAGAAGCAAAAGACTAAATGAAGGGGATATGATCCTCCAATGAGGACATGAAAAACTGGTTGCCGTCGAAGACTAAATGAAGCGGATATGATACTTGGACGAGGAGACAAAAAACTGATTACCGCTGAAGCTATGTGGTGTGGCCACAAACTTCTACAGATGAACACATTTCAGAGACATAGGAGATCGCCATTTTCTCATGATGGGCGATGGATTCTTTCTTGGAGCACGCCAACCTCCATATTTGTTATGACTGCACTAGTGCAAGGCTTTTGGCAACCCCACATAGTGCAGTTACATCAGCTAGGACCAAGATACAATTGTCCCATACACAATGCTACTGTGGCTCCTCAGGTCGGAGGACTAACTTCCATACTATAGCAGCTAAGGAGCTCCACGCATACGATCACGCTACATGGGCTTCCATATGACAGCTCCTACGAGTCAATTCAATCAACTTGACAACCCACTTGTCAAGTGTCCACTAAAGTGCATAGACGTCATATATCTATCGTCGATGAAGCTCGACACTCATCACATGAATGCATCACTTAGTGCAAATCTTTATAGAATTTCTCAGTGTCCATTCTTGAAGGTTGTTGACTTGGATTATTTTAGAACAACCCTCAGAAGTTGGTGTCGTAGTTGCCATCAAATGCACGACCCAACTTTATCGGTTTAACTGGTCTGTAGGCTTTGTCCGTGAAATGCAATAATAACATATAATATAACACGACAAAGATGGCCAAAACTATATTCACCTACACTAACATTATGTACCCGGTGTCGCATTACCCATTCATGTTTGAGGTGTGCAGAGAAAATCAAGGACTACCCTTTTATCTAGGGTTGCACAGTGACAATGCAGGATACAACACTGACACTGTGTGTAGCTTAATTAAGGGCGCAACATATGCGCCTATCATTATTTTAAATTCAACTGCACCCACCATACATTCCCGAAATCATATTGGCGTTTGGGGTACAATAGGAAAAATGACATACGAGCAAGTGGCCAACAATAGATGTGAAGTGTGTCTCTAATCCAGCAGAGCACATTTGTAAGTCTGAGAATGGAGCCCTGCTGCACAGGTATACGGATGGTATTAAAGTGACTCATTTTGAAAGCTTTTTCTTGCATGCTTGCCTCACATATGACACATTGCACTCTATTTTTTCCTCTGCATGCCTTGAACTTGATTGGAGTTATATTGCCTTTGGAGAATTGTTTTTCTTTTTGACCAATGAATGAAAGTATTTAGTGTTTCTTTCGCTAGCTTCCAACCATTTACAGTTGCTCTAATGGTGTCATCATAGGCAAGTAGGTGCAAAGGTTCTGGGAAATAAGCCAAGAGCTTTTCCGCCATGACCTCCTTGTTGAAGGGAATGCCTGTGCTGGCAAAGCATCTCTTATTACCTACTGAGGGCTAAAAGGTGGTTGCTTCCTTGTTGGCGAAGTTAGTAGGTTGGGCCCTGTCTTGCTAGGAGACTAGCAGGGATTTGCTCTTCAGTGTTTTGACTTCTTGGTGTTCTACCTCGTTTCTGTAGGAAGAGGGTCCTACACTGCTAGCTTGGGAGCCGTAAAGGATCAAGTGGATGGTTTCCACTATGAATTGGCGGAGCTGCTCACAGAGGAGCAGGTTCATGGCAGTAGGACCAATTGTCGGGTCGATAGCTAGAGCAGGAGCATTGGCAACTCCTAAGGTCTGACCTGGAGATAGAATAGCAGATCCGACTGCAGCAGGGAGGGTGGTGTTTCCCTAAAAGATCCATTGTCACCTCGGTTGTCTGAGTTGGCCATTTCTCACGTCTTAAACTCAAGTTTAACACAGATGGCACCAATGCTGCGTACCTGGGTCCAATAGTACTCACAAGGATCAAAGGATTTTCAAGAAAATTCCAAGATTGAAGGGAGACTAACCTGCAAGGAGGGGTTAACACTCCAATGCTTAAGCCAGTAATGTTTTAAAATGAAAGGAAAGTTGATATGAAGTGAGAATAATTATGAAATATGAATGTGCGGTGTGATAATTCGTGTAATGTGTGAAAATGGTCAAAAGATAGGTTAGAAATTGTGAGTAGAAATGTGAGTGTGATGTTACTTGACAAATGACTGCACAAAGGGTCATTTTATAGGAGACCTTGGAGCCGAATGCGGATGGTGGTTACTAAGTTCCATACACCGTTGGAAAGCCCTTTGAGTCAGATTCTCAACCAAAAGACTCGTTTGGGATTTGGATCAATGTTGACGAAGATATGACATGTTAACTAGGTCTTGCTAGGTCTGCCTGAAAGTTTAGGAATCTGGTAAATAGATTACCAGCTCGGCTATCATCAATCTACTTGGAGCTAGCTGCAGATATTTTGGTATGATATGTCCTAATGAGTCGACAACCTGTATAGCGTGTCCGCCTAGCTGTACGATGATGTGTCCGACTGGATGGGCTCGTCTCTTGGGCCTGCCAGTTTAGTGAAGATAGAAAGAAATATTTTTATGGGCTTTTTACCTTCTTGCTAGTACGCCAACCGAGCTGCCACCAGCTAGGCTGGTATGCGTGCTTTCAGCCAGCAGAAAAATGTTAAGGGGGCATCATCATCAAAAACAAAAAAAATAAAAAAAATGAGAAGGCTTCTTCTTCATCATCCATTGCCGCCTACCCCACCTTCTTCCCACCGCCTCTGCCACCCATCTCCACCTTACCCCTACTGTCGCAAATATTCCTCGAATTTCCCACACCTCTTCAACCAGTCTTTTGACTCTAATCCTCCAACAAGACCTAATAAAAAATTCCAACATCCAATCAAATACAAGGAAACCCAATGAAAAAAAAGTGATTTTTGTCAAAAATTTCACAAATGGAAACACAAAGAATTCAAGAAATCAAAGAAAACCTGAATCTTAACATTCGGGGTCTTGAAATGCTTTAAGATTTTTGGAGAAAATATAGTCAATGAAAGCATTTGTAGAAGATGATTATGGTAAAAGGGCTTTGTTTTCATCATTCAGATGCATTAAGATTCCTACCTTCAAGAAACATAATTATTACATGCATATTTCAGATTTTGTGTTTTCTCAGTAAGTGTAATCTGTATGTAAGACAAAGCCATGAACTTGTCTCTAACAAGTGTAAGTGAAGAAACCACTGTTAGCTTCGTATAAGCCCCGAAATATTAAATGCAGCGAAAATTAAAATTTTAATTAGAAAATAATATTATAATTAGCGATCAAATCGCCCATCTCGTTGCTTTTACAATGTGGATCTCATGCAGATGTCAACTGAACGGTTAAGAGAAACCAACCTTTTTTGCTCTCCGGTTGATGTTGATTACTTGAACTTTCTAAAGAACGACCTTACCTTAAAAATGGTGGAATATCAAAACGGAACCACTTTTAATTGTTGTTCACGGTAGGAACACAAGTGTCTTCCCTCTAAAGTTAGTCCACACCACCTATGATGGAATCACCCTCAAACTTATGCTAGTAGGCACTAGATACAATGAATGTAGACAATCCCTTTTGTCTTGGTCTTAGATAACACTTGTCTTCTTCATAGACAAGTTCTAGCATGACTCATCTTTTCTCCTTTTATACTTGTCTTCTTTATAGACAAACTCTAGCATGACCCATATTTTCTTCTTTATCTAAAGATGAAAACAAGTCATGTCTATGTTCAATGAATCTTGTCTTGTGGCCATGGGCTAAGGTCTTGGGTTTTATCTTAATTCTCAATTAGACTAAGTCCAATTTTCATTAATTTCTAGCTAATTGAGTTTAATTATTTAGCCCATGATATTTAATTCTTTAATTAAATATAAGCCCAAATTAATTAATCTAATTAATTAATTTTCAAGTCCAAATAGATTAATCCTAATTAATCTATCACAAGTCTTATTTAATCAAATTAATGCTTGTGAATTTAGACTCCAAATTAAATAATTATATTATTTAATATTCCCATGAATTGATTTCATAAATCATTTCAATCAATTAATTTGACTCCTTAAATTAATTGATTTATTCTCCATAATTAATTCTATAAATTAATTCCAATAATTCCATCATGGATTTGTGTGTGACCCTTTAGGTTCACTAACTAGACTTGGGCTTGTATTACATATACAATCTTCTTAAAGGAGGATTTTGCTAGCAGAGGCGAGGTAGCAACTTGCTTGCATTAAATTAATTATATCTTTTCATAATTAATCACCCTCAATTAACTCCTTAATTGGAGGGTACCCGTCACCATGGGTGGCCATCTAGCAATGGTCCATTGCACTAGAGAATAGGTGAATTATTGCTTGAACCTATGAGCTACGCGTACCATGCAGATATGGTCCCTCCTCCACTAACCTCCCGATCAAAGTCTAGGGCATGAGAATTAGTTACCGATTTTCATTATCGACTTTGATGTCTATGTATCAAACCTACAAGTTATGCTTCCCATTTATCAATATAGAAAAATCCCTTTCTCCTATTTGATCAACGTGCATGGCCATGGGCTTCAAGGAACGCATACTGTAGAGCATAGAGGAGGTTCGTTATCATCTCATGATAAGTAGCAGATCCTATCTTGGAACTCGCCAACCTTCATGCATGCTTCAACTATGTCTAAAACATGACTGTATAGTAATCCAGGATGAAACCTAAGACCACGCTTGACATGATCAAGTCATAGCCATCCTATGCACAAGGTTACTATGGAACCTCAAGTCCAAGAACTAGTTAGTGCACTACTGTAGCCTAGGAGTTCTAGTCATACCGATCTTGCCATATAGGGCTTCCATATGATAACTCCCGCGAGTCAATTCAGTGAACTTGATAACTCCTTATCAAGCATCCACTAAAGTGCGCGGACGTCATATGTCTCTGTCTATGAAACTCGACATTCATCATATGAACGCATCACTCAGTGCAAGTCTTTAAGGAATGGTCGGTGCCCTGTTTTGACCGATTCATCGACTTGGAATATTTTAGATCAAACCATAGAGGTTGGTTTCATGGTCGCCATCATATGCGCGAGCCAAACCCCATAGCATAATTGATCTAAGGGCTTCAACCAAATGCGCATATAAATAATATTTAAAGCATAGGATGAAGATGCCAAAGAATATTTTTTAAATTAACATATTATTAAAAATTATCGTCTAGAATAGTTTTAAAGAGTCAATCAATTGACTTGACAGTCACCTATTCTAACAAGATTTACGGATGTAAGGCGAAAAAGACAAAGTCTTAAGCTTTTTCTCTCATTTTCTTGATGAAAGATTGTGGTGGAGCATTAATAGCAAGAGGTGGCGGCAATGGCTGATTGATGGCGAAGGCGGTGGGAAGATGGTGGGGTGGGCGGCAATGGCTGATAAAGAAAAAGCCTTCTTCATTTTTGGGGTTCTTTTTTATTTTTCATCTTATTTTTTTAGTCTTTTGCAATTGAGGTTTGCGATTACAATTTTGCCCAGCACTAAATTAACTTTGGGTGCGTACACACACATAACCGGAATATACCACTTTCATTTGCCTAAAAGTGTAACAAAAAGCCAAGTGCAACAAAAATAAAAAGGTGGGTGGTCGAGTGCAAAAAAACGATTGGGGGCCAACCTGTAAAATGCCTCAAATGTTGGAAGGTTTCTGCTATTAATCCAACGTAATTATATATACCTACTTAAATTAATTTTCTTTTTCATAATTGGAAATATATGATATGATAGTTTTCTAATTTTTGACACAATTAATTGTACACCTATTATAATTCTTAAGTACAATTTAAGCTTAATTTATTGAAAAACTAAAGAAAATATATAAAATATTAACCGTAGAGAACTTTGCTACTGAATAAAATGGAATTAATGATTAAATAAATAGAAATTAAATTGTAATATTATTTGAAAATACTACCTTTCAATTATATTTATCAATTAATTGTTCACGATATATTTATTTACTTAAATATAATTATTGCAATATAAAACATAAATTTGTAAAAGTAAATATTCACATTAACGAATCTTGATAGGGTAAATAATTTCGAATTATTTTTTATTTTTAACTTTTAGGTACGGAATTAGAAAAGAAAAATAGAAAATTAAGAAAGATAATTATACTATTACATTTTCTTTCCATGTTTTTCTTGATTAGGCTAATAAGAAGATATAATAAAGTTTAATTAGGAAGAACGACTTTAAATTTTACATACGCACATACATATACATGTGTGCGTGTTTGTGTATTTGTTGTGTATGTATATAATTATTTTGGCCCAAATTTACTTACATGAATTGACATTTACTTATAATAAAAAAGATGCATATATTTCATATAGAAAAAATATAATTTAAAATAAGTGGAGAAAAAGTTGTTTTTTGTTTGTTTAATTTTATGCTTTTACTTTATAAAAAATATATTTTTTTAAAGTACCTATTAAGTTTTAATTAACATATTTTTATTTATAAATTTATTTTATTATTATATTATAATAATTTTATTAAGATAATACGAAAAACATGTAATACACGTATTCGTCACTAGTTTTATAAAGAGTATGAGTATTTGTGTGATTAAATAAAATCTCAATAAATGTAGATGTAACATATGCAAATATAAATAGAAATTTGAGAGAGGGCCTTATGCAAATTAGAAGTTGGTGGCTTGTCATGGTCTACAAGTTATACTACACTAAAAAACAATCTATAATTACCTACATTTTTAATAGGTACAGATTCAAAGCCGTGTAAATTATTATTAATCATGGTTAAATATATAAAATTAATGTAAAAGTTTAATTTATCCACCATGAAAAGTATTTTTTTCATGGTAAATAGTAAATATTTTGGCTACACTCACAAAAACTACGATCAACAATCATTACATGCATGACCGGGATCAAGAATTATTTTTAACCATGATAATTAATTATAATTAAATATTATATTTCTTCCTGCGAAAACAACATCATCCAAACATAAATATTTCCAAATAGTACAAGTTTCAATTGCAATCGAGGAAGACAATTATTGCAAATGTGGCAGGAATAAAATGCTAAAAGAATTTCAGCTATCCAATGTTTGTTCCCCTGCAACTTCCGCTACACTATATCGAAAAAAATAAAAATAAAAATAAAATTAGAACAAAAAATTAAGGGATAATTTAAAATTATTATTAAAAATATATTATAAGTGATAATAATATTCATGTTATCAAAATATAGTGATAAAAATTCTGCATTAAACAATCACTATATATAATTAATTAGCGATACATCTGTGACAATTTAGTAAAAACACAAATACAATGACAATCATATTTTTTGCAGCTACATGCATTATCAAAATACATGCAAATGAGTGTTACTAATTATACCTAGTGACGAAATTTAATTAAATATTGCCACTATTAAATTTATTAAATTCATCGTAGTGACAAAAATAAAATCTTTTGTCACTTAACCCATATAATTGGGTGACAATTTTGATTGTGTTACTTAACTTCTTGTCACTAATATTCTCTTTTATTGCAGTGATAGAAATAATAGCAAAAAAATTCCATTTTGATCCCATGTGTAAGAGCCTATTTTAATTTAGTCTCATTTATTACAATTTCTCATAATTGTATCCCATAACTTGAAAATTTTCTCAATTTTTAATCTCACGTGCATTTTCCATCCAATAGTTAACGGAGCCATTAGCAGGTTGTTATGGTGGCAATACGTGTTTTCTCCTTTAATTATTGAACGAAAAATGCATGTGAGAACTAAAATTGAGAAAATTTTTAAGTTATGGGATGCAATGTGAGAAAAACGTAACAAATGAGACTAAACTAAAAAAGACGCTAACATATGCGACCAAAAATACGATTTTTCCTATAATGCATGCAAATAATATTACAAAAATCGTTCATAATTATTCATATGTGATTGTAATTAGCTTAATCCAAATTGAATATGGACTTTAATTTTGCATTTCCGTTTTTATAGCTTTTCTAACCTCCTGCAATTAACATGCATGCATACTTATATACATGAGATATTATCTTTTGAATAACTATCTAAAAAAATGAAATCTTACTTGCATTTTGAGCGAAGGTGCTACTCAGGACTTGCGCTTTCGTTCGTCGGCTGAAGACTTAACACAAATCTGAAGGACATCCTTTCCAGAGCTTTGTTGTTCGTTCGCTATTCGCTTTGCAGAAGCCACAAGAAAAGGGTTACAGTCAACTAGCTCGATCATTTCAAGGTTTGGGAGTTCTCCAATTTCAAAAGGGATCTTTTTCAACTTGTAGCAGTGCCGAAGGCTTAGGCGCTCAAGCGATGGGAAACTCTCATAGTCGACATACCAATCCTCCAGATCAGTGTCTTCAAGTAGCAAAAATTTAAGTCGGAAGAAGTCCTCCTCGTCAGTTTCCCACTTTGGGCCTCTAAAGGCATAGCATCGCAATTTGGGCACTTCAAGATTCCGCAGTTCAGCAATAGCACTCATGTATTCCCAAGGAAATCCGACGCCACTCAAAGTTAACTTTTTAAGCCCAGGTGGGAAGATAGGATAAGGAGATGTGGGACCAAGAAGATGAAAATTAGGATTCACTACGAAAATTTTGAGTGATTCAAGTTGAGAGAGGTATTCAAGATCATCAAAGCGACACAGAGGTTCAGCATCCAGTGCTAATTCTATTCGAATTCCTAGTTTCTTCAAGTTTGGGATTCTTTCAAAAATGTTTTTGGTGCAACTACGAGCACTAACATCTAAAAGTGTTAAGAGATTTGGCAAGAGAGCATCCTCAGAAGTAGGATATGGTAGATCGCTTCCCATGACTTGGAGATGTCTCAGTTCTTGCATATCCCAAATCTCCATGGGCATATACGACCCACAAGCCCCTAAAGATAAGATGCTTAAATATCTATGGACAATCAAGTAATGAAGACTTTGGAGGTAGCATATGGAAGGAGGGAGTTCTCCATTATAAGTGATGGCGAGGTATCTTAACCGAACTAGTTTTACTACTTCACTTGGAAAACCAAAGAAGCGGATAGATGGCGCATCTAATACCTTGAGAAAACTAAAACCCAGAGAGATTGGCACTGGATATTGATGGTGTGGTCCAGTACACAGGAGGAAATGCACATGTTTAATGGCTGCCATTGACTTGAGCACATCTTTTATGCCAAATAAAGAGTTGTTGTGGATGCAAAAACGGCGCTGCCTTTCTATATCTTGATTGGCAGAACTATTTATGACATGGAAAAACTTTTCCTCCCTAGCTTCTCTAATACATATATGCCAAAATGCAGAATAGACGTTGCAGGTTTTAATTCCACTAGAGGAGCTGCTCCCGCGAATCTGAACAACATTTCTGGAAACAAGGTCCTCTAGACATTTCATGGCAAAATCTTCTGATGTAGAGTCCCTCAAAATAAATTCATCTTTAGAGTCCGTGTCAAAATCTTTGGACTCAACATGTTCTAAATCTTCAGACGGCATCAAAGCCCGCCATGTTTCAAGAAATCCCTCAGTGCACCATAATTTGATGAGCTTGGTGGCAGAGATATCATAATCATATGGGAACACTCCTATATTGACAAAGCATGCTTTCAAATGTTGAGGTAAATAATAGTAGCTCAAAGACAGTACCTTTGACACTTCTTTATCTGCACCGATAACTAAATGCACTTCATTTGCCACCTTTTGCCAATACTCCAGCATCTTCTCAACTTGAGATAGGTGGTTGGCAACCGCAATGATTGAGAGAGGAAGTCCTTGGCACTTCTCAGCAATCTTCCTCCCAGCTTTCTCGAGTTGAGGAGGGCATAAGTTCTCTTCTCCAAACACTTTTGCACGAAGAAGATGACATCTTTCTTCTTCATTCAGGAAACCGCATTTTGTGGAAAATTTTTCCAGCATCTGAGCTGATACGAAGAGCTGCTCCGTCTATCCTACTTGTCAGCATGATTCGACTTCCCATTTCATTGTCCGGAAAACAGCCGCTCAACATATTCCACACCTTCTCATCCCATATATCATCCAACACAATTAGGTATCTACAAAACTTCAAACGAATGTAAAGATGATAGGGTAATTCCTCTTCTACATCTGTTTCATCAATCTCAAGATCTAAGATTTGAGCTACAATATGTACCAGGATTTCTCTCAATCGATATTTTGGACCTATTGAGACAAACGCACAACATTCAAAATGGCTCACTATATCAGGATCTTCATAAAGTCGTTTGGCAAGAGTTGTCTTGCCAATACCCGCCATCCCAAATATCTGGACAACTAGGAGTCCGGACGTATCTCCTGTAAGGGTATACTTCAGATTAATCAGATCATCATCTAATCCAAAGATTGTCGACTTCTTTCCACCAAAATGATCATTATAATCAATTCTTGACGAAATAACTGCATCCTCGTCTTCTTTAGTCAGCGATGATTTCTGTAATTGCTTCTTCATCTCCTTCACCGTTGCCATAAATAAATTCATCTCTTCCAGCATCACTTTGAAGGCCAAATACTGAGATTGTCTAAATGGATAACTGATCTCGTCTTCGTGCTGTAACTGAAGTTGGTTCGGTTCATGGGATTCCAGTACATCCTCCAATCTACGTGCTGCCTCTCCGATTCGCCTTTCCTCCTTCAGAAAGATTTTCTAGCAGGAATTTTTGTAAGTGGTAAATTTCCTTAACAATATGTCGGCAGATCCGACTAAAAAGGTCGGAGAAAACAATTTGAGAGTTCATGATTATCTGCCGAAGGGAAGTCAAGGCAGCATAAGCCATCACTGATTTTCTCTTGTTTCTCTCAGCCCTCACACAGATACCAAAACTGGGAGAAATTCTGATGCATTGATTAGCATCTCTTGGTGATCATATGCTGCTTGCTGAAGGACAGAAGTCAACTTATGGTAGTATAAAAAATATGCAGCTTGGCGTTCAAGAATGTAGAGCGGCTGGCTATCATGGAAATATTATAATGAATTGTAACACCAAATTCATGCGAGTTAATGCTTTTATTTGCTCGAATTCTTTATGAACAAATTCGCTAAATTTTGACTAATGGATGGATCTATTTATTAAAGGGTTAATTGCAAATTTCGTCCTATAATTATAGACATTTGGCGTTTTGGTCCTTTAAGTTTCTAAAGTAACAAAATAGTCCTTTAACTTTTTAATTTTTTAAAACTCGCTGGAATAATGACACACGATTCACACGTGAGGCTTTTAAATTCGCCGGAAGAAGGGGCAATGCCTGAATGTGGTATCACTCAAGAAGACAATCAACCTCATCGCGTGCCATTATTCAGTCAAGTTTTAAAAAATCCGACGACTAGAGGACGAAAATCTCAAAAATTTAAAAGTTAAAAGACTATTTTGCTACTCTAGAAACTTAAATGACCAAAATACAAAATACCTATAATGACAGGACGAAAATTGCAATTAACCCTTTATTAAATAAAAGCAAATTTCAGATGTACTAAATATATTTTTTTCATATCACGGGAGGTTTATATGTAATTACACCAAACTTCTGTGGGATAATTTCACTATTCGTCCTCCAGGTGTACCATCTTTTCACATTTGGTCCTCCGTGTTTACATTGAATCTTCATTGTTTACCAACTTCATCAATGGTGATCCCTACCGTTAGTTAAGCCTTAGAAATTATGGGAGTTTAATGTAATTTACCCGCGCTTATAAAAATCTATGAATCTATATTTATATTTATATGTATCTATATTTATTTCTATACTATGTATAAAAGTGTGACTTTTAAAGTATTTATTCTCATTGTGAAAAAGACATTTCAACTCTTACTTAAGTAATCCTTTTAATAATGAATAAAATTAATTATAAAAGAATAAAATTCTATTAAAAAGAAACTTTTTAGTAGTCCTAATTGCTCTAAGCTACTTAGGAAATTAATAATATAACCAACTAAAAAAATAAATCTTGAATATTTTAAGAAAAAATGAATATAGTATGGCATAATAAAATTACGGGGAAATAGCACTTTTGGTCCCATAAGTTAGGCCTGTTTCACTTTTGGTACCATTCATTACGGGAGTAGCACTTTTGGTCCCGTAAGTTGCTAAAATTAAACACTTTTGGTCCACGTCTATAATTCCGTCTATTATTTAACGGAGTTGACCATTTTCCGTTAGATTTTTGTGTTGGAGCGAATTTTTGGCGCCATTTCTTGCTTAGTGACATTTTTGGAGGGTAATATAACTAATTTGGGGGGGTGGGGGGAGGGGGGAATCAAAGTTTGAAGCTTTGAGTGCAAAGAAAGAGATTTTTCCTCTCCTCACCAAAAAAATTCAATCTCATCTCCAATTACCAGTTTTTAAGTCTTATTCATTATTGAAATTTAGTACAAATAGAAGAATTTTAAAGCAAAAAAAAATCTCCTCGCCCATTTAATTTTTTTGGCTTTAAAATTTTTCTATTTTGTACTAAATTGGTAAGAGGACTGCGAAAAAGTCACTTGCCCATTTAATTTTTTTGCTTTAAAATTCTTCTAATTTGTACTAAATTGGTAAGAGGATTGCAAAAAAGTCTCATCGCCCATTTAATTTTTTTTTGCTTTAAAATTCTCCTATTTTGTACTAAATTCAACAATGAATAAGACTTAAAAACTAGTAATTGGAGATGAGATTGAATTTTTTTTGGGTGAAGAGAGGGAAAATCTCTTTCTTTGCACTCAAAGCTTCAAACTTCGATTTTTCCTCCTAAAATTAGTTATATTACCCTCCAAGAATGTCACTAAGCAGGAAATGACGCCAAAATTCCCTCCAACACAAAAATCTAACGGAAAATGGTCAACTCTGTTAAATAATAGACGGAATTATAGACGTGGACCAAAAGTGTTAATTTTTGCAACTTATGGGACCAAAAGTGCTACTCCCATAATGAATGGTACCAAAAATGAAACAGGTCTAACTTATGGGACTAAAAGTGCTATTTCCCTAAAATTACAATAAAAACACATGAATAATATATAAAATACTAATTTAAATTATTTATTATTAAAAATAAGTTAAATAACTAATAATGTATTAAAAAAACTTAGAAATAAAATATATTGATAAAAATTAACAAAAGAAAAACTATAGAGTAGCATAATATTACATAAATAAGCATTACGTTGATAAATTAGCTAGCGAATAAACACTAAGAAATAATAATTAAAAAATAAGATTTTAAAAATATCATATTAGCATGTTAGACTGAATTTCAATTGATTAATTATATTATCCAAGAACAAAGTTTTTCAAACATTATAATAGATCACTCTAAGATATATTTATAGACCGGATATTGATAGAATTTTTCTAATTCTTTAATTTAACTTCGTAGTCATTTATTACATTGTCATTTTGACTTAAATTAAAAGAAATAGCACCAAAATCTACGGATTCTCTAAGTATTGCAGAATATATAATAAACCTAATTATCAAGATTAGAATTCAACATGAAATTAGCTTTTTTATTTTAAATAGAACTAAAGGATATAACATAAATTAATAAAGTACTTTCTCTAAGATAAAGAAATAAATAAGATTCGTTTATCTCTTCACAATACCATAGAAGTAAAATAATAATAAAAATGATTTAAATGTAAGTTTGACATTACAATAAATAACCAAATTAAAATCTAAATATAGTGTTGCTATTTGAATATAATTAACATAACTATTATGCCTGTATATATAAAATATAATTATTATGATACTAAGGATTTATTCAATTTAAATTACTTTTTCTTAAATATAAATAACAATCGGTATATAAATAAATTTTAAAAAACTAGAAACAAAAAGATAGTCATGAAAATAACAAAAGAAAAATATATGCATATAATTTACATTACGAAAATAAGAAAAGTCACTATAAAATAGTGAATAAATAATAAAACAATCACAAATTAAAAGTAAAATTTTCTAAATAATTGTGTAGTACACTAGTTATAGATTAAATTTCATCTCTATAATTATAATTTCACATTAAGTATATTAGAAAATTTGGGAAATCACCTTACTAACAATAAAATAATAAATATAAATTAGTTAATTATGGTGAAACTAGGAGTATAAGCTGATAAATAAATAAACCAAAGAGAAATATATATTTCTATAATATATTCATAAAAATAACTTAAAGTAAAAAAAAAAATTAAATGAGTACTAAGAATAAAAATTATTATATGCAAATAAAAACTCTAATTTTATTAAATTAAAAAAAACTAAAAATAGCAAATATTCATAATAAAACCTACAGATAGAATTGATCAATTTTAGTAAATTGGACTTTCTTGTAAAAATAATCCAATATTGTAACACCCCCTCCACAATCACAATCCATCTTACAAGAAAATCACCTTTAAACCTAATAAGATAGCTACTAGCTATTTTCACCAATATATTACTCACCTGTAAATCGAATAAGATAGCTACTATTTTCATCAATATATTACATAGATGTCATGTAAGGACATACATCATAGAAATATTTATTTAATCATGCATCAACTCTAGCATTTATCAATATAAGAAAAGGAGAAAAAATGCAATTTTTAGTTATTATAAAACTTAAAATACAAACCCACTGAAAGTCTAGTATCTATATAATTATGTGGCTAGAACTCCCAACTCAAAATATTGATGCTACTGACCTTCCTAATAGGATTGGTGGCACAACTTATAATTTAATGCGGCTAGTCACTGTGACTTATTTCCTGAAAAATGTTTGGCAATGGGTGAGCTGCCTACTCAGTAAATATAGCTAATTAGCGCGCGCGCACACACATACACACACACACACACATATATATATATATGCAGTAAGATAAATTTCTTGCTTGTGAAATCAACCAACCAATATTTGTTATGCAATTACCAAAAAACATCACGAAGTATCGATAATCATGCAAAACCAACACTGAAATCATGCCTCAACTATAATATAATACACACATCATTATAGTTTATTTTATTAGGGCCCTACTTATTCTAACTGGGGTATATCCAATGGTTTTATCGGCTCTCATCATCTCAATCAATACCATACAATCGCAAATAGGGGCAAAGCCAAGCCCTGTCGAGCCCATGCGGCCCACATTGGCTTTAGGCCAGCCCACTACACTATGCCCTTAATTCTTCATATACTAGCATGTGCCCCTGTGCTATGCAAAACTTTTATTTTATTATGATTAAAATTGGGAGAATTATACTTTTGTCCCTCCATAATACCATTAAAACAGTTTTGGTCCTACTTCATTCGCGAGTTACACTGTTGGTCCCAATTATATATATTTTTTAATACTTATGGTCCTACTGTCAACTCTCCGTTAAGAGTTAACGGAAAATGCACGTGCTGCGCATGTGAGGCTGATTTTGGGGAAAAATTTGTTGCATTTTGACGTCTAAATTGGTTGGCCTTGACTATAAAGCCATTTTGGCACCAAACCCTCTCTAAAAAAATTACAACGCCATCCCTATTCTCACTTTCATAATTTTACCAAAATTTTGTTATTTAATAACTTCAAAATCAGATTTCTAACCATGAGTAGAAGTTATTCAAATACTGATTTGGCCGATTTGATAATATAGTGTAATATTGATTTTTGTGAGTTTCGTTTTCTATAAACTATTGTGGATGATGATATTGTAAAGTTGTTGATTTTCTGTACTAGCAATTTGATGTTGTGAGATGGTTGTGAAGTTCTGATTTCTAATATTGTTTATTGGTTTTTCTGTTTTTTTTTAAATAAATTAACTTCTACCCATGGCTAGAAATCAGTAAAAAAATCAGTATTTAATAACTTTTACTACTGGCTAGAAATTTGATTTTGAAGTTATTGAACAACAAAATTTCGGTCAAATTATGAAAGAGAGAATGGGGATGGGGTTGTAATTTTCTTAGAGAGGATTTGGTGCCAAAATTGCTTTATAGTCAAGGCCAACCAATTTAGGCGCCAAAATGCAGTGAATTTCCCCCCAAAATCAGCCTCACATGCGCAGCACGTGTGTTTGTCGTTAACTCTTAACGGAGAGTAGACGGTAGGACCAAAAGTGTGCAAAAATATATTTAATTGGGACTAAAAGTGTAACTCACGAATGAAGGAGGACCAAAACTGTTTTAGTGGTATTATGGAGGGACCAAAAGTGTAATTATCCCGATTAAAATTATATTACAAAATTTAAAAATTATGTGAAAATTAGTTAAGACGTTTTTTTTTTAATGAGATCAATAATATAATATTATTTTGCTCCAAATTACAATGCATCAATATCAATAAAATTTACAGAAGTGTACAATTATTTAAATAAGAAAGAAGAGTTATACATCTAATAAAATTAAATTTTGATTAATTGTTATGTCTTATTAACATGTGATCTTCTTGCTCTTTATTTGTTATGGACTTGAAATTTAGTGGGAAAAAAAATTTAACTCTAACTACATAATCATAAAAAAACTGGAAATTATAAAATTATATCAAATAAGAAAATTAAACTTTGTTAATTATTGTAAAAATTGCATTATTAATGGTTGGAGCAAAAATAAAAGCATGAAAAAGGTTAAACAAAAATTAAAAAAACATTTGCATGATAAGAACAATGAAAAAAATGTGTTAAGAAAACTTTTTAATAAATTTGGATCCAAAAATAGCAAATATTTTACATGTACTTAGTGCTCTAAGAGTGGAAGATTGCAAATTTAAAGGAAAATAGCAAATTTGTGGCTGATTTTAATTTTTAACATATATATATAATGAATTTGCAGTTGATTCTAATTCCAATTACATAAAATGAATTTGCGGCTATTTTCATTTTCAATTTACGTATAACAAATTTGTGGGCCGATTTTACTTTTTAATTAATTAAAATTATATGGTAAAAAAGATTAGTTATTAACTTTCCATACTTAAATTAGTTATAATAAAAAAATTCAAAATTCTAGAAAATTAGATTTTGATCAAAATTAAAAGATTCAGTTAAAAAACTTCCTTCAAATATATATATATATATATATATATATATGTAAAAATGAACTTTTAGTTGACAGGGCTTAGTCTTCTCACTAAGAGCGCAGTTTAAGGCCTTCAACTTTTTAATTTTTTTGTTTTTTTTAACCCATTTTAAGGCCATCATCTTTACGGTAAAAGCTATTAACTACAAAAAGAAAAATGATGGTTGCTATTAACCCACTTTTATTAACAAACTTTAAAAAATTGACAGCTGTTGTTAACTATACAACTAATAAGAAGGTAAAATTGAGCCAAAAGTCGTTGTCTTCTTGCACAAGCCAATTAATTGTTGTGGCCAAAAATAATATTTTAAAAAAAAAGAGGCCTCATGGCTGCTTTACAGCCACCACTCACGAAAGGAACAATTCAAGTCAAATTTTCAAAAGTTATTGTCTTTTTCCTAACAGTCACGGAGAGAGTCACGAGTAGTTGCTATGGAAAATAAAATCCACAATTTCTCTTGTACAAAAAGTTTGGTTCATATTCTGATTTCTCAACACCAAGTTATAATTCTTTCTATAATTTCTATTGCTTTTATATTTATGTTTACTTAATATTGTTTTCTCCTTGTCTCTCAGAACTAATAAACAAGCTTAGATATAAAAATTCATTATAAAATTTATGACTATAATTTATATAAATATAGGTATTAATTATTCTGGGAATGTATAAATTTGTTTTAAGTCTTGCTGTCAAAATGGTTAAAATTAGAAAATATATGATTTTTCTATTGGTGTATCGCCTTATTGAGTTGGCATTGTTATTACCAATGGCAACAATATTTGTAGAAAGAATTGTTTTTAGCAATGAGTATCATCATAACTGAATTGCGAAATAAAATATGTGATGAATTGCTGAATGAATTGATGATTTGTTATATTGAACGGGAATATTTGCTGATAGCAATGATGAAGTGATATTGCAGCATTTTCAAAATATGCAAACTCATAGATTTGAACTTACCACTCGTCGGAATAATAGTGATAGGAATTAGTTACACTTATATGATGATATGTATTTAACTATGATGAATTATAATAATTTAATTTTTGGATGAACTTGTAATGACTATTAAATTTTGACAGGACTAATCCAAGTTTCTGGCGTCGCCCCTAATCGCAGGCATAGGGTACTCATCGTATGTGATATCCCCATATGGCCAAGTGTGTAGTAATATCAGTACAGGACATCACACCGGACATGGTACCCTAACACCACACCAGTGTGTAGCCACCAACACAAAATATTTCCGGCTACTCGAAATACCCCAGTACCCTTCATCTCATGGTACCTAGCTATATATTCATTTTCCTCATATCGCATGTCACATCATCGATCACATTGTCATGACAAAACACAACTTGTCATCAATCACATCACCATAAACCATTGAATATGTCCCAGGTTAGGTAAGTCATCTCTTCATCTCAATTCATAACATTTCCATCAATAATCTCATTATTTAATTTCATTCCACAATAAAATAGCATGACAACGCACGATTATTCATTCGTCTTTCTTACCCCATAACCACAAATAAGCATGTAATAACAACTTCATAGAATAACAAGGTAATCAAGACACATAGCCCACGATTCACGATTACATAACACGAGAATATATATCCATATATATATATATATATATATATACGTATAAATCCAATTAACTATACTTACCTCAATCTCACAACAATTGAATTAGTAGGATAAGGTGTTGTTCAGTCCTCCACTATATTCCTATGTTCCATTGTAAATTATAATGTATATAATCAATATATCGAGACCGTAATGAATTTTAAATATAATAATAATAATAATAATAATAATAATAATAATAATAACAATAATAATAATAATAGTAATAGTAATAATAATAATAATAATAATAATAATAATAATATCCATACATCTTTCACAAATCTTCTAATATTTCATTTATATTGAAATTCAAATATTAGTTCTATTTCCTTTTAAATAATTAGACATTCTAGACTTTCCAAATATATATCTAATTTATCGATTAACTCATAGAAATTTATTTGATCAAACCCCTCACATTTTATATCTGTCATTCTCAATAACATCTCTACATTAAATTATTACAATTACCTCATATTCCTTTTTAATATATATAATATTTTTCAAATATAATTTTCTAATATTCCTATCTATTTCTAACAGTTTCTCAAATACAACTTTCAATCTGATTAAATTGAGCAAATCAATTATACAAATAATTAAATCTAAAAAATTAAGTAGTTTAATTAATTAACTATCAAAATCCTAATTCAATTGACACATTTAATCGATCACTAATTTGTAAATACTCAAACTCATAAAATTTTCTAATTAAATATTAAATCTGATAGTATAAATTATATTTAATAAATATATTAATCAAATAATATAATTATATAAATTAGTAATAGTTTTTAAAATCAAATTCTTACCTGCAGCGTCGAGCGTGTGTGTGAAAATGTGATGTGTGAATATGTGTGTGAATGTTGAAAATGAAAAATCATAAAAGCTTAGGTTGGTAGAGGCGGTGGGCTGGCAGCCTCCTTCGGCAATTCCATGTTTTTCTTATTTTTTTTATTTTATTTGATCTTTTTTCAAAATATTCATTACATTCCTTCTTAATTTATTTAATTAAATAATTTACTCTCAAATATTATATTCTATTCATGTTTTAATATAATCAAAATTTGAATATATAATTTATTTAATAATTAATAAAATTTCATAAATAATTATCAACTAACCCGACAATTATGTATAAAATTTATGGATGTCACAATTCACCCCTCCTATTAAAAATTTCGTCCTTGAAATTGGTGATTTACCCGCTCGAGGAACATATATGGGCATTTCTCATTCATATTCTTCTCAATCTCTCAAGTGGGTGGTTCGGAGAGATTGACTCCACTTTACTTTCACCATTAGTATATCTTTATTTTTTCAATTTCTTTAAGTTGTTCTCCACGATCTTTATTGGATTTCCTACCTTTGTTGATTTCTCTAAAATTTCGATCTCTAATTCATATCCAACATCGTTAGGATCATATCCCTATCGTCATGGTATAAAAATATAAAACACGTCATGTATCTGTGACAATTCTACTGATAATGTTGATTGATACAATACTGGTCCAATTCTCTCTATAATTTGTAGGCCAATATATCTCGAGCTCAACCTTCCCTTTTTTTTTCCAAATCTCGAGATTTCTTTTTATAGAGATACCTTCAGGAGACCTTCTCACTTATCTCATATTTTATCTCTCTTCGGTGTTTATCAACATAGTTTTTTTTTTAATCTTGTGCTACTTGAAAATACATCTTAACTATTTATACTTTGTCTATTATTTCCTATATCAATTCAGGACCTATAAGTTAATTTTGTAATATTCGAACATATTGGACGTCGACATCTCATGAAAAGCTTCATATGGGGCTTTACAAATACTAAAAATAAAACCTGTTATTATATGCAGATTCTATCAGTGGTAGGTTGATCATCTTAATTTTTTCTAAACTTAATTGTACAAGCTCTTATTATATCTTTCAATATCTGAATTGTTCTTTATGATTTTTCATCTATTTGAGGATGAAATATTATAGTGAAAAGTAATTTTGCACCTAATGCCCTTTGTAAACTGTCTTCAAAAGTGCAAGTAAATAAGGATCTCTATAAAATAGTAGGCAACCCATGCACTCTTATAACTTCGAAAACGTACAACTCAACTAATTATTCAAAGAATTACTTTGTCATATAGGTAAGAAATGAGCTGATATAGTCAGTCCATCCACAATTACCCAAATCGCATCATTTTTTTTTAGTATATGCGGCAACCTAACGACAAATTCATAGTGATCTTTTTCGATTCTCATTAGGTATAGATAAGGGCCGAAACTTACATGCTAATGCTTGTTTTCAATCATAACCGTCAATACACCATCTGTAACATGAGTTCATTCCCACGTATCAAACACACTATGTCTCTATAGAATTCTTATTATATTGTCAATCGATATTCAACTCAAACTTTGAGCATTGTGACAACACCAAAAGGGACCTATACCAACATAGTTAAGGACAAAATTCCTAGAGTCAGTACTTTTTTTTTTTGAAAGGGAATGCAAATTCATAACTAAGGCAAATCTGCGATCAGAAAATTACAAGCATTTTGTGGCATCGAATTTGTGCTCTCAATCCAACTACCCGAGCACCGAGCAAGTGAATGAGCCACCGTATTACCAGTTCGTCTAACTAATGAAAAGGAAACAGAATTAAAACTAGAAGAAAGCGATAAGATATCATGAATAATGGGAGCAATAGGGGAAAGTAGCTCCAATAGTGAAGTAAATTGTGTTTGTAAGGATGCACAGTCTCCTTCAATCACAACGTCCGTCCAAGAGAAACGGTGAGCAAGTTGAATGGCAATGCGCGCCGCCCAAGCTTCAGCCACCTCAGCCGAGAGAGTTCGATGCAGTCATCCTGAAGCCTAGGCCAGACACTGTCCAGTTGAGTCCCGAGCTACAACACCTACTCCGAAATCGCCGTCCAATGCAAAAATAGCCGCATCCACATTAAGTTTGATAACCCCATCTCTAGGAGCAATCCACACAGTCGGTACATGAGAAAGTGAAGCAGTGGGGTTTGAGTGTTGCAGCCCTGAAAATGCAGACAGATAATTTCTTGCAAAACAAAAAACCTATTCGGGCGTCGATGATTCATTTTCTGCCCATTTTCTGTTTAGAAACCACCACAAGCTCCAACAAATAACCACAAACAGTTGGAAGTCCTGTTTGTCCAATTGCCGCAGAGCTAAAAACATCCAATCCCGAGCATTGGAACTCCATTGCGAGATAATACCCCAACGTAGATTCGAAAGACACCATACCATTCGGCTAAATGGACAAAGGAATGTGTGATGATCATCCTCGTGATAGACCACATCAATTCCGGGGAGGCGGTGCAATAAGTTTGGTCTAAGAGGTAACGAACCAGTGCATAAATGCCAGCAGAACACTCTGATCTTATTCGGGACTGCAGCGTTCCAAATCCCTTTCCAGCCTTCACCCAACCACCTAGAATTTGAAGATGAGCTTGCTGCTGCAGACAGCGTAGTAGTATGCGCGAGTTGATATGTGGATTTCACTGTGAAGGAACCTGTCTTGGAGTCAGAATCAATAAGATAACTTACAGTCGTCGGGGGCGGCAACGGACCGATAAGGGTACTCGGGCAAAATGTAGGAGCCTTGGGAAACCAAGGATCAATCCAAATCCTAGCTTTGCATCCGTTTCCAACGCGCCATCTATAACCCGCCTTAACAACATTTTTCGATGAGTGAATACTTCGCCAAGTGAATGATGGGCGGTTCCCAAGGTCCGCATCGAGTATAGAGGAATTAGGATAGTAACGAGCTCGTAAGAAACGGCTTACGAGGATTCAGGGTTAGACAGGAGATGCCAGAATTGTTTAGCGCAAGGCTGTGTTGAACACACGTAAATCTGGAAGACCAAGTCCCCCTTGCAGTTTTGAAGCACACAGACGATCTCCTAGAGTCAGTACTTCAATTGTAATAAATCGCATATGGTCGGCCACCCCACCAGTGATATATAACAATTTAATATTGAACAATCCAAAATTCCCAAATAACTCAAGTTTTTTGTCCTTTATTCTAATCCATTATGCATGTACTTGCTGACAAGTTAAGTATTTAGTTACAACTTCTGATACATCTATTCTCTTCGTCTACCACTAGTAGTAAGGTTTTAGACTTCGATACATTTTTACAATACCAAAATACCTCGGATACGATGTATGGTAGACTTTCTATGTGATCTCATCGTGTAAACCATCCATAATGAGTACACAACCTCGCCTCGCATTCACTATCACCCTATCCGTCCTTATTAACAATTTGTGTTTTGACCCTAGTCTATTTTCTCTAACCATCATAATAAGAAAGGATCCAACTAGACCATAATAGTTATTTCACTACTTAGTTCCACCAACTATCAAGTTTCAAGATATTCTCCCCAGCACATAAAAACAATAAGTACGATTGCATTATCCAAGTGTACTAATATAGTACCAATGTATAAATAATAAAATTTTATATAGCCAAACCCACTTAATCATTTCCCTCTCATACCCCAAGATTTATCCATGAATAAAAATTTTGTTAGTTAGCTCTAAACTCAACATTTGCTTTCCTTATGTCGTTGGGGAGCACCATCCCCCTCGAAAGTTTCGAGAAGAGCCTTGACTCCCCTTTCTTCTCCCTTATAATAGAGTGGTGACTATACACCCCCCCAGTCAGGGATGAACCAGTGGAGTCGGGGTGAGGAGCCCCCTGGACAGGGGGGAAGGGGGAGGAGGGGGCATTGCAGTTGAACGAATGGCCACCCGCAAAGAGCTCCTAGAAGGAGGCAGGCTGGAGGAGCTCTTTTTCACCCTCTTGGAAGACCCCCTTTAGGTGGGGGGGAGGGGGCATATTTTTTCCCCTTCAAGTCGTCCAGGGTTCCCCTAGGGGTTTTTACAGCTGTTATCCCGCAAAAGTTTGTCAAATATGATTTTTTCTACAGAAAAAAAAGATCAGGTTAATCACGTAGAAATTTCAAGGGCTCGGATAAGAAAAACTCAAAAGGAAAGCAAAGAGTACCCAAGGGCTCCTCTAGAGGGACCTCTTTGGGACTCACCCTAAACTGAAAGAGAAGTTTTTTGTCTATTAGATCCCGGATATCGTAGGGATCAGGTCCCCCAGAGGAATTCAAGACAAAGCCCAAACAAGAAGCGGGGCCCCAACTAGGCCCCCGAACGGAAGGCGCACAAAGGGAGGCCTGACCCTGCTGAGAAGTCCGGATAAGGATTATCCCAAGCCCTATCTTAATTCAGGCAAGATCTCCTCAACTAACTCTATCTTTTAGGAGGCCATTTTCTGCTGGACTCTATAGAGGTCGGTAGTTGATCCTTCAAGAGTCTAGACCCTCAAAAGTCCTTCCTACTCAAGGAACCTCCCTTATCAATACTAGCCCACTTTTTAGTAACATTTTTTCCATACCCTAAGCTCTAGAATTCTTCTCTCAATTTGCACTAAGCACATCTTATGCTCACTTTACATGAGTTTTTATTATTTTCTCATTACCTTCAGTTTATTCTTTCATAACTATCTATTACTTGAGTGTCCGAGTGCTCACGTTTTTTTTTGCAGGTGTCCCTTTTACAACTTGTAGAAATCGAAGTCCAGCTCACTCAAATCTATAAGCTATATCCAAAGATGAGCTATTTTAGCTCACATCAGTAACTATTTATCCATTTTCTTATAGTAAAAAAGATTTTGTACATATAATGTGTATATATATATTAAATAAAATAGAATATACAATAAAAGCGGAAAAAAGGCAATGTGATCGAACATCCTACGATGGAGAACGTGTTTCCTGGTGCCTATCTCATTTAAAAGGTCTATGCACTATGAAGTACGTACTGCATAAGTTTATCCATACTAATATAAAAGAACCCCCTCTCCCCACACTCACGAACAGTGGTTAACAACACCGCTGCATCATTTTTTGTGAAATAAAAAATGCCCTTCAACCAATAATATAACTAACTTATTTAACTTCCAAAGTTTACATTAATTGATAAAATAATTTCTTTTTCTTTAGTTCTTTGTTTTTTTAATGTGATGTATTAGTTTATATTTTGCTTTTAGTTATAATAATACACTTTAAAGCGCGAAAGTATATTTATTATATGCATGCAGGAACGATGTGCCACAACGACTAGTACACATATCGATGTGAGCCAAACGAGCTCGGTACGGTTGATTAATTTGAGTAGAGTGGGATCCCATTTTTGCAAGTTTGGGGAAAGGGGCCTGCCAAAATAATATTAACACTCCGACGCTCAAGTCAATAAACATTTGTGAGAGGATAAACTTGAAAAAAAAAAAGAGAATAATAAGAACTTGTTCAAGAATGAGGATAAAGTGTGCTTAGTGTAGATTGAGAGAGGAATTCGTGAGCTTAGAGAGTAGAGGAAACATTGCCATTCCAGCCAAGAAGGCTGGTAATTATAGGGAAGACCCCGCGAGCAAGAGCGACTCTTGAAGGTTTGGGACTCTCGGACGGTCAATTGCCGATCCTCCTAGAGTCCTACATGAAGGGGGGCCTCCTAAAATGTAGGAGGTGGTTGAGGGGATTCTCTTGGATAAGGATAGGGTCAGACGACCCTTATCTGGCTTCTCAGTAGGGTCGGGCCTCCATTTTTCGGTCTTCCATCCGGGGGCTAGACTAGGTCTCCTTCTCCTGGTTCTAGGCATGGTCTGTCACTTCCTCCGAAGGGGCCTAATCCGACCCTTCTCCTAGGTTGGATCGAAGTTTCTCTTGAGCCTTCGTGGGCTGAGGCTCCAATGGACTTTCCTCAATCTCTTAACTTTGTGCTTGGGCCACTATTTTAGTGCATTTCAATCAGTCCCCTCTCCCCCTCCCCCCACTCTGAGGGGGATGGAACATCTTCACTCCTCTTAGTGTAGAAATCCTTAGAGGAGTCGGAGCGTGTCTTTCTGTCTTTTGAAGAGGGTCTAGAATGCACCTCCTTCGTCGCTAAGGTAAGTGAGATATCCTTCTTGGGCTACGGGAGCCCAATGTTAGACTCGTCGTGATGGCTAAACTGCCATTATGGCAGACTAGGGGATAGGCTATCTCAAGGATTGGGCGGGTGAAGTCCACTTTGCCTGACATGGGGGGTGGTTACTCTTCACTGTTCGGTAGCTACCCAATGGGGGACGATTACGGGCACACCTTTGAGATAATTGCAACCTTTCTCCCTAATGACACTATTACCCCCTCTTCACTCTATTCCCCCTCTTCCCACATCTTCTGAGGAACTAGAGCTTATACACTCTTCGTTCGTCGTCTACCACCTTCGTAAGTCTGCCTTTCTTTTTATTTGTGCTTTCCTTTGGACTTTTCTTCCAATATCTTCTTTTAATCTTCAGATGAATCTATTCATCATATGGGCGATGGGGGATGGATCCCTCAGAGGCCTCCTCATGGGCGCGGGCCCTAGTTCATCATCCTTTTGAGGTGGCGGAGGTAAAGCTTAAGACAACTTTATCGGACTTCCCTATGGTTAATCGATGAGGATGAGGGTTTGCCAGAGGGAGTTGAGGGAGAGGAGGAGGAAGAGGGTTTACCAGCGGGAATTGAGGGATAGGTTTTGTCCGAGGAAAATGAGGAGTAGGTCTCTTCTTTAGGGGGGAGAGGGACTAACCCTCGGAAGAGGAGATAGGGGTGAGCCCAGCCCTGGTGGAAAAGGGCCTCATTCTTTCAGGCCGCTGACATCTCTAGGTGGCGGTAGGAATATGTAATTACTCCCGGCTTTGTTATTTATGTGCCTTCTGTGAATAGTTTCCCGGAATCCCCTCCATTGGGGTGTTTGTGCTTTTTTCTAGCCCAATTGAAGGTCGGCCTTCGCTTTCCCATTCCTTCCTTTTACTAGGCCGTGTCTAGGTTTTTTAGGATTCCTTTGAATCAGTTGTTTCCCAAATCCTTCCGTCTTCTTCCCAACTTTGCCATGGTTCTGATGTATAACAATGCGCCGGTTACTGAGAAAAGTTTTTTCTTTTGCTTTCAATTGAAAAAGTCTGAGCCCGGGGTTTTCTATTTCTTCCCCTGTCAGTGGATTCATCTTCTGCCCTGCCCTAGCACCCCCAAGCACTGGAGGGGACCTTCTTCTTTATTCACCGTCTTACCCCCTGGTCTTTCCCCTATGAATGGGTTAATGAGTTTTCTCCTGCTAGCTCCTTCTCCTCCCTTTTAGAGGCCTTTTCAGCCCGTGATCTGGTAGACGAGAGGCTTCTCTTCCGTTTTGGGCCGAGTTCAAGGAAGTCCCTTTGGAGGAGCCACTGGGTATTTCTTGTTTTTGTTTTTTTTTTTTTGGAGTTTTATTACTTTATTCTCTTGGTATCTCTGTGTGACTAACCCCGATCCTTTCCCTTTCAGAAAAAAAAAAATCATATTTGATAAGCGCTTGCGAGACAACGCTCAAGGCAGTCCAAAGTGGACCCCACAGGCGGCACAAACCCTCGAGGGGACCACGAGCAACTCAAAAGGGAAAAGGATGGCCCTTCCCCCCCACCCCCTCCAAGGAGGGCCCTCTAAGAGGATAAAAAGGAGCTCATCCAACCAGCCTCCTTATGGGAGCTCCTTGAGTGTGGCCACTCACTCCACTGCAGAGCCCCCTCTTCCCCCTCCTACTCTTGGGGGTTCTTCTCCTCAACGCCAATGATTCGTTCCTAATTGGGGTGTGTATACCCACTAGCCTGTGATGAAGGAGAAGGAGGGAAAGTCAGGGCTATTCTTTGAACTTCTGAGGGGAATGGTGCTTCCTAGTGAAAGGCGTATGCTAGCCTCTCCCTCCAAGGAGGACTTAGATGGCACCCTTTCCTGCTATGTTGCCAAGGTACCATTGCTTGTACCCCTTCTGAGGAATGTGATTTTGTTTCCTGTATCGAGCTTTTTGCCATTTTGTAGGTGGTTCTGTGGTTGGGGAACTGCTAAGTCGCCCCATGGAGACGCCCCCTCCTCCTCCTGCTAAGGGACAGAGGAGAAGGCTTGAGAAGCGGGTGGAGCAGATGGCCGCCGACTTGGCAAAAATGAAGGAGGTCTTGGGGAGGTACCAACATACTAAGGAGGAGATGAAGAAGATCCAACAAGACTTCCTTGCCCTGACGAAGGAACGGTCAGAGGCATTAAGGAAGGCGACTGACAGAGCTCGCCTGGACTTCCCTCATTCTGATGAGGGAAATCAATTCTTGGCCTCTTTGGGAAAACTGCCTCTCATAGTACAAAAAGTCCGCGGATTTTTCAAGGAAAGGTGGCTAGGATTGCGGGGCCATTTCTAAGGTACGATTTTCAATCCTACTAGAAAATGTTTGTGGCTCAGGGGTATCCTCTGAACGGAGCAGATTCATCTTTACCTGGACTTTAAGGTAGTTCTGGGGAACGCCCTAAATCCTTTTGCGTCTCCCCTTCCTAGAGCTGGGTCCGCCCCGCCCCCAGTTGTTCTAGGTAACACGGTTATTCGATTGCTCTTTTGATTGAAATTTTCATACTTGTTAAATGACATAGGTTGTAAATTCTCCTCAGATGAAGAGTTGGATCATGTGTTGGGGTCAGCGATGGAGGAAGTCCAGGCCTTCCAGCCGGCGGTCCCGCCTATGAAGGCTGTGGAGGATCAGTTTTTGGAGCCAGCCCTGACCCTTTCTGATGAGCCTGCTGATGATACCCCCCTCTCCCCGAGCCAGAGCTGCAAGAAGAGCAAGAGAAGACCCTATCTGTGGGAATGATGAATGATTGTAATCCCTCTTTCTTGAAAACATTTTATGTTTTTTCCTGCTTTCTTCCATGGTGCATGGGAATGAGTCAATTCTATTTTTCTATTTTTTGGATGATGTTACTGGTTCCCCCCTCCCCCTCCCTTGGGCCGGTTTGGCGAGAGGTAGTCTTTTATGACATGCTTTGCTTTTTCTATATTGCGCTTCCGTGTTGGCTTGATGAATGGGGGCTTCCCGCCCTATATCTGTTTCTTTTGGAACCTGTGGATGTATGATGATTTTTGGGGGGAGTAAGTTTAGGAATACTTGTGTCAGAACTTTAACTCGAATTTCCAAGAGGAACATTGAAGATGCCTGGATGTGAACACGGCTTTGCTTCCTTTGTTTGAGACTGAGGCCTGTTAAAAATAGGGTTTGTCTTCTTAGAAAGTGTGATGCCTGCCTAAGGCAAGGCTTATATCTTTTAAAGGATGCCTGCAGTGTAGCAGGGCTTGTTTGTTGAGAGAGTCCTGCAAGGGAACAGAGCTTGAGTTTGAGGAATGCTTGCTAGGAAGCAGGGCTTCTTAGGATGCCTCCTTCTAAGATAAGGGAATATACACTTAAAAATTCCCTTGAAGGAGTAATTTATGAAAATGACCTTTTGTAGGAAGGATTTTACCTTTTGTGATGATAACGTGAGAGACATCCTACTCAGAAGTATGGTTTATTTCTGAGGAGGGTTTGGGTGCGGAGGGCTAAAAGAATGTCTTTCTACGGAGTCTGGGAGGTAAGACTGATTTTTGCAAAGGTGCCCGCCGAGGGCAGGAAAATGTCCCTCTGAGGAGTCTTGGCTGGGACAGCATGACTTATTCTTGAAGAGACGGCCGCTAGGGGGCAAGAAAATATCATTCGGAGGAGTCCAGCCTAGAAGGGCAGGAATTAAGCAAATAATCTTTTGAGGTTGTATATATTCCAGGGGCGAGGTAGAGATTCCCCTCGCCATCTTCTAATTCATAGGTGTGGTTGCCCCATTATTCCCCTAACTTTGTAAGGTCCTTCCCAGGTGGGATCTAGCTTTCCCACCGGTTCTGATGTTTCTACCTTCCAAAGTTCCAAGTCTCCAACTTGAAATTCGCATACTTCAACCCCTTGTTATAGGCATTAATCATTATGTTTCTTATCGTTGCATGCGAAGGAAAGCTTTTCCCCTGAGTTCCTAAATGAAATCAAGGTTCTCTTTGAGCAAATTATTATTGTTATCTTTCATATAACATATTACCCGGTGGGAGGGCATGCCTACTTCAGTCGGTATTATAGCGTCAGTTCCGTACACTAGGGAGAAGGGGCTCTTGCCGATGGAGTTTTTGGGAGTAGTTCGATAAGCCTAGAAGACACTGGTAAGTTCTTTGGCCCAGTTGCCCCTGGCGTTATTGAGCCTTGACTTGATTCCTTGTAGGAGGGTGCGATTAGTGACCTCCACTTGATCAATGGCTTGAGGTGTGCTACAGAGGTGAATCTCTACTTGATCTGCAATCCTTTGCATCAATCTTGAATTTGGTTACCTTGGAATTGTTGTCCGTTGTCTGAGATGATTTCTCAGGGGAGCCTAAAGCGACAGATGATATTTTTCCAAAGAGGCATCATGACGTCTCCATCAATGATACAGGAAAGAGGCTTAGCCTCCACCCATTTTGTGAATTAATCAATGACTACTAGCAAGAATTTCCTTTGATCGGGAGCCATGAAAAATGGCCCTACAATATCCATCCCCCATTGAGCAAAGGGACATGGAGCTAACAATGTAGTTAGTGGCTCGACAGGCTAGTGTATTAGGGAAGCATGTTTTTTAGCGTCATGCTTCATCTTAGGCCAAAAGTAACCAACTCCTAGGGCCTTATTGGCCAGGGCCAACGCCCCTATATATGATCCGAAAACCCCCCCATGGATTTCCCTGAGGACGTGCGCCTCTTCACATTATAGACATCTTAGAAGAGGGTGTGTAAAAGGCTTCATGTAGAGCATATCCCCCCCATCAGGAGGAATCGAACAACTTACTTTCTTAAGCGGGCAGCCTGCCATCAGTCTGGGGGAAGACGACCTTCTTTCAACCAGTCTAAGACTGGTTGCCTCCAGTCCCCCTCGGGGAGTATAGATTGTACCTCCAGAGAGGAGTCGGGCTTCCATAAGTGTTGTATTGTGATCTGCCTGGTTCGACAATCATCCATGGTCCTGGCCAACTTCGACAGATAATCAACTTTGTTATTTTCTTCCTAAGGGATTTGGTTGAGCTTGAAGGCGTCAAACTTTGCCTTCCACTCCTTTATTCTTTGTAGGTATTGCTTCATACTATCCTCCTTGGCTTCATAGACTCGTTCAATTTGTTTGACAATAAGCTGAGAATCAGAGTAAGCCAGCAGGCAGGGGGCCCCGACTTCCCAAGCCATTCGCATGCCCAAAGCGAGGGCTTCATATTCTGCTTTGTTGTTAGAAGTTTTGAATCTGAATTTGATTGCAAATTCTAGATCTACTCCTTCGGGAGAGATGATGACCACCCCTACTCTATTTCCTTGCGCCATGAAGGATCCATCCTTGTGCATCAACCATGTCTCCGTACTAGGGGGAAGAGACATACTTTCTGACATGAAGTCAACCAAGGCCTGAGCCTTGATACCTGTTCGAGGAAGGTATGAGATATCCTACTCGCTGAGCTCTATGGCCCACTTGATCAGCCGTCCTGATGTCCGGCTTTCCAAGGACTTACCTAAGGGGGTGTTTGGTGTGAACTCCCACTAGATAAGAAAGAAAGTAATGGCGCAACCTTCGGGCAATTATCACCAGCGCAAAGGCTATCTTATCGATAAGGCTGTACCGGCTTTCCGCTCCATTAAGAACCTTGCAGACATAGTAAATGGGCAATTGATGCCTATTTTCCTCCCAAACGAGGAATGAACTCACCGCCTGGGGCATGGTTACCAAGTGCACATATAATGTATCTCCTGGTGAAGGTTTGACTAGCCGAGGGAGGCCAGTAAAGTATTTTTTAAGTTCTTAAAAAGCTTTATGACACTCTTCCCCCCATTCAAAAATTTTGGCCTTCCTTAATACCTTAAACAAGGGTAAGCTCTTCTTCACTGACTTAGCTATGAAGTGGCTAAGTGCGGCTACTCTCCCAGTAAGGTGTTGTACCTCATTTAATGTTGGTTGGAGCCTTCATATCCAAGATTGTCTTTATTTTGAGGGGATTGGCTACTATCCCCCTCTCGGTCACCATGAATTGCAGAAAGCTTTCTCCCCATACGCTAAAGACACATTTGGAAGGGTTGAGCCTTAACCGATACTTTCAAAGGACTGTAAAATGTTTCTTCCAGATCCGAGACGTGATTATTTGCTTTTTTTTTTTCTTTTTACAAGCATGTCGTCTACATACACTTTCATATTTTTTCCCAATTGGGGGCGAAATATCTTGTCCACTAAACACTGATACGTGGCTCTCGCATTCTTAGCCACATTTGCGAAAGGTTCCTGCTCATGTAATGAAGCTGACTCTTTTATGGTCTTTTAGAGCTAGCATGATCTGATGATATCCCTGCAAAGCATCCATGATGCTTAGGAGTTTGCACCCTGAAGCGGAATCCACCAATTGGTCAATACATGGGAGCGGGTAGAAATCCTTCGGGGCAAGCCTTGTTGAGGTCCTAAAAGTCTATGCACATCCTTCATTTTCCCATAGGTTTCAGGACAAGTACCACGTTGGAGATATTCTGGGAATTGAATTTCCCGTATGTGGCCGGCGTTTACCAGTTTTTCTATGTCGACCTGGATGATCTTGTCCTTCTCTGGGCCTATGGCCTCTACCAGCTTTTCTATCTCGACCTGGATGATCTTGTCCTTCTCTGGGCCGAAGTCTCTCTCTCTCTCTCTCTCTCTCTCTCTCTCTCTCTTTTGTTTCACCAGCTTCATAGAGGGATCAACATTGAGGTGGTGCATTATGACTTCTGGGCTTATCCCTTCCAAGTCCTTGCGGGACTAGGCAAATATATCCATGTTACGCTGGAGCCACTGTATCAAGTCCTCATTGGGAGATCCTTGTAATTGGGACCTTATTCGGGCAGTCCTACAAGGACTCTCCGGCATAACTCAATAGCAAGCAATTCTTTTGTAGGCTGGACTTTGCGTGATCTTCTTTGTCAGGAGCGGTCTCCCCTGAGGGGGATCCGAGCTCCTTTTTCTCTTTTTCCTTGGAGGGGTCCTTTCTTTGTCTCTTACGAGACTCTTCTGTGCTAATTCTATGGCTCCCCCCTTTTGAACTTTGTGTATGAATTCCACATAATATTTGTTGTGATTGTTGTTGATCTCCACTAAATTCTCATATGCCTCTAGGCACAGGGAATTTGATATTCATTTGGAAAGTGGATATGACCGCCTGGAAGGTATTTAAAGTAGGCCCTAAGATTACGTTGTACGCTGATGGAGTATCTACTACCAAGAACTTGATCAGACATGTCCTCCTCAACGCTCCTTTTGGGTGTACTACCTATAATGAGGTGTCTACTTTTGCATGGGGGCTCCCACAACTGCATTTGATCATATGCTTCTCCAAAGAGTATATCAGTTGAACTTCCCGAGTCTATAAAGATCCTATTAACTTTATAGTTGGCTACAGTGGTCGTGATTACCAGGGCGTTATTATGAGGGAGAATGGCCTCTATCCTTTCACTGGGCCCAAATTGAATGATAGACGCGTTTATTGCAGCATCTACGTCCAATACTTCCTCCGGGGTGCATTCATTACCACAAGAACCAAGGTCCTCCGAGCCCTCTGGGAGTCTCCTCCCATAGGCCCTACTGCAAACATATGGATAACCCCCTCTCGGAGGTGGTTAGCGTCCTCTCCATGTCCTGAGGGGGCGTGTTTTCACCCTTCGACGCTGGGGGGTTCAGGGCTGGACTCTGTAGGAGCTTTTCTTTGGGGCTGATCCTTCTTTTGGTAAGGATCGATGGCTTGAGACTTCTCACGACATACAAACTCCTGCAGAGACTCGTTTTCCTTTTCCTTCTACCGCCATGAGCGCTGGCTAATTAGATCGTTGAGGGGGTGTAAACAGGACGAACCCTTTGGAAAGGGGGCTTCCAGTCTCGCTCCTCATTGGGCCTTTCTTGGTGACTCCCTCTTCACAGGTTTCTTTTCTCTTTTCCCCTCGACCTTTCTTCTTGGCAGCTTGTGCCCCCTCCATGTTGATGTACTTAGCTACTCTAGCGAACAGGCTATCAAAATCTGGTGCAGACTTCTTGGCCGAGGGCTTGAAAAAATCCCCGTCCCAAAGTACTTGAGAAAAGGTGCTTGCCTTAAATTCTTGTGTGGCCTCAGGGACCTCTAGGGTCGTAGTATGGAACCGATGTAGATAGTCCCTCAGTGAGTCAGAGTTATTTGGACAGACAACAAAAAGGCTGAGGGGGGTCTTGCAGTGCCTCCAGCTGCTGGCGAACTGGTGCAGAAATAATGATTGAAACTCCTGGAAGCTCCCTACCGAGCCCGCTGGTAGCTGATTGAACCATTGTTGTGTTGCCCGGGCGATTGTGGTGACAAACCCCGACACTTAATCCCATCTGTATAGAGGTGAAGGAGGGATGCATTCTCAAATCGAGACAGGTGCTCTGGGGGGGGGGAGGGGCAACTCATTCTGCACCTGAGGAGGCGAGGCTGATTCCTCCATAGGGGGTTCAAGGGGAACCCCTTCATTGCTTCCCTTAGAGGCGTCAACCACCAGAAGGGCCACCAGGGGCATTTGAGCCATCATCGCCAAAGGGGCGGAGGCTAATACCACCAATTGCGTCTGTGTAGCCGAGGTAATCATTTGCTAGATGACCGTCACCGATCCTGGGGACAGTCTGTCAGAGGAGGTGTCCGAAGGAGTATTATCTCGAGGGGGTCTGACAATGGCTCGGAGGCTCCAACTACCACTTGCAACGTCTGAGGGTCAGCAGTGGCATCTATCGCCTTCTGCTTGTCTAGCCTGCTGTTGGGGGTTTTCATTGTCTTCACGTTCTTAGTTCTGTGTTCCCACAGACGGAGCCAAATGGTGTGAGCCAAAAGAGCTCGGTCCAGTTGATTACTTGGGCTTGAGTAGAGTGGGATCCAATTTTTGCAAGTTTGGGGACAAGGGACCTGCAAAAACAACATTAGCACTTTGACGCTCAAGCTAGTAAACGATTGTGAGAGATAAACTTGAACGAAATAAGAGAATAATAAGAACTTGTGCAAGAATGAGCATAAAGTGTGCTTAGTGTAGATTGAGAGAGGAATTCGTGAGCTTAGAGAGTAGGGAAAATCTTACCAGTCCAGCCAAGAAGGCTGGTATTTATGTGGAAGACTCCGCTGGCAGGAGGGACTCTTGAAGGTTTAGGAGTCTCGGAGAGTCAATTACCGATCCTCCTAGAGTCCTACGTGATGAGACCTCCTAAAATGTAGGAGGTGGTTGAGGGGATCTCGCCTGAATAAGGATAGGGCTGGACGACCCTTATCCGGAATTCTCAGCAGGGTCAGGCCTGCATTTGTGGGCTCTCTGTCCAGGGGGGAGAGGGGGCAGACTGGGTCTCCTTCTCTTGGTTTTGGGCATGGTTTAGGCTTCCTCCCGGGGGACCTGATCCGGCCCTTCTCCTGGGTTGGATCCAAATTTCTCTTGGGCCTTCGTATTGGGCTAAGGCTCATTTCGACTTTCCTCAATCTCTAGATTTTGTGCTTGGGCCACCATTTTAGTGCATATCAAATATTATATATATATATATATATATGCATATAAAATGATATTGTACCCTTTAAAGTTATTGGAAATAATATATACATATATAAACCAACACATTTATCTTTCAAAAAGAAAGAAAAAAAAGAAAGGAAAACTAACTTGGGGGTAATATCGGCATAACCAAAAAATTGGTGTCTCAGTGTCATAAACCGTCATTTGCGAGTGAGAAAGGTCTTTTCTTTTATATTAGTATGGATATATATATATATATATTCAACTAACCGAGTAAATGCTACATTTAGTCCCTTAAATTTTCGTTTAGAATCACTTTAGTCCCTCAAGTTCATGTCTTGATTTTAGCATCCCTAAACTTTAATATTTGTCTCAGTTTTGTCCCTCTGGCCTTTTTCCGATGAAATGTGACCTGATTTTGAATTTTTTGGAGGATAAAATGGTCAATTTAAGTTTGATTTTCTTACTTTCCCTTAAGTTTGTAAAATTTTTCAAATTAGTCCTTTTTTACGCAGTAAACCATTTTTTTTTTATATTTTTGTATTCTTAACATGATATAATTATCTTTTGTAAATAACAAAAAATTTTAAACTCTTCTGAACATTTCGAACTCTAAAAACCATTTAAAGAAAAAATAATTTTTTTTACACTTATCTTAACTCCTAAGATTATGAAATCCTGACTTAATTTTTTTTATTCTATTTTCAAATTAGATAGGTTTAATAAAAATTTTGTTCATAATTTTATGTTTGTAAGTTCTAGAAATGAAAAAAAAAAGAGATTATTTTATTTCTAGTTAAGCAATATTATATTATTATGTTAACAAGAGTTCAACGTTTTCATTATTCAAACAAGATAATGAAATCATGTTCAACATACAAAATTATATAAAAAGAAATGGTTTACTGCCTAATAAAAGAACGAATTTAATAATTTTACAAATTTAAGGGATTAAAGTGAAAAAATTAATTTTTAATTGACTATTTTACCTCCACAAAGTCAAAATCCACTCACCTTTTCGTCGGAGAAAGGTCAAAAAGACCAAACTAAAATAAAAATTAAAATTTGGAGATATTAAATTAAATCAATAAATAAATTGAGAGAATAAAGTGATTATAAATGAAAATTTACAAGACCAAATGAGGCATTCACCCTAAAATAATCATTGCACATCAATCTCATCTCTTTCTATGATTTACTACTCTTCTTTTCAATCAAGCTATTTACCATAATAAAAAGTAGGGAAAATTACAATTCTAGTCCTGTACAAATTCATTTTAACAAATTTCTTTTGTAATTTTTAAAATATTGCACATTAAGAACAAATATGATTGGAATTTGCTAAACTGACTGAAAAAGTGCACCCGATTAAATTACTCGTGGGTATGGGTATGAGTATGTATATGGGTATGGATATGGGTAAAATTTAATATCCGAAAATATAAATTTATCTGTTAGCTTAAAATCATTGAATTTGTAAACTTTTGATAAATTAATTGGCCAAATTTACTTGACATCTAACATTCCAAATTTTGTACACCGTTTATTAGATACTTTTTTATGTATTGATACTTTGACAAAATTCGCTAGAATTTTTCATCTTTATTTTCATAGTGACAACTCTAAATTAAGTTTTTAATAAGTTAATTTGAGTGTGACGTGATAGTTTAGAAACTAAGAAAATACATAAAAATTTTAAATTAGTTAAACTTGACTAATATATGAAATAGATGAATTTGTATGAATTCAAATATTAAAAATATCATCAAATAAAAGTTGAATGCAAATTCAAATAGATAAAGAAATTATGCTAAAGTCGAAATAGATAAAGAAATCAAGTTTAACTAATTTAAAAATTTTATGTATTTCTTAGTTTCTAAACTATCACGTTTCTAAATTAATAATAATAATAATAATAATAATAATAATAATAATAATAATAATAATAACAACAACAACAATGATAAAGAAATCAACAAACTTAATCAACAATTTAGTAAGTTTTAATATCTTTTTTAATATGACACATATAAATTCTATGTTATATTTTAATATTTATTTGTAATCTCTTATACTTTTTTAAATTGACAAGTCATAAAAATTATTTAGATATATACATATTCTATACTATTATAATTTATAATAATATAATTTTATTAAAAATATATACCAATTATTAAAAAATATACCAATAATACGAGCTCGAGCTCGAGGAGCTTGAGTCAACTAGAGCTGAATTTAGCTCATGCTCGTGCTCGTCCTCGAAGTCAGCTGGAGCTGAATTTAGCTCGAGCTCGAGCTCGTCGGATCGAGCTTGAGCTCATTAGGCAAGACTCAAGCTCGAGCTCGCCAAAAATGTCACCCCTAGGTTTGCTGTCAGACAAACGTTAAAGTCAGGGGTATTTGTATTTCCCAATCAATAAGGAGGTATTGTAATTATGTCAAACTTTAGGGGAGGTGGTTGTAATTCACCCTTAGATATATATACATTTTTTGCTCTCTCAAGAACTGTAGGATATTTTTTCAAGACTAACCACCCTCAACACCTTAATTTAGTGAATGTCATATCATTTAGTTTCACATAAACCAACCCACAATATCATTTGACACTGTCGTTTAATTGGATTGGCTAAAAGAAATAAACCTAGAGCAAAACTAACAACTCTATATTTAAGAAGAAATTTGGGGCCAAAATTCAAAATTGGGACTATTTATGAAATTTTCATAAATTTCGGGACTTTGTTAAGACTTTATCAATTGGGGTTAAAAATGCAATTTTTAACTTCGGTCGAGTTTTGAAGTTAATGATGACCTACTTTCTCCGTTGAAAAACTACTGCTATATTTGAATTGATAGTTTTGAATTGTGCAAAAGATTTTAAATGAGGTTTAAATGTAATTTTAATCTCGTAATTTAGATCATTTGGTATTTGTTATTGAATTTTTTATGGTAGCATTTTGATACTGTATTATTTTTCTATTCGCGCTTTCAATAACTTTTTTACCCAGAGTTCACCATTCTGTTCTCACATGACCTTTCAACATTGGGCTACTATCTTATTGGCTCATTTTTATTAGAAGTTTCGTCCTTTAACTTTTTAAGGTGGCATTTGGTCCCGTATTTTTTTAACTTTTGCAATTTCAGTCATTTTTCTATCGGAGCTCACCCTTCTCGCCAGTGAAAGTGAACTCCGACGAAAAAATAAAAAGACGCCGGACCAAAATGTTACCCTAAAATATTAAAAGATGCAAACACAAAATAACCTAAATTACGAGACCAAAAATACATTTAACCCTTTCAAATGACTCCAATGAAATTTATCAAAGTTCAACAAATATAGTTCAAATTTACAATTGAAAGTTTTTTTTTTAAGAAGGAAATCACCTTAGATAGATTGAAACGCGGGGAAATCTGCTAGCAAAGCTGCCCTGACCGGAATCAGTAAAAAGTTTGATGACACAGAAGCATCAAATTTTAATCTAGCCAGTTTATGGGCAGGAAAGTTGCCCACTCTACCAATAAAATTAAAAGAACATGAATCAAAAAAAGCAGCCAAATTAGTAACATCAACCAATATGGGGCCAATACTGGAACCATCTATCCTCCCAAGCTGGAGACGTTGGATGATGTTGAGAGCATCGCCTTCAATCACAATTTTCGTCCACCCTTGTTCCACTGCCAATTCAATAGCTGAGAGCGCAGCAAGGGCCTCCGCATGGTCCGCCACCGAAACTCCCTGAAACTGTTTAGTCCCCCATGCCGAGCAGAACCCATCAGCATCTCGAGCCACAAAACCCGCTCCAGCTCCACAGGGGTCTGTGAACAAAGCCTCATCGAAATTTATTTTGATCGTGCCCGTTGGGGGCGGACTCCATTTGACGGTACCCTTTTCCTGCGTCGTCTTCCTAGAGTGTCCACAAGCCGCTTTAAAAGCCTGAAGAAGGCTGTTCGCTGCTTGAATAATTTCCATTGGCTCTTCTTTGTCTCCCTCCATCAACGCCTTATTCCTGGAAGTCCATAGTCGCCAACAAATGGTGAAGAACCATGCCATTTGTTCCTTATCAAGTTTTTTCTCAATTGACCGCATCCACTCTTCACAGCCTCCTTCCCATGAGTTAATAACCTCCCAAGGGATATTGCTAAGTGCCCAGACGATCCGTGTGAAGGAGCAAGAGAGAAGGACGTGTAGTTCGTCTTCGTTTTGCTCTTCACATCGTATGCATTCCCTTCTTTCAAACAACGTCATGTTTTCAAATTACTGACCGTTGGCACAGCTTTCCTGCACATACGCCATAGGAACATCTTGATCTTTGGAGGAATGTCATATTTCCAAATGAAGTACCAGTTATCCTCCGGGTGCCTATGACTTGTTGATGCCATATGGTCGTCGAAAATCTGTCGGTGTAGGTTATATGCAGAACGAACTGTAAATTCCCCTTGCTGTGATTGATGCCAAACGAGTGAATCCGGAGCAGCTCGTCCTAAAGGAATAGACAGAATGAGGGTTGCCTCGTCCATGGAAAACAGACTTCTCACCTTATTAGCATTCCATTCCTGTCCATTGGCCTTGATGATCTCGCACACCTTAGCATTCTGATCACAATTACTTGGAGCAGTTTGAACTTTGAAAGAGAACTCCCTTGGAATCCATCGGTCGCCCCAAATTTGTACTTTGTCGCCATTGCCAATTCGCCATCTATGCCCAGCTTGGATGAGGCCTTGTGCTGCAAGAAGACTCTGCCATGTGTAGGATGCATTTGATCTCGGTTTTGCTTCATAGAAATCGAATTCCAGATAATATCGAGCTTTTAGCAGTTTACTCAATAGTGAGTTAGGCCTAGTCATCAGCCGCCAACATTGTTTAGCCAATAGCGCGATATTAAAGCTGTCGATTTGAGATATCTCGAATTTAGAATTATCTAAATAAATTTAAAGAATTTGTTACAAGGATTTTGAAATTTGTTAATTCAAGTCTATCAATCCCAAATTAAGCCCAACACAATTTTGGATTTCAGAACGAATTAATTTAGATTTTAGAATGTCAAAAATTTTTAAAACGTGGAGTTTAATTTGCCTTGTCACCTATTCTATGAGACGAAAACTAGGCGCTAGCTATGTACATTTAGTATTACATAGATAAATAATGTTATATAACCAACAATCTTTAGATTATAAACTTTATGATATCCTGCTTGGAACGCAACATAAATTGAAATTTCCCTTTCAAATTAATTCTATTGCATCTTCTATTGTATTTAATATTTACACGCTACGTATACAAAATAATATGTTATCTAGTTTATCCATAAAGTCATGTGGGATCAAAATTGAAGAAATGACTTAATCTTATAGGACCAATCTTATAATTTTTCCATCAAAAGATTGTCAGCTGTAAACATTTGACGAAAGCCAGTGGGAGGGGCCTTTTGTGTAGTGATTTGGCCTCCGTTTGCAATTTTTAACGGAACGTGCAGTCAATTTTAAGATCTGTAAAAACATGTGATCAAATATAAAATGACTCTATTTTATAAGATTAAATTTGCAATTTTGCCCAACTTAGCTAAGAGATGTCTCACCGATGAGCAAATCACGTACTATTAGTTTTTTTTTTTTTAATGAAAGCGATGAATATTATTAATTAAACTAAATTGATTACAATCAATTCTATCGACTATTAATATCTAATAGAGGCAATTACAATAAATGTACATTGATCAACAATATTACACAAATTAAATCTCAATAACCTCTTACTATTACAGTATACAAATACTCCTACTATACAATAGACTATCATCCCACGCATTGGTGGAATTCGAACCCATGACCTTAAAGGCCATGGGACCTCAACGTTAACCGTTAGGCCAAGAGATCATTGGTAAATCACATACTATTAGTTAGTCCCTGTACAATTTTAATTAGATACTAGTACATGTGACCACTCAAATGTGTGTGCAAAATTAGTTTAAGATTTGAAATTAATTATTATTTTAAAAATATGTTAATTAGATAAATAAGATCTTAAAAATTATAAAAAAAAATTATGAAAAAATATTGAAGAAAAACAGGAGAAGAAAAAAGGATGTGAAAGTTGAGAACAAAGAACATGAGAAGTTGAGAGGATAGAGAAAAATAAGAAGTTAAGAAGATAGAAAAAATTAATAAAATAATAAAAATAGTAAAAGAAAAAATTGACAGACCAAATTTGGGAGATGTCCCAAAGAGGTGCTCACCCTTAATATAATAGTATAGATATAGGGCAAAATGCTTTTTGGTCTCGTAAGACTAGGGCATTATTTATTTTGGTACCACAACTTAAGTAGGTGTCAAACTGGAAGGTATCATTGTTGAAAGCAAGACACAGAAGCTTGAGTTCAAATCTATAGATTTGTGTGGAATTGTTGGGTTTTAATGTAGTTTTCGTCCTGTATCTTTTGCATTTTGGTGTTTTAGTCATTTATCTTTCTAGGGTAGCAAATAAGTCCTGTAACTTTTTTTTTCGCGATTTTGGTCCTTCAGTCACCGGAGTCTGGAAATGTTGTCGGATTTTTTTTTTTAATTTGGGGCTTTTATTCACATTGGTCAATTCCTGCCAGCATGGAACCATATTTTCGTCCTGTATCTTTTATGTTTTGGCATTTTAGTCCTTTATATTTGTAGGGTAGCAAATAAGTCCTGTAACTTTTAATTTTTCGTGATTTTGGTCCATTAATCTATCACAACTTAATCTTATCCCTCAAAGTAAACGAGCCCTTACAAGATTAAATCCATAGATTAGGTTGTGAGAGAAATAGAGAAAATGAACTTGTCCCACATAAGAATATGATAGATAAAGTGTGTAGCATTTGATAATGATATAAGATGTATGTGGGGGTGAGTGTCTTTACACTCAAAGTTGTCTCACAGTGGAAGTTTATGTATTACATGAACTCCTTATTTTAAGTTCAATGTTCAAGTTGTATTTGAAGTGTTATGGATACTAGAGTGAACATGGGGTTGCCCCACACGTGCCGCTCTGCTGCCCGTTTGGCCCAACTCCAGCCGCAGCCACGGCCGCGAGCGTTAGCGTGAATGTTTCAGTTTCAGTATATATCTTTTTATAGTAAAAATATTTGAATTTTATTTGGATTTAAAATTGGAAGTTGCTTTCAAGTTATTAGTTAAAAAAAAATCGGGTTTAATGCTTTCAAATACGATTTTAAACCTGAATATTATTGTTGTTTATTACAGGTTTGAAAGTCGGTTTTAACTTGAAAAATCAGTTGATCTGTTTTTAACAATTCAAACACGTTTTGACTGTTTTCCAAAACAAATTTAAATCTGTTTTGATGGGTGTTTATTGTTGCTGCTTAAATCTTCATTATGGCCGATTTGACTGAATTTCCATCAGTTTATGGCTGGTAATGGCAGATTAATGGAGGTTACATGGCAGTAATTTATTTGCTGCTGCAACCGTGGCGTATAAATAGCTGTAGAACTTCAAACTTTACACAACACCACACAAAACAACATCTAAATTCTTTCTCTCGGTTGCTCTCTCTCACTCACGGATTTTCACCCGAAAAATTCTGAGTTTATGCTCCAAAAATTCGAGCTTTGAGTTCAAGTTTTTCGTAAGGCTTTTGACTGTTTGCTCGAGGTGTTTTTCGGTACAAGTGCAGTACTCAACGAATGGGAACCGTCTTATCCTGAAAGAAGTTGCATAGTACCCGGTGCACAATCAACGGGGCATATAATTTCTTCAAGGCAAGTAGAAATTCATTCTGTGATTCGGTTCGATTATAAATGGCGTCATCTTCATTGCCTACTCCGTCGAACACTACCAACTCGGATGACCACTTCACAAGTCTCATCACCAAATTGCAACAACAATTGCGTGATCGACACAATGAGATGAAAGAACTCAGGAATGATCTGTACGTCAGGCGTATTATTACCATTCGTCTAAAGGAGGGTCGATGAATTGGAGGAAAAGATAGAATCCTTGAAGATTTGATACAAGAATAAGATTAATCAACTCAATCAAAATAACTACCAGCTTCATTATGAACTATCAAAACTTTGGTGAGATACAGAATCCTTGAAGGTTGAACACAAAGATGAGGTAGAACAACTTAATGAAGAAAACCATAAGCTTCAAAATGAAGTATCAGAACTCAGAGATAATCTACAACAATACGTAGACCTGTACGCTGAGGAACTAGAGGAGAATCCAGAGGAGTTCCCCATGGAAAATCCTGATGAGGATGATGAACTCACTGATGGGAGTGTCATCGACTAATTGTAAATCCATTGATATACTCGAGTTGTTTCTGCACAACTCAACTGAGCTATGTTTACGGCTTTGTTTATGCAACATGTTTAAATTTCCTTATTTATGATTATCTTTTATATGACATAATGAGTCAATCTTATTTTATTAAGTCATTTTCAATACACTGCCCCTATATTTATTTCCAACAGGCCTTTCTGCGAAATTTCGGTCACTTTTCTGGCCATAAATTGGCTTTTGTCAGAAATATTGCTAAAAATAATAGTAAACTGTAAAAGCATTCCTATGCTTTTAAGTTTAATTTTAATTTAGTCCTTTATGATCGTTTTCAAATTCTGATCGTTGGAATTTGACCATTTGGAGAAGGCCATTATTGACCGTTGGAATTTGGCCTTTTACCAAGCATGACTTTTATATAATATTGTGCAATTAGAAATGAAATACACTAACGAAATTTGACAAAAGCAAGAAAAAATTTCAGCAAGAATTTTGTAACGATTCAATAGTATCACCCCAATTTTCTTCACCTATTCCACATAAAACCCAACCATCAATCACATATCATTTTCAACCAATTACAGTTTACAAATTAATAAGATCTTCTTCAAGTTTAACCAATAATAGCAACGTCAGTGGCGCAACGATCAAGTTCAAAATTAGATTTGTTTCTTTGTTGAAAGAAAGAAGTTATAATGATTTTTTAATCGAAGATAATTCACATAAACTCTATGTTGATTATTACACAAAGCAGTGCAATTTCTTCACATTTTGGGAACTGATAAAGATAAAATGCATATGGAGACATTTCAATCATATGTCGAAAAATATATATATATATATATGCAACAACCAAGTAATTACAAAAATAACTACAGCTACTATGGAAAATAGTGCAACAAGTATGCACTCTACAACAACTCCTGTCAATCAATATATTTTTTAAGATGATCATATATTTAAGGGTAAATATCACTTTTGGTCTCTTAACTATGCCCTTATCCGTTTTGTCACTCATGTTTTTCCTCATCAGATTTAATTCCTCGCATTTTAAAAATTTCATCAAACTTAGTTCCTACTGTAAAATATCCATTAAAAATAATGAATTTGTAAAAAAAAAAATTAATATCTACAAGTTCAAAGGAATTTAAACACACACTTATGTGTTGGAGAGTTGATCGCCTCACCACTAAGCCACACATGTTTGCTTGTTTCTTACTACCCGCTAGTAAATAAAGACAAGAAGCAACAAGTATTCTTGTTGTGATGGAACAATGTTTGAATTATGCTTTTAACTAATATTCAGAATATTGTCGAGACTATTTTTATATATTTTATAACATGAATTTTATGTATTTTATGTGTTGTAATTGATGATATTGTTTGGTGTTTGTGTTATTTTGATTCATTATATTTAATTTTTTTGTTATTAGGATATACAAGAATTTATAGGAATTTGATATGGTTATTTGAACGGTTGGTTTTGATTGGTTTTTTTTTTTTTGGTGGTTGGTTTTGAAATGCTTTTTAATATGTTTTTTTATTTCTATGATATAAATAAGTAACTTTTGATTTTTTTTTTTAAAAAAAAAAAAAAAACTAAGGGGTGTATATGGTGAGTGGTTCAACCACCCACCCTTCAGCACAAGGGCGCGGGTTTAAAATTCCGCTGAGCAAGCGTACATTTTTTTTGGATGTTCGATTGTTGCTGAAAAATATTGGGTGATTGATAAGGTAATTTTTATTTATAAATGGTTCACTAAAATTTTGGGTAAGTAAGGATTTGTTTGGTTTGGGTGAAAAGGTCGATGTATAAGAGATATGGAAGTAAAAATGGATATATAAGAATAAGTTTGGTGTTTGGTTACAGAGAATAGATGAAGGGGAAGTAAAACTGGATGTATATGGAATCCCAAGGAGTTCAATTTTATTGGAAAAAATGCAAGCAACCCCCCTGTGATATTGCAAATGAGCAAATTACTCCCCTATGAAAATAAATAGCAATTTACCCCCTATATTTTTTAAAATAAAGCAATTTATCCCCTATGGTTTTTAGAATGAATCAATTTACCTCCCTAGACTTCATTTTAAAGAACACAGAGGAGGTAAATTGTTAATTTTTTTTCATAGGGGGGTAATTTGCTCATTTGCAATAGCACAGAGGGGTAAATTGCATTAAACCCTAATTTTATTTCCATCGGAAATTGGACAGAAAAGTTAATGTATAAGGCCAAAAAGACAAAAAAAGTACATATTTTATTTTTATTCACTCTATTACCCATATACATAATTTTCCTCTATTATTTCTTTCTCGTTCCTGTTGATAATACTGGTACATAATTTTTGAAAAAAGATAACTGAAAGACCAACAAAAACGTTCAAGTCAATTTCTTTATTTGACGGGCGTTGGTAGTCATTTTTATTTTATTTAAATTGAATAGTTTAAAATAAATGAACCATAACCCTATATTTTGATTGAAGGATTTGGATTTTAAGATAGAATTTCAAATGATTCTATATAATAAAAAAAACAAATGAAATTCATCAATATCCAACAAATCAAGATTTAAAATTACAGTTGAGAATTTTGGAATCCTTCGAATTTAGAATTATCCAAACAAATAAAAAAGATAGTACTATGAATTCAGATCTATCAATCTAAACAGAGTAAATGCAATTTACCCCCTATGTTAGTGAAAATATTTAAAATACCTCCCTGTGATAAATATAACACTAAAAACCCCATTATGGTTTTCAAAATATAGGAAACAACCCCCTCGACCCCGGTAGTGTGGCACATGCGCCCTCCTTGCAACTTGGATTGAATTTTTAGCATTACAACTATTTTTCATCTTAATTTATGAATCATCAGATTTTTCTTGTTGTACATCTAACAGTGTAAATTTTGTTGAAAATAAATCAACGGCTAAATTTTATTGAATTTGAATCGAAGGTCCAAATTCAACACACAATTCAATCGTTTAGATTTTACTTACTTTAAATTAATGGTCCAAATTAAACATATAATTATTTTATCGTATTAGTAATTATGAAATATGAATAAGATATTTAAATATATTAAGAAACATTTTTAAAAAATGGTCTTCTTCCCCACCTCCACCTACCCCCCACCCCACCGACGCCTCTCACCGCCACCCTCTCAAGCCGCCGCCTTCCTCCTCACAGTAATAGTCACCTTCTACTGTGCCTCAAGCCGCCGCTGTCCGTCTCCTGGTATGATCCCCCCGTCCGCTTCCTTCATGCGCCTCCTCCTCACCTCCTATCCACCCCCTCCTTCCCTCGCCCATGCGCCGCCTCATCCTCCCCTCCCATACGCCCCCTCCTTCCGTCCTCGGGGCCCCGCCTCTTCCTCCCCTCTTATACGCCCCTCCTTCCGTCCCCCGCGCGCTTCCTCCTCCCCGTCGGCCTCCTCCCTCCTTCTTCAACACATGCCTCCCCCTCCCGTCCCGTCCCTCCCTAGCGCCGGCGGGGCAACGGTTTGGCAGCGCTTCACCCTCTATTTCTATAAATACATTAATATAATATATATTTTTTATATATAATAAATATCTATAATTTAAAGATATATAATTTACTTTTAAATATACAAAAATATATATAATTTTAAGTATATAAAAAATTTAAATAATATGAACAAGATCTAGATCGTTCATTTGTATTTGATGAGATCTAATGGTGTATAAATAAGGGTAAAAATATAATTTTAGAATTAAAAAAAAAACGCATGTGTGATGCACCTATATGACATGGAGTGAATGTTTTGCTATATTTTAGAACAGGGGTTTTTTTAGTGTTTTATTTTTTATATGGGAATATTTAAATACTTTCACTAACACGGAGAGCAAATTGCATTTTACCCAATTTAAATATAGCTCAATTTTGATTTGGGGACTAAATGTGCACAATTTTTTGGATTTTAGGACGTTAAAATTTTTTATACACGGAGTGTAATTTGTATGCTTGCCTATCTATGCGACGAAAAAAGGGCGTAAGCTATTTGTATATTTAGGTTATGTTCACTTTTTTGAATTACTTGCATGAAGGGTGGGGCGGACTTGAATATTAGGCTCGAGTCTTATTAATGATCTACTAACACAACCCACCAATTTAGGTAAAGATGAGTTGCTCGCCGCGCCGTCGCCCAACCACTATAATTAGCCTAAGTAAATCGACTACACTTAGAGGGTGTTTGGCTAAGTTTATAAACTCCCCAAAACATCTAATAAGATGTTTGGGAGCTTATAAGCTCCAAAAATTTGTTTGGCAAATATTTTGTTAAAGAGCTTATAAGATCTCAAAATAAGATATTTTGAATCTTATAAGCTCTTAAAAAAAAAAGTTAAGATTTCTAACTTTTTTCAAAACATCTTATAAGTTCTATCAAATTAATTTGTTATATGACAAATATACCCTTATTATCACATTCACACTCTCTCTACATAAACACAAATGCTCTCTCTCTCTCTCTCTCTCTCTCTCACACACACACACACACAGACACTATTCTCTCTCTCTCACACACACACACATACATACTCTCTTTCTAATATTTTAAAATTGTTTATTATTTTTTTGCATTTAAAAAAGAGAAAATGCTTCATTATTAAATAATAAATTATTATAGCTAAACAAAAATAAGATTGATATGATATTATATTTACTGAAAAAATATAAATTCAAGACATTATAAGCTATACAATTAGAAATAGTAATTGCATCAAGAGAGAAAACATATATATCTATATTAACATTCGACTAACATGAATGTACATATATATTATTTTTATTCAAAATTTAGGTCATAATCCGCAATTTTTTTTTATTTTTGTAAGAAAAATTATCTAATAAATTTTTATTTGAAGTTAAACTAATGATACTATTTATGGAATTATTTCAAAAATATTTAAATACAAAATATGTCAACAAAAATAATAATTTATTTGATTCTAATAGTATCATGTCCTTTTTGGTCATTTTACTAATAAAAAGGCCTTATTATGCCAAACACCCTAACATCTTATAAGATGTGAAAACATCTTATAAGCTTTAACATTTTATTTTACCCAAACACTGTAGGAGCTTATTTTTAAAATAAGATCCAACATCTTATAAGCTGCTAAAACATCTGATAAAATGTAAGAGCTTATAAGATGATTTAAAAAAATTTAGCCAAACACCCTCTTAATACCAAAATTTTTAGCATATACTTAACTTTGATTTAACACAAAAGTAAACAAGGCCTTCGTATAGGTAAAGTAAACAAGGCCTTCGTATAGGTAGACAAATACTATTATGTGTGTTAGCAAGAGACGTCACATCATGATACCAACAACATTCACACGTTATGATATCCTGCTTGGTACGTAAAATAAATAAATTTGCCATTCCAAATCAATTTTATAGCATGCATTTTTGGTCTAGTATGTTAGAGGTGATTGCACTTTTGGTCCAAGCCTTTCTTAAAATAGCAATTAAGGACAATATGTTTGAAAAAGTATCAATTTTTGTCCAAATTACCCTAATTTGTCCGGAAAACATCACGTGAGGCGTGCGTGAGCTGGTGAAATTGGGGATTTGTACACATGTCCGGCCAACTTATGCGCCTGTCATTTTTTTAAAAAAATATATTACATGGCACAACTGACGCGGAAAATTAACCACTTCAGCCATGCTACATAAGCCTTGTGCACTTTGGAGAGGCAACAATGGGGATGGGGGCTATTTCGGCGACGGTGGCGGTGAGACGTCGCAGATTAGTGGCAGCGAGGAAGGTGAAACGTTGCACGAAGGCGGCGCAACACTTGGGCAAACCTTAGGCGTAAGGTCAGACGAAGGAGGCGAAGCATCGTCAATGGAAACCCTAGCGATCGGCGGAATGTGAAGAGGCGCGGCCAAAACCCTAGCAGAATGCGCGGGCGATACATCATCTGGTGGCGGAAGATGAATCGACATTTTAGAGTGGGCAACCCTAGTTTCAAGCGACGACGAAAGTTGAAGGGGCGCGCAAAAATCACAAACCCTATTTTCAGGCGACTGCGGAAGTTGAAGGGGCACGCAAAAATTAGAAACCCTAATTTCAAGTGGTGGCGAAAGTTGAATCGTCGTGCAAGTTTCAGAAACCCTAGTAGCCGCGGACGACGGAAGGTGAACAAACCCTTCCGGCGATGAGGACTCTCCTAGCACGACGGGCCTCCAGCTGAGGAAGGCGAAAGGGCGTCAGAATGTGGTCAGACGTGGGCTTGAGGGTGTCTCAGAATGTGGTCAGACGCGAGCTTGAGGGCTGGCGTCGTTGGCCGCGCGAGGATGGAACCAATGTTTGGAAAAGGGGTGGTGCTTTCATCACCAAATTGATCTCGCCATTGTTCATGAAGCTTTTTCAACGTTTCAATGGCGTGAGGGTCACCATTGTCAACAACTCAAGACACAAGGGAGAAGAAGGCTTATGTGGCATGGGTAACGTGGTTAATTTTCCGCGTCAGTTGTGCCACGTAATATTTTTTTTTAAGAAAAATATCACGAGCGCATAAGTTAGTCGGACATGTGTACAAACCCCCAATTTTACCAGCTCACGCACGCCTCACGTGATGTTTTCCGGCCAAATTAGGGTTATTTGGACGAAAATTGACACTTTTTCAAACATACTGTCCTTAATTGCTATTTTGAGAAAGGCCTGGACCAAAAGTACCATCACCCCTAACATACTGGACTAAAAGTGCATTTTTTCCTTTATTCTATGTAAAGAAAAGATTTTATACATATAACATGTATATATTAAATGTCATAAAAGATGTAAAATAAAAAAGTCATAACAAAAAGCTGTGTGTGTATATACATATTAAATAGATTATAAAATATGAAATGAAGTTTCAAACAAAAATCTATTCCGACTTGTTATGTGTCTGGGCTAGAAAAGGGTACGGTAAGCTGGAAATTAAATTGCGTGTCTTGCAATAATAAAATACGTGAGAATAGATTGGAAAAGTCTTGATTATAGTTGTCTGATATTTAAATTAATAAGGTCCTAAGAGAAAAAGTACTTAGGTCGTAAAAATATTTAGTATGTAAAAAGTTGTATTTGAAATATGAAGGACAAGTATTTATAGATATTTTCGAGCTGTTCGATTTCGTATGAACCACTGGTCTACATGCCAGAATAATAATCAAGATCAAGTTGGGCCGAACCCGAAATAGGTACAACTAGATTAAGAGATGCGAAAATCTTTACCACTTATGAAATTATTTAAAAGGCTGAGAGGATTTAGGTAAATTCTCACCACTATTAGCTAGCCCCCACATCACAACCTAACATCCTATGGAGGCAAACATCGCCTGGCTCACACCTCAAGAAAATATAATATTAGTAATAAAATATTAAATAATAATTTTTAAAAAATAATTATGACTAATAAAATTATTACAAAACTCATTATTGTGCCAAAATAATTTTTTTGTCACTATATAGATATAACTAGTGACACTAACAAGATTAAAATTGTCACTTTAATTTTTTTGCCATTAATTTTCTCTCGTTTTATAGTGTCATTAAAATGTGTAGCATGTCAAACTACTGCACAAGTTTGATGAGGAAGTGATTTAAGCATAGGAAAAAAACATGAAAATTGCCTTAGAAATACTTGCACTGTGTTTGGATTTATGTTTGGAATACTTTTATTTTATTTTGTGGAGATAGAGAGCGAAAACAGAGATAAATAATTAGTATTATTGGAAATAGTGTGTGCATTTAAATTTATTTTTGGAGATAATTTAAAATAGTGTAAAATAATTGTTTTATGTTTGGTTTTGATTTTGGAAGTATGACAAAATCAGTAAAATACATCAAGTCAAGGTGTCTCGGAAACCGCCCGAACATTAATCACATTTCGATCCATCTTAAAGATGGACCGAAAATAAAAACAAAAATAGTGTCGATGTGTTGCAATCTCACTAGAAAAAAAATTAATATTAGCTACATTTTTAATGACTATGGCTAAAAATCGTAGTAAATAACTATTATTAATTACGGTTAAATAAAAACCGATGCAAAAATTAGCTTTTCCACCATAAAAAACCTATTTGTGATGGCTTTTAGCCGTGGTAAAAACATTCGCCATAGTTTTTAGCCATGGTAAATGTTTTCGCCACCCTCGCAAAAACCACGGCCGGCAACCGTTGCGTGACCGTGATCAATGACTATTCGCTACGATTATTTAGTATTAACCATGATAATTAGCCATGATTAAATGTCATATTTTTTTGTAGTGTCTCTTTGGAGAGAGAACTTTTTAGGTGTGGGATCAATAAATTAATGAATAGTACCATATTTTAAATATTTGTGGTTTAAGTTATAGGAGTTGATAGTGTGTATGCATTGATGGTGGGTTTTTGTTTAGGAATTTACTTTTTCACCCCTATGAATGTCTTGATATTACTGATATGCCCATCAAAGTTTGTATATATATATATGGATTAAATACATTTTTGGTTTCGTAACTTAAGCTATTTGCCGTTTCTGTTCTTTAATATTCTAGGATTGTATTTGGTCCAACATCTTTTTAAGTTTCATAATTTCAGTCCTTTTGTTTGTAGGAGTTCACCTCCATGGCGAGAAGGGTGAACTCCGACAAACTAAGGACTAAAATTGCGAAAATTAAAAAAATACATGACCAAAATGCTTACTTAAAAAGTTAATGAACAAAATAACTGACAGAAATGGGCCAATACAAACAAAAGCCCCAATTTTAAAATATCATGTAAGAGGCATATACATATTTTAGGTGTAAAGGATGAACTCCGACAAAAAAAGACTAAAATCACAAAAATTAGAAAGATGGAAGACAAAAATAATATCCTATAAAATTAAAGAACGAATATGTCAAATGACCTAATTTACAGTACCAAACATTCATTTAACCTTCTCTCTATATATATATAATGATCACATAATCTCTCGAGCATCATTGTCATCTCTCTTTCTATAGATTGAAGGTGTCGGTATCTTTTCAATCAAACTATATATTCCTGGCTATGTTGATATTTAAAGGCAGTTTTCCTAAACTTGATGAAGTAGGAAGCCAGTTCTTTTCCAGGAATTCCAGTTGTTCTGCTACTCCCATGGTTATTATAAATCACTTCCAGACGAACAAAACTTCAGTTGATTCCGCTACTGCTTCGGTGCTTCGGGTTGCTTATCAGGTTTCTTTCTCTCTCTCTCTCTCTCCCTTTTCGTTGGGGCAAAATGTTTTTTCAGTCCCACAAGATTTGATCATTATTTTTTTGGGTACCATAATTAATTTACGCAAGTGACGATTTCAATACTATAAAATACAAATTCATGTATTTTTAGTCCAAAAAGTCATGTGCTTTGCACATATCTGTTAACAACCTTTAACTCAAACTAAAAATACTAAAATTGTAGGATTAAAAATTATAAAATCATGTTTATGGGACTAAGAATATCTAAAATTATGGCCACGTTCGTTAACTTGGGACTAAAAATTCCTAAAATCGTATTTTGTGTGATTAAAATCGTCATTTGTCTGAGTTGTAGTATCAAAACATAATGACATAATCTTATGAACTAAAAAAGCATTTAGCCCCTTTTCGTTGTATTGGTTACGGGATGCTAAGTCATGGTCCTAGCTATACATTATAAAAAATTCTCACTTTTAGTCATTTCATCATATTTCGTTAGTATTTTGGATAACGATTACTAATAAAATCTGACAAAAAAATGAGAATTTTTATAATTTATGGGACCGTTAATCAATTAAGCGGAAAGTGTAGTATTCTAATTATACGTGATGAAAAATGCAATTTCCGCTATGCATGTAATGATATGGGTAGTGTACGGTGGAGATTGTAAACAAATAATCGTTTTTGTTGATCAGGGTGTTCCAGGTGCGAATAGTGAGGCTGCTGCGCTGAAAGCATACCCCAACTCTAAAGACAATATCATTTCCCACGTTTAAGGATGCCATAAAAGTAATTGCCCAAACGCTACTCTCTCTCTCATTGCTTCAACTTTTGGAAAAATCGCATTTTGATTCTATACGTTAGTTCTTTTTTAATTTAGTCCCATTTATTGTGATTTTTTTCATATTATATCTCATAAATTGAGTTTTTTTTTTTAATTTTAGTACTCACGTGCATTTTTCATGCACCCAATAATGGGAAAATAACATTTTTGGTACCATAAGTTAAATCTGTTTCACTTTTGGTCTTACTCGTTACAACATTGATATTTTTGGTCCCATAACTTAGAAAAATTTGCACTTTTCGTTTTCATCCGCTTTTTCCGTTTGTTTCTTAAGTACGTGGGCGTTAACTACTTTAAGCTGGAGGGAAAATTGCTTTGAGGGAAAAAAAACAAATTAGGAAAAAAATTAGGGCAAAGATATCTAACGAAATGATAAAAGTGAAAATTTCTGTAACTTATAAAATCATTAATGGGAACCCCATAATTAATGAGACCAAAAGTGTACTGCTCCTATATAAGATATGGGATACAAAATCAGGTAATTTCCCACCAAGATATTAATTATAGACAAAATACTTTAAATAAAAAGATAACATAACATAACCTTGGGAGGCAGTTAAAAGTCTAGGAGATCGTATTGGATTTTTTTATTTGGTAAAATTATATTTTTAATCCTGTAACTTTAGGTTGTTAGTATTTTTGGTCTTATAACTTACTCTATTTACACATTTAGTCCTTTTTTGACAAATTTAGTCCAATACATCTCATATTTGATCCTTTTTTAGTAAATTTAGTCCTGTATTGACAAATTTAATTTTGACGACATATAATTACACGATCAAAAATAAAATCTACTCCAGTGTGAATGTAATCAAATCTGTCAATACATGATTTAATTTGCCAAAAAAGGACCAATTGTGATATGTTTAATACTAAAGTCATCAAAAACAAGTACTAAATGTGTAAATGGAGTAAGTTACAGGACTAAAAGTACTAACGACCTATAATTATAGAATCAAAATGTAATTTTGCCTTTTTATTTTTATTTTTTGTTGAGAAAAAAATGGTGCTACGATGCAGGCAGCTGAAGTAGGTTTGGTGGATGAAGCAGTAATACCAATAGAGAACTCAATAGGGGGTACCATACACCTCAATTACGATCTGCTGCTAAGACATAGGGTTCACATTGTTGGAGAGATTCATTTAATTGTCCACCACTGCCTTCTAGCTTTGCCTGTTGTCGCAATGGAGGAACTCAAGTCTGTTTTCAGCCATCCTCAGGTCATCTCTCTCTCTCTCTCTCTCTCTCTCTCTGACTGATGTATAAGTGATGAAGCGGAAGCAATTGAAAATAAAGAATAACGAGGAGACGTCTCTAATATTCTTAAAAACTCGAATTTGAGCGTAAATATTTTATTGCTGAATAGATCTCCTAACAGAGTTATCAATTATTTAAAGGAAAGAGTCCTAACCCTGGGTAAAGCGGGCTTGAAGTTGACTACAATTTGGAATGTTTCAGGAGTCCAGGAAATTTTGCATAAAATTAGTCCTAAACCTAGCAATAGTTTGGAAAATTTTCAGGCATAAATAATAATTATAGAAAATATGAAATATAATTAAAGTCGATTGGAAGATAAAAAAATTTTAAAGAATAGCCCAGATGATGATCTAAACGCTGGAATTTCACGATGAATGGTGGCCCCTCACAACAATAGTGGTGTGATGAGGGATTGGATTTTTCTCTTAAAGACGACCGAAATGATAGGAATATTGTCCCGTAACTCCGCTCAGGTCAAAAGTTATGGTCATCTGAACACTACAAGAAATAACCCTAATAACAACGATATATATTTCTTGTAAAATAATGGAATTTGTTGGTAATGTAGATTAGCAATATTTTGAGTAAGAATTTTACTTGCAAATTAGCTAGAAACTGATTTTAGCATCAAATTTTTTCATGTCTATTGAGTCACTTTCTTGCTGTGGAAGTTCCACAGTTAAACCACTCAAACCAAAGCATTAAACCTTGAACTTAGACATATCAGGATGCTTCCAAAATGCATTCGCCTTTTGTTCTACATCGTTATCTATCTATATATATAACATACATACACAAATAAATAAATAATACATAGCGTAACTTTAATTAAAAATGGATATATAATAGCCAGAGTTGGCGATATCATTCATGTTGATTTTTACGTTTATACAATATAGGCTATTAGCTATCACAATAACAAAATTTATATTGGTTACAATTTTATTGGCGATGGACTAAAATCATAATAAATAATTATTATTAACCATAGTTAAATAAAACTGTTGCAATAACCTAGATTATCCACCCTGAAAAGTATTTCTACCATGGCTGTGAGTCATAACAAATGTTTTTTTTTGTCATGGCTAATGTTTTAACTGTACTCATAAAAATCACGACCAACAACTATTGATGATCATGGTGAATGACTATTTATTTTTAACTATGTCAATTAGACATGATTAAATATTAATTCTTGTAGCGTACCGAAATACACATGATAGCATCATTGTATTAAATCAACAAGTCACAATACGGGATGACAATTGGTATGCAATCAAATCAGACCCGGATCCACCCCTGTTGGGCATGGGTTTTGAAGCGTTAAGTGGACTCCACATACCCAAGTCCTAGTGGTTGGACTCGGATCCACCTCGAATTTTTTTTTTTACGTTTTTTATATATTTTATATGTACTTATATAAATTAATTATATTTTCCTATATATAAAAAGTATATAAAATATTTTAATGTCTAAAACATGCGCATATAAATTTACATAAAAACTTAATATTTCAATAATATTATTTTATCATATTTATAAAGTTATGGCAGCATTATTTTAAAAAAATATATATAATTTTGAATATTTTAAAAATATTAACTGAGTCTAACTCGACAAGTCCCTAGTCCGAGAAGGGCCGGGTCTCGAATTTAAGATCAATCTTCATCACAATAGATTTCGGGTTTTGACAAATCCACTCTAAATCCACTCTATTGCCATCCCTATTTTTAGTCAACATGACTACAAAATCATTGGGGGGGGGGGGGGGAGGAGCTAATGTATATTTTTAATTCTATTAGTTACAGAAGTCTCACTATTGGCCCTATAAGTTTAAAAAGATATCACTTTTGGTCTTCTAGTAACCTTAAATGGGAAAGGCCACATGCTAAGCACGTAACTATTACCCTCCAACCTGAAAGGTAATGGTCACGTGGTACACATGTGGCCTTTTCCCTTAAATAGCTAATTAAAAGTTGCCAAAGGATCAAAAGTGAGAAATTTGGGCCTAAAAGTGAGAATCTCAAAATTAATAGGACCAAAAGCGTATACACCCTAAATTACGGGTCAAAAAATGGAGCAAAATTACAATTTTGGTCCTATAGGTTAGGAGGTCGACATATTTAATCCCACACTTTCTGAGATCGCCAATTTAGTCCTAAAATTGAGAATTTTTTTGACACATTTGGTCCCAAATGACATTTTTCGTCAAAAAACTAACGGCACACAAGCATGATGTGTACATGCCCGTTAGTGGGAGGAAAGCGTGGAACTAAATATGTCGACCCCCTAACTTATGGGACCAAAAGTGTAATTTTGTCTATTTAAACGTTATGACTTGCTGTATTTTCTTTAGGAAGAAGATTCACTACAAGAAATATAACATTTAACCATGGCAAATTGTCATGGTTAATACTAAATAGCCGTAGCTAATAGTCATTGATCACGGTCACGCAATGGTTGTCGGGTGTGGTTTTTTCAAGGGCGGCTAAAATATTTGCCATGGCTAATGTATTTACCACGGCCTTTAGTTGTGGCAAATGCATTTTTCATGTTGGAAAAATTAGTTTTTGCATCGATATTTATTTAACCGTAGTTAATAACAGTTATTTACTACGACTTTTAGCCATAGTTATTAAAAACGTAGCAAATAGTAATTTTTTTCTAGTGATTGTACATCAAATAGAGTGTTGAGCAAGAAGGAGCTCCTCAATAGTTAAATGCCAATGTTAAAGAGTTTGGTGTTAAGTAGCAGCTCGCAATATTGACTTGCATAGATTTAGTTCCCTTAGGTAGATTTTAATATGAGGAAAGTGCATACAGTATTTTTTCATCTAGAAATTCTTCTAAAAATGTTAAAATTTTTCTGAAAAATATTTTAGGGTCTTTTGCTCTCTTGAGGAGCATATCGCATGTCATTTACAAGTAACATTTGCTACCACCTTTTGCAAACTATAAACGAATTGGAAAACTGGAGTTCCTTGTTTTTATTTAACAAAAGGAATTACTCAGACATACCAAATAAAACTCGTCCGGTAAGGGAACTGATTCACAAGTGACTTGAAGAAAATGAAAATTTCAGCCATGTATTTTGAATGCCATAATTCTTCCTAGAGAATCAAAATACATGAAATCTATCACGGTTTATTCAACTAAGGAATTTGTTTACATTAATTAAATGTTTGTGGAGATGCTCTCTTAACGTTTAGCTCAGCATACTGTTGTTTCAACATCTAAGTTTATTTGATATATTGAGTCCCTGCAGTCCCACATACAGAATGAATTTTAGTAAGTCTGTTACCAATAAAAATTCCATTTGTGACAAAAACTAATATATTTCATATTCCGTTCAGAATTGATAGAAAAGAATTTGATTCTAACTAATTCAAACATTAGCAATAGTCAATTAATTTAATTATTTCATATTGTTTTCAGCTTTAAGACTGTTACGTCGGATATAAATTGATTTTATTCGTATAATGATATTTTAAAAATTACAACTATTAGTATACTTTATGAACATGTCGTCTCGTTAGCATTCATAGATGGAGAACTTTGGTAACTCTTCTGAAAAATCAATGCATAAAAAATATAAACAAAAACAATTATATAAGTCTTAGGTAAAATTACATTTTTTGTCCCATAGATTAAGGGGTCGACACATTTAATCCCATGTTTTAAGATTAAACATTTAGCCCCATGCTTCCCTCCCACTAATGGCGTCCGTGTGCCGTTAGATATTTGAAAGAAAATGTCATTTGGGATCAAATGTGTCAAAAAAATTCCAATTTTTGGACTATATTGGTATCTCAGAAAACGTGGGACTAAATATGTCGACTCCTCTAACCTATGGGATCAAAAATATAATTTTGCTAAAAATGCAATTTCCAGGCCAATGGAAGAAGTTGCATTACTAAAAGATTTTAGGGTTTCCTTGCAAAATGTGCTCAAGTCAGCAAATTAAATCGAGTGGCGAATTAAAAGGTATTTACAATAGTTTCTATTTTTGTGATCAGAATAAGTTGTAAAGAAAATTGTAAATTAAGTTAATAAAAGTTGGGAATTTTTAGAACGAGGCGGGTCCAAAATTGAGTCGGAGCGAGTTTTCCAATCTTGCAAAAGTTAAGCAAACTGGAATCACGTCTGGACCCTCCGACAAAACCCGCCTCATTGTCATTCCTATGCGTTCTTATTCTGCAAATTGAAGATTAAGTAAATTAACCATTGTGTGCTTCATTTCAGGCACTTGTTCAATGTGAAATGTCACTGAACAAGTTGGGGGTAACTGCAATTCCTGCTGCTAATACCGCTCTTGCAGCTCAGGTAATAAATATTTTGGAAAAAGTCCCATAAATTTGGTTTATTTTCAATTTAATCTTATTTGTTACGATTTTATCAGATTGCATTCAACATAAGTAAGTCCAACACGTGTTTGAACAAAGGCTCCCGTAACTTCTCCGATAATTATTGGACGAAAAAGTTACGTAAGAACTAACATGGGAAAAATACAAGCGATTACCCCCCTGTGATATTGCAAATGAGCAAATTACCCCTTATGAAGATATAAATAGCAATTTACTCCTCTATATTTTTTAAAATGAAACAATCTATCCCCCTATGTTTTTCAAAATGAAGCCATTTACCTCCTTGTGCAAAACACAGGGGGGTAAATTATTATTTTTTTTTATAAGGGGGTAATTTGCTCATTTGTAATATTACAGGGGAGTAAATTGTATTAAACCCGAACTAAAATGATAAACTTTCTAACTTAGATGCAATACGAGAAAATTATAAAAAATAAAACTGAATTGAAAAAGTTCTGACATATGAGACAAAAAATGTGATTTTTCTTCTTGAATTTTACTAAGGACATATTTAAAATATACATAATTTCTTATTTTTAAATAGTTTGTAGCCAGCCATGGTGTACGAGAAAATGGAGCCATTGCAAGTGCCCGTGCTGCAGAAATCTATGGCCTCCACATACTCGCTCGGAATTTTCAGGTAATTAATGCCTTGTCTGATTTTATTTTCATTTTGAGTTTTCAGTTTTTGAATTAGAAATTGTGGCATGCTGTATTTGGCTGCATAGTTTTTAATAATATTTTTATTTTATCAAGCTCATAATGTATTTCTCTATTTTAAAATTTATCATTGCTTTACAATCTTATATATAAATTTCGTCTGATTATTTTTTTTAATGCATTAATTATCAACACAATATTCTACTCAAATTAAATTAAAAGTTAAAATTTTATGGAATATGTGTTATATTGATAATGACGATTATATTACATGCAACATAAATACTAATATATTATTTCTATTTCAATTAACAATAAACTTAAACACAATGGGAGTAAATTTAATTTTTGAGTATATGTAATTGCATAAAATTAATTTTCTAAAGGAATTTAATTGAATAGTTAATTCAATTATATCGGTTGGGAAGTTGAAGGGCAATTTTATTATTATAATAATTTGGTGTAATGGTATAAAAACTACCATTTGGTATTTATAAGATCCTTTCTCTTTATAATAGTATAGAATATTATTTTTACGGCACCACGAATTTATCGTAAAGTCGTTGCAATTAGTAGATCGGAATACAAAAGTCGCCTAATACTTGCAACAAAATATTAAAATCACTACAAAAAAATAATTATTTGATATATATTAATTAGTAACAAAAAGTTAAGTGATAGTTTTAATATTGTCACTAGTTAATTATGTATATTTAGTTACCAATTTTTTTTTTTGTAACAAATAAGAATTTTATAGTTTTAACAGTTATAAATGATTTTAATATATATTTAGTAACAAAAAAATAATTATTGGTAACTTTAATATTTTCACTAATTAATTATACATAGTTAGTAAAAAAACTATTTTGCAACAATAATGATTTTATATTTTTAATAGTTATAATTAGTTTAATGTACATTTAGTAACAAAAAATAATTAAATGATACTTTTAGTATGTATTTAATAACAAAAAAAAAATTATTTTGCAACAATACTGATTTTATAGAGTTATAATTTTTTTTCTGAAAACAGTCATTAGAAAAAATTAGTAACAAAACATTGTTGAGAAAAGTTGTCACATGTATAATGACAACCTAGCGACAATAACTTTGTTGTCTCTAGAAATGTGTCATAATTATCTATGATGACCAAATTATACACAATTCTTGCTATTAATAATAAAATAGTGAAACAAGTCAAAAAAAAAAAAAAAAAACTATTACAAGATAAAAATTATCGTCACTTAATATACATTTTGTTAATGACAACTTTAAAACTGTCACTTGATACTTCGCCACTAATATTATATTTTATTTGGAAAAATCGCATTTTTAATCCCATATGTTCAGTTTTTTTTTCCTCTTAATTTAGTCTCATTTGTTACGATTTTCTCATATTGCATCTCATAAGTTGAAAATGTTCTCAATTTGAGTCCTCACCTACATTTTTAATTCATCCAATAATTTAACATAGCTATTAGCATTTTTTGTTAATTATTGGAAAAAAATACGCATGAGGACTAGTGTTGGAAAAAATTTCAACTCATGGGATGTAATGTGAGAAAATCGTAACAGAAATGATTAAATTGAAAAAAAGCCTAACATATAAGACTCAAAACGCGATTTTTGCCTATTTTGTTGTAATGAATTTCATCACAAATTTGACCACAAAGCCACCTGCCAAACTAGTTTATGATGAGGCTTGCGACATAAAAAATTTGTAATTCTACCCAAAATCCTTGCAAGATTCGTTGCAAACTACGTAAGTTGTTCGTTGCAATGCGAGGAAAGTTGGTTGTTGCAATTTTACGACAGTTTTTGCCACAATTTTGTTTCCCACCAAAGTCTCACCATATTTAATATTTGCTAGCGTTCTCCCCATTTTTTTCAACAGACCCTTCGCTCGTCTTGAATAGCATTCTTCTGTTTCTTTTTTCTTTCTGTAGTGTCAACATTAATTACCGTTTGAAGTGTGCCCTATACATTGCTACTATTACTAGAAAAAAAATTAATATTAGCTATATTTTTAATGATCATGGCTAAAAACCATGGTAAATAATTATTATTAACGATGGTTAAATAAAAGTCGATGCAAAAAATAGTTTTCCACCATGAAAAACTTATTTGCCACGGCTTTTTGCCATGGTAAAAATCTTCGGAATGGCTATTAGCCATGGCAAATGTTTTAGCCACCCTCGCAAAAATCATAGCCGACAACTGTTGCGTGGCCGTGGTCAATGAGTATTCGCTATGGTTATTTTAGTATTAACCATGGCAATTAGCCATGGTTAAATGTCATAGTTTTTGTAGTGTATATATGTATCAGGATTCTATTGTAAATTACATAGATTTTTAATTCTTTTAATCAATGAGGGTATCAGTTTTTTTTCTTGGATTAATCTAGGGAAAAATATTTTTTTAGTCCCATAAGATTATATAATTATATTTTTTGGTATCACAATTTAGACAGGTGAAGATTTCAGTTCGATAAAATACCTATTCAGGTATATTTTGTAGTCCAAAACAATCATGTGCTTTGCACATGTCTGTTAACAGCCGTTAACTTAGGACCAAAAATACAAAAAATCATGGAACTAGACTTAAATCGTGTTTTATGGGACTAAAAAATACTTAAAATTATGGCCACGTCCGTTAACTTGAGACTAAAAATGCCTAAAATCGTATTTATGGGACTACAATCATCACTTGCCTAAATTGTGGTACCAAAAAAAATAATGATTTAATCTTATACGACTAAAAAAAAAACATTTAGCCCTTACTGAATTCACAATCATATCGCAATTGTCCTATCATTTGTATAATCGTACGTAAAGATTTACCTCTAATTAATCATCTTAGTTGTAAACAGGATCAATCTCACAACGTAACCCGTTTTCTCAAACTAGCAAGGAAACCAATCGTCACAACAAAAGATGCCGGTTATAAGGTACGTAAATTGATATAACGGATAATTTTGCTTTTGGTCCCCTAAGTTAGTCATTAAATCATTTTTGGTTTCTTATGTTCAACCTCATTAATTTTGATTACCAAGTGTTCTTGAAATGATTAAAGTTAGTCCAGATCAGTTGATCATCTAAACTAACGGAATGACTTCTTTGTCAACTAACAGTCAGGATAAACTTTGATCAATTTAAGAAAACTTGGGATTAAAAATTGATGAGGACGGAACAGGATACCAAAAGTGATTTAGTGACTAATTTAGGGGGACCAAAAGCGAATTTATCTCAATTTTGGCTATTTTTCACGCAAAATGGTGCCGCACACTAGTTCTCCCTGTGGCAGGTAAACGACTGTTAATTTTTTGTCTATATTGTTGGTTTGCCGCATTTTTTCCCTTCAAAAAGGTCCTTTCGTTAGTTTAGACTGTCAAACTAATGCTTAGGACTAGCTTTAATTATTTTAAGAAAATTTGAGGATCAAAATGGATGAGGTTGGAACACGGGGTATCAAAATTGATTTATTGATTACTATAGGGCATCAAAAGTGAAATTATCCCATTGATATAATATCTTGTAAGACCGTATTTTTCTTATTTATTTATTTATTTCTTATTTTGATAATTGAACTTCCACTGTAGACTAGCATAGTCTTCAGTCTAAGAGGAGGGCCTGGAGAACTACACAAGGCATTATCTGTGTTTGCATTAAGCGGCATTAATTTGTCAAAGGTACAATCCATCATAAGAGTATCGTTTCCATGCTTATTAGAATATAAAGATAATAGGGTAAATTACAGTCACCTCCCCTGAGATCTGGCATAATTACAAATACTCTTTCGTTGTTTTATAAATTATAAATACCCCCATGAAGTTTGTAATTTTTAACCAAAGGCGTGAAATTAACATTTTGCCCTTGAACTTTTAGTTAAAATTGTAGAAAAATCAACCGAGGCATATTGCATTATTGCTCCACTGTATAAAAAACTTAAGAAACCTCTCCCTATGCATTGTAGTCCAAAAAAATTTCAGTTTGCATAAGGGCATTTTGGTCAGTTCACCCATCAAATGGATGAAAATGAGTTATTTGTTAAACGGTTACAAACATCAGGGGGTACTTATAATTTTTCAAACAACGAGGGGTATTATAATTATGTCAAACCTCAGAGGAGGTACATATAATTTATCCAAGATAATATTAGTCACTATAAAAAATAGAGACCAAATTTTTTAGACGGATTTCCGAAAATTTGATTTACGATGACTTTTGTAGCAGCTGCTCGAAGTGCCAATAAACTTGGATTTTTTTATTTTTATTTTTTGCGACAGAACAAAAATCACTCACAAAATCACATGACCAATATTAAAGGATTAAAAAAGATTTTTTTTCCTAAATTATTCTTGATGTAATATTTACTCCCTAAACTAACAAATATAACGATTACCCCCTGCAACTAAATATTTAGACAATATTGCCCTTATATTATGTATATTTAGTTCAAAGAATTTCTTTTTTTAACAATTTTTTTTATTAAGTATAATTAAATTATTCTTAATCGGAAAAAATATATTTAACTATAATAAAGTAAAACATAATTAGTAAGTTAAATAGTTCAAGTTTTTATTACATTTTATTGACTCAAAGTTAAACAATATATTAATACAATAAATACACAAAAACCTTTCATGTAAAAGATTTTACTAATTTCACAATAAAATTAAGTTATTAACTATTTAATGTTTTAGATAAAAATGAGTAATTACATATCCATGTGTGAATATATTTTCTTTAAAAAATATGGTAAAATATATTTATTTGTTTTTCCTAAAAATGTTCAACTTTTGGTTAAGCATATATATTGTAATTTTTTTTTTCAAAAGTATATATGAATTATTGGTATATTATATTTATTGTGTAGCTATTATATATATATATATATCTATTGATCGTGACAAAATAAGATGTCACTCATGATACATATAATTAATAATAATTTTAATATCATTACTTAATTTTTTATCCTATAAATTAGTCCCTTCCTATATAGTTATATATTTTTCTTTGTCTTTTGGTTTGAAAATGAAACTGCAGATTGAGAGCAGACCACAGGAAAAGCATGCAGCTAGTGTTGTGAATGGTTTTAGAGATGTAAATAACATGTGAGTTTTTACTTCATTTTATTTGGTATGAGTTATGCTGGGGACACTACAAAAAATCAAGCTCATAGCAACGGATTTGCTAGGGCATGCAACAGAATATTTTTTGTTGCCATAGGTACCACAATTATATAGCAACGGTTTTTCTGTCCGGTGCAAAATATTGCCATGCATGAATTCTTGTCCATAACAAATTTTCGTGTGCAAAATACTTGCTAAAAGATTTGACTTTTCATATTTTGCAATAATTTTTGCAATAATTATCCGTGGCAAAGCTCATGGCATTTCGTTGCAAAATCGATTTGTTTTTGCAACTATATTTGCAACGGAAAGTCATCGTAATATTGCCATGCATTTATGCAACGTCTTTCCGTTGAAACTTTTGCAACAAAATATTTTACTACAATCCATTACAAAATTATTTTTGTTTTCAATGGCATTGCAACGGAAGTTGTTGCAATATTGCAATGATTTTTTGCAACATAATTCCTTTGCAAAATTTTCAACGACATAATTTACAACAATCTGTTGCAAAATTATTTTTGTTTACAATGACAATTGCAACGACAATTCGTTGTAAATATTGCAACAAAATATTGAGTTGCAATCCATAGCTAAATCTTTTTTTTCTTACAACGATATTTGAAACAAAAATCATGCAATTTTTTTTTCAGAATTTCAAAATTTAATATTCAATAATAAAAACATATTTGATTTAACTCTAACAATCTATAAATTCAAATATGACAAAATATTTAAGCAAGAATACATATAAGCATGTTGCGAATTAGCAACAGAAGGGTCCGTTGCAAAAGGTCCATTGCTATAAGCATGTTTTCTTGTAGTGGGAATCATTACAACTGGAAATTATAATTCAAATTGGGTTTGATTAGATCTAAACCAATTATATGATAAGTATAATATGCTTGTCGTGTGATTGGTATATTCAAATATCAGGGGAGGTTATTGTAATTCACCCTAAATTAATATGATAAAAGATTAAATTTTCCACCTCCAAATTACCGAACGACGGCAGCCACTCCCTAATTAACATACATGACTAATTTTGCAATTCTATCATATTTTTTGTGTTAATTAAATTTCTCTCTACTGCAGGTGCTTTAATTGTCGATTTTTCATTGACTTTGAAGCTTCATTGGTGGAGCCTAGAGCCCAGTATGCTCTTTCACATCTCCAGGTAAAAGCTTTTTCTTTTTCTTTTTTCTCATTCGGACCTTAGAAAACATGTTTATATGTGTGTTTTATAGTAATTATAATTTTTTTTATTACTTTTGAAATTTTATTTTATCATTTTTGTTAAGAGTGGACACACCATTTGGTGATTCACAAAGACACCAATTAATAAAATTACAGTGGGGGATGGGTATAGAATAACCCTTAATAATTACAGATCTGGGGAAATAATAATGATGGTGAATAATAGATCACACACAGTGAAAGCAGTAAAAATAGCAATAGAAAGTTTAGATCAAGAAATGCCAATAGATGGCGAGTATAACAGGCTCAGGCAACCAAAGAACTGGAGTGAGACGGCAACGGCCACAACAGGCCGGCACTCAACACCAAATGCTCCAACAGATCACAAACCCACGATCTACACAAGGTCAGAAACTAAATCGCTCAAACACCCCAACAAATGGGTTCTTATGGAGGGTAGATATAAGAGAGATTGTTGATCTTACGACTCACAAAGAGAAGTAATCGAAGATCCACTGTATCTCTAAAGGGGCTATGGGCAGTCATTTTATAGTGGCCGGAGAAAGCACTGAAAAAGGCAAGAGGAAGGAGGCAAAAGGAAGAGTGTGTATTTGGGGAAAGGAGAATCGAATTACAGTGAGAGAAGAGGGAGAATCGCCAGAGGAGGCGGATAGATTAGAGCAACACATCAAGGGCTATGGGGGTTTATATATCTAGGGCAGAATCGGGTTAAAACTGGGTCAGGCCGGGTCGAGTAGGAGCGATGGGCTTTGTGGGCGGGTGTGATCTTGTTGGGCCTCATCAGATGTTGGGCCAGCTGAGTTGGTTTTGGGCCAAATAATCTCATCATTCTCTACCTTAGACCAAAACCCTTCAAGAGAGTAATCTGGCCCAAGTCGGGTTTTGGCATTCATCATCGCCTTTTATCCTTCCTTGGAGTACCTGCAAAGAACAACATAGCACTTGCAAAAAGATGGTTAGAAAGTATAGTCATGCAAGGTTTAAAATCTCCAGACACTTATTAAACTTATCAACAGGAAGACATTTGGTCCCCATATCCGAGGGGTTTGAGTCAGAATCAATTTTCTCAAGATTTATGAGATATTTTCCCACAATATCTCTAATGAAATGGTATCTAACATATATATGTTTTGTCCTATCATAAAAAATGAGATTTTTGCAAAGCTGTATGGCCGATTGACTGTCGAAAAAGATAGAGATTTTTTGTTTCAGAAAACCAATTTCTTTTTACTAGCCCTTCTAACCATAGGGCTTATTTTAAGGCTTTAGTAGCCGCTATGTACTCGGCTTCAGTAGTACATAATACAACAATATGTTGAAGTTGGATTTCCAACTTATGCATGACCCACACAAACTGAAAATATATGATATTGTGGATTTACGACTATCTCTATCATTTGCATTATTTGAATCGACATATCCAACAAGATTAACATCAGTTTGGTTCTTAGAAAATAGAATGCCATGGTTAACAGTACCTTTTAAATACCTTAAGAGCCATTTGAGGGCCTCCCAATGGGAAGAGCCTGCATTTGACATGTACCTGTTAAGATAACTAATAGCATATACAATTTCGGGTCTTATACACACCATCAGAAACATAATTGAACCAATAGCATTAGAGTAAAGAACTTTTTTTCCATTTTCTCTTTCTCTTTTTTAGTTTTAGGGCACTGTTCTTTGCTAAGTTGATGGTGGGCAGACAAGGGGACAGAGCAGGGTTTTGAATCTAACATAGAGAATCTTTATAACATAGACAAAATATAAGTATTTTGATTCAAGAAGATCGTGGATTGTTTTCTGTTTCTTTCGATAATCATACCAAGGATTTTCTTTGCATCGCCTAAGTCTTTCATATCAAAGTTTTTGCATAAATCTGTAACATTTTAACATGCTTTAGACTAGGGCTAGCAATTAACATATCATCCACATATAAGACAAGGAACACAGGAATATCATCATCATATTTGAAATAGAGACAATGATCATAATTACTCCTAGTATATTTCAATGAGAGCATAAACATATCAAATTTTTTATTCCATTATCTTGGAGACTGTTTAAGACCATACAAGGATTTTTTCAAGAGATATACATGATCGGGTTTTGTTTTATTGATAAAGCCAATCGGCTGAGACATAGATGTTTTCCTCTAAATCACCATGTAAAAAGGCAGTTTTCACATCCATTTGTTTAAGTTCCCAATCAAAGTGAGCAGAGAGTGCAAGCAAGATACGAACAGTAGTGTATTTAACAACTGTGGAAAAAACTTCAGTATAATCTATCCCTTCTTTTTGTGTAAAACCTTTTGCGACTAGTCTAGCCTTGAAACATTTTGATTTTTCCTCTTGTATACCCACTTATATCCTATGATGGAACATTTATGGGGTTTTGGCACTAGAATTCAGGTCTTGTTATTTTCTAAGGATTCTATTTCTTCTCTCATATCACTAAGCCATTGTTTAGAATGTTCAGATTTTAGAGCCTCATCAAAAGTGCTAGGTTCATGTGATTCAGTATTTAGGGCCGTGTGATAGTCTGTGAGCCTAGCAGGAATTCTATTGTTCTCTCCTGTTTTGATCTCTTGCTAACTGGTAATGCTCTAGGTTTGGTTCAGACCTAGTCTCAGTCGAAATTTCTACAGGGATCTCCTCTACCTGTTCGGTTTCTTCTAGGTTGTCCTCTACCTGATTAAAGACAGGTTCTAAGGGAACTGATTTTTCCTTTTGGGAATCATATAGGCAAGGCATTTCTTCTTCATTGAAGACAACATTTTTTACTAATGAACACCTTAAAACTAGGTTGACTCCTAACCCACAGGCGATATCCTTTTACCCCTTCAGGGTACCCGATGAAAACACATTTCACGGATCTAGGTTCAAGCTTATCAGGGTTTTGATGCACAAAATTTGAACATCCGAAAACACGAAGATGTGAAATATCAACAATTTTATTTTGCCACACACATTCAGGAATTTTATCAAGTAATGGAACAGAAGGAGATCTATTAATCAAATGTATAACAGTCAAAACTATTTCACCCCAAAAAGACTTAGATAAACCCGAACTCACAAGCATACATCTGACTTTATCCAAATAGATCTATTCATGCGTTTAGCAACACCATTTTGCTGGGGGAGGGGGGGAGTATAGGGGTTTGTTTTATGCGTTTAATACCAAACTCATCAAATAATCAGAAAAACTTTGGTTACAAAATTCAAGTCCATTATCAGTTCGTAAGGCTTTAAGCCTCTTACCAGTTTGATTTTCAACAACGATTTTTCCAGTTTTTTAAAAGCAATAAAAAATGTCAGACTTGTTTTTCAATAAGAAAACGAACACTTTTTTGGAGAAATTATCAATAATGGACAAGAAATATCTATTCCGACCATGAGTGGATATATTAGAGGGGCCCCATACATCAGCATGAATGTAATCAAGAATGCAAGTGGATGATGTGGGAGTAGGGTAGGGTGAAATAGGAAAGTGCACTATATGTTGTTTACCCATGACACTTTCATGATTTTCATAATTCCTTTCCCCCATCTACCTTCAAAACCTTCCTCTTCCAAAACAACACATGATATCAGGTTATGACTCATATCAGGAATATATTGAACATTTTTCAAAGTAACCTTATAGCCGTTTTCAAAAGTTAAGCATACATTACCAAGACCTTTGATTTCACACTGTTTTTCATTTGCCATAGAAACGTAGCCAAAATTACTGGATTCGAAATTTGAGAAAATATTTTTAAAAGGACTCATATGGAAAGTACAACTAGAATCAATCAACCATTCATGCATGCCCATATCATTCACATTGTTGATGCCACATACCATAAACACATCACCAGAATTATCAACAGTAACAGAGTTTGCACTTTCTTTGTTGTTGTTGTTGTTGTTGTTGTTGTTGTTGTTGTTATTATTATTATTATTATTATTCCTGCAATCCTTTATATAGTGTCCTTTTATTCCACAGTTGTAGCACCGTCTTTCCTTTTTTTTTTTTTTTCATATTATCCTGATTGTTGTCTCTAGTTCTAGATTTACTCCTACTCCTTCTCCTGCCTCTGCTATGTTTTCTATACTTATAGTCTGAGTTATGATTTGTGGTTCTTCTTCTTACTGAATTGACCTCATTACTGGTTTGATCAGTTTTATTAGTCCTAAGATCCATCTCTTTGCTTTTAAGGCAATTGATTACTGTGTCAAGGTTTACATTATCTCTACCGTATTTTATTGCTGCTTTTACATCACTATAATTATCAGGAATGGCATTTAGTAGGAGTATGGGTGTGTAGTCATCTATGTTTTTATCACCAGTGAGTTTTATGTCTTGAACCAATTTAGTGAAATCATCTATGTTGTCATCTATATTTTTGGAAATATCTAACTTATATCTAAAGAACTTTTCCAATAGAAAGAGCTTACTAGGTAGTGATGTCTCACTGTACAGTTCCTCTAACCTATCCCATAACTCTTTAGCAGTAGCTTGTTTACCTACTTTTCTTATTATTGAATCAGATAGGTTCAATATAATGGAGGAATATGCAAATTCATCATCTTCTAGTTTCTTATCCTTAGTGATATTATCAGGATACCTACCGTCTATTGCTTTATAAACCTTTTTATATATTAATATGCCTTTCATTTTCTGTTGCCATATAGAGAAATCAGATTTACCATCAAACGGAAGCAAGATATAATCAGCCATATGAACTAATCACAGGATATTAATAAAACACTAAATATGATCAGATCACAGAGAAAGGGGCAATTTACAGAGTATGAACGAAACACAGAATATCTCACAAGATCAGATATACTATAATAAAACTCAGACATTAACGCCTCTTCTGAGCCTCAACCAAATACCCGACGGTCTCACAGGATCCGGCCAAGTGAGGGATTAGAGAGAAAAAGTATATAAATAGAAACAGTGAAGAAAAAATGTACCAGTATCCAGAGATATCAACACGTCTCAACAAAACACACAGAAATAAATAGGGAGATTAGAGAGATACTATCAAACCTCTTCGCCTTAAGCCAGAATCGGTATATAACCGGCTCTGATACCATTGTTAGGAGTGGACACACCACTTGGTAATTTACAAAGACACCTGTTAATAAAATTACAGCGGGGGATGGGTGTAGAATAACCCTTAATAATTACAAGACCGGGGGAAATAATAATGATGGTGAATAATAGATCACACACAGTGAAAGCAGTAAAAATAGCAATAGAAAGTTCAGATCAAGAAATGCCAACAGATGGCGAGTATAATAGGCTCAGGCAGCCAAAAAAATGGAGTGAGACAGCAACGGCCACAACAGGCCGGCACTCAACACCGAATGCTCCAACAGATCACAAACCCACGACCTACACAAGGTCAAAAACTCAATCGCTCAAACACCACAACAAATGGGCTCTTATGGAGGGTAGATATAAGAGAGATTGTTGATCTTACGACTCACAAAGAGAAGTAATCGAAGATCCACTGTATCTCTAAAGGGGCTATGGGCAGCCATTTTATAGTGGCCGGAGAAAGCACCAGAAAAGGCAAGAGGAAGGAGGCAAAAGGAAGAGTGTGTACTTGGGGAAAGGAGAATCGGATTACAGTGAGAGAAGAGGGAGAATCGCCAGAGGAGGCGGATAGATTAGGGCAACACATAAAGGGTTATGGGGGTTTATATATATAGGGCAGAATCGGGTTAAAACCAGGCCAGTCTGGGTCGGGTAGGAGCGATGGGCTTCGTAGGCGAGTGTGATCTTGTTGGGCCTCATCAGATGTTGGGCCAGCTGAGTTGGGTCTGGGCCAAATAATCTCATCAATTTTTAGTATTTTTGTTCAGTTATTAGACATCGACGGAACGTCAGGTTAAGCACGATCTTATTTTTCATCTCATAATTTAAGGTTTACATGACGATAATTCAATAGGCTTGCCTCATTAACTACATTTATTGTTTGATTTTATTAATTAATATTTACTTATTTATATAATTTCATAACAATACAAAAATAAAAAAAATAGTGCACAAGAAAATTAAGCGATATTTTAATACTGTCATTAATTATATATATATATATATATATTCAGTGCCAATAATATTCATTTTGTTGCAATAACGAATTTCAAAGTTTAATAGTGATATTATTTTGTAAAATAATTAGAAAATTTTTTCCCTATATTTTAATTGAATGGACTAAAAGCCATAGTAAATGATTCTATAACCATGGTTACATAAAATCGATACAAAAAACTTACCTTATTCACCATGGTAAAATTATTCGCCGTGACTCTTGCCATGGCAAAAACATTCGCTATGACTTTTAGCCGCCCTCGCAAAAGTTACCGTCAATAAATTTTGGTGGATGTGGTCAATAATTATTTACTATGGTTATTTTTCTTAATAGTTATGCTTAAATGTTATATTTTTTTCAAGTGAATAATAGTTAGTAAGAATTAGTGACAAAAAGTTGTGCATTAAGTTGTCCCTATAAATAATTAAGTTCTCACTATATTTATGTTGTCACTGTAGATGTATCACTAATTATATAATTACAACTTTATGCATAATTCTTGTCACTAATAATTATATAGTGACAAGATCAAAATTACTGTTACTTAATATATAAATAGCGAAAACTTCAAAATTGTTACTTGGTATAATTTTGTCATTAATATTATATTTTATTGTAATGAAACTATTCGAGAATTAATAATATTACCATGCAAAATATAGTAATTTATCTAGATGGATATTTTATGTAAATTCATAAACAAAGTATAAGTTCATTGTAGATAATGTGGTTATCAACTAATCTAAATTATAATAAAGGGATAATTTCAGTTTTGATACTCAGTTATACCTTGTTTTTTACTTTTGGTACACCCAGTTCCTAAGTCATTAAATTTGATACCTAGACTTTGTATTTTTTTTATCAACGTTACTACCCTCCATTAGTTTAACCGTCAAAACTAACTTTCTACCCAATTTAGGAGGGAAAAATAGGAGAGAGTTTGTCAATATAAAGACATCTTTGGCGGCTTATTTACATAAAAATTATAAAAAAAATAAAAGAATATCAAAATACCACAAAATCAAAAGGTCTCATTTTCTTTCTTTTTCTTTTTTTGTAATGGGGGAATGCAGGACGAAAGTGGAAAAATTCTGAAAGATGGCGGGACTTTTTTTTTATTGAAAACGATAAACTTTTTATTAATTGAAGTAAAGAGATTACAAGCAGTTCTGTCGAACATCAATATCGAACAGAGATAATTACAACAATCAAATCAACAATATCATATAAACAACATCTAACTATTACAGTAAAAAATTATACCTACTATACAGTAGTAACAATATCATCCCACGCAGAGGGTTTGAACCCATAACCTCTGGGATCATAGGGCTTCAACTTCGTTAATTGAGATAGGCTTTGAATCCAGTGAATTTGACCCTACTAAATTTAGGCAACGAGAGCTCTCGCGAGCAACTCATCAATTTTTCCATGAAATCCATAATTACGGAGGAATGAAAAGAAAAAAAGAGAACATGAGAAAAAATTCTGAAGATGGGGACTAAAATAGTAAAGTTTCAGTGTAAACTACGAATACGCATAATATATACGTATATATGCTCACATTATGTACACCAAATCCGTTCCCCGTACAGGTACATAACCATATTTATGCCTTTTATCGAACTTTATTATAAAAATTATTTGTTATTTTATTAATAAATGGTAGGAGTCCTATCTAATCCCCATTTAGGCACAGATGATTTTATTTAAAAATAATAATATTAAGGATAAATTACAACAATCTCATGTGAGGTTTGGCATAATTATGAATATCTCCTTGTTGTTTCAAAAATTATATATACCTCCTTAAAGTTTATAACCTTCTAATAAATAACCCATGTCCATCCATTTTTATGGGTAAACTAACAAAAATGCCCTTATACAAACTGAATTATTTTTTAAAATTTTCTGAATTTTATTGGACTAAAATGCGCAGGGAGAGGTTTCTTACTTTTTTTTACAAGAGAAGCAATAATGTAATTTGTCTCGACTGATTTTTTTACAATTTAAAAAAATCTCAAGGGTAAAATGGACAATTTCAGGCCTTTGGTTAAAAAATTACAAACTTTACGGAGGTATTTTGTAATTTCTCAAATAATGAAAAAATATTCGTAATTATGTCAAATCTTAGAAGAGGTCATTGTAATTCATCCTAATAATAATTAGGAGACACAAGGTGACTTTATTTTGCTTCAATTTTTCAAAATCCTTTGCCTCGTGTGTGTGTGTGTGTGATATTACTGATTATCACATTTGGAATTACGAGTGTGGCATTTTATGGTCAGGAATATGCAAGGTCTCTACGGATTCTTGGCTGCTATCCCGTGGACACTGTCGTCTAAAGGAACATCCCCATGCTGGCTTACGAATTCTTCTTTCATTTATATGGAAACCATGTTCTGATCGCAAAATTTTATTGTGATTGTAAATTAAGACACAAGAAAATTATCACAAATAAAATATATGAATTTAAATAAATTGAAATGAGTACGATCTCTGTTTTATTTTCTGATTCTTCTCTTCAAAGTAAAATTTTGTAGACCTAACAGATTCAAATGTAAAATTTTCGTGTGGATCTCTTTTGGACTTGAATTTGAATTTCTATAACTTTAATTCGAGGGCTCATGCCTATAATTTCGCATTAAAGGCTATAGTCTTGATATGAATTTGAGGATTTCGAAGTGAATCTGCCACTTGGATCTTCTAGGGAATTTACTTGGATATTTTATAAGGTAATTCGAGAGCTTAGCATTTGTAATACTAAATTAAACGTTAAAATTTGTCGTGCAACTTTAGCGAACGACTCAATCTCCGCCTTGAGCACGTTTGAATATTCTTGAACTCGATGAACTTTATAGAGGAATTATTTTGGCTTTTTTGTCTTGCTTCACTTTGGTTGTCTGTGTATGTGTATTTCTGAATGAGTTTCAAGGGCTTTTATAGAGATGTAAAGATGTAAAGTTGTGATGTACTTGAACAACTTTTGTATTATCCTTTTATAATATAATTTAAAGAGATACATACATTAAATATTTAGGTAGTGTTTGTGAAAACTTCTGCTTTTAGAGAGAAGTATTTTTTGTAGAAAAAGTTAAAAGTTGTAATAGAATCAGAAGTGGGTGGCGTTTGTAAAAAAAGTGAAAATAATTATTCCATAAATAGCAAATCAAGACAAGAAATACTCGGCGAAATCAAATAAAATGAAAACCTTAAAACATAACTGTCTGCTTCACCAACAGTACCCATTGTATCCTCGGCCCCTCCTTCTTCCGGGACCTTCATCTACCATCCTCCTCCAAGATATCTACGGGAAATGAGCTCGTTTCAGCTGCAACTCCGGAATTCCACAAACAGCAAAGAGGGACCTTGAGGGTTGTCTCAATTCACATCCCAGGAACACAAGAAAAGGCACTCTGTCATTAAATCTCAACCCCGGTAAGCTTTTGCACTACCTATCTTTAGATGCATTAGACATACGTGAAAGAGTTGACACATTACTATTTGACATGTATAGGCTAATGAGATTCCCTTTTGCTTCAGTCTGTCATCAACAGGAATCCAGTTATTAATGAGTCTAGACAGAAATAGATATAGTTGGAGTGATTAGGGGGACCAGGGGTTCTTAAGCAATGGTTGTGATGGTCTGTGATCTCTAATGGCTTCCCATGATGATGCAGTTGTAAAAGCCCCATTAGTATATAGTTTTCAATGCATATGATCTTGATTTCCAATGTTGATAGGAACTTCAAAGATGACGTCCACTAAGTGCTGAGGGAGAACCTGTTGCAATTTGCTGATGTCCACATAGAGTCTCTCCAAAACCAGTTAACTGGAATATAAGTAAGGCAGTTAATACCATGGAGTTGTTGGTGGGTAGCTTCAGGGATCCACTAATCGTGCCAAAAAGAGGAGTTTCCAGCTCCTAGGCTCCAAAAGATATTACTTTGAGCTTCCACTCCAATTTTGCATAGTCTTCTCTAAATAGGGGAGTCATTGTTTATGACTTTAGCCAGTGCAGGGGCGTATCCAGCACAGTATTTGTTGAGGGTGAACTTTGCCCAAAGTTAGTTGTTGAACTTAAGTATCCACCAGAGCTTATATGAAAAGGCAGTGACAACATCTCTCAGATTCCTTATACCAAGTCCTCTTTCCGAGGTAGGATAGCAAACATTATGCCAACTTTTCAAGTGTATTTTCCTTTGGTCTTCTGTGGAGCCTAGAAGTATTTAGCAAACAACTGCTCAAGTTTATGAATGATACCTACTGGAGGATTGAGGACTTGTAGGAGGTAGATTGGCATAAAAGAGAGGACGCTTTTAATAAGCTGGATCCTTCATCCATATGAATGGTAACGGTGTTCCCATCCTGAGATTTTGGCTTTGACTTTATCCACTAATGCTTCATATAGAACTTTCTGAAGGGACAACGGATCCGCCCGGGAGCGCGAGCGGAAGCGTGAAACGCGAAAATTTGCATAAATAAAAGCAATAATCACCAAATCCAAGGGGTGTATCATTGGTGCTCAACCGAGCGTTTCGATGTAGGATATGATAATATAAAAGCGTATGGTCGAAGGAGGATAGGAGTGACTGAAGGATCACATATTGTACGTCTTGACATCGAGACCTGCTTTGAGGTCTTAGAGAATTTCCACTAAGATAAGCATCTTGACCCCATGCTCATGTACAGAGGATCCTTCGGTCATCTTTGTTCCAAAGAACGCCTTCATAGTGACATAACTAGTATGCCGGTCTGGGACTGCATAGAAATCCTTCAGACGAGCCATTATGGAAGGAACATCGTCTAGCCTCTCATATTATTTCTGCATCTCATTAGTCATAGATGCAAGTATGACGCTACAGAATTTCCGGTTATCCTTTTGCCATATTTCGAACGTCTCACTTTCTTCTGGCGTGGATTCCTCCAGCAAAGTCTGAGGAAACAGCTTATCCATGACATAGCCTTGGTTCTCATCATCGAGGACTATCTTTAGATTGCGCAACCAGTCGTTATAGTTTGTTCCATTGAATTTGTTTGTCTCAAGTATGCAGGATATGGATTCTTAGATATGTTTAAATCTACATTTAAAAACAAAGCAAGCAATCAACAGAATAAAGTGGTACTAAATAACAAATTAAAGACTTGGACTTCAGTCATTTTAATGCTCCCACTATTTCTAGGAAAACATGCCACTCTCGAATTTTGTTTTCGGGAAATCTTTTCCTAGTGGACTTCGGATCCACAAATAAAATTCTCCATACCCGCTTTTACGATTCGCATGGAAAATATGGCCTTGTGGGAGGTATTCCATACCATTCTCGTCCAACGAGATTCCCAAGATGTTTTGCCTTCACCATTTACGTGATCCCGAGGACTCCAAGCGAATCACATTATTTCAAGCGTTAGACGCGACCCATCAACCGAATCGTAGCACTCACTGTTGCCCGCACTGACTCGTGAGACGGGAAACATGAGTGTATTCACTTCGTTCACAACAAATGTGCAGCTTATTTTTAGGAAAAAAGACGTGCCACGCCTCGTGAGACCATGCAATTGACTGAAAAGTAGATTCCTCAATTTTGTCATGGATGGAAGGCTTGGACGAACAATTTAGGTTCTAGTCCATTTATTAGGGGTCTAATATTTTTAGCTTGATCGAACCGAGTGAGAGTTTTAATAGACTGAGATCTCATCATATATATATATATATATATGATTCACATGCATATATGAAAACATAATAAATAAACCATTCATTCATCATACATTCCACATGCAAAATAAAAGCCTACCACACCCTTATTGGATGATCACAACCCCGAGCCCTATGCGACTCACTGAGCCTGCAGTGAATCTATGGTCAATCTAGGGTTGGTCCTACACTATACAATTTATGTAGAAACCCATCAACACACTGATGCCTTGCCTCTTCATCCACCGGGCCTCCAAGGCTTCGCGTCTCCATGGATCTCCTTGGACTCTTCCCTTGCGGTCCTCCTTTGGACTCTTCTTTCTGGACCTTCCTTCATCCTCTTCATTTACAAGAATTAAAAGAAATAACCTCACTTCTACTTCTACCTACTCTCATTATAATTGAAAAAGAACCCCAACGAACACCTGGGCGAAGTACATAAGGAGGGAGAAAAAAATTCTTATTCTTCTGGCAACCAGAAAGAGAAGGGAATAATAGAACGAGCAACATATGCCCAATAGAAAATAAACCATACATTCGGTCTAAGGGCTTTGTGATCATCCATTCGTCAATCTCATCAACGCAAATAGGAATTCACATATCCAAGTAAAACATGCTATTCACATAATTACATGATAACCAATATCATACATTGCATAAAATAAACGCAAAATTTCTACACATGAAATTCGACATCAGTGCATCCATTGTAATATTTCTTGCTAAGAAAACCTTTCATCATTATTAAGAAAATATTAAATTATAGGTGGTTCCAAACTAAACCCAAAACAAAAATATTTCAAAACTAATGTTCTTTACAAAATATGCAGAAAAATAGATCAGAAAAAACTCAAAATAAGAATTCTAGAAAAATAACACAAAGACGAAAACGGTGACAGCTACCGCCGTCGGCAACGCCTGCCCGACAGAGTGCACGTGCGTCCCAGCCTAGCTGGTAGGCCACCGGACAGGGGGCAGAAGCCCCCTGCGCGCGCGCGCCCCTGGCACCCAGTGCCACACGGCTGCCCGCCCTGAGTGTGTTGTTTGGGCGCCCGTGTATAGGCTTCCCCTGCCGGTGCGCGGGGCCTGACTGACCAGGCCTATCCTCCGCACGCGCTGGGCATGCTGGCTAGGTGTAGGGTGCCTACATGCATGGCCTGTGATCACGCACGCTGAGCGCGCTGGCCGAGAGGCAAAGCACAGGCTCCTCTGTCTGCGTGCGTGATAGGAAGCCCGTCTGCCGATATGCGCGTACTGTGTGCGCCTGGCTGGGTGGCTGCGTGCAGGCTCGCTTGCCTGCGCACGCACCTGGCTGTGCGCACTGTGCATGCGGTAAGCCATCAGTTACCGACGTCTACGTTTCCATTTTCCCATTATTTTTTGCATGTTTTCCTAGAAACCAGAATATAATTCAAGAACGACATGAATTCCATGATCAATATTTCCAGTGCAAAATTAACGCGAGAATCCATAATATACGACATGCTTTAATAGAAAAATTAAGCTCACATAACACATGCTTATACACGTATAGCAATAAAAACTTAGGCTATACACCGAACTGGGCTATGATACTATTGTAACGAAGCATGGATCGTCCCGGGAGAGGGCGCGTGCGGAAGCATAATGTATTAAAACATAAACATAAAGTAAACATGCATAAAACAACAAAATTAAAGAACCAATCAAGGGGGTCTTCCCTTGATTCTCCCGGGCGTTACGTGTATCTCATGAATTATAGAAAATAAGCATGCTCGATTTCATGGAGGCCATAGGGTTGGAACAAGAACGGTACAAACGTTACTTACCCATTGTAGACTTCTTCGTTCAGCCACACGCGTTGTTCCACGTTTTTGCCACCGAGATCCCAACGCAGGAATCCTCTAAATTTGTCCACGCAATTCACCGGATCTTGATTCCCTCGTGCTAATAAGAGATCAAGAGGAAAAGAAGAAACAATCGACCAAACGCTATTAGTTAATGTGATCGATTGTTCAAGCGTTCACTTGTATCAAAGACAAGAGAACATGAAAGCTCTATGAAGTGGTGAGAGAGAGAGGTGGACGAGATAGATAGAGAAGGGCGGCGGCGGTGTGTGTGTGTGTGTGTGAGATGAGAGAGTTGTAGAGATATAGTATGTGTGTGTGTGTGTGTGCGTGTGTGCTTGAGTATTCATAAGGAAGTGCTTTTCCTAATCCTACTCAAACTCTTCCAAAGAGGCACACTATACACAACTAGGACTTTGACCTAGTCAAATCCTAATCAACCTAGGGTTAAACTTATTCCTAGCCCCAAGATTCGATCTCATCCGTCCATCCCTTGATGGGATTTATGGAATGGACTTTTAAATTCTATTTAAATAGTCCAACAATTCCTAATGGGCTTGTAGTGAATATCAAATAAATACTTGAGCCCAAAATTAATATTTCCATCTTCATTCTACTTAAAGATAGAAAATAGCCCTTCTCTTAATTCATAAATCTATTTCATGAACCAAGCCTAATTAATCCAGTTATATTTAAAGGCTTGACACTCCAAAAGAGAACCAATTTAATCTAACTAAATTGTTCGATCTCCCAGAATCAATTCCAAATTAATTTCTCCATTTTCAGCGAATTGAGTGTGACTCTTTAGGTTCACCCTCAGCTAGACTTAGGCGAATATCTAATCATCACATGATAGGAATTTTTTCGTCATCATGGGTTGACCATCTAGGAACGGTCCATGGCACTAGAGACTAGGTAAAATCATGGCGTGAACGTTTAGGTTCCGAATGCGTATAAGCATTGTCCTTCCATCTACTATCTCACAGCTATACTCGTTTACCTGCTAAAAATTCACTAGGATCTTATCCTACTGTTCAGTTACTGGCCACAGATTTTATAGGGAAGGAGTCTCAAAGTAAAAGTGAGACACTACTATCAACCGTTTGACAGGAGACGGGTTCTGTCTTGGAACTTACTGTCCATACTACATATCTTGACTGCACCAGATAGGGTTTATAGCAATCAAGTCTCTCGACTTGGTAGCCTCTTGCCAAACCTAAGATACAGACATGGTGTGCATGTGACTACAGTAGTCCCTCAAGTCCAAGGACCAATCTCATACAGTCGGAACCAAGAATGCAAGTCATACCGACAAACCTACTCAAGGTTCCCAAATGATGATTCCCGCGAGTCACCTCAGTCAGCTGGCATCGAGCTGGCTAACCTAATGATATTCCATAGACGATCCTCGTCACTTGTCGATAAAACACGACTGCAATCATTTATTGCAAGTCTCAAATGGACTCTCGATACCCGATCTCAAGGTCCTTTGACTTGGAGTATTTTAGACCGGTCCACATAAGTTGATTTCATGAATGCCAACCTATGCGCAGTCCAACTTCTTGGATTAACCTTTCCGGTCAGTGGGCTTTCCTTGTGCATTGAACATTTATAGATATTGAACAGTACGTGAACACAATCAAAGTACTAATGCCGAAATTGAACATCACTTTATTAAGAATGAATTCATTTACACCACGAATGTCAGAAATAGGTTATATAAGCCTAACTAGATTGGCTTCACGGTCACATATTCTAACACCATTAATATGTTGTCCCTAATGAGCCTTCCAAGAACAAACCCACTTTGTGAGGGTGAGATGATGTTCGGTAGCAGCTGAGAAATCTTGCAGTACATGAGTTTTGAGAGAATCTTGTTAGTCACATTGAAAAGGGAGATAGTCTAAAATCACTCCAAGTTTGAGGGGAATCCAATTTGGGGATAAGCACAATGGTTGTTACAGTGAAGCTCCTTGGCATTGGAGTGCCATAAAAGAAGTCTAGGACTGCTTAAATAACATCAGTTGCAATAAAATCCCAGCATGCTTGAAAGAAGGCAGAGGTGAAACCATCTGGACCTACCACACTGTCCTTATTGGTACTCAAACCCACATTGTTGATTTCTTCTGAGTTGGTGTATAACAGAGACAATGTGCAAAAGCCTCTGGGATTTGGGGGAACTGGAAAGGGAATTCATATTCTTTAGTCGTGTTCTGGTTACAAGTCAGGAGCCCCTTAAAGAAATTCACAACTGATTCTTTGATTTGTGCAGAGTTGGTGACTTCTTGGTCATTATCCTCTATCCTATGGATTTTGGATTTAATTCTTTTTTTCTTCACTAGCGAGTAGAAGTATTTTGTGTTTCTCTCTTCGGCTTCAAGCAATTTGCATGAGCTTTTCTATCTCCAATAGTCAGATTCCAGTGCCAGAGCATGGACCAAGGCAGCATTGCACCTGTTGAGATAGGTGAGGTTGTTTTCAGAAGGGTTTCTATCAAATATTTTTTCTGCTTCTGTGGCCTCCAGCTTAGCCTTTGCCACCCGTTTTGAAGACAATGCCAAAGGTCTCTGTGTTCCAATTTTTCAATGGCGTTTAGTTTCTATAAATTTTCTGCTGGAGCATGTACATTCCATAGCCCTAGATTGGTAAGCACCATACTTGCTTCACTATTTCAAGGAATATGTGGTGTCTTATCCACATATTGTTGAAATCTGAATAAAGATGGACATCTTTCCTCCACCTAGGATGTTGTAATGAGGAGCGGATGATGGTTTGAGAGTATTCTAGGTATGTGTGTCACTCGGGTACAATTAAACAGTTTCAGCCACTCCTTAGAGTAAAGAACGCTATCAAGCTTCTTTTAAATCCTTTTGTTGGTCCATGTGTATGGTTCTCCTTCGAAACCCGCATTAATGAGGCCACTTCAAGCACCATGTCACTAAAATCTTCCATAGGTCTCAGAATGTTGTTGATCTCCCCTTATTCTCATTATAATGCAAGGTTGTGTTGAAGTCACCTCCAACTGGCCAAGGTGAGTTTTTAGCTGATAAAGCACTTAGCTAATCCCACAGGAGCCTTCTAGAAATTCTATAAAATTTAGCATATGCAAATGTACAAAATACTACCTCACAACAAGCCTAGATGTGACTTTTGTTAGAATAGGTGACCAGAAAGCCAATAGGTTTGGCATTTTGTAACCTATTTAACAACTTGATGTAATGTAATATTATGTGATGAATAAAATGAGTATTCATTACCATTGGTACTTCCTTTGTTGTGCTCATTTTCCATATGTTAAAATGGTGTTTTTATATATATCACAACAAAGTCCACAGACCACGGTTAATAGCTCATACAGTTGGGCCACACATTGGATGGTGGTTATGAAACCAACTGATAACGGGTTAGGTCTAAAACGTTCCAAGTCGAGAACCTTGAGACAGGGCATCGAGACTCCTATAGAGACTTGCACCAAGAGTCGTGTTCATTGGATGAGTGTCATGTTTCATCGGCGACAAGCGTGGGACGCCTACACGATCTTGGTGGGTTGGTCGATCGAGGTCAAGCCGACTGAACTGACTCGTCGGGATCATCATATGGAAGCTTTGGATTTTTCCTATTCTGATAGTACGGGAGTAGTCCTCAGACTTGAGGAACCATGGCAGTCACGTACAAACGATGGTTATATCTTAGATCTGGCGAGAGGTGATCATTCTGTAAGATGATCATTATAAGCCTTGTCCAGGGCAGTTAGAATGTGTAGCGAGGACGGTGGGTTCTAGGAAAAGGATGCGTCCCCTGTCAGTAAGTGACAGAGGTATCTTCTATGCACTCAGAGACACGTTCATGCTGCTTAAACCTGTGGCCACAGTGGTTGGTCGAACAGGAAATGGTTTCCTATGTCGACGCAATGAGGCATGCGTAGTCTTGAGTATTAAGCATAGATGCCTAATCAAGGATGGGAACCGACGCCCTATTCCATACCCTAGACTAAGCCGGGAGGCGGTAGACGGAAGGACCGTACCCGTATGGAATCGGCACCTAAATGTTCACGCCAATATTTACCTAGTCTCTAGTGCCATGACCATTGCTAGAAGGCCACCCATGGTAACGGGCTCATGTTGGACATGAGTTCAAGTCTAGCTGAGGGTGAACCCAAAGGGTCACACACAAATCACCGAGAAGGCGGAGAAAATTGATTTGGAGTCAATTTCAGAGGATCATAAGTAATTTGATTACTTAAGTGATTGTCCATTTGATAGACGGGCCGATATTGTATCGGGTCCTCATTTAATCGGTAAATGGGATTTATTGGTTAATGTAGAGAGTCAAAAAAATTGGGTCTTTAATTGTATTAAAATATCAATGGGAACTATTTAAGTGGACCTTGAATTAAATGGGATGTAATTTTTGGTTCATTGTAATAAGATTACAGTGGAACCCGATCCGTTAAATTTTTTCCCAAGAAGTGTGTTACTTCCACTTTTGGAATGAGAAGAAGTTGAACTTCTTCCAAATATAGGTATGGCCGAAAATTACCGCTCTTGGAGGGGTAAAAATCGGCCATACATGGCCTTGGTGATGTTGACTTGTCCCTTTTGTTAAGGGACAAATCAATTCCAATCATGCCTCTCTCATTTGGTATGATTAAATCATACCTTATGAGATGGTAGGCTTGATTGATGAATTAGTGGATTGATTGGGATCTATCTAAACATCCTTGGATAAAACTAGACAATCACATTAGTTTTGTATATATATGAGTATATACAACTACCAATGCAAGAGATCTTTTTCTAGGAAATAAAAGAAAAATACACTTACTTTTTTCTCTCAATTTTTGGTTTTGTTCTTCAATTTGATTGGATCATTTTGAAGAACAAAGCAAGTTTAAGAAAAGACACTAATTTGATAGTGCTTTAGTTTCTTGAACCGAGTCCTCTAGATCCGTTTTTCTCTAGCAAGAAAAAAGTGCATCTCTTCCGGTATGGTGTGGACTACTCTAGAGAATTCATACGTTTGAACTTGGTGAGCATTTCTGGAGAGGAACAACGCTCGTAGCCGTGTAAGCCATATAACTACAAAGGTAATTTTGATTTTACGCTTTTTGTAGTTTTTTTCATATCTATGCTCTATATGAAATATATGTTTATAATATTATCACATCCTACATCGAACGCTCGGTTGAGCACCCAAGGGTACACCCCTTGGGATTTTGTGATAATTGCTTTTATTTATGCAATTTTTAATCGTTCCACACTTTCGCTTACGCTCCCGGGAGGATCCGCTTGTCTCTTCAAATAGTATCAGAGACCGGTTCGATGTAAGGAGCATAGATCTATGTGCTTGGCATGTACAACTTGCTTCTACGGCTTTATGAGCATGTAGGTATGTATGAATATATGAATGAATATGCTTGTTCACTTGTTTAAATTTGATGGACATTGTATGTGCTATTTTGTAGATTGAATCTTAAAATTGCATGTTTATTTTCAATTTATTTTATATATTAATGTGCTGAAAATGAGAAATCAAAAAAAAAAAAAACAAAAAAAAAAAAAAAAACAGACAGCAGCGGCAGTAGTTGGTTGTTGCCCCTACCGGTCGGCCACTGGCAAGCGAGGTCGCATGGGCTCACGCCAGCGCGCAGCCTGGTCGGCGTGCCTGCAAGCGTGCGTGCTGGCAAGGGCAGCCACGTACACTGCGCCGTGTGCGCTGGGCGCGCATGCAGGCTGCTGGTCGGGCCTAGCGCTGCACAGGGGCGTATAGGCTGGCTGCCTGCGTGTGCGCGCACAGACTTGTGCGTGCGGCCGACCAGTAGGCACAATGGCTGGACCGTTTTGTGCCAGTTTTTTGACGTTTTCTGAAAATTGAATTTTCTGGTAATTTCGGCACAATTTCGGAAAATGAATTAATTTTGCATATTTGATTTTGGAATTATTGAATTTTTCCTTAGATCAAATTTGCTTAATTAATTTGGATTTGATACATGCATTGGATGCATTGTACATGATGTCTATTAAATTTAAAATTTGAATCTTGCACATTATTTATATATATTTATACCTTGTGATGTTGGACATCACTTGGATATTTTGAATATCCATAATTAAGCATGATTATTTGGTATAATTATGTTATGTATGTTGATGGGATTAACATGGGATGATCACAAGAGCCCTAGATCTTATGTATGAATGAATGGTATTTATTTATATTTCTGTCGGGTGGGGCCTGCGTGCCTCTTGTTTTGGGACTATCATCTCCCGTTTTTCTAGCCTTATGATGTTAAGGCTTGTTGATTTTCTTTCCATGTATTACTTTCATATGTAATGAGAGTAGCTAGTTTTGATGAGGTTTATTTTTGTAATAATAACAAGCTCATGGAGTCGGAGGCCCAAGGTGTAACATCAAGGCATAAAACAAGAAGAACCACAAGGCCCATTGCAATGACAATGGGTTTATCACTAATGTAATAGTGTAGGACCACCTTAGACAGACCATAGACTCACTGCGGGCTCAATGGGTCGCATAGGTTGTGCTTGTGATCATTCCTAACAGGGGTATGCTATGTTTTACTGCATGTGGCGTATGTATTTAACGCTTTATGGATATTGGATATTTATGCATGCTAAAACACATAATGTGATGGGTCTCGATCTTATCAAACTCTCATTTGGTTGGACCAAATTAAATATTAGGCCCAGAATGGACTTGGATCAAAATGGTATTTTGATCTGTCCAAGCCTTCCATCCACAACAATGTGGTGACCACTATCCAAGTGTGGTCTCACGATTCGTGACACTCTTGGACTAGGGGAAAGCTGCACCATTATTGTGAACAAAGAGATTGCACTCACTGTTTTCCTATTTCACAAGTCGTAGGGGGCGACAGTTAAGGTATGATTTGGTTTGATTGTCGGGCCCAACACTAAGTAACATGGTTTGCTTGGATTCCTCGGAACCATGCGAATAGGTGAGGCAAAATATCTCAGGAATCTCATTGGATGAGAATGATATTGGATATCTCCCATGAGATTTTCTTCATGTGAATCGTAAAAGCGGGGCATGGAGATCACGCTTATGGATCCCGAGCCCACTAGAAAATGGTTTCCCAAACTCCACTTGAGAGTGGTGGACTTTCGTATAAATAGTGGGAGGGTTAAAGACTAAGAGACCATGCAGAACACAAACGAAAATATGATAATCATGATAATGCATAGATTTGGCATGCGAGGTAGGTCATATTTCCAAGGATAGGATAAGAAGGTTGGTGAACTCAAAGAGTTTAGAAATAGACGATTTGGACAACTTACCGACCTACGAATCCTGTCTAAAAGGAAAGATGACCAAGAAACCCTTTGTTGGACAAAGCACACTAGCCAACGGTCTATTGGATTTGATCCATACGGACGTCTGTGGTCCATTAAATACTCAGGCTAGAGGTGGGTACTCGTACTTCATAACCAATACCGATGATCACTCACGACATGGTTATATTTACCTAATGAGGTACAAGTTTGAAGCCTTTGGAAGGTTTAAGGAATACAAACTTGAAATAGAGAACCCAACCGATCGTGAGATCAAGGCCCTTCAATCGGACCTAGGTGGAGAGTATTTGAGTGGTGAGTTCATTGATTATCTAAAAGAGAATGGAATTCTCTCTTAGTGGACTATTCCTGGAACACCACAGTTGAATGGTGTGTCTGAAAGGAGGAATCGGACCTTGTTGGACATGGTTCGATCCATGATGAGTTTTACAGAACTCCCTTGTCCTTCTGGGGTTATGCTCTTGAGACGGCGGCCAAACTTTTGAATTTGGCGCCATCTAAGAAGATATCTGAGATGCCATATGAAATATGGCATGGAAGCCTGCCTCCTACAAATACTTGAAAGTGTGGGGTTGCCCCGCATACGTCAAGAGATTAGTGGGAGATAAACTGAACTCCAATTCTAGTTTATGTAGGTTCATCGGATATCCGAAAGAAACTGCCGGGAATTATTTCTATGATCCCTCCAAGCAAAAGGTGTTTATCTCGCGAAACGCAGTGTTCTTGAAAAAGGTTTTCCATCGGATAGTCGACGTGATAAGGTACTCCTTAAGGAATCAAGTAAGGTACCTTATGAGGCAGCAATGACATCTGAGCCAGTAGTTCCCACTAATAATGTTTTAGTCCTTCGTAGGTCGGCCAGAGTATCCTAACCACCTGATAGGTATGGATTTCTGGGCCTGACCGGTCAGTTGGATAATGATCCAAAGACGTATGGAAAAGCAATATCGGACATCGATTCGGATAAGTGGCTTGAGGCCATGAAATTCGAGATGAACTCGATGCGTGCAAACCAGGTTTGGACCCTAGTGGACCCACGCAAAGGGGTAAAACCCGTAGGTGTAAATGGGTCTACAAAACGTAAGCTTGGAGTGACTGGGAAGGTTACAACCTTCAAAGCTAGGTTTTGTGGCGAAAGGTTACACTCAATGGCCCAGGGTCGATTTTGAGGAAACCTAATCACCTGTAGCAATGGGTAAGTCCATTCGGATACTACTTGCTATAGCAACATGGTATGACTATGAAATATGATAGATGGACGTGAAAACCGTCTTCCTTAACAGTTTCATAGAGGAATAGATCTATATGGATCAATCGGAAGGTTTCACATATGTTGGAGAAGAGCAGAAGGTCTGTCGTCTCCAAAGGTCCATCTATGGCCTCAAACAAGCTTCCCGAAGTTGGAACATACGTTTTGATGAAGTCATACGGGGATATGATTTCAGCAAGAACAAGTCTGATCCTTGTGTATACAAGAAGATCAGTGGGAGCTCTGTTGAGTTCCTAGTGCTTTACGTGGATGACATCTTGCTCATTAGGAATGATGCTAAGATGTTGGAAACCACTGAAACTTGGTTGTCAACACAATTTTCCATGAAGGATATGGGCGAGGCATCGTACATCCGCATCAAGATCTACTGGGATAGATCAAAAAGGATGTTAGGAATGGCCCAGTCCTCGTATATTGAGAAAGTTTTGAAGAGATTCAAGATGGAGAACTCAAAACGAGGATTCCTTCTTATGAGGTATGGAATTAAGTTGTCCAAGAAGTAGTCTCCTAAGACTGATGAGGAGCTTAAACGGATGTTGGACATCCCTATGCTTCAGCCGTAGGCAGCATTTAGTATGTTGTCCACTGCACTAGACCTGATGTGGCTTTCGCTTTAAGCGTGACTAGTCGATATCAGGCGTGTGCTGGGGAGGCACACTGGAGTGCGGTCAAGACTATCCTGAAGTACCTGAAAAGGAGTAAGGACATGTTCTTGATCTATGATGGTGGAGAATTGATACTGGAAGGCTATAGCGATGCTAGCTTCCAGTCGGATGACGATGATGCCAAATCTCAGTTTGGTTCTGTATTCAGACTAAATGGTGGCGTGGTTTCTTGGAAGAGTTCGAAGTAGGCTACCACGGCGGACTCCACCACAAAGTCGGAATACATAGCAGCTTCGAATGCTGCTAAGGAGGCGGTTTGGATGAAGAGCTACATCCAAGAGTTGAGTGTAGTACCTAGCATCGCTGAGCCAGTGGTTATCTTCTGCGATAACAACGGGGCAATAGTGCAAGCAAAGGAACCGAGATCTCATCACCAATCCAAGCATATTCATAGATGCTACCATTTGCTCAGAGAGATAGTTAACAGGGGTGATGTTCGGATGGACTGAGTCAGCTCCGTAGAAAACATAGCAGATCCACTTACTAAGCTCGTGTCGCAAGTTGCCCATACTCAGCATCTGGATAAGATGGGTTTGAGGTCAATGGGTGATTGGCTTTAGGTCAAGTGGGAGATTGTTAGAATAGGTGACCAGAAAGCCAATAGGTTTGGTATTTTGTGACCTATTTGACAACTTGATGTAATGTAATATTATGTGATGAATAAAATGAGTATTCATTACCATTGGTACTTACTTTGTTGTGTTCATTTTCCATATGTTAAAATGGTATTTTACATATATCAAAACAAAGCCCACAGACCACGGTTAACAACTCATTTAGTTGGGCCACGCATTGGATGGTGGTTATGAAACCAACTGATAAAGAGTTGGGTCTAAAACGTTCCCAAGTCGAGACAGGGCATCGAGAGTCCTATAGAGACTTGCACCAAGAGTCGTGTTCATTGGATGAGTGTCGTGTTTCATCGACGACAGGCGTGGGACGCCTACACGATCTTGGTGGGTTGGTCGACTGCGGTTGAGCCGACTGAACTGACTCTCTGGGATCATCATATAGAAGCCTTGGAGGCTTGGTCGGTATGATTGGATTTCCCCAGTTCCAATAGTAACTAGTCCTTAGACTTGAGAAACCATTGTAGTCACGTGCATAGGATGATTGTATCTTGGATCTCGCGAGAGGTGATCATTCTGTAAGATGATCATTATAAGCCTTGTCCAGTGCAGTGAAAAGCTGTAGCGAGGATGGTGAGTTCCAAGAAGAGGATCCGTCCCCTGTCAGTATGTGACAAAGGTATCTCCTATGCACTCAGAGACACGTTCATGCTGCTTAACCTGTGACCACAGTGGTTGGTCGAACAGGAAATGATTTCCTGTGTCGATGCAATGAGGCATGCATAGTTTTGAGTATTAAGCATCTATCAAGAATGGGAACTAACGCCCAATTACATACCCTAGACTAAGGCCGGAGGCAATAGAGGGAAGGACCATACCCCTACGGAATCGGCGCCTAAATGTTCACGACAACATTCACCTAGTCTCTAGGGCCATGGACCGTTGCTAGACAGCTACCCATTGTAACGGGCTTCTGTTGGACACGGGCCCAAGTCTAGCTGAGGGTGAACCTAAAGGGTCACACACAAATCACTGAGAAGGTGGAGAAATTAACTTAGAGTCAATTTCGGAGGATGTTAAGTAATTGGATTACTTAAGGGATTGTTCATTGAATGGACGGGCCGATATTGTTGGTAAATGGGATTTATCGGTTAATGTAGAGAGTTAAAAAATTTGGTCTTTTAATTGGATTAAAAGATCAATGGGAATTATTTAAGTGGACCTTGAATTAAATGGGGTTCAATTTTAGGTTCACTATAATTGGATTATAGTGGAACCCGATCCGTTAAATTTTGGCCCAAGATGTGTGTTAATTCCACTTTTGGAATGAGAAGAAGTTGGACTTCTTCCCAATATAGGTATGGCCAAAAATTACCACTCTTGGAGGGGTAAAAATCGGCCATACATGGCCTTGGTGATGTTGACTTGTCCCTTTCGGTAAGGGACAAATCAATTCCAATCATGCCTCTCTCATTTGGTATGATTAAATCATACCTTATGAGATGGTAGGCTTGATAGATGAACTAGTGGGATTGATTGGGATGTATCCAGACATCCTTGGATGAACCTAGACACATTTCAATAATCACATTAATTTTGTATATATATGAGTATATACAATCATCAATGCAAGAGAATTCATTTTCATCTTTTTCTAGGAAAAAGAAGAAAAAACACAGTTCACTTTACTCTCTCAATTTTCGGCCCTCTCTCTACTATTGCCCTTTGTTCTTCATTTGACCTTAGATCATTTTGAAGAACAAAACAAGTTTAAGAAAAGACGCTAATTTAATAGTGCTCTAGTTTTTTGAACCGAGTCCTCTACATCCATTTTTCTCTAGCAAGAAAAACGTTCATCTCTTCCCTTGTGGTGTGGACTACTCTAGAGAGTTCAGACGTTTGAACTTGATGAGCATTTTTGGAGAGGAACAAGGCTCGTAGCTATGTAAGCCATATAACTACAAAGGTAATTTTGATTTCACGCTTTTTGTAATTCTTTTCATATCTATGCTCTATGTGAAATATATGTTTATAATATTGTCACATCCTACATCAAACGCCCGGTTGAGCACCCAAGGGTACACCCCTTGGGATTTTGTGATAATTGCTTTTATTTATGCAATTTTAATCGTTCTATGCTTCCACTCGCGCTCCTGGGCGGATCCGCTTATCCCTTCAACTTTAACATAAAGGAACTATCTATTGACAATAAGAGCCTAAATATCAACATTATGACATGCTAAACACCATATTTTGTTATCAGAGTTAGAAAAGACAGTTCTAAAAGCAAACCAGCGAATCAAAAATGAAGTTTCCATCTGTACAAACGGTTCCAGTAAAACCAAGATCTGAGGTCTATGTTCAATGAGTATATCAAAGAGTATTTTTCTATTTTTCAGCTTTACCAATACCCCTAACATTCCAGACGTGTGTTTTAAACATTAAAACTGTAAAGAATTGGAGGAGGAGGATCTTGTGTACCTCTTAGAACGAGATTTTCAGATAAGTGTTACCTTTACCCTTTTTACCTTTACTTGTAGCTTTGGGTGTTTTGTTGGAGACGGTGATGTCCTCTTGCAACTCGTTCCTTTTGTGTCAGTTTGATGCTGCAGAATCAGAGAGAATGTTGGCTTGTAGTTGCTCTTGTATTGTTGTCTATGATATTTCAACATTAGGATATTTTGGGCCCAAATCTAGTTCGTTTTGAGGTACTTGGGGATCTTCTTGTTATTTGTGCGTTGTATCTTCACTATCTCCAAAACTAACAATTCTATTTTTTGGGTTGGAAGAGGGGTTTCAGAGTGAAGTTGATTTCATCTTCAGTCATATTCTCCAGACTTTGGAATCTATTGTAAATAAGTGTGGGTTCCTCTTCACCTTCACTAATCTCATCAGTTTCTTGTGAATGTATCTCTATTTGTTTGCTCCTGTCTTTTAGGTAGGTTTTAGCACCAGCTGAGACTTGAGAGTGTCTCCACCAAGTTCGATTTTCCTTGTTCCAGTGACCAAGTAGGGAGGAAAGTGTTGTTGTTCTCTTTGTACTTTCTGCTATGATTTCCACCAGTGTTAACCTTCCTTTCCATGTGTAGCATTCCTTTTTAGGAGTGATATTCCCTCCTCTGATATGCTCTTTAGGGCCAACATTCTCCAAAATCTTGTTAATAATCTTAATATCCTCAAACATATCAGTGGCAACTTGTTTTGATCTCTCTAGTTCCTCGTCCCAAGTTTTATCTAGGAGTTTGGAAATTAATGGATCATCATAATCGAAGTCATCCTCACATTCAACCTCCAAAGCATTATTAGGGGCCACAGTGATAGCATTAGTTACAACATTTGCAATAGTTTCATTACTCATTCCAGCATTGTAAACAACATTCTTCTGAGCATCTTTGGATGTATCTGAAAAACATCACCATTTTGCCTTTCCTTCTAGAATTATTGTCTTCCTCGTTCAACTCCATAGAATTTGCATTGTCAGGGTTAATATTATAAGTTTTCTTAGGTCTGGGGTGATCACCCTTAGGTTTGGAGATGCAGGTATGATGATCATGTCCCAAGCAAGAGCAATAAAGTGGGCAATTCTCATGTATTGGTTGTTAATAGTATGTTCATAATCTTCCAAGTAGATAGCTTGAATTCTAGCTGTTGTCAAGTCTAGTTCCACATACATTCTTGCAAGGCTGAAGGAGAGGAAGGATCCGTTGGCACTCAAAAGTTCACCGGCGGTAGGAGATTGAAGAGGGGAGATGTGGGGTGTTGTGTTTGTGCGAAGGCGTGTGAGGGAACTGGGTAGTGCAGAAAGGGAGGTTCGAAGAAGCGGGCGGGGGGGGGGGGGGGAGAGGTGAAAGCCGACAAGATTTGTTTGTGATGGTGGCTAGAATGGTTGGTCGGATTTTCAGGTAGGTGGACAAAACAGTTGACTAACGGCCATATTATAGAGAGAGAGTTTTTTGCTTTGCTCCATTGATGAAATGGGATTTATTTCATTAAAGCTCGCGTTCTTTAAAATTGTCTCTTTCACAACAAATAGAATTAGTTTCTAGTATTTATACTTAAAAAAAAAAACAAAATTGACTTAATTTTCATATCATCCAAGTTCATAGTACCCAGAGTAACTCAAATATGTATATGCCTTTTCTCGTCAAAGCCGTGGCCTAGAACATCAATTATAAATGAAACTTACTTCAAAGATCAAATATTTTTTGTTTACCAATTAAGATACAAATACTCAATTATAGCAAATTTGAAATGATCTCATTGTCAAAAGTATTGAAATATTGTCGGTTGTGAGATTACTTCATCTGTGCTTGAGTTTTTGAATAATACTAATTTTGATCCTATGCTCAACTATACCTATATTGTGTTGATCCTGAAGTGTCATAACCTATTTGAAGTCAGTCATTTTCGCCCAATTAATTTGTGTAACATCTCTTATAAGATTGCCTCGAAGATGCTAGCGAATCGGCTTAAACCTTTCCTTACTTATATCATCTCCGAGTCTTAGTCTGCCTTCATCCCTGGTAGGCTTCTTACGGACAATGTCTTGGTTGCTTGTGAACTTAACCACCATCTCACTCACAAGATTGGGGAACTATGAGTCATACGGCGCTTAAGCTCGATCTCAGCAAGGCCTATGACCGTGTTGAATGGATCTTCCTTGAGAGAGTTCTAGAAAAGCTAGGTTTCCACCCTGATTTTATTTCTCATATTCGTATGTGCGTTACCTCTGTGTCTTATTCTATTATGCTTACCGATCAAAAGTTTGGCTACTTTCACCCGAAGAGAGGACATCAATAAGTGGACCCTCTTTCCCCATACTTTTTTTCATTTTGTGCAGAGGCTTTGAGCAATCTCATTCACATGGCCGAAGCATATGGTGAAATGCGGGGAGTGGTTGTTAGTCGACACAGCCCACGAGTGTCTCATTTACTATTTGCTTATGACAGTTTGATTTTCTGTCAAGCTACACACGGAGCCATGGCGAGTGTTCGACATATTGGCAAAGTTGGGGGCGGCCTTGGGCCTTGCGGTCAATTTCAACAAGTCATCAGTGGTCTTCAGCCGGAACACCCCCTTGGCGGACCGGGAGGAGCTTGGCCAAGCACTAGGAGTCCCGAGTAGCCGAGAAGCACGACAAATATTTTGGCTCCTTGCCATTGTGGGTCGATCTAAGAGGGAGGTATTTCAGGACGTCAAGGACAGATTCTGGGCAAAATTTCAAAGCTGGAACTCACGGAGTATATCCCAAGCAAGGTGACTTGTCCTGCTGCAAACTGTGGTCCAGCCGTTCCCCACTTTCATCATAAGTTGCTTCTTTATCCCTGCCTCGGTCTGTTGCGAGTTGGAAAGAATGACGACATACTTTCTATAGCGCATTCATTTGGTTTCTTGGAGAAGCTTTGCACGAGCAAGGAGGAAGGGGGATTGGGGCTTCAGAAACTTAGCGTGTTTAGTCAGGCCATGCTTTCCAAGTAGCTATGTCGAATTGTCTCTAATCCAGACTGCTTGCAGAGCCAAATTCTGAAGCATAACTATTTGCCCACGTCTGATGTCTTTGACGTGAAAGGAGGCCCGGTTGTTCGTATACATGGAGGAACATGTTGGAGATGCGCGACCTGCTGATTGCTGGCTCCCAGTGGTAGAATGGGGATGGGCATAGCGTGTACATCTGGATGGACCGTTGGATCCCCAGCCCCTGACTTTTCGTCGTACCTCTGTGCCAAACACGTTGGCGCCGAATACCACAGTTCACACGCTGTTCGCAGAAGATGGAAGCTGGGATGAGGAGCCAAGCCCCAGACGTCTTGCATTAGCATTATGAGAAGCACGGCATATTTACGATGCAGAGTGCGTTTTCCTTAGTGTGCAACAGGATGTTAGCCGCTAGTTCGTCTTCGTCGCGCCCGGCCAACTGGAATTTCATCTAGAAGGCGCGTGTACCTTTGAAAATCTGTCTGTTAGCCTGGAGGGTATGCAGAAATGCATTGCCCACGACACTGAATCTGGCAAAGCACGGGATGGTGATTCAGGGCATATGCCAGTGGTGTGGGACTGAACAGGAAGATATATACCATCCCTGTTGAGTTGTTCCTTTATCGATTTGTTTCGGCCCTATCCAACCTACGATGGAGCCAAATATCCCGGAGTTGTGTTTGTCCAGAAGAGTGGTTTCGTTTCCTCCATCGTACCCTCGATAGTGTTGAGTTTGGGAAAGCCCTCATTACTTGTTGGTTCCTATGGTCGGCGAGAAATCAGATGATTTTCGAGCACATGGAGCAAATTGTGTGTTTTGAATGGAGCTTGGGGGGGGGGGGGGGGGGGCGAGTGCAGACGGCCACATTCCATGACTTTGCTCATAGGGCCATTGATGACCTCCCGACGCATCAAGTTACTACTTGCTAGTGTTTACTCTTTCAATTTTGTTCTTGCGAATTTCTTTCTGAGTCCAGCTTTAGCTTCTCCTACACTGTGTGCCTAGTGTGTATGGGACTTTGGTTGCTGTCAAATAATTTTTTTAATGTTATTTGCATTCCATAATTCAATATTTATTTAAATAATCAAGTTAAAACAAAAAATTAATTTTTAATTAATTTTACTAAATTCAACAATCAATCATTGCAAAATAATTGTTAAAATATTAGGAATGAGCTTTTACACGGTAAGTGAATGTGTCAAAACAAAATAGGTACCATTCCAAAATTATTTCCATAGTATCGGAAGAACCGTTCTAATAAGTGTAGTAAACCTAGTGCAAAATGGTGGTGCAAATACCTTTCCAATATATTTTCTAAAACATAGACCGGGTCGTTCCAATATGTCTCCCAAATTAAGAATCGATTCAAGTTCCAAATACCATTCCATAATTCAATATTTATTTAAATAATCAAATTAAAATAAAAAATTAATTTTTAATTAATTTTACCAAATTCAATAATCAATCATTATTACAAAACAATTGTTAAAATATTAGGAATGAGCTTTTACACGGTAAGTGAATGTGTCAAAACAAAATAGGTACCTTTCCAAAATTATTTCCACAGTATCGGAAGAACCGTTCGAATAATTGTAGTAAACCTAGTGCAAAATGGTGGTGCAAATACCATTCCAATATATTTTCTAAAACATAGACCGGGTCGTTCCAATATGTATCCCAAATTAAGAATCAATTCAAGTTCTAAATACCATTTCATAATTCAATATTTATTTAAATAATCAAATTAAAACAAAAAATTAATTTTTAATTAATTTTACTAAATTCAATAATCAATCATTATTACAAAACAATTGTTAAAATATTAGGAATGAGCTTTTACACGGTAAGTGAATGTGCCAAAACAAAATAGGTACCGTTCCAAAATTATTTTCATCATATCAGAAGAACCATTCCAAAAAGTGTAGTAAACCTAGTGCAAAATGGTAGTGCAAATACCGTTCCAATATATTTTCTAAAACATAGACCAGGTCGTTCCAATATGTATCTCAAATAAAGAATCAATTCAAGTTCCAAATACCGTTTATATATGTGTAACAAGCATAAACTCAATCGTTTCAAAATGTGTCTTAAACATTTTTTAAAATAGTGGTGCAAATACCGTTCCAATTCATATTCTATAACATCGACCCGGCAGTTTCAGCATGTATTCCAGACAAAGGCCAAGCCATTCCAAAATATATTCCAAATGAAGGATTAAATAGTGCTCCAAAGACCGTTCTTGCATATATAACTGGCAGAATCACAACCGTGCCAAAATGTATTTCTAAATAAGTCCGAACATGCGTTTTTCTTACATTTCAATTTATGTAGATAGTGTTACAATAATATTCCAAAATATGTACAAAAAATTCCAAAAACACCGTTCCAAATAGAAAAAATGTGTTCCAAAAAAAGAATTACATTTTAGGTAGTAAAACGTATTTAGGAACGGTATCTGAACAAGTGGTACAAAAGTCGATGCAACTTTGGAACAGTCTGACATAACCGTTCTAAATAAGTTGAAACACCGTCTATTACGATGGAAGGGCTCCCATTCCAGGACTGTTTCAAGATTCGGTTCAACATTGTTCAACTCTTAATTTCTCGTCCCCCCAAAAAAAAAAATCGTTTCTAAAACTGCTTCAAATCCCGCATTTTTTTGTAGTGTTTGACGAATCATTTCAATAGCTTCTACTCATGGCTAAAAAGCTAAAATTTGAAGAAATTCAACACAAACGTTTTTGGTCAAATGAAGAAATAGAGAAGGAGTGTTGGAGTTGTAAAATTTGAGAGGGAAAAATGTTGTTAAATGATACAAAAATAATTTTTTATTTCTCCCAACCATTGTGAGCGCCAAAATACAATGGATTTTCCCCAAATTTCAGCACCACGTGACATGACGTTTTCATTAAGTTACTTCTAATAGTGAGTTGACGGCAGGGTAAAAAATATTCAAGAATTATTCTATTTGGGACCAAAAGTGTAACTTTTGAATGAAGGGGCCGAGGCCAAAAGTGGTTTAGTGATGTTTTGGAGGATCAAAGATGTAATTTTCTAATTTAAAATCTTATAGAGTAGTAAATACAATTGACATAGTTATAGGCTCTAGTAAGACATATAGAATATTTTATACTTTAAAAGGGTTTATTTAATTTAAATCACTTTTTATTAAAAATAACAAAAAATTAGTACATCATGAATCAGTTAAAAAGAATAAGTAATAAAAGATATTGATAAAAAGTAACAAAAGGAAAAATTATAAGCATAATATATTATAAAAAATACGTGATGCATAAATAAATTAGTAAAAAGATATTAAAAAATAATATTTAAGAGTAAAAATACAAAAATAGCATATTAACATATGTTAGTGGTAGACTGATTTCTTTACATTTTTTATTTTGACTTATAATAAAAGAAATAACCCCACGATATATGAATTCTTTAAAGTATTTCAGGATATTTAATAAATTTAATTATCAAGATCGAATTCAACATATTAGGTTTTTTATTTTACATGGAACTAAGGGATAAAATATAAGTTAATAAAGTACTTTCTTTAATATGAAAGTATAAATTACTTTTGTTTATCATACAAGTAAACTAACAATAAAAATGACTGATACAAAGGGTTTATTTATTTTGAATTCTTTTATTCTAAAATATAACTAATAATTGGTATGTCAGTTAATTTAAAAATATTTTGAAACAAAAAGATATTCATAATATATATATATGTGTGTGAGTATTATTTATATTACAAAATTAAAAAAACTTAAATGGTGAATAAATATTAAAACAATAACAATTAAAAGTAAGTCTTTGACGGAAAAAATTGTACACTAACACATTAGTTATGGACTAAATTCCAATTGAATAATTATATTTTCATATTAAGTAAATGAACAAATTTCGAGAACCAATTTAGTAACATTAAAATAAACAGAAAATGAGTTAATTATGCTGAAACTATAATAAACTATGATAAATAAATAAACCAAAGAGAAACAACTTTTTTTCAGGAATAAATTTATAAAATAACTTAAACTTTTAAAAAGTATGATAAGTACTAAGAATAAAAATTTATAGATGAAAATAAAAGAACTAATTTTATTATCAAATTGAGATTGCTTATGAAAATTCAACTATTGAGAGAATATTTTATTATTTGAATTTTTTAGTATTACCTAATCCTAAATACACATTATTACTTTTACATCTTCTTTTTTTTCATATTAATAGCATATAAAAGTATTATAACAACAAATATGACATAAAAAAATTAAGTTGTAACACAATATATTATTGAATAATATTTAGATTATCCCAATTAAATGCATATGAATAAGAGTGGTACGCAACAATATTTTAAAATTTAGAAGTTAATAGAATATGTAAATAATACTTTGGAAATATCTGACGGTTGGCACCGAAATATAATTAGCATATACTATAAGACCTTGCAATACAAATACTGATATTATGGTTCAATCAGACTAAATATACACAAAGACAATATAAAAAAAAACAAAATTAAAAATAACAAATAAGCATAAAAAAACCTACAAATAATAAATGATCAATTTATTAAAGCTGGAATTTCTTATAAAAACAATCCAAAGATCTTTGACAAATTAATTTTATTTCAATATTGGATTCTTTAAAATTATAATTTTTTTTTATGAATTTATTTTATTCAAAATAATAAAATATAATCATTAGTGAATGTGAAATGCAAAATTCAACTTCGGCGGAATACAATCAATTAAAATAAGTACAATCAATATAATTGAATATAATAATGTTTCAATAACAATAATATAAATAATATCGGAGCTTGATATTTTTTATAACTAACTAAAAATGATATATTTAACTCTAAAAATATATTTTACACGTGCATGGCACACATACTTCATAGTTATTCACAAAATAGGCGACAAGTTCGCAAAAAACTAACGTCAGCTTGAACTGTTGTCCTTAAAATGTCAGCTCCCTAACATACAGAGTATAAAATGCAATTTAGTTATTGCGTACGTGGCTAGGGGGCTAATTGGATACTTAGTCAGCAAACGTCCCAATCTTAAAAAAAGGCCAAATAGCATACCCCCCCCCCCCCCGTTAAATGTAGCTAACAGCGTTAAACTTTATATAAAGTCACCGTTACGTCCTTTACATATTATATATTATTCTTTATTTTAACGACCGTTGGATCTTTATTGATTACATGAGAGTCGTTAGATCTAACCAATTAATCTTGACCATTAGATCTTAAATTTATAAAACAAATCAACGGCTTATATTTGATTAATTTTCAATACATATTATAAAAAATAAATTTATTATTTTGAATAAACAAAAAAATTATTTCCCCAACTCCCCCTCCCCTGATGCCCAACCCCTCCTCCCCATCGCCGCCCTCCCCATCCCCAGCTATCTTTCCCTCGCCCCGCACCACCAATGCTACCTGCCGCCCTCAAAGAAGGGGGGATGACGACGACGACACAGTCACCAAAATTTGCACTGGGCTACTGCGGTCGATAGATTGGGGTCCACGTCAGAACAGTATAGTAGGTGCGATCGTGGTCGCCGTTGTTGCCTATTTTTTTTTATTTTTAAGTTTTTTAGTTTTTAAATTAAAAAATGTCTAAAAATTAAAATTAATTAAATTAAAAATAATTCATTTAAATATTTTCAAAATTTTAAATAATTAAAGGGAAGTATGAAATTTTGATCTTCAATCCTTATAACATTAATTTACATTTAAATATAATTTATTTAATATTTTTAATTATATAATAATTTAAATTAGTGTATAATTTTTGTAATTGTTTAATACTCATGTTTGTTAAGATATTTTATTCAAATAAATTTAGTATATTGAACTTTGTCTTTTTATTTTAATTTATTTTTTAATTTAAATTATAAAACTTTAAAAATTTTATATAATTTTTTCCTATTTTAAAGTAAATATATTTAAAAAATATTTAATTTTTTAGAAACATAAAAATGCAAAAAACAAAACACTCAAAACAAGCTAAAAATAAGTGAAAAAACCCAAAGAACTATTATATAGCGATAATAAGGGCATTTTAGTCATAAAGGCCCGAAAAAATCGTGCAAGAATGCCAAAACACTCTCCAACCGCATCCCTTGCGCATGTCCTACACCTTCCATTAGTTTCTAATGGAAGGGATTTTATGCTGAGTTTTACAAAATACGGGAATTTTTTGCTTATTTTAAACACATGGAGTTTTCAACTTTTTCGAGAAAACACGGGGCTAATTGAAGTTTAGCCTAAAAAATTTCTAATTTCCTCTATGTCGGCAATTTCTCGCGAATTGTAGAACTCCAATGATCGAGGTTCTCTTATTACTAAATATTATTAAATAATGTTTTATCATTTACCATCCCTACAATCAATTTATCATAATATCAAACCAAAGTACCAAAAAAAAATAATATAGTAATTACCAAAGTCAATTTGATATTCGTTATGACATTTTGACGTTGAGTTTTCAATTCAGTTCGAATCGATTTGATTTTATCAAATGAAAGACCATAATAAGCAACAATTCAATAGTTGCCAAAAATTAGAGGTATCTCATGCCTTTTTTTGAAACAAAATTAAAATACATTTATTTTTTATGAAACCCATCACTACAAAAAAATGTGGGAATTGGAATGGATATAGTCGACCGTTCCAAAGACTGTTCCAAATAGGAACGGTAAGTGGAACTGTTGTGGAACGGGAAACCGTTGATGACGTCACTTTCGCGTTAATGGTAGTGTAAACGTATAGGAACGGCATGACCGTTCCTATCTGTGCATATGTGTGCCAATATGTAAACCCATTACCGTTCTTAAAAGAGACCGGATATATTTTTGTATTCCATTTGGAACACATGTGTAAAAATTGGAATGACTACTCGACCGGGAACACGTACCGTTCCTATATGTGTTCCAAAGCCTGGCTCTATTTGGACCGGTTGCGTGACCATTCCAATATGTAGTGCTAAATGAAACCCCTTTACGCCATGAGCGAAAATGTAATGCAATGACCATTCCAAATTGTGGGTATATAGGAAATGCAGTTTTGTTACAATTACCGTTCCCAATTGTGGTCCAATTAGGAACGGTAACATGGTGTGTGACTAATACCATTCCAAATATGCCATAACGGCTATATTACAATGGTAAGATTACTGTTTCTACGTTCGTGCCTGAGACCATTCCTAAAGTTAGATCAACGACTATGTTTCAATGGCTAGTTGTGTGTTCCAAATAATATTTCAATGCCCGTTCCAATATTTTTCTATATATATGTCCCCCTTCTTTCTCATTGTTCTTATAATTACTGTCCAACTCATTTTGTTGTAACTCCCCTTGTTGATTCTTTATACGGAAAATCGAACATATCAATTATTTGCGCGAATTTTGCATTGATATTGATAGGTGTTTCGCTCTGGTAAGAAGTTGAAATTATGTAATGGTTAGTTATATATATATATATATATATAATATTCTCGTCATTTAATTACTGTTGTGAATTACGTAGGAATCATGTTAAGATAGTTGAGGAAATGGATGTATGATCGAGACGTCCTGGGTGTGATGCCGGAGTTTGAGGACGATGTTACAATATTTTTAGAATGGGCCCAGTCTCAGCGTGCATATATGGACGGGGAGAAAATTAAGTGTCCCTGCCGGAAGTGCAAAAACGAACGGTTCAAAACACCAGACGAGGTAAATTTTGATTTGTGTATGAAAGGATTTATGCCAGAGTATTATAATTGGACTTCGCATGGTGAGAAGAGGGTGCAGGAATACTTTGAAGCATTGACATCGCCCCATGTGCAGCAGCAACAAACGCCACCCGTTCAGGAGGCAGGTAGTTCACATTTGGGTGATGCGGCTCAGATGGATTGGGCGCAGAGGATGTATTCGATGCTGCCGGTCCGTCTTTCTTGTCTTCATACAACCAGGAGGGACCAGCTGATGATGGTACTCGGTATTGTCTATCTGATGTGGGTCCTAGTTCATATTACGATTCGGGGCCCTATGATTATGTGTATGGCTTGTCAGACCATTTTTTTATGTAGTGAATGCTGCGGACCAACCGTTTTGGAACGGCTGCACCACCTCTCAGTTGGCATCAATTGCTTCTTCGGTGAATATCAAGGCCGAAGGGGGTTTTTCCGAGCATACATATGCTCGGTTATGCCAGTGGGCTGATACTGTAATGCCCCATGATCACACTTTCCCCGTCAATTATTACAATACGAAGAAATGGATAGGAGAATTAGGTTTACCAGTTCAGAAGAGTGATGCTTGCAAAAACGGGAATGTGCATGAAGTCTGAGTATATGTTCCTAACGATGGTGATCCCTAACCCATTGAATCCGAAACGTCTTATTGATGTCTACTTGGAGCCGTTGATCGAGGAGTTGCAGAATTTATGGCAAGTGGGTGTACGTACGCACGATACTGCGACAAAGCAGGCATTCACGATGCATGCCGCATTGATGTGGACAGTGAACGACCTTCCTGCTTATGGGATGGTGTCTGGATGGAGTACCGCTGGTGTTATGGGGTATCCAGTTTGTATGGAGGACACACGGGCATTCTATTTTATAGCATGGTCGGAAGGCATGCTATTTTGACTGCCACAGGCAGTTCCTACCATCGGATCATCCTTATCGCAGCAACAAGAAAGCCTTCACTAAAAATCGAATGGAGAGGAAGGTTGCACGTCCGAGGCTGACTGGAGAGCAGATCCGGACCCGTGTCGATGCGTTTAGTGTGGCGGGCGAACAACCATTGAGTGAACCAGAAGGCTATGGTGTTGATCATAAGTGGACGAAGAAAAGCATCTTCTGGGAGCTTGAATACTTGGGGGGGGGGGGCATCTGATATGACACAATCTTGATGTCATGCATATTAAGAAGAATATTTTCAATAACATATTCAATACTGTGATGGACATCAAGGGGAAAACGAAGGACAATCCGAATGCACGGAAGGATCTCAAGATCATATGTAATCAGCCAGAGCTTGAGGTGGACGAAAGGAGACCGAACGTGATGCCCAAAGTGGTATATACACTGACGAAGGATCAAAAGAAGAAGATATATGAGTGGATTCGTTGTCTTAAGTTTTCTGATGGGTATGCCTCTAACTTGGCCCGTTGCGTCGACATGAAGGAGTTAAGGATGCACGGCATGAAGAGCCATGATTGTCATGTATTTATGCAGAAGTTGATTCTGGTTGCCTTCCGTGAAATGCTTCCAGAGCACGTGTGGGGGGCCTTGACTGAAGTGAGCCTTTTATTCCAGATCCTATGCTCAACAACACTAGATGTGGTCAAGGTAAAAGAATTGGAAGATAGTGTAGCCGTCATCCTGTGTAACCTCGAGAAAATATTTCCTCCTTCTTTTTTCGACTCAATGGAGCATCTAATTGTTCACTTTCCATATGAGACACGTGTTGGGGGGCCCGTGCAATACAGGTGGATGTACCCATTTGAGAGGTAATTAACTACTGTTATATATATTATTTTTGAGTAGCAATTAGTTTGTATTTTAATAAATAGTCGTATGAATAGATTCCTACGCGATTTGAAGAAAAAGGTGAAACACAAAGCACATGTTGAGGCGTCAATTGTAGAGGCTTATATTGTCGAAGAAATCGGGCTTTTCTCCTCTCACTACTTCGAATCGCACATTCTCTGCAAGCAAAGCAGACCCGGTCGGAACGATGATCTCACGAGCAACGACGATCGAATAGTACGGTCCATTTTCAATTACCCGGGCCGAGCAAGTGGAGCCTCAAAGAAGAGATGGCTGAGCGGTGAGGAACTTCATGTTATCGAGACATACGTCTTGTGTAATTGTGAAGTAGTTGCACCGTACTACGAGTAAGTGTCTTATACAAACGTAATTATCTCAAGCCTTCATTTCAATTCCATATTACATGTATATTTATAACTCTCAGTTTTACTGTAACAGGTCATTCTTGAATGAACTGTTCGAGCAACATGATTCGGAGGACCCGATAATTGATCAACTAATAGCAACATAATTCAAGGATTGGTTCAAGCGTCGTGTAAGTGTCTCTTTCTTATAAATGCGATCTGCTCAATTTGTAATCAATTATTTCAATTGCTATATGATGAATTGCAAGTGAAACCCGAATTGAATCACACAAACAACGAATTGTTGAAGTTGCATTATTGGGGCCCTAGAGCAGAAGTGACGACATACCCGTCTTACTTCGTCAATGGCTTCAATTTTTACACTGAATGTTACAATGTCGGGAAATCAACAATGAATTGTGGTGTTTGTGTGAAAAGCTCATCATATACAGACACAGATTCTGACTTTTACGGAATATTGGAAGAGATAATTCTGTTAGATTACCCACTTATTCTAGACATGCACATTGTATTGTTTAATTGTCGTTGGGTCGATCCGGTCAGAGGCATGAAGATACACCCACGTTATCACATTGTTGATGTCAACTTCAGAAAGCTCTACCAAAAGAATGAACCATTCATACTGGCTCAACAAACAGTACAAGTCTATCATGCGGATTACCCGAGCATAAAGAGAGACAAAGTCGACTGGAAAGCTGTTTGCAAAATCAAGGTTTGAAGAGTAATCGATTACTCGCGATGGACCAAGGTCACCTATCAGATGGATGAAGTCGTACCTAATCCAGATGTTGTTACAGATAACTAAACATTTGAACTGCATGACCCAACGGGAATACAGCTGGTCGTTGATCATGGAGCAGGGACATCGCGCTCGCCTGACAGTGAATCCGAAGATGAAGATAACTTTGATGAGGCTGAGTCTGATGAAGGGACTTATTGAATTTTATGAAATTTTTCTATAATTTTTTTATAAACCTTATTGTAAAAAATTGTATTAGATATATGTATTTTTATTATTTTAAGAAATCAGAATAACTTTTAAAAATTGGAATGGATATTATATATTACGACCGTTCCTAATACAGGTACAACTTTTTGAATAGGCGTCAAATAAAAAAAAATTGGGGAAGTTTGAATTAGGAACGGTAAGAATTTCCTACGACCGTTCCTATTTCAGGTACAATTTTTTGCATATGGCGTCTACTTAAAAAAAAAATTGAGGGAAATTTGAATTTGGAATGGTCAGTGAAAACCTAAGACTGTTCCTGATCTAGGTACAATTTTTGAAATGGCGCCTACTGAAAAATGGGCTCCAAGTTCGAATTAGGAACGATCATACCAATTGGTTGATCGTTCCAAAGTGAGGTCCAATATTTTGTTTTGGAGCCTAATGAAAAATTGGTGGGAAAATCAACTTTTGGAGCGGTCCTTTTATAACCGATCATTCCTAGAAAAAATTTCTACGAATCGTTCCTAAGGCAATTACGACCGTTCCAAATTTGGTTACTATAATGTGTATTTTTCCTAATTTGGATGATATCTCAACATCCGTGAGCCGGATCGACACCATTTTTAAACACATACAAGATTATGAATATGAATTGTTATCCAACGGTCTGATTTTCAATCAGCAACCAGGATTTAAGGATTGCATCTGTTTTTATTACGATGAATACTGACCGTATAAGATATCTCGAGATCCACACACCGAAATTTTTCAAAACTACATATAATGTATTCTTTTGTGTGTTATATCATATCTAACGGTTTGATTGGAATTTTGACAGTCAGGTTATGCCGTGCAGTACAACAATATAGGATGCTAGTTACATCTGTGAAATACTAACAAACATAAATTTACAAATATACTTCATATTGTGAACGTGTGTCTATTTTTTGGAAATTACTATATATTTTCAAATTCTTAGTATATCCAATTGCACACCTTTATTCAATCATATGAGTGTTCAGAACGTGTTTTTCTTAATTTATAGTTATTATCTAAGAAGATAAAAAAAAATTGCAATACATATGGGAACGGTTCAGCATGAAAATAGGAACAGTAACTATGTGCATGTCTAAAAACGACATCATTTTTTCTTTAGGAACGGTGTTGGGAACACTTGTTCTATTAAGTAACTGTTCCTATTAGTATAATTTCAAATACTAAGTATTTGGAATTGATATGAGAACGGCAATTTGTAATTCAGGAACGGTCTGTTTTGGGAACGGTATGAGGAACGACAATACTATTAAGTGACCATTCCTATTTAGGTCAACTTCAGTACAAGATATTAAAACGACATCATATTAAAGCAAATACGACGTCGTTTTCTTTAATTGGACCGAATATAAGAACGGTCAACAAAAATATGACCGTTCCAAAAATTTATATGAATTGGCCCCTTGGCTGATTTTTGCTCACTTTCTCCTCTCTCTCTCTCTCTCTCTCTCTCTCTCTCTCTCAAGTGACCACCGCCATCATCTGCCATCGTCGCCGTCGTTCGGCACCGCGAGCCTGCCTCTGACCACCGCCAGCCTCCATCCCCCGTTGCCGGCCACCATCTGCCATCGTCCCCGCGCTCGGCCACCATCCGCCATCATCCCCGCGCTCGGCCACCATCCGCCATCATTGTTGCCTCCATGGTCTGCCCCCTCCACTACCATTGCCACCGCCTCCGCCCCTTCCACTAGCAAGTATGGTTTCAAAAAACCCCTTTTTTTTGTATTTTGTCTATTTTCTGAAATTGCCTATATAGTTTCTGTAATTTTGACTAAATTTTGGACATTTTTCATAATAGTATGTAATGTTTGGAATTTTTCTGTAATTTTATGCAGTTCTTGTGCATTTTCTGTAATTTCATTGAATGTAGGGACTTAGATGTAATTTGTGGAATTATATACAATTGGGTGTAATTTCTGATGAATTCTATAACATTGTTGTTGATATTGCTGCTGAAAATTGCATGTAATTTTTCTGTAATTTTTGTCAATTTTCTGATTATTTTCTGTTATTTTTGTGAATTTTCTGTAATCTTTGTGCATTTTCTATTATTTCTGTGATTTTTTATGTTAAATTCAGAATTTGATGTCAATAATTAGAATAATATAGGATATTTTCAATAATTAGAAATTTAATATAATTACTAGAAAATTCGGAAAATAATGTTATGTAAAATTCTATTTTTTCTTAACAAATTTTTATTAATTTTTAAAAATATTTTCTGTTATTTTTAAAATTATTTTCTAATATTATTAAAATTTTCAAAAAAAATTTCTGTTTTAAAAATCTGGAAATTTTATTTTTTTTAAAATTCGGAAAATTCTGTAAATTTTATGCCATTTTCTGTAAATTTAAAAAAATTTCAAAATTTTTCTGTAAATTTCTAAAATTATGAAAATTCATAAAATTTTCTGTAATTTTAAAATTTTTTGTGAATTTTCTGATAATTTTCTGAAATTTTAAAATTTTTTATGTCATTTTCTATAAATTTAAAATATTTTTAGAATTTTCTGTAATTTTTAAAAATTATGTATTTTTAACGAAATTTCTAAAAATTCTTTATATTTTCTGTAATTTTAAAAAAATATTTTTAAATTTTTCTATAATATTTTGTAAGGATATAGGCAAATATTGATATTTAGTATAAATATATAGAAGGATTTAGTGCAATTCTAGGGTAAAATTATGGTCTTTCGTATAAATATATAGAAAAATAGAAGAATTTTGTGCAATTTTAGTGAAAATTTTTGGGATTTAGTATAAATATATAGGAAAAATAGAAGGATTTAGTGTAATTACACGCCAATTTTGAATTTTAGTATATATTTTAGGAAATAATTTTAGGATTTAGTAAAGATTATAGGAAAATTTTCAAAAACCAAATTGGGATTCATATCCATTTAATAGATTAATTTTGGGACTTAGTATACAATTTTAGGATTTAGTTTGCATAATTAGTTTAAAAAATTAGAAAAATTATCATTATTCAAATAAATCGATACTTAAATTTATTTTTCAAATTCATACCACTAAATTTTTTAAAAAAAATTCTAGATCATGTCTGGACGGGATTTCCCACGTCGAGGAGGTGGACATGGCCGCGGCCGTGGCTCACCGGCTGTACCGCCGGCCGGTGTTGCTTCCCAAGATGGGGAAGCAGTGTTCCGACCACCACCACCGGCAGAGCAGGCACCTGCAGCACCTGCGCCGGATCAGCAGCCCGATCCGTCTACCACTGCACCCGTCGAGGAGTGTGCCAGACCATCCACTCCCTCACCGGCGATAGATCCACCCCGTCCATTGGGCTACCCACCACCACCACCCCCACCTGCCCCACCACTCCCGCCACCATCCGCGCGCCAGTATATCACCTTCGCCGATGCGAGGTATATGTATATTTTTTTTAAAAGTTTTTTGTAATTAAAATTAATATTTTTATGTCACACTAATTAGTATATAATTTCAGGATGGATCGGAAGATACACGAGCGCATCAACGCGGTGGTGCGAGAACACTATCCCCACCCTTAGGGCTGTTTGCGCCAGGTGCCGCCAGAGCACTAGCATTTCTGGTTCGAGAGCTTGAAGGTAACATTAATTTCAGTTAAATGGTATCAATTAAAGTTTTAGTTTAACTATTTTAACAATCTGAGTATATATTTTCTTTTTTTTTTTTTTAATATAGATGACGTACTGGTGGGATTGCGACGACGAGTCCATGTTCAAGATCTTCCACATCTGGGCAGGGAAGTTCCTCCGCAAGAAGTTCATCCTCGCCAGACAGTCTCTGGTGAAGCCTCTTTGGCTGGCGAACAAAGTCTGGCGGCAGCTCCTGCTGTATTGGGATAGCCCGGAGTTCAAGGAAGAGTGTGCCAAGAACAAGATCAATCGGTCCGCCAACCCAGCCATATCCGCTACTGTGTACCGCGGGGGTTCTGCCTCCGTCGGTATGCACAAGCGGAGGATGGTAAGATATTTAATCTTATTTAAAGTATTTATCATTATTAACTTAAATATGTAATAACTGTTTCCCATTTCTTTTTACAGGAGGCGCAGCTCCACCGGCTAGTGAAGCAGATGGAGTTATTCTCCAGATGCTACAAGAAAAGGGCCGGCGATGACTGGAGCGGCCCAAGGGCAGCGGAGGTGGCTGTAAGTTGGAAATTAAAATTTTTAATTTATTTTTTTTAATGTTTGAAAATAAAAATAATAATAATTTACTATTTTTGCAGGAGACGTTCCAGAAGTTGCTGAAGGATCACCAGTCTCAGGCCACGGCCAATCCTGGGTATCGTCCGGCCGAATCAGAGGGCTCGGTGGCGCAGACCGAGCAGGAGTTGTGGTTGGCTGCAATCGGGGGTAAGAACAAGGGCCGGGTATTCGGTCTTGGTTCTGAGGCACACGGCCTCAGCTAGACCGTTACCTCGCCATCACCACCACCACCGCCCACCGCCACCGCCAGCGTCAAAACTTGGAGGATCGCATGATGGGCATGATGAAGACCCTGCAGACCAACAACTCCGCTGCCGGCCCGTCACGGCCTTCTAGAGTCCCCCCCATTCAGACGTTGACGATATGGGCCAGGACGAGGGGGACAGGGAGTAGATTTAGAACTTCTTTTTTTTATTTTACTTTTTAATTAAATTGGATAATATTTTTATTTAATATAATTTTATTTCTAAATTATGCATTTTTTCATATTTAAATAATAATTATAAAACCAAATTAAAAAATATTATTAATAATTTAATATATATTTTAATGATAATAATTATTACTATAAAAAAATTAATAATTCATTATTTAGGAACGGTAATTTAGACGGCCAGGGGGCGCATATAATCCGTTCCAACATTTGTCCATTTTAATGAAGTGACCGTTCCTAAATGCGGATAAAAACGAATTTCAAATTAGGGACAGACCGTTCCTAAATGTATTATAAATTTAATGATTTCGTGGTTTGGTTTTCGTTCTAAATACGGTACCAAAAATCGCTCCAATGTCGTACTTCAAATTACGAGTATAAAATCCGTTCCTAGTCACCGTGTCTAATGGTATTCCTAGACCGTTCCTAACTTTTATAGTTGACCGTTCCAAGACGTATTCCAAAACCAGTGCAAAAATGTATCTGCAACTTATGCTGACAATTCCAAACTGTGTTCTAACTACCGTTCCAAATTGTGCGATTTACTTTTGATATGACCGTTCCAGACATTAATAAGGTGTTCTAAATGCAAAAATTATAAATTCATACATACAAAGGTAATTAGGAACGGTAAAAATTTTGTATGCCAAAAACCGTGCCGAAATTGGAACGATTGCTCTGTTTCCGTTCCTAATTATTAGGAACGCCTCTCCTTTCAACGGATAGCCTCCCGTTCTTTAACCGTTCCTAATCCCAGCCCAAATGAATCTAGTGGTCTATTTACCGTTCCAAAAATTAAAAAAATCGTTTCTATTTCCGTTGCAATTCCTGCATTTTTTTGTAGTGCATTTAAAATCTATATATGGTCAATGATCTAGATAGATTTATTAAACGCAAGATTATAGTATGATCAATGGCATAATATTATTATTAATTAAATATAATATTTGATTGCTACTAGTCTAATAGTGAATGAAATATGATTGAGATCCATTTAGAACCCATTATAATGTAATTAAATTTAATTAAACACAATCCATATGATGCAAAATAAAATATTTCAGACTATCCAACTCAAACTAGCTACCTGTATTGGAAGCACTAATTTATCTCATTAGATACTTCTATCATATATCTGTGTTTGGTTGTTAATTTTGTTCTAAAATGCATATACATACATATTACTATTACTTAAAAATTAATATTATAAAGGGTAAATTATATTGACACCCCTTGAGGTTAGCTCTAATTACACAAACACCCACTGTCTTTTGCATAATTACAACTACACTCCTGAGGGGTGTGAGTGTAATATTTTTCAGGGAGTATTAGTGTAAGTTTTGCCTTTGAATAGGAGTGTAGTTGTAATACAATTATAACTTCAGGGGGTGTAATTGTAATTTTATAAAAAATAGGCGTTGTTTGTGTATTTTGGTCTAACCTCAAAGAGTGTCACTGTTATTTACACTATTGTAAATCGTATCAGCCCTGATGATTAACTATATTTTATTTCTTATCCAACAAATTTTAAACAATATATCAATTATTATCACTACACTTTTATCTCACATCCAAATGCTACTCAAAACTTTCTTCAATTCAACCAGAGAGAGTACTTCTATCTTACTTTCTCTTTTTGAAACAAGACGATGTTAACCAACAACAACATGACAAAAAAATAAAACTTATTGACATTAATGAGTTGCATTGAGCCATAAGTATTACCTCTAACATGAAAGAAAACTCTCAAGTCTTAACATCATAGCCCTTCCTTTCACATCAATCAATCCCTCAAGACTCAATACGTCATTTGTTTTGCTTTCTCATCAGACTCAAGAACCAAAATGAATGTGATATCTGTGGACAGGAGCCATTTCATTTCTGCGTAATGCACAGTCGAAATGAATAATGAGAAGCTAAGGATGCATCATCACTTGACATATAAATATAAAAAGCATTAAAATAGGGCCTTATTCACGTAGTTTGTGACCTCTCATGATCCACAAGTTGCACGCATTACATAATCCAACTCTAAATCATTGAAAACATTTAACAAAGAGTAGATTGACGAATACACTAGTTGCAAATATAACAAAGCGTCTCAGTTACCAAAGATATTCCGATTGATTACGTGCACTTGACACTCCAAGAAGAAAAAACAATTATGTCACCAAATATTACAAAATTGGTCAGGAGTATTATCGGTTACACAAATTATGAGAAGTTTAAATTCATATGCAATGTAATGAGTTCGATCCAAAGTTATTCTAGACTAGAGTTTCCAATTTGTTTTACTAGTTTTCATATTGTACTTTGATTCGAGCACATGCGTACATGCAAATACTGTCTTTTCAATGACTAATTAAAATTGAATTTACCTTGCCTTTGGAGTCAAAGTGCTACTCATGACTTGAGCTTCTTATGAGCTGCTGAGGACTTAACACAAACTTTAAGATTTCTGCTGCCACTGGGTATTTTCTTTGCCCAATGCATGGTAGAATTCACAAGAAAAGGGTTGCAGTCTTCAAGCTCAATCATTTGAAGACATTTATCATGTCTGATTTTCTCCGGGATCTCTTTTAATTTGTAGCATTGCCGCAAGATTAGACGCTCAAGCGAATGAAAGCTCGCATATTTGCCGACATACCATTCCTCCAAATCAGTGTCTTCAATTAGTAGAAATCTAAGCTGAGACACGAAAACCATATGATCCATTTTCCACACTCGGCCTTGAAACGCATAGCATTGCAGTTTGAGCACTTCAAGATCCCGCAATTGATCAATAATAATCATCATGAATTCCCATGGAAATTTAAGTCCACTCAAAGTTAACTTTTTAAGCCCAGGTGGAAAAATTGGAAAAGAGAGTGTGGGAACTGCGACCCGCAAATGAGGATTCACTATGGACCATTTGAGTGATTCAAGTTTATGGAGGGAGGCAAGATGCTCGAAGCACCACAAGGGTTCATCAACATCCAGTGCTAGTTCAATTTGAATTCCTAATTTGTTTAGATTTGGGATTCTTTTGAGAATTTCTTTGGTACAACTGCGAGCACTGATACCTAAAAGTGTTAAGAGGTTTGGTAAGAGAGCACCCTCATAACTAGGATTTGGTAGGTCACTTCCCATAACTTGGAGATGCCTCAGTCCTTGCATATCCCAGATCTCATTGGGTAGATATGGCCGGAAAGCCCCAGAAGATAAGATGCTTAGATATTGTCGAACAATCAAGTACTCAAGATTGCATAGTTTGGATATGGAAGCAGGGAGCTTTCCATTATAAGTGAAGGCGAGGTACCGTAATTGAACTAGTTTCACTACTTCACTTGGGAAACCATAGAAGCGGATTGTAAGTGCATCCAATACCCTTAGCAAACTAAAGCCCAAACTTATTGGTACTGGGTACTGATGGTGGGGACCAGTGCACAGGATCGAACGCACATTTGAAATGGATGTCATTGACTTTTGCACATCTTTGATACCAAATAAAACGTTGTTATGAATGCATTGTCGCCGCTGGCTTTCTATACCTTGATTACCATTACTATCCATGACATGGAAAAACTTCTGCTCCCCAGCTTCTCTCATACATATATGCCAAAAAACAGGATAGATGTTGCATGTTTTAATTCCACCAAAAGTGCTCTGCTGGCGGATCCTAACGATATTTGCGGACACAAGATGCTTAAGGTATTTCATGGCATTAAATTCATAAAAAGATGGGTTGATCTGATGTAGTTCAAGAAATCCCTCAACACACCATAGTTTGATGAGCTTCGAGGCAGCGACGTCAGAGTCATATGGGAAAACTCCCATATAGAGAAAGCATGGTTTCAAATATTGTTGTAAATAATCATAGCTCCGATATAGTACTTGTGACGTTGCCTTATCTTCACTGATGATAGTTGTATATACTTTTCTTTTTGCTTGCTTCCAGTACTCTGGCGTCCTCTCGGATATACATAGGTGTCTGGCAACTGCAATGATTGTGAGAGGAAGTCCTTCACACTTCTTGATAATCTTCTTCCCAACTTTCTCAAGTTCAGGTGGGCATGATGAGTGGTCTCCACCAAATACCTTATCGCAAAAAAGAAGCCAACTTTCTTGTTGATCCAGGAAATGCTTCTTAAGAACAAAGCCAAGTGGCGATATGCAATCTTCGAGCCTAGTTGTCATGATGATACTACTTCCATTGCATTTGATTGGATACACCGAACAAATTAAGTCCCATATACTTAAATCCCATATATCATCCAACACAATTAAGTATCTCTGAGAACGCAATCTCAGCAACAGCTCAGAGCCTAATGGGTCCTCATCTTGTACATGTATTTCATCAACCTCAGGATTCGTTTGAGCTAGAATACTTAGTATGATTTCTCTCAAAGCATATTCTGGGCCTACTGAGACAAAAGCACGACATTCGAAATGGCTCACTATATCCGAATCTTCATAAATTTCTTTGGCAAGAGTCGTCTTGCCAATACCCGCCATCCCAACTATAGTTATAATATCTTGGTAATAGCCTGTGTTTTTAAGAAGTCGATCTTTTAGTTGAACCAACTCATGATTTAATCCAAAGATCTTTTGCTTCTTTTCTTCAATGCGATCTGTTCTAGACAAAACTACAACGGCATTATTTACTTCAGGCTGCTGCGGCAAGTTGGTGATCAATGGCTCCGCGATCTTTGGTGCCGTTTCGACAAAGAAAACAGTCTCTTTCCGAACTTCTTCCATGGCCAAGTAACTGATATGATCATCTCCATCGGGGGTTTGAGATTGTGAGAGAAAATGTTGATTTGAAACATGGGCTGATTCAAGTACATCTTCTAATCTAAATGCTGCCTCTCTGATTTTGCCTTTCATAGCTTTCACCACCTCGCTGTTGTTGCCGTCTTCCAAAGTAAAAGCTAGTTCTAAGGTCCGAACGAGATGGAATGCATATTGTACGGCTACTGGAAAGAAAGAAGAATAGAAATTGAAAAGAATTGAGAAGGCGCATAGTTGTGCTCTTAAGTGAAATTGAAGTTGCATAACACATTTTTTATTGATTTCTCTCAGAATTCACACAATTAACACTTGAAGCGTAAAGATTATCACCCATAAAGAGAAACTTGAAACATAAAGATCATGTAGGAATCTACATCAATATCCATCCTATATATAAAAGTAACCGAGTAAATCAAAATTAATTATAAAAAAATATAATTCTATGAGAAAAAAAGACTATTTAATAGTCCTAATCTAAACTACTTAGACAACGATAGATATGTCGAACTAAAAAAAGGATTAAAGGCAATTTTCGTCCTCTAATTATACCCTATTATCATTTTTAGTCATTTATCTTTTTAGGATTTGAAAATAGTCCTGTAATATTTTAATTTGCTCAATTTTTGTCCACTTTTTGCAGAATTTTACCTAAACATGCCAGAAAACGTCACCGAAATCTAACGTGGCAATTTAAATTGGGAAAATAATTTTATTGACTAATTATACATAATGTGGCATTTAGTGGCCACATCATCTGGATTACATGGATTTGGGGGAGGGAAATTACATAAATATATTTTATAATTTGAAAATGTGATATAATATATATATATATATATTATATACACAATTATATATGTACATAATATATATTATATATAAAATGCATATGGGTGGCAACGGCGACCGTCGCCGCGCAACCCCTGGGCGACGGCGACGGTGCCCAAAACAAAAGGGGGCGACACTGGGCAACAGGTCGCCCAAAAAAGTAAAGGACGTGAATGTCGCCCTGTTTGGGTGACGGCAGCTCACCCTAAATCTGGGCGACCGCGGTCGCCCAGAGAAGAAAGGAACATTGTTGTCGCCCTCCCTTGGCGACGGCGACGCCCCTGTCTTCTTTGGGCGACAGTCGCCGTCGCCCAAGGGTTGGCGGCGACGGTTTATGTGTATATGTAATATATATATATAATTATGTATTATATACTTACATATATAAGTTTTAAATATTATAAATTGATATATTTTTTATTTCAAATACATATAATGATAAATATTATATATATTAAATAATATAATTTAAACAATTTGATACATTTTCTTATTTTATATTTAATTAATATATTTATATTATTGTTTTAAAATGAAAGAAGAAGAAAAATATTATTTTAAATTTTAAAAAAATGAACTAAAAATGATTTAATTCAACAATGTAAAAATATAAAAAAAATTGCTATTTTATTTAAATACAAATAATTATAATTTTTTTACATAATATAACTTACTGCTTAATGCCATCTTGGCCACTAATACCATGTCACATGTTATTTTTTTTTTAATTAGATCCATATAGTTTCCATGTCATATATAATTAGCAAATAAAATCATTTTTCCCAATTTAAATTGCCAAGTCAGATTCCAGTGACATTTTCCGGCAAGTTTAGATAAAATCCGACAAAAAGTGGACCAAAATTGAGCAAATTAAAAAGTTATAGGATTGTTTTGAAACCCTAGAAAGATAAAGGACTAAAATAAGAATGGGGTAAAGTTAGAGGACGAAAATTTCCGTTAATCCTAAAAAAAAAAATAGGCATATAATATTTCTTCATGATTAATCTGTTTGAAGATATTTTTAAATATTTTAAGAAAAAAAAATTACTAAGGCACATGAATAAAATTTACAATGAATGAATCCGAATAATATATAAAACAACAATTGAAACTTAAGTATGTATAAATATGTATATTAATAAATATTGTTATAAAATTTTAAATAAAATTTATCAATCTTATTAAATTAGAAGAGCTTTTGAAAATTTTAAATGAGTAACTTCTAACTAATTGATTTTAATAAAATATTAATAGTAGCTAATTATTTTTAGATTGTGCTTTCACGTACTTTTGATTTTTACAATAATGAGGGTGTTTTTGTCTAATTACACATTAATTATAGAACTTATAAGATCTTAAGAAAAAAGTTGGAGGTTAACTTTTTCTAAAGAGTTTATAAGATCCAAAACATCTTATTTTGAGATCTTATAAACTTTTTAAATAAAAATTTGCCAAACAGTTTTTTAGAGCTTATAAGTTTTCAAACATCTTATAAGATGTTTTGAGGAGCTTATAAGCTTAGCCAAACACCCTCAATATATTGGACGTAAAATAATAATACAAACAAGTGCAACTTATGATTAAGTATATAATAATATGTTGAATATCGAAAATACAAAAACTGATAATAAATAAATAAATATACAAAAGATAAAAAAGAATAAGTCAAGATTAACAAAATTAAGTAAATAAGTATTAGGAATAAACATAAATATCAGAAATAATAACAATAACTTTTTTATGTTGAAATTTCTTATAAAAATTTAACTATTGAGTAAATCTCTATCATTTGATTTTTTAATATTAGATGATAATATATGCACATAAAAAATTAAGTTTGTAAAAACATAATATATATATATATATATATTCAATAGATAATACCAATATTCATATTAATAAGATCAAGAAAAAAAATAGGCATATAATATTTCTTCGTGATTAATCTATTTGAAGATATTTTTAAATACTTTAAGAAAAAATAATTTACTAAGGCACATGAATAGGATTTAAAATGAATGAATCTGAATAATATATAAAACACCAATTCAAACTTAAATATGTATATTACTAAATATTGTTATAAAATTTTAATTAAAAATTAACAATCTTATTAAACTAGATGAGCTTTTGAAAATTTTAAATGAGTAACTTCTAACTAATTTATTTTAATTAAATATTAATAGTAGCTAATTGTTTTTAGATTGTGCTTTTCACGTACTTTTGATTTTTACAATAATATACTGGACGTAAAATAATAATACAAAATAAGAGCAACTTATGATTAAGTATATAATAATATGTTGAATATAGAAAATAGGAAAACTGATAACAAATAAATATACAAAATATAAAAAAAACTAGTTAAGATTAACAAAATTAAGTAAATAAGTATTAAGAATAAACATAAATATAAAAAATAATAACAATAACTTTATTAAGTAGAAATTGCTTATGAAAATTTAACTATTGAGTAAATCTATATCATTTGTTAATATTAGATGATATTGTATGCACATAAAAGATTAAGTATGTAAAAACATAATATATATATATATATATATATATGTTCAGTAGATACTACCAATATTCATATTAGTAAGATCAAAAAATCACAATAAAAATATGAAATTAAAAATTACAAATAATAACATTTTTATGCAATAATATTTAAAATTTAGAAGTTAGTGAAAAATGTATATAATATTTTAACAACTTTTAAGAATTGATGGTAAAATTTTATAAGCACAGTTATACGACTTTGCAATACAAATTAATACTGACACTATGGATATGTATAATAAGATTACATTTTTATCAACAATATTTAAAAATGATTCATTTAAAACCATTTCACATCCATAAATTTTAAAATAAAAAGACATTAGGATATAATTGTAAAAGAACAAATATAACACAGACAGAAATTATACAACATAAAAAAAATTGAGAAAAAATGTGAGCACAAATAAAAAAGAACCTACAAATGACACGTGATCAATTTTATTAAATTGGATCTTTTTACAAAAATTCCAAAAATAAGGAACTTTGACTAATTAATTATTTAAATAATGGATATTTTATATATTATATTTTATTTTCGCATTAACTTATTCCAGTACCAAATTTTTAAACATAATAATTAGTAAATATAGTGAAATTTCAATTTTAGGGATTAGATTTTTTATTTAATAGTATCAATCAAATTTAGAAGAAAATTATTAATAATATAATTAAATGGTTTTCTTGTCAATTAAAACAATTGTTATCATTTTTTAAAAATATAATTATATATACTAATAATTCAATAATAAAAATATAAATAATCACGTGATAGTTCCTAGTTGATAAATAAGAAGATACTATCAACATAAATTAATATAAAAAGAAGGGAAATATACAATTTGGTCCAGTTTCTTAATGGGCGGTGGCATTTTTTATTCAGATTCATTTCAAAATAACAAATTAGGATAGTAATTTATTAAAGTAGCAATTTTGAGGACAAAAGGCCCTGATTTTTTCGGAATCGTGCACATGATGCGCACATACCACCAATTTTTGGGGATTTCTACAAAATCCAGCAATTTGGCTTACATGGGAGGTTTTTTCGGCCGGTGCTTACGTGGTAAGGGTGACGTGTTTAATAACCACATCACCCCTGCAAACTGACCATTTATTTGGGGAAAAAGGGACTAACATCGGAGGGAGGAAGCCGATTACAGATTGATGAGTTCTGGTATTCAAATAAACACTAATATTTAGGAGTTGCAATGATTTTTTGATCAAAAGTTGATGAAAATCAAATCTGATTAGATCAATAGATTCGCCTAGAGAAGAGGAATCAAATGATGGTGGTGGTAGAGGGTGGGCATTCGAACGTCGACAAATCTGGGAGAGAGAAAATGATGATGAAAAATTGAGATCTTTGATAAATGTCGATGAAAATGAGAAATAATTAGTGGGAAAGACTCGTCGGAGGATGGGGGTTGAATGGTGTAGGGGGCGGTCGGAGGGACTTTGCCACGACGCAAGAAAAATGAAAGAAAAGTAGCAGATTCGGAGGTTGATGGACAGAAGACGGGAGGCGAGACCGGCGGTGGTGCGCGTGGCCATACGAGCCAAAAAGGTTTTCCAACGGCCGGTTGGCGATGACGCTTGGAGTTGGCAGGGGGGACATGGATTGTTTAAATACGTCACCCTTACCACATAAGCACCGACTGAAAAAATGGTTCTACGTAAGCCAAGTTATCAAAATATTGAGAAATTCCCAAAATTAGAGGGTCACGTGCACGTCATGCGCGTAATTCCGACAAAATTAGAGCTTCTTGAACTTAATTTGCTATTTTCAAAAAATCACTGTCTTATTTTAAAATGAATCTAGACCTGAAATACCACCTACGCTAAAAAATTGGACAAAATTTGCAATTTTTCCTAAAAAGAATTATCAGTTTACAAAGTGAGATTCAAGCCCACATTATATTTTCAAAACCTAGAGGAAATTTTATTTTTAATTAGTATCATAATATAGGGAATTTTGCAATCCTAGTACCCAATAAATTAATTATTCCAATCAGTTTTAATAAATTAATGGGATCATTTGCAGTCAGTTTTCATAATTAATGGGATCGTTTGCACAGTATATACCACCGTTGGCTTTTTAAAAGAACGCTAAATATATATATATATATATATATATATATTGTGACAAAATAAATATTGTCACCAATTAATTATATTAAGTGACAAAAAAATTGTTTATCACTAAATAAGTCTTAAATTCTATATAAAGAGTTCATATATTTATATATAATATCGCATATTTTTATATTATAAAGTGACAAATTATAAAATGGATAATTACACTTCTCTTCTTTGGAGTTTGGTGTAATTATACATGGATCCTCTGTGGTTTGAAAAATTACCTCTAGTACATTTAAGGTTTACTTCTGTCTAACAAATAGGTCCCCCTTCAGTAAAAAAATTATTGAACTTGTCAATGTTAGCAAAAAATGTTAAGTGAAAATTATTATGTATCATCGATACACTTACTACTGAATTGTTATGGCCAAACACATATTTTTATGATCAAACTACCTTTATACATATTCACACGTTAATGCATATGAGGAGGTATATATTCACCGTTATTAAGGTAGTTTAGCCAGAAAAAAATTGTTTAATCTGCAATAAGTCACTAATAAGTCAATTGAGGGTAAATATCGATTATCATTCAATTTTTTTTTTGTTCGTATAAACAAATTCGTTGATTTTTTACTAACGGGGGACCTATTTGTTAGACGGAAGCAAACCTCAAGGATACTAGATGTAATCTTCCAAATAAATTAATAATTGAACATAAATTGGCAAACCAAATTTTGGAGAGACCAAGTAACAAATATGGAAAACAATAAATAGAATGCAAAACTAATATATTGCGATAATTACTTACATTGTCGAGGTAAAACATATTTTTTCTTGATCAAATTATCTTTATAAAGTGAAGATATACCTCCTACATACATTAGCGTGTGAAGATGTATAGTGGAGTTTGATCAGAATAAAGATTTGTCTGACCTGAAATAAGTCAATCGGTGGTACATGTGGATTTTCATTTAACTTTTTTGCTAATATTGGTAAATTCAGTAAATTTTGACTAACGAATAAATTTATTTGTTAGACAGAAACAAACGTCGATGGTACTAAATATAATTTTGTAAAGTACAAGGAATATACATGTAATTATACTAAAACCTCAAGAGTGGGCAGTATAATTATCCCAATATATTATAATGTTATTCAGTCAATAAAAAATGTAAGAAACTTTTAATTAGTGTTATTCATTCTTTGACCATACTAGCAATCAAAGTCTACTCGACGCGTGTGCATAATTAAATTTTTATTATATTTATTTAATTGGATAAAAGAAAATAAAAATAAAAATAAATAACTTATAAAAACTGATAAAATGAATCAACCTTAAATATGCTGTAAAAATAAGGATGTTTGAGGTTTTTAGTCCATACATATACAACGCAAATTTGTATTTACTTGCAGCTAATATATATGTCATCATTTACTCCGTGTCTTAATTAAATTTTAGTGGACCCGTGGTTTAGAATTTCCTTATTTCCTCATGAGACCATGGTAAAGTTTCCACTTTTTATTGCTTAAATGCATTTTTTTATCCCGTATCTTTTGTATTTTGGTATTTTAGTCATTTATCTTTTTAGAATTGCAAATAAGTCCTGTAATTTTCTAATTTTTCGTAATTTTGGTCCTTCAGTCGCCGGAGTTTGAAAATGTTGCCGGGAGTTTTTCTTTAATTTGGGACTTTTGTTACCATTGGTCAATTGCTGCCAACATGGAATCAAATTTTCATCATGTACCTTTTATATTTCAGCATTTTAGTCTTTTTTCTTTCTAGGGTAGCAAAAAAGTCCAGTAATTTTTAATTTTTTCGCGATTTTGATCTATTAAATTGACCAATGGGAACAAAAACCTCAAATTTTTAAAAATTTCCAGCGATGTTTGTAAACTCCGGCAATGGAAGGACCAAAATCCCGAAAAATTAAAAAATTATAGGACCTTTTTGCTACCTTAAAAGATAAATGACTAAAATGTCAAAATGCAAAATATACAAGATGAAAATTACATTTAACCCTTTTTTATTTTATGAAAACGAAAAAGGATGATAGTTTTGAAATTATTTAGTTTTCTTCGAAATATTCCCCTTTTTTTATGTTCCTAGGAAATATTTTGAGTTTCCTAGAAAAAATTTTATTTTTCATAATTTTTCTAATAAAATATTTATCTCTTACTTTTAGCTACAAATACATATATTATTGATGTCACACAAATATTTAATTTAATTAATGATAGCTGATCTAAATTACGCCAAGTTTAGTAATATCACTACGAAAAATATGACATTTAACCATGGCTAATTGCCATTGTTAATACTAAATAATCGTAGCGAATAGTCATTGACCTCGTCCACGCAACGGTTGTCGGCCGTGGTTTTGCGAGGGTGGCGAAAACATTTGTCATGGCTTAAGTCATGGCGAATGTTTTTACCACAGCTAAAAATCGTGACAAATAAATTTTTCGTAGTGGAAAAGCTAGTTTTTGTATCGATTTTTATTTAACCATAGTTAATAATAATTATTACCATAGTTTTTAGCCATGATTATTGAAAATGTAGCTAACATTAATTTTTTTTTAAGTGAATGTTATATGCATATATATATATATATAAGTGTAATCAAGACAAATTATTAGAACACAGTCAAAAACGATATTACAGTATTGTTTAATTTCAATAGCAACTTCATCAAATAATATCAACTCCAAATATATAATCATACAACATAAAATTAAATTATTTTGGTTCATATAAATAATATAAAATTAAATTAGATATATCTGAACTAGTATTTCCGAAACATATCCGAAATTCTTTTACATATTTATTAACTTCAAATATATGTTGGAAATAAAGTTTTAATCCATGAACCAATCGTATATTATATTGAAGGGATTTTTCTTATTCCATCGTGGACCTATGCAGAGAAACGCACTAATTACCATTAATATATTTACATAAACTTCTTTTGATATGATTGGATTTAATTACCAATGGCACAACTTGAAGGGATTTTACCTCAAGTATTGCAAATCAACAAATTATTTTCTTATAAAAAAAAAAAAAAATTATTTTTTGGTGTTCTTTAAAAATAGAGCAATTTATTTCCCTAAAATCACGAGGAAGTAAATTAATTTATTTTAAAAAACACAAAAAGTTAAATTGCTATGTTATTTTTCATAAGGGTTAATTTGCACATTTACAATATCATACGAGGGTTGCTTGCATTTTTTTCCCAACTTGGAGTAAAGGGGATAAATGCAATTTACCCCCCTTTAATATAAGAAATGAGCAAAAATCCCCATGTGAAAAAATAATTAGCAAATTACCCCTTGTGATCTTAAAACGAAACAAATTAATTACCCCCTGTGTTTTCCCTTGATAGGGGGGTAATTTGCTTTATTTTTCAAAACACAGGGAAGTAATTTGCTAATTATTTTCTCACAGAGGGGCTTTTGCTCATTTCTTATATCACATAGGGATAAATTACATTTATCGCATCCCCAGAGTAAAGAGTTACCTCTCACAGGGTTATCTTTTACTTCTTGAGGCCACCACGCTGGGTCGCATAGTTGCTCCATGATCACCTTCACCGCTTCCATACCGGAATAAATCACTGCCCTTTCCTTCTCGTTTTCCCACCTGTAGCTCAGAGATTCTAAAACTGCATCTTCTAATTTGCATGCGGCCGCTATGAATTCCTTTATCACAGCTTCCGACCTCTGGCGGTTGTCGCTGTCTACTTCCAAAAGAGAATCAGACGGATAATTTACGGACTCAATACCCTTGATAACATGTTGTATGATTTCTGGAGAGGGAGGAAGAAAAGGAATTTGAGAAGAATTCAGAATGCGCTCAATAGTCAGCCTAAGAGAAACCAAAGCAACATAAGCCATCTCTCTCAGACAGACTCTCACACAAACAGTACCAAACTGATGACACAAAGCTTAGATGTTTGATCTATATGCTGCTGATTAATTTGCTGAATGAGAAGTCAACTCTATTTAGTATAATAAATGCACAACTCATTGGCATATATAAAATTCGAGTTAAAATGAAAATCAGGTATTGTTCGAATGGTAAGGTTGAAACTAGCTTCACGATCAAAAGGTTGTGGATTCGAGTCTTATGAATTTGGTGTATAGTCTATTTTTATAGTAATCTTTTATTTCTTTATTTCCTTTGAATATACTCGTTGACAATAGAAGAAAATTCACTATTGACTACAAATTTATTAGTTACACACCAAAATCATAGTAAATAATTATTAGGGTAAATTACATTGACACCCCTTGAGATTAGGTCCAATTACACAAATACCCCCTGATTTTTACAAAATTACAACTACACCCCTAAGGGGTGTTAGTATAATGTTTTTTTAGGAGGTATTAACGTAAGTTTTGCCTTTGAATAAAGGGTGTAGTTGTAATACAATTATAACCTCAGGGGGTGTACCTGTAATTTTAACAAAAATAGGGAGTGTTTGTGTACTTTGGTCTAACCTCAAGGGGTATCACTATAATTTACCCTAATTATTATTAATTATGGTTAAACAAAAACTGTTGCAAAAACCTAGATTATATTCACCATGAAAACTCTTTTTGCCATGATTATGCGTCATAGCAGTTTTTGCCATGTCTTTTAGCTATGGTAAATGTTTTAGCCACACTCGCAAATACCACAATCAATAATCGTTGTATGACAGTAGTGAATGACTATTTACTACGACTATTTTTTTTTAATTATGATTAAATGTAAAAAAAATTTAGTATTATTCAAAAATATCAATATATTGAATTAATTTATAAATATAAATATAATGAATATTGTAGTAATGAACTGAATCGAACTTTGAAATATTCGAAAGCATATAGGACAGCTGGTCATGGTATGAGAAATTCTATTTTCAGATTTAGTCTGTGGATACACATTTAATTAGTTAATTTATATAATCTGAAATGATAATATTATAGAATAATAAATGTGGGAAAAATCTGAGCGTTGAAATAGCTGAAAACATCTACATTGCCAGCTGGCCATCATGTGGGAAAATTAAAAATATATCCATACTCATCGTGGTTGCAACTTTAATTATTTAAATATATGGCATCTCTAGAAAAATATTTGTTTTTGGTGAGGGCCAATTGCTAATCTTAAAAATGAAAAAAAATGACAAATACTATTAATTATGATTGCGCAAAGGTATTAGTATTGTTTTCGCAGGTATCACTAAACCATTAGCCATAACTAGAAATCATAACAAATATTTGGGTTATAGGTACCATACGAAAATAACTCAATAACTACGAAGAAAATCAACTTCGAGATAATTAGAAAGTAAAATTGTAATTGGTAATCTATATTACTATATACAAGAAATTTACTAGTAAATGAATTTAACAACGAAATTTACTTTCTAACGAATTTAGCAACAAAGTGTTTAAAATGTATATTAATAATATAGATTAGCAATGAGAATTTTATACTTACATATGAGCTCGACGGTGATTTTAGTATCAAAGTTTTCGTAGCTTTAGAGTCATTTTTTTATAGGGTTAATTACACTTACACCCCCTTTGAGAATGTATAATTACACTTTCCCCCAAAAAGATTTTGAAATTACACTTACACCCCCTCCAAAAATTCTCTGTTTACACCTGACCCCCATCCGTTAGAGTTTGGACGAAAAATGTTCACGTCAACAAAAATAATTACACAAATTTTTAATTTTTTCCATCATTTAACATTCTCATGTATATTTTTGTACTTATAAGAGGATAAGTGTAACGTATATGTATGGAGTGAGGCCAATATTATTATATTTTTTCCTTATAAGTACAAAATTATTGTACGAGAATATTAAATGAGAGGTAAAATTGAAAATTTATGTAATTATTTTTGTTGAAATGAATATTTTCCGCCCAAACTTTAACGAATGGAGGTCAGGTGTAAACAAAGAATTTTTAGAGAGGGTGTAAATGTAATTTCAAAACTTCTTTGGGAGAAAGTGTAATTATGCATTTTCAGAGGGGGTCTAAATGTAATTAACCCTTTTTTATAATGCATTAAAATCATGACAAATGTTAATTAACCGTGTTCAAGATTTAATTTTTGTGTCAGTTTTGCTTGAATGTCATGGATAGTAGCATCGCAAATTTGACATTTGATGACTGATGTACATACACAACTTTATTACAAAATTTTATACTAATAGTTCAAGACTGAGGAATTGAACCAGAATAATAAAATGAGTATAGATACACGTAGCTTGAGTACAACTTATGATGAATTATTTGAAAAAAAATACTATAATTCATATATTGTTTTCGCTTACAATGTTTTGTTCTTACTTTTATATTTATCTATCATATGTGACCTCACCACTGAAATTTCAATAGAGGAATTAGTGCCCCATTGGGATACATTAATTTTTATAACCATCCGTTGCATGTGAACTATATTCCATGCATCCACAAATACTATACATGGAAGAAAAAAAAATTAGGAAAAATACTTAGATGAGAACAAAAATCTGATGTTTGGTTCAATTAAGGTGCAAAATAACGAAGTAAAATGCTAAAAAATAAAAGAGTATAAACGAGTGAATGAAAAGTGTTATTCATTTTTTTTTTTTTGTGTGTGTATATAGGATAGTTGATATTGAATTCAAACTCTATGTACGAAATTAAAATATTTCTTTCAGCTGAAATGGTAGCATTGAGGTGAAAGTTATAGTATGTAGACTCAAGTTGCCTTCTCTCGTTGGGGGAACTCTCAATTTACGGAAACCATTAGTCGGTTAGAGAAGACTGAATCCACCGCGAATTTGGTTGAGCATCTTTGCGGATGTGGTGGAGTATGATCTCAATGTTTTTTGATAAGGCTAAATCCTCCACGGATTCAGTGGTGGTACCTGACGGTGGAGGATCCCCCCAAGATTCGGTGAAGGATTATTTCCTGGTGGTTGGAGATCCGCAATGTCGGGGGCAGTCGAAATCCGCTGCGGATGAGGGTATCTTCTAGGATAAGGATGCCTTCCTGAATTTTCGACGAGGTGGTTCAGAAGACGTCTTCTCCTAGCCGGAGTCCAAGCTTTTAAGGTTTATATGAAACTTTTGGCTGGAGGTGTTACTTGTCTCTGAGAAGGCGATTGGTCCTTATTTAGTTCTATAGGGTGTGCCCCTGAGGTCTTAAGTGGATGCCACCTAGGCCTCCCATGGATGCCATGACATGGGCTTTTACTTTGGCTGGAGATTTCGGGCCTTAAGCTTTCTTGTAGGTTTCTGAGACTCTCTTGAATCTGGGCCTCCTCGGATTTGGGTTAGTTGGGCTTCTTTTGACCAATTTATTTCCTGGAATGCCTCCTGACAGATTCCCTGGGGATCTATCTGGATTGGGCATCATCAGGGCACTCTGGACCCTTTCTCCATCTGGGCCCCTTGAGAGGCACCTTCAATCTTGCATTCTTTTATGGTCGTGTGGTCTCTTTCTTTCTTTTGAACTGTTTAGGATGCTTTGGGCCAACCCATTATTATGGGCATAATAGTAATTACAATAAAGAAAGATTAACTATTAAACATTAGTAAAATACAATAGTTTCATTAGATGCGGTCCTTTTTTCTTTTTAAGAAATAGCATGAAGATAATCTTTTGGATATAAACTTATAGTCTTTTCAAGATAAGATAATTAAACATTTAATAAGCTCCTGTAAGTTTGCAATATTTACTAATATTTTTTGGGGCTCTTCACATTGATTCCACCACGTAAACTGTTGTCCGACAAAACCCATATCCATAAGATTGTTGCACTGCAATGCATCACGAAAGCCCCTAATATGCCAATTCGGGCGAGCTGCGCCGGTCTTCTCGGTCGGAGACAACACTTCATTATAAACCCCACACATAGCCACGATAAGTTCACTTCCTGACTTAATCGCAATTAACCTCTCCCATGACTCTTTCCGTTCTCTACCTCCAGGTTTCCGTAAAAATCAGTAAACCTCCACTTCCCTGACTCCCCATTCCCGTTTATCTCCACATCAATGTAATCAGTTGAATAAGACTGAAGTTGAACACTGATAGACTTGATCCACAGTAACATTAATCCTCGCGCCCTACCTCTAAGCTCCACATTTTTTAAGCCGAGTTTTGGAGAGGTGGACCGTGATTGCCAGGTAACAATTGGAATCATTTTTGTCACTATAGTTAAATTATTATTTTTATAACTTTATATCTCAAAATTGATATATATATATATATATCTATCTATATAGTGATTATCATGTTTCACTAGACGCATCAGATTAGCTATTCTTTAATTTCCCCTTCTAGTTGGAAGCCAATACTTGTGGTTTTATCTTATGCTCCAGGAACTAGTTTTATGGTGAGTAGCTCTTCGGCAGGCTGAACTTTGCGGTGTCCTCCCCTTCGGGGGACAATCCTTCAGCGAGCGGGGGGTCCTTCCCCTTGTATTTGTGTGATTCCTTGGAGCTGCGTTTTTTTACCCTTTGCGTATAGCTTCTATGTAACACTTTCTATGTTGTAGTTGGTCTCCAGTAACTTCATTTACTCCCCCTCACACGAGAAACTTTATCTTCAAATGAAGGGTGGACAACACCGCTTGAGAGGTATTAAGAGTAAGTCTCCTTAGAATCATGTTGTAGGCGAAAGCGACGTCAATTACTGAGAATTTCATCAGGCAAATCATTCTCAGAGGCTCCTCCCCTAGGGAGAGGAGAAGTGTCACCACCCCCTAGGGCGGACCATTTGGGAAGTATCCATTGATTCCAAGGGGGTATCCCCCAACTGAATTTGGGAGAATAGTGGCCCTCTACCATTTTATCTCCGAATTCAGCGAAAAAAGGTCTACCTTTCTTTAAGAGTACTAGATAGGCTAAATGTAATAATAGATTCTAGTTGCCCCTTTATTTCATGGATATGATTTTATATAAGGTTTTGCATATTTGTTGAATGACTTTTAGAAAATAAAGTAAAATACTAATGATAGAATTTGGAAACCTTTTTAATTTCACACTTTTAATTATTAACATTTGTGTTACTACTCCAAAATTTTCAATTTAAACATAAAATGTTGTTGAATCTTGCATAATACCCCCAAAAAATTTTAATTGTGAGTTATTATAAATAACAGCATTGGATAGCATCAAAGACAGCTAAGGCTTATGGCCCGAGAACTATGATGGTACCTAAGTAAAAAATATTATTTTTGATAGTCGAGTAATTTGAGATGAAAATATGTATCTTGAGTATATATAACTTTTAAATCTTAGGGTTAATTACATTCACCTCTCCCGCCACTATGGAAATATACAAATTATCCCCTCTTACTATGAAAATTACAAATTACCCCCTTTGACTAGCCAGTGTTAGTCAAATTTAATTATAAGTGCTTAAATGATCATTTTGCCCTCATTTATAAAATTAAAAATAATTCAATAAAATTAATAATATAAGTATTTTTTTTATTTTCTTTATTTGAAATAAAAAGAAGAAAAAATGTTTTTTTTCTTTAAAATAATTTAAAAATATACTTATGTGTTTATTTTTCTAGAAATTGTAACGTATAGAATTTTAAGAATTAAAATAAATTAAAATTGATTTGTTTAATTTTTTTTTGACATAGTAAAATTGGCTAAACTATTTAAATTTGCCTCAATATTTTTGATATTTGAATAATAAAAGCTTTACTTTATTACTTGTTATGAAATAATATAATTTCAACAAAATTTGCAAGCTTTGATGATTCTAGGAATAGAAATTAATGTCACAACCTACACATACACAATATGTGATTAAAAAAATATTATAAAATAATATACTAAAAGTTACGAGTATAAGCCTTATTAACTTTAAAAATAACAAATTATCCCTTACGGGTATTTAAGAGACTAGAGTTATTTAAGTTCAGGGTATTATAGGAAGTTTAGATCAATTTTTTTTTTTGTTTTTTTATGACATCAACGAAATCTATTAAGTTGACTAACGGAAGGGGTAATTTGTAAGGTGGATATATTTGGAAGGGAACTTTATGTAATTTTCATAGTAAGAGGGGGGAATTTGTATATTCCCGTAGTAGTAGGGGAGGTCAGTGTAATTAACCCTAAATCTTACATAATTATATTGATACACAATGATAATCAAGAGAAGAAAAATGGGAAAATTGTATTTTACTACCTACAAATTAGTATTTTTGTCATTTTGGTTCTATTATTTTTAAAATTAGTTTCAAATTTTAATATCTGACAAAATAACATTAATTCTCCTCAACACTTGATGTAGCTCATGCCATACACCTGTTGTTTCTGTCAGAGATTTAACGGAATTAAGATTTGAGATTAAAGCTACAAACTTTTTAGAGTTATGAGATAAAATGTGCCGAGTTCAAAAATAATGAGATTAGAATTAATTATAAAAAAAATTAATTCATAGGACGTAAAAATGCAATATTTCGAAGGAAAAGCAATAATGGCAGACGCTTTATAATATGCACTAAATTGCAAGAAACTAGGTGTAGGGAAGTGAAGAGATTGATAGTGCGGGAAATTGTGTATTACGAAGTCGAGGCAAGAGTTAGACTCTTTATCTGTAAGACAATTATTGCCCCGCTCTGGTGCTCATGGAACCGGAAATTTGTCTCCCAAGATACAACGACTTTATATCCCAAAGTAGCAGCACTACAAACTTTGATAAACGACGAATCAAAAGATATTTTGAAACTCTCATACTAAACTCTATTTGCAGAATGCTTTTATGCTTACAAGTGCTATGAATGAGTTGAATTCCTATCATCCATCTAACCTCCATGAATTAAATGAAATGAGAGGGCCTATTTATAGTGGTTGGAAAGGTATTTCGAACGGACATGTCCAATCAGAAAAGATGCCTTTGAAAGGTCATGACCTTTCATCCGAATGGACGCATCATTTCACCTAAAGGACATACCATTTCACTCCAATGGACGCATCATTTCATCCAAAGGGTTTCATCCAATGGACACATCATTTCAACCAAAGGACACACCCACTAGGTTGACCAGACACGACCGGATGATGATTGGGGCCCATCAACTATCATCTACGTGTCACGAGCTGTATAAGCTATCACGAGCTTGTTATGCTTTGCACTTCGTAACCAATCACTTGTCAAGATTTATTTTTTAATTTATCATTCACCATTTCCAACAATCCCCCACATGAATGAAAATTAATGCATATGAGCATGCAGACACTTAAGAGAGTTTCAACCGAGAAGTCATTGCATCAGGATAGGTAGTTTGTGGCTTTGAACATTCCTTAGGGGAATACTGTTGGATTTACTTGGCTAACCAGTGAACATGATGTCTTGAACTGTTCAGCAGTTGGTGTAAACCAAGACAATAGTACCCCCAAAATGCCTTCTCTAATATCTTTGGTTCTCACGGTTGAGTCCGTTTTGGCCCTGGACTCCATCTTGGATTCATAAGTGTTTTACATTTGAAGCGGCCCGTCTTCACACTTATATAGGTGATCTCCTATAATATTCTTGACTTAGAATAGGAATCATTAAAAGTTTATAGCTTAACCTCTACCCTTTGACATCAGTTTTTGTCATAGGAATGGGAAGGAGTAAAATTCCAAGTGCTTTCCACAATCTTTATAACTTAGTTGTCCCATTGAACCAAGATCTTGGGATCTCCAGTCAACAAGGTTGAGTTACCTCTATAAAGATTTAATTATCGGGTTTTAATCCCATTCCCCTCGACGAACAGTATACTTGATCTCTAGAAAGGCCTTTCATTAATGGATCCGCCAAATAATCCTTTGACTTTATATAGCCAATAGATATGATTTCATTAGAGATCAACTATCTTATGATATTATGTCTTCGACGTATATATACATATTGCTTCGTGCCCTTTCAATAGTCGAACGACTATCACAATATATCATAATAACATGCACTTGCTTTTGTCCAACAAGGAACGTACTCCAAAAAATTATGAAGCCATTCAGCTTCTTCTCCAGCTTTATCTAAAGCTATAAACCCAGATTCCATAATAGAACGAGTGTTTTCCTCTATATACATTAATCTACCAATTATTCTTGAAAATTCAATTTGACCTCGTATTCACCTTGGTTCTTCGCTAAGTGTAGATTTCTATCTACACGAGTCTAGCAGGTGAACGGTCATGAACATTGAACTTTCTTAGTACAATCTCAACATGATGAGACTATGATAAGACAAGTCTACAGACGTTTTAGAGATCTTAGTCTCTACCATTACGTCAGCTAAACCTTATGTCTTTCATATCACAATATTTTGCCAATACTTTCTTGGCAGAGATTGCTTCCCTTTGTCAACATAGCATCTACGTATAGATCGACTATGACAAAGGAGCTAGAAGTGCCTTTAACATAGACACATCTATCACACTCGTTGACCTTGAAGTCACTTGACAACATTGCTTGTCAAATTTTCCATGTCATTTGTTATGAGCTTGTTTAAGCCCATACACCAATTTGATGAGTCTACAGACCTTCTTTTCTTGGCTAGGAACGACAAACCCTTTAGGTTGTTCCATGTAGATCTCTTCATCTAACTCGCCATTCAAGTAACTTTTGAATTCTTTTCATATCAGAGATAGCTTTTCAATCATCGCAGCTACTTGGAAGGATTCACTGAGCCTAATTCCTTCTGCATGAAGATCATGCAAGATCATTTGGAATTCTTGGACTTGGCTCATTACCATTTTGGAATCCACCATTTTGAATTCCAAGAACTTCCCGACTATGAATTTCTTCAAGCCAGAATCCTCCGTTTTGTATTTCTTTTCCAAGGATTCCCAAAGGGCTTCTGCAGTCTTGGCTGAGCTATATACGCCGTACACAGTATCGCTCAAGCCATTGAGGATGTAGTTTCTGCATAGAGAATTCCCATGTCCCCATGCATCAAAAGCAACCCTTTGTTGGGGATCACTCTCTTCCTTAGAAACAACGGGGGCTTCCTCACTTAAGAACCTAGCTAGGTTCAATGTAGTGAGGTAAAACGACATCTTTTGATGCCATCTCTTAAAATCGTTATCGGAGAATTTCTCCGGCCTTTCTCATTGGGCAGTGATCAGTTGTTGCACATGTGGTTGGACAACCATAGTAGCCGGATTAGGAGCAGCAGATTCAGTTGCCATAGCCGGATCGGTAGCAGCAGGTTCACTCGCCATAATACACAATGACAAATAATTGTCTTAAACTTGTAAGGATATGAATGATGGATAGTGCGGAAAATTGTGTATTACGAAGTCGAGGCAAGAGTTAGACTCTTTATATTGAAGTCAATTATTTCCCCGCTCTGGTGCTCACGGAACTGGAAATTTATCTCCCAAGATACAACGACTTTATATCCCAAAGTAGCAGCACTACAAACTTTGAGAAATTGCAAACCAAAAGATATTTTGAAACTCTCTTACTAAACTCTATTTGTAGAATACTTTTATGCTTACGAGTGCTATGAATGAATTAAATTCCTATCATCCATCTAACCTCCATGAATTAAATGAAATGAGAAGGCCTATTTATAGGAGTTGGAAAGGTGTTTCGAACGGACATGTCCAATCAGAAAAGATGCCTTTGAAAGGTTATGACCTTTCATCCAAATGGACGCATCATTTCACCTAAAGGACATACCATTTCACTCCAATGGACGCATCATTTCATCCAAAGGGTTTCACCCAATGGACACATCATTTCAACCAAAGGACACACCCACTAGGTTGACCAGACACGACCGCATGATGATTGGGGCCCATCAACCATCATCTACGTGTCACGAGCTGTCATAAGCTATCACGAGCTTGTTATGAGTCGCACATCGTAACCAATCACTTGTCACGATTTATTCTTTAATTTATCATTCACCATTTTCCAACACTAGAAAAAGAGGGGAAGAAGCTTACCTAGGAAGAACAACAGAATCTAACGAGAAGGAAGTCCGGAATGGCAAGAATACCTGCACAAATGGTGAAGGAAGGAGTCTGAAACCCTTAGTTTGGTAAGGAAAAGAAGAAACAGGAAGAAAGGCAATTACCTTGTTCGCAAATGAAGCGTGAAAATATTGAAGAAAGGAAAATGCCTTATATACATCATCATGTCAACAGTCCCATCAGCATAGGACTCGGTTTTCCAGCTGGCGAGAGCCCGTCAGTCACGCAATGCGTGAGCATTTGAGTCGGACAGGGACTCTCCCTCTTTCCTATCTTTTGTAATCATCATTAATTATCTTTTTTGCAGATAAAATTTGAATTCCTCTAAATCTGCAGCACCAATTCCTTTAGATAGAAGAACTCTTCAGCTGGTTAGAACTCCTCAGTTAGCTTGGCAGGACTTGCCCTACTGATGAGCATGAGCAGGAAATATATTTTTTTTTTTTGCAGGAAGTTTCTACCTACTGCAGCCATCCAGCTCTATGAATTGCACCCCTAGAGTGGTGGGATGGTGATGCCCCCTTAATATTTGCAAGAGGCCCAAGGGACACTTACCAGTCCAGCTGGTGGCATCCCAGCTAGCCTAGCAAGGAAGCAAGGCCCATCAGGGCATCCTCTTTTTTACCTTTACTAAAATTGGCAGGCTCAATAAACGAGCCCATTTTTGCCAGACACGTCATCGTACAGCTAGGTGGACACCTCATATATATTGCCAACGCATTGGCACACATCATACTAAAATATCTCCAGCTAGCTCCTAGTAGATTGATGAAAACTGAATTGGTAATCTACAAATACCAAATTTCTAAATCTTCAGACAGACCTGGCAAGACCCAGTCAACAGGGCATATCTCAGTCAACTAAGTCCAAAATCACACACAGAATTTTTGGTTAAATAGCTTATTCGAAGGGCTTTCAAATGGCATAGGACTCTCCATAACTAACTCACGCATCCTGCTCTACAACGGCCTATCAATAGAGGTCTCATACAGTCATTTGTCGAGTTACATCACTTTCATACTTTTACTTTTAGTTGCTCTCCACTTTGCAGCTATTTCTAGCTTATTTTCTACACTTTACATGAATTATCACACATCATTCTCATATTTCACCATTATTCTCATTTTTTTTTTATCAAGTTTCATTTCATTTGGAAACATTACTTACTTAAACATTAGAGTGTTAACCCCTCTCTGCAGGTTAGTTCCCCTTAACCTTAGGATTTTTTGAAAATCCTTCGATTCGCATGAGTACCATTAGACTCAGGTACGAATTAGTATTGATATTCATGAGTTCAGGGGTATGAGATAATAATTGGTATACATAAAAAAACATGTTAATTGTGTCTTGTATGATAATTTGTGGGAAACCAAAAAATAGAACTAAATTGACTAATTCCAGCTATATTAATTATTTTATTTAGGTTTAGTTATTTTCACTTAGGTAAATGTTATTATTGAATTTGGTCTTACGCATCTTAATGGATCAATTCAAGATAAATACAATTTTTTTAATTGGCTAATTGGGCAAAAACATGTTCAAATACAACACGTTATTTATGACGGATCAAAGCATATGGTGTTCCGGACACCACATACTCTCTGCCACGACCAAACTCTAGAACCGCGAGGTGCCATGTTTTCCTTAACATCAAAATCCTCAAAGTCTTGAAACCATATTTTAGTTATGTAGTCTGAGATTTTCGCCCACAATGCTTGGATCCAGTTTGAAAGAAAAATTAGGGGATAATCTTCATTTTTAGAGATTCTAACCTCTGAATCTATGTTGTATATATAACTTTCATTTGTCCATATTTTTTTCAGTCCTTTAACTATTTTTTGCTGACGCAAAAATTGTGATTGAGCGCAAGTAAAAATTACCTTGAATATAAAATATATATAATCAATATCTTAGGGAGTAAAGGTTATTATCTTACTGTGTTCACATTATTTTAATTAGTTGCATTGGACTCAACCTCTTCTTCTATTTCTGGCCTCTGAAATGTGCTTGAACTTGTATTTTATGAATTTTTCCAAAAAAATTAATAGGCTCAACCTATAATTTCACTATCTGAATCTGCAATTGTGCAAAATAATTTTGTTTGTCGAACCCACAGATGGCCGCATTTTTTTTTATAATAGCACTTAGGGTTCTTGAACCTCAAATCCATAAACTCATCTCTTTTGGAATTGGATTTCGTAGAATATGATGCCATTCTACATACAATTAAAATGAAACTAAATTGTAAAACATAAAGTTAAAACAGAAAAAAAAAAATAGAGAGAAAAAGATCGTTCTTACCTGCAGTTCAAATTAAGCTAAAAGAACACAAAACAAAAGCTCCAAAACCAATGCTTCCAATGAGAGTGTTTTCATAGGGCAAAGAGGAGTATTTAATTCTTTACCAAGTCCAAAATGTGTGGAAAAAGGTAAAAAAAACTGGCATCTTTGCACAAAGAGCGTGTCTGACTAACGGAAGGTGGGTTTCACGCTGTATTTTTCAAAAACATGGAGTTTTTTGTGCATATTCAAAAACACGGGTGGGGGGGGGGGGGAGAATTTATATTTTTTTATAATAGTGTAGATAATATTAAAGTAAACTTTGAGACATTTGTAACATATATATAATTTGTTTTTCTTTTTCACATTTTCTTAACAAGTTTCGATGTTGATTTATCGTCTAATTTTACAAAATAATGAAATTACGAAGAGTTAATAAATGATGGGTTTTTCTATTAAAATTTTGAAATATTTTCATTTTCTTGTCTTTGACAATATTTGTACAACTTCAGAATGTAGTAGTAAAATAGTAGTGTGTGTGATACAGTTAAATGTGTGTATAATATAATTGAAAATTTATAAAAATAAAAATAGAGAGATATAAAAAGGAAAAAGTCGAATCCATTCTATTTCTAAAAAAGAATACTTATGAGAATTAATCCTACTACTTCTGGTTCTGGGGTTTCCACACTTGAAAAGAAAAACCCGGGGTGTATCATCCAAATCATCGGTCCGGTACTAGATGTAGCCTTTCCGTCGGGCAAGATGCCTAATATTTACAATGCTCTGGTAGTTAAAGGTCGAGATATTGTTGATCAACCAATTAATGTGACTTGTGAGGTACAACAATTATTAGGGTGATAAAAAAAATGAATTCGAGAGAGAAATAAGTTATCTCTAAAAGAATTAAAAATGAGAGAGAGAGAGAGAGAGAGTTTACACGATCCTAAAAAAATATTGATTAGCATTTTGGTTCTAAAAAAGTTGTTTCTAAGTGTTTGTGAGTATTGAGAGAGAGATAGTTTACAAATATTTATTAGGACTCGTTTGATTCATGTGAGAGAAAAGGAGAAGCGAAAGGGGGAGGAGAAGTGAAAGGGGAGGGGTAGGGAAAGAATAATAATTTTCCTTGAAGTTGTTTGGTATGAGTGAAAAGGGGAGTAAATATCAAATATTTCTCCTTATTTGGTACGAGTAAAATAGATCGAAAATAAAAGACTAATCATTGTAATTTTACTGATTAACCCATTCTCTTTATTTTGTATTAGGAAAAAATAAATTAATCTTATACTAAAATAATTTTTAGTTTATCAATAGTTGAAAATCATACTAATAAAAATATTCATCAAACAACAAGAAGAATATTTTTTATTAATAAAAAACTATTCTTCAAATAAGAACAATAATATTTTTTATGAATAAAAATTTTCATCAAAATGAGTATTATTCATTTATTCTAAACTATTCAATTTTAACAAAATAAAAAATACTACCAATGCCCTTAAATAAAGAAATTGACTTCATTGCTTTTGTTGGTGATCTGGTTTTTTTTTTTTTCAAAGATTATGTACCGGTATTATCAATCGAGGAAACTTATGTATATGGATAATAGAGTAAACAAAAATAAAATATTTGCTATTTTGTCTTTTTGGCTTATACGTTCACTTTTCCGTCCAATCTCGGACGAAAACAAAATTGGACCCGGGAGGGGTTTCATATATATCGAGTTTTACTTCCCTTTCATCTATTCTCCATAACCAATTATCAAACTTACTCTTATACATTCATTTTACTTCCACTTCTTTTATACACCCATTTTCACCCCAACCAAACAAATGCTAAATTTCATTTTGGATAACTGCACCTTTATTATAGTACTTTGAATTAAAATTTACCATTTACTATGACTCTTTAGATTTTCACATCTAAAGTTCACATTGAGCTCTTCAAGATTGTTTGACATAATTAAACTTCACATTTTTCATAATGTTAGTATTTTAGAATTTCTTTATTTTATTTGCTACATTATTTGATATTATTTCTATACCATAGAAAATATAAGTTATTGTGTAAATTAATGAAAAACTAATTTTTTACTATAAACATGCAAACTTACTTATTGTGCCTCAATCAATAGTCCTATTAGTTAGTGAAAGTGTTATTCAATTCAATGTTTTCATCTGTCATGACCTCCTCGATGAAGGGAATATCTCCTTGCTATTCCAGGGGGACTCCCATCATCCGATGCTAGCATCTTGTAGGCTCTTTTGTAGATACTCCAATTGGGGCATCCAACGAGTTGGGGGGGGGGGGGGGGGGGCGGGCGGGCGGGGCTCATTCCGCACCTGAGGAGGCAGGGCTAAGTCCGCCACAGGGGGTTCAGGGAGAACCTGGACTGAGGGCATTTCATTGCTACGCCTAGGGGCCTCAGCCACCAGAAAGGCCACCAGTGTTGTTTGAGCCACCGCCGCCAACGGGGGGGAGGCTATTGCTGCTAGTTGCATCCGTATGGCCGAGGTAATCATCTGCTAGATGACCGCCATTAATCCTGGGAAAACCTATCCGATGAGGTGTCTGAGGAAGTGTTGTCATGAGGAGGGTTTGATAGTGGTTCGGAGGGACCAGAAGGTACCACTTCAACTTTTCCAGAGGGGGCCATAGTTGCTCCCCCTACCACTTGTAATAGTTGAGGGTCAGCAGCGGCATCCGCCGCCTTCTGCTTGTCTAGCCTGCTATTGGGGGTTTCCATTGTCCTCACCTCTTAGTTCTGTGTTCCCAAAGACGGCACCATATGATATGAGCTTAAACAGGATAGCCCAGTTGATTACTTGGACTTTAGTAGAGTGGGCTCCAATTTTTGCAAGTTTAGGAAAGGGAACTTGCAAAATAAGCATTAGCACTCCGTGCTCAAGTCAGTAAGTAGTTATGGACAAAATAAGCTGAAAGTAATGAGAGAATCATGGGAATTCGTGTGAAGTGAGCATAAAATGTGTTGAATGTGGATTGATAGAGCAATTTGAGAGTTTAAAGTGTAGAATCGACATTCCCAATCCAGCCAAGGGGGCTGGAATTTATATGGAGGACTCCACGGGTTGGAGGGACTCTTGAATGTCTAAAACTCTCAAAGGGTCAATTACCGACCTCCCAGAGTCCTACTGAGAGAGGCCTCTTGAAATGTAGGAGGTAATTAAGGAAATCCTCCCTGGATAAGGATAGGGTTGGCTGACCCTTATTTGGACTTCTTGGTGGGGCTGAGCCTTCACCTATTAGCCTTCTGTCATGGGGCCTGGTTGGGCCCCTTCTCCTAGTACTGGACACGGCCTAGGTCTCTTCTAAGGGGTCTTGATCTGGCCCTTCCCTTGGGTTGGATCAGAGCTTCTATTGGGGCCCTCGAGTGGGCCTGGAACATAAATGGACCTTCTTATGTCGTTGGGCTTCGTACTTGGGCCTTATTTTTTGGGCATAAAAATAGTTTATATAATTTATTTTATTTATTTAAATAAATATTTAAGTTAAAAAACTAAATTTTAGTATATTAATTTTTTTATTGTGATTTTCTGATTTAAAAACTTTAACTTTGAAAATTTTATATAATTTTTAGGTACTTTGATATTTAATCAATAAGTTTCATAAATAAATATAATTTGTTAAAATATATTTAAATTAAATAATAATTTAATTCATCAATAATATATAATTTATTAAAACGTATTTAAATATATAAAAAACTAGCCAAATGGACATTTTCACACATCAAATAATCCTAAAAAAGGGCAAAAGCGAAGTCCCATTGCACAATATACGGGTCAAACATTCTCCATTAGTTTCTAACAGAGAGAGGTTTTTCTGTTGTATTTTAAATAATATGGAGGATTTTTTGCCTATAAAATTAACTCAAGGAAAGGTATTATGCAATTTATCCTGCACATTACATAAAGCTCGCCAACAATGTATAAAAGGGATAATTGCATCATATTCCCCTGTATTTTTTTTTCTACAAAAACTCCTATGTTAATTAAATAGGCTAACCTCCCCCCCCCCCCCCCCCCCCACATTTTTAATCATACAAAAATTAATAGAAATTAACTTATAAATATCAATATGTTAAAAGTAATATACACAAAAAATTTCTATATTGTACAATATATTTATAAAATTTTTGGGGCGACGACCAGAGCGTCGCCATCACCCCCTTTTCCAGGACGACGACATTGCCCTCCTTTCCGCTGGCGAGGGCAACGACGTCCTCCCTGAAAATTCTGGGGGTGACGATCGTCGCCCTCCTCCTTTCCAAGTTGAGTGCGGGGGCAATGGTATTGGCCTCCTTTCCGCGGGCGAGGGCGGTCACCAGCAAGAGGTAAGGCGACGAACTGGGACAGATGGGGTAAGGAGCGATGCCAAGGTAGCATGGGGGCGAGAGCGCGGTGTGGCGGCGACAACAGCGTGGGGGTGCTTGGTGTTGAAGATGAGGTCCAGAGATTGAAGAAGAATAAAGAAAAAAGAAAAGAAAAAAAATAATCAATGATTACTTTAAATAATTTTATTGAAATTCAAAATTGAGGGGTAGAATAGTCTTTACAACATATAATTTGACGAGGAAATAAATCCACTCTTAATTTGGGCGAGCAATTCTCACTCTTGCTAATTTGTAATGGAGAGGGGGTTTTTTGGAGGGTATTAATTTTCATAGGATTTTTTTAACTATTTCTTTAACACAGGGAAGCTTTTAGCAATTTTTGCGTTTCACGGGGACTGATATGCAATTTTTTTCTATATATTTTGCACTATTTAACCGAAACATAAAGCTCGTCAACGTTGTATATACTATAGCATGTCCGAGAATTCTAAGTGCTTAAGAATGTCCCTTCCTTCACCACCTTTCGTACTCATAAAAAATAAAATCAACTATCTCAAAGAGCAACTTCTGTACAAAAAAAATAAGGGAAATAACATTTTTGGTCTCATAAATCAGGCCAGTTTCACTTTTGGTCCCATTCGTTACAGGATTGGCATTTTTGATCCGTAACTTACAAAAATTCATGTTTTTGGTCCTCATCCACTTTTTCATTCGTTTTTTAATGGCATTGGTCACATGCCCAATACGTGGCACAAAGTATTTTTTGGTTGGAGGAAAATTGGCGCGTTTTCCAACTTGATAAAACTTTGGTGGGGAGGGAGAATATCACTATTTTTTTTTAAGGAAATTAGGGCAAGAAAAGGGGATCTCTATCTTCTCTAACAAAAATTGAATTTTTCCTCTAGCCAAAAATACTTAGAAAATAAAAGAAAAACTGGAGGACCACAAATGCGAATTTTTTATAAGTTACGGGACCAAAAGTGTCATTCCCTTAACGAATGTCAAAAAGGGTCTAATTTATGGGACAAAAATGTGATTTCCTCGTACAAAATATTTGGCATAATTCTAATGATTTGATTCCAACAATTGCGTAAATAAAATTCAAAAATAAATGTGTGTTATCGGAGTGTTGTATACCTGACCAGTCTTCATACTATCTAGCATATTTCTAAAGACCTGGACAGTCCAACATAGAGTGGCGGGTGAAGCTGTATTTTTTTGTTCCACATTGTACCATACGGTGGTATTGGGAGGAATTGATTATTATAAGTTTGTATCTATTCCATCGGTACACGTTCCCACCAAGACCGGGTGCTATTGGAGTCATACGTGACCAAAACCAAATCTGTAAAATAATATAAACTTATGATCTTAATAATATATTTCAATAAGATAGTTAACGACAAATATAAATAGTTGATGTTACCTACAGCAACTGCAATGCGCGACTAATCTGGGCTTTGCCCTTGGTGCTGACATTGCAAAATTCGCGGTATAAGAATGCAAGCACAATACTGCCACAATTACAGTATCGGGTGACGCTGGTATCTTTTAATTTTTGTGCATATAGTAACGGCGCTAAATGCCCGGATGAATGAGGACACATCACCCCATCCAATAGTAGCAATGCTATACAAGTAGCATATTGTAAAACAGATGCGAACAGTGTTGCATCATCAATCACGACCGGCATAATATGACGCAAAATTGCATTTGTCGACAAATGTGAACTCTTAAATTAATCATCATTTTGTTGGAAACCTAAGAAAACTCGGCAATATTCCTACCAATCAGAAGTAGATCTGTCTCGATCCATTTCGGTCACAGCAAGACCTTCTACTAAGAGTCCCAAAATTTCTTAGACATCTTGTAGCATAATTGTCACTTCCCTACACTGAAGTGAATGTGTGTGTTTCAAGGCGCCCCCTTTCAATGAGTGTTGTGACTAGATAAGCATCGTAGAGGATCCTTTCGCATTTGTAAACACCATTAAACCCCATATGATGTAGTACATCAAGCACATCTGATGTGGGGCATTATTTTTGAAGTGTGCCCAAAATACACCATCTGCAGGTCATTTCTTTAGTGGTTCATCAAGATCGCCATCAGGAACATCATTAGATCTGTCTTGTGCTTGTGATGACAAGATTCTTTCATCACGTGGACCATACACTCCTTTTCTATCCATATCTAATTAGTAGTTTTTTTATAAGTGACTTGCAGAAATTTTTTATGGAAAGGAAAGAACATATTTACTATTCACAACATTTACAGATGTTGTGCCAACATCAGGGTGAATACATGTCACTTTTTGGCCACCGAAGGTCTTCCTTCTTCCAATAATGATTTTTGTGCAGGCACTTTGGTGATTTTTGTGCGGGCCCTTCTGGTGGTGATTTTTTTGCAAATATTTCTAATTATTGCGTAGATGATTCAATGCCTGAAGTAGTCATTGTTACACAAGGCCTTGAAAACGTCAAAATTCAATACACAGGGACCACCCCATCATGGAGCTGTGACGAGCCCGTGATAGAAGAAGATCCTAAAGCTAACAGTTTTTCAAATTTTTCAGGCCATAATTCTGAACCAGATGAAGTTAAATTTCCAATACCACCCGAGGATCCTAAGAATGAGGTTGACATAAATGTCATGGCTGAAGCACTTGCAACCAACGCTCAAGGTATATCAACAACCATTTAATGAATAGTAATGAGAATTAACTATTGGCTACAATTTTATTTGCTATGAATTAAAATTGTGGTAAATAATTATTATTAACTATGGTTAAGCAAAATTAATGCAAAAACTTATGTTATCCACCATAGAAACTATTTTTGGCATGTCTATATATGAGCTATAGTAAATGTTTTTCCCATGCTTTTAGCCATGATAAATGCTTTAGCCACACTCGAAAAACCACAACCAACAATCCTTGTGTGGCCGTGGTCAATGACTATTTACTACGACTATTTATTTTTAACCATGTCACTTATAATTGTTAATTTTCTTCTAGTGTAGTGGAGTTACATGCCCATCCAAATAATAAAGTCTCAAATTTGAGAATTTGTTGAAGATTGAGTGTTCACTTGAAATTGATGATCCAGCTAAACTAAATTAGGATACGCAATGCAATCTATATATATACAATTCAAATTCAGTTATATATCATCAATCTTAACAATTGGCCTATTGTTTCTAAAATTTCGTAAATTACCAAGGATGGTACAACTCAATCGTAGAGTATTATTGAAAAGTCATTTTATGATGTATATAATTGCAATGTTTATTATATATAAGATTTACTATATCCACTATTCATGTGGTAAATTAAATATTCATAGTGTGTTAGTAGCTTTCGTCTGTAAAATCTTTTGGTGGATTTTATATTAAGGAACATGTTTTCCTTAATATAGTTTGTTATATTAGTCAGATTATTGTAACACTGGTAATATTTCTACTTTGAACACAATATTATGTGTCATAAATACTCAACACAAAACACTTTGTGCGCACACAAAACGCTGACACAACTCAAATTATGGAAACAAAATAGACCTTTATTCAACGAGTCTACTACATTCAACCTTCAATTCTGTTTCATTATTTTGTATGAACTCTAGCATATGATAATTTTCACCTTTGGGATGAAACCAATGTTGGAGAAAGACTGCATCTATGGGTGTTGGAGAGTAAATGGTATGCCCTTTCTGGGCCCACTAAATATTAATATGCTAGCACCACTTTCATCGCCACCACCACCATCAATAACGTTTTCATTGTATACGGATATAAAAAATTTGTTAATGTCTGTGTTGCGTTCTTTGAGGTACTTCTCTAATAATCTTAACTTGATGCTTCCGAGAATTTAGACTTTATCGTTCGGATGGCCATGTAACTCACATCCATGACGCTTAGTGCTGACCAATACAATGAGAGAGAGAGAGAGAGAAGAGAGAGAGAGAGAGAGAGTTTTAAGACCGAGAAGAAAGAATCACTCCCACAGATCAAAGCCCCATATCAATAAAAAAAAAAAAGAAAGAAAAACAATTGAGACCACCAATTTTGATTTGTTATCTAAAAGCCTTAGTGAAAAACAAAAGAATCATGTTTACAGTTTCAAGATTTCTATTCCCAATTTTAAGATAGTACTTCTTATAAAATTTATATTTAATATAAATTAAAGATCTAAACAAAAGAAGAAGATCAAAGATCTCTCACATGTATATATATATATTTAAAAGAGGGAGAGAGAGAGAGAGAGAGAGAGAGAGAGAGAGAGAGAGAGAGAGATAAAAACAGATTTACCATGCCTGTTGCACCATTAGAGGTACTTGTTTGTGATAGTGGAGTTGGTGTCAGCAAATTAAAATTAAAGAGCTCTAGAAAGAGCACACCATTAACCCTCCACACCCATAGAAGTAGTCTTTCACAGTATTAGTTCTATCGAGAGTGTGAGCAAACAATCGACAAGTAATTATTTATATGAGTGTGTGTGTATACATATATAAAGAGTGAATATAATGGAGAAAAATCTCCCTGATGATATTCACACTCACTTATATGAAAGGTTTTCATAACAAGATGTAAGGATGATGCCACGTCAACAGTTGTATCGATGTGGCATGATCATCACCGTTTGTTATAGAACACAAGGTCACCAAGTGTAGGCAATATTTTTAAACAATATTCCTTTAAATGTCCGGATGGATGGCTATAATGCAATTTCTAATTAATTTTAAAAAAAATATTTAAAGTGAAAAAACAAAAAGATCAACAAGAACAAGAGATAAACACAACTTTAATAGGGGATATGAGTGTATTAATGACACAAGAGATTATGTCCAAATTCAAAATATTTCTAAATCAACAAGAAGAAAAGATAAACATGAATTTAATAGGGATACGACAGTACAAGAAAAAAATTAATAGCTAAGAAAAAGTTTGACGCTAATTTTAGCATTGAACTAATTAGTAACCAAAATTTCCGTTGCCAATCTACATTATTCAATATATATATATATATATATATATATTTATATTATACAATCCATTGCTAAATTCATTTGTAAGTAAATTTCCTTGCTAAATGTATAACGAAATAAATTTCTTGTATTAATAATGTAAATTAGCAACGAGAATTTTATTGTAGTGCGAGTGTAAATTAGCAACGAGAATGTAAATATATTTTCATTGCTATTTAACGATTTTATTGTAGTGCGAGTATAATTATGACACAGGAGATTGTGTTCAAATTCAAAATATTTCCAATCAAGATGAAGAAGAGATAAACACAACATTAATAGGGGATATGAGTATAATTATGACATAAAAGATTGTGTTCAAATTCGAATATTTCTAGTGTTGCAACAATTTGAATAATATAATCTAAGTTATAGAAATATTTTTTTTTTAGAAAAACAATCCACCACCAACATTTCTTATTTATGGACAAGAGTAATGTCCCACAGATCGAACATGTATACACCCACAAACCTGCTCATCAAAATTTTAGTGATATAAGATGTGTACTTTTAGATTAAATTTTTGGAAAGGCTGCATTAGAGTAACTGTTCACTGGAGTCTAGTAAATCACATGATACATAACTAACGTTGAAATGTTGTTCATAGATCGGATGGTTTTTTTGACCTTTTCATGAAAATAGAACTAAGAAGAAGAAATTTTATTTAGAAAATTAATGCAAGTGAATTTTAGTTTTTGGATTAGAACTATTGTTAATTAGTTGATAGACCCTTATGGAAAAATATACATTTCAATCAAATAGATAATATTTTAGGAGCTTACATACTATTTACGACATCCAAGAGAAATATTTTTATAGCTTTGCGAACTACTTTTTGTAAATAAATCAATTTTCACACTAAATTTTCATATTATGAATGATGTATTATATGATGTTGTGTCCCTAAGACAAGATCATACGTGATATTAACTTTATGTAGAAATACATAACTTGTTTCATGAGAGCAAAAGTTGGCTACTCTATTATGAACTATAATAAGATAAAACACAAAAAAGTCCAACATAATGTTCATGTGGCAAAAGGAGTGATTTGGCATCCCTTGTTCTCATGCCCAAAAGGTATGCATTGCATATAGGATTAACTTGTTACAGTGGTTAAGGATTATTATACTTTAATGGCTTACAGAAGCACATTTTCATCCTTTGATGGTGGAAAATTATTCGGATGTTCCAAAAGTAGAGTTGGTCTACGACACTACTGTTCGTAGCACTATTTGTCCTGGTCGAATCCAAACATCATGAATCCAAAATGAGATGGATTGACCACAAATGAGTGAAACAAAACAATCCCAACAAAGGGAGGCTAATTCCAGACAAACTGATATGTCAGTGAGTGGCCTTAGTCCATAAATAATATTTGCAATAGTAGATTGTATTTTTTATAATTAAATTAATTTTAAAATTTTGTGAAAAATTTAAATTTATTAAGGAATATAATTATTAGTTAAATTTATAATTATATATTAAATTATCAAAATTATAAAGAAAAAAGAAGTCGAACTTTGAGGTTTGACTTTAAGTCGAACTCATGGAGTTCGACTTCTTATTGAAATTAGAAAAACTAAAATTGGCACGTCGAAATCCATGAGTTCGACTTGCACTATTTTTGTTGTTAGTATTATTTTAATATTATTTTTGTTAATTTTATATTATTTTATTAAATAAGCCCAAATATTTATTCAGCGATTCAACTTAGGCTTGTCAATGGATAGGGTAAGGCCCTATCCAAGCCCAGGCCCAAAGGAGGCCTAAATGAATTTAATATTACCTGGGCTCTACCCAATCAAGGCAAGAGCCAATGGGGCTCTACACCCAAAGACATTGCACTAGACACAATCATCTGGGTCAAGTCTGAACCGACTGGATATTTTTATTTGAATTTTTTACCATCAGTATTAACTATTAAGTCCACCACTTCCGGTGTCTCATCACCCCGCGAAACATTCGTGTCTCAGAGGTAGATTATTCACCTTAGCCCAAGCGCAAATCAAAATCAAACTCAAATATTTATGAAACAGAGCCTTACAATTAATAGAGGTAGATTTCTCACCTTAGTCCAAATCTAAATCAAAATTAAACTAAAATATTTAAGAAATAAAGCTCATGCGGTTAACAGAGGTAGATTGATCACCTTAGCCCAAACTCATCAAATTAAACTCGAAAGCAAGGAAAAAGGTCGAAACTTCGTGGCTTTGATGGGGCACACTACCATCGTCACAGTGGAGGTCACCATAATCTCAGACCACTGCATTGAGACCAACACCGCTATACAAAGACGCCTTTGGCGAACTCCGACATAATGGTGGCTGCGAGGGGTAGTCACTGCCGATGCAGTCATGTAGCTGGCCGGAGATGAGGAGGTTGATGATGATCTGTGGAGGGCGGTGTTGTAGTAGGTGCAGCTGAGGAGTTTCAGGGGGTAAGTGTGGAGAAGATGTTGTAGGCGTCGGTGGTACGTTGGAACCCTAATTTCTAAATTCTAATAGAAAGGGAAGGATAAGGGTGATTTATTAAAACTATTGGATCTTTATTTGATCCAACCATTATAATTTTTGAGAAAGATTGGGTATTAGTGAGTAGAGCCCATACCTAGTCCCAATTTATACTTTTTAGTGGGCCTGGGTCTAATAAAGTTTTGTGGGCCTGGGTTTGAACCTTTTTTTTTAGGAAATGGAGTCGGGTAGGGCAAGGCCATATCCATTGACAGGCCTAATTTTAACTACATTCAATCTCCAATTGTGTTTTATAATTTTGTATGAGCTCTAATATATCTTGATTTTCACCTTGTAGATGGAATCAATACTGGAAAAGGCTATTTTTACAGATGTTATAGGGTTAATGGTGTGATCTTTTTTCGGAGCTCCTTAATTTAAATGTGCCGGTACTACTTTCACTGCCAGCACCACCACCACCACCATCACAGCAAGTACCTCCAAGAGCACAACATGCATGATAGATCTTTATCGATTTCTTATTGCTTTTCTTTTTTTTTTTTTTCAAAAACAAAGCACATTTGTGTGATCTTGCTCTTCTTCTTTTGTTTAGATCTTTTATTCTAAATATAAATTTTATTAGAAGTGCTAACATAAAAATGATAAGTGCTCAATTTGAAATTTTTAAATTACAATTGTTTTCTTTTTCCCTTTGATTAAAAAAAAAGCTTTAGAAAGAAATCAAATTTGGCCTTCAAAATTCTTTTTCTTTTAATTTTTGATATAAGGTTTGATATGTGGAAAATATTTTCCTCTCTCTCTCTCCTTCTTTTTAAGGAATAGTAATGAGAATTAACTATTGACTATAATTTTATTAGCTATGAATTAAAATTGTGGTAAATAATTATTATTAACCATGGTTAAGCAAAATTGATGCAAAAACATATGTTATCCACCATGGAAACTATTTTTGGCATTGCTATATATGAGCTAATGTAAATATTTTTTCCATGCTTTTAACCATGACAAATGCTTTAGCCACACTCGCAAAACCACGACCAACAATCCTTGTGTGGTCGTTGTCAATGACTATTTACTACGGCTACTTATTTTTAACCATGTTACTTATAATTGTTAATTTTCTTATAGTGTAGCGGGAGTTACATGCCCATCCAAATAATAAAGTCTGAATTTTTGAGAATTTGGTGAAGACTGAGTGTTCACATGAAATTGATAATCAAGCTAATTTAAATTTAAAATACACAATGCAATCTATATATATACAATTCAAATTCAGTTATATATCATCAATCTCAACAATTGGCCTATTGCTTCTAAAATTCCTTAGATTACCAAGGATGGTACAACTCAACCGTAGAGTATTATTGAAAAGTCATTTTATGATGTATATAATTATAATGTTTATTATATATAAGATTTACTATATCTACTTTTCATGTGGTAAATTAATATTCATGGTCTGTTAGTAGCTTTCGTCTGTAAAAGTTTTTGGTAGATTTTTATATAATAAAATTTGTTATATTAGTCAGATTATTGTAACACCGGTAATATTTCTGTTTGGACACAATATTATGTGTCGTAAATACTCAACAGAAAATACTTTGTGCGCACACAAAACGTTGACACAACTCAAATTATGGAATAAAGTAGATCTTTATTCAACAATTCAACTACATTCAACCTTCAATTCTATTTGATTATTTTGTATGAACTCTAGCATATGATAATTTTTCACCTTCAGGATGAAACCAATGTTGGAGAAAAAGTACTTCTATGAGTGTTGGAGGGTAAATGGTATGTCCTTTCTAGGCTCACTAAATTTTAATATGCTAGCACCCACTTTCGTTGCCACCACCACCATCACAATAACGTTTTCATTGTATACGGATATAGAAAATTCGTTAATGTCTGTGTTGCGTTCTTGGAGGTACGCTTCTAATAATCTTAACTTGATGCTTCCGAGAATTTAGACTTTATTGTTTGGATGGGTATGTAACTCACATCTATGACGCATATTGTTGACCAATACAATGAGGAAGAGAGAGGGGGGGGGGGGGGGGGAGAGAGAGAGAGAGAGAGAGAGAGAGAGAGAGAGAAGAAAGAATCACTCCCACAAATCTTGGAAAAGGGTTTTCCATCGGATAGTCGACGCGATGAGATACTCCTTGAGGAATCAAGTGAGGTGTCCCAAGAGACAACAATGACAACATCTGAGCCTTTAGTTTCACTGATATTGTTCCAATCCTTCGTAGGTCGGCTAGAGTATCCCAACCACCTGATAGGTACGAATTTTTGGACCTAAACCGGTGAATTGGATAATGATCCAAAGACGTACGGAGAAGAGATGTCGTACATCGACTCGGATAAGTTGGCTTGAGGTCATGAAATTCAAAATGGACTCGATGGGTGCACACCAAGTTTGGACCGTAGAGGACCCACCCAAAGGAGTAAAACCCGTAGGGTGTAAATGGGTATATAAATGTAAGCTTGGAGCTGAGGGGGAGGTTACAACCTTCAAAGCCACACTCGTGGTGAAGGGTTACACTCAATGACTCAGGGTCGACTTTGAGGAAACCTACTAGCCCGTAGCAATGGCTAAGTCCATTCAGATACTGCTTGCCATAGCAGCATGGTATGACTATGAAATATGGTAGATGGACGTGAAAAACTGCATTCCTCAATAGTTTTGTAGAGGAAGAGATCTATATGGATCAATCGGAAGGTTTCAGATCTGTTGGAGAAGAGCAGAAGGTCTTGCCGTCTCCAAAGGTCCATCTATGGCCTCAAACAAACTTCCTGAAGCTAGAACGTACGTTTTGATGAAGTCATACGGGGATATGATTTCATCAAGATCTTTGGAGCTCTGTTACGTTCCTAGTGCTTTACATGGATGAAATCTTGCTAATTAGGAATGATGCTAAGATGTTAGGAACCACTAAAACTTTGGTTGTAAACACAATTTTCCATTAAGGATATGAGCGAGGCATCCTATATCCTTGGCATCAAGATCTACAGGGATAGATCTAGAAGGATGTTAGGAATGGCCCAACCCTCGTGTATTGAGAAGGTCTTGAAGAGATTAAGGATGGAGAACTCAAAACCGAGGATTCCTTCCTATGAGGCATGGAATTAAGCTGTCTAAGAAGCAGTCTCCTAAGACTGATGAGGAGCTTAAATAGATTTTGGGCATCCCCTATGCTTCAGCTGTAGGCAGCATTCAGTACGTTGTCCAGCGCACTAGACCTGATGTGGCTTTCGCTTTGAGCGTGATAAGTCGATATCAGGCGTGTGCCATAGAGGCACACTGGAGTGCGGTTAAGACTATCCTCAAGTACCTGAAAAGGACTAACGACATGTTTTTCATCTACAATGGTGGAGAATTAATACTGGAAGGCTACAACGACGCTAGCTTTCAATCGGATGACGACGATGGCATGTCTTAGTCTGATTTTGTGTTCAGACAAAATGGTGGCGTGGTTGCTTGGAAGAGTTCCAAGAAACCTCTCACGGCGGACTCCACCACAGAGTCTGAATACATAGTAGCTTCAGAATCTGCTAAGGAGGCGGTTTAGATGAAAAGCTAAATCCAAGAGTTGGTTGTAGTGCCTAGCATCGTTGAGCCATTAGTTATCTTCTGCAATAACAACGGGGCGATAGCGCAAGAAAAGGAACCGAGATCTCATCATCGATCCAAGTATATTCTTAGTCGCTGTCATCTGCTCAGAGAGATGGTTAGCAGAGGTGATGTTCAGATGGACCGAGTCAGCTCTACCGAAAACGTAGCAGATCCACTTACTAAGCTGGTGTCACGCATTTCCCATACTGAGCATTTGGATAAGATGGGTTTGAGGTCAATGGGTGCTTGACTTTAGGTCAAGTGGGAGATTGTTAGAATAGGTGACCAGAAAGCCAATAGGTTGGGCATTTTGTAACCTATTTGACAACTTGATGTAATGTAATATTATGTAATGAATAAAATGAGTGTTCATTACCATTGGTGTTATCTTTGTTGTGCTAATTTTTCGTATATTAAATGTTGTTTCTACATATATCACAACAAAGCCCACAGATCACGATCAACAACTCGTGCAGTTGGGCCACGCATTGGATGGTGGTTATGAAAGCAACTAATAAAGGGTTGGGTATGAAACATTCCAAGTCGAGGACATCGAGAAAGGGCATCGAGAGTCCTATAGAGACTTGCACCAAGATTCGTATTCATTGGATGAGTGCCATGTTTGATCGGCGATGGGCATGGGACGCCTATACGATCTTGGCGGATTGGTCGACTGGGGTCGAGCCGACTGAGCTGACTTGCGGGGATCATTATATGAAAGTTTTGGAGGCTTGGTCGGTATGATCGGATTTTCTTGATTCCGGTAGTACGGGAGTAGTCCTCAAACTTGAGGAACAATGGCAGTCACGGGCACACGATGGTTGTATATTGGATCTTGCGAGAGGTGATCATTTTATAAGATGGTCATTATAAGCGTTGTCCAGTGCAGTCAGAATGTGTAGCGAGGATGGTGGGTTTCAAGAAGAGGATCCGTCCTCTGTCAGTATGTGACAGAGGTATCTCTATGCACTCGGAGACACGTTCATGCTGCTTAAAACCTGTGGCCACAGTGGTTGATCGAGCAGGAAATGGTTTCCCGTGTCGATGAGGCATGCGTAGTCTCGAGTATTAAGTATTGACGCCTAGTCAAGGATGAGAACCAACGCCCAATTCCATACCTTAGACTAAAGCGGGAAGAAGGTAGATGGAAGGACCATACCTGTATGGAATCGGCGCCTAAATATTCACGCCAACATTCCCTTAGTCTCTGGTGCCATGGACCATTGCTAGACGGCCACCCGTTAGACACGGACCCAAGTCCAGCTGAGGGTAAATTTAAAGGGTCACATACAAATCACTGAGGAGGTGAAGAAATTGACTTGGAGTTGATTTTCGATGATGATGAGTAATTGGATCACTTAAGGGATTGTCCATTCGATGCATGGGCCGTTATTGTATCGAGCCTTTGTTTTAATCGATAAATGGGATTGATCGATTAGGTAGAGAATCGAAACTTGAATCTTTTAATTGGACTAAAAGATTAATGGAAATTATTTAAGTGGACCATGAATTGAATAGGATTTAATTTTTGTGCTTGTTGTAATTGTATTACAATAAAACCTGGTCCATTAAATCTTGGCCCAAGAGATGTGTTAATTCCACTTTTCGAATGAGAAGAGGTTGGACTTCTTCCCAAACGAGCATGGCCGAAAATTGCTTCTTTTAGAAGCTCTAAAATTGGCCATGCATGGCCGTTGATGAGCGTTGACTTATCTCTTTTGGTACGGGACAAATCAATTCCAATCAAGCCTCTTTCATTTGGTATGATTAAATCATACCTTATGAGATGGTAAGCTTGATTGATGATTAGTGGGAATTGATTGGAATGTATGTAGACAGACTTGCATGAACCTAGACACATTCCAATAATCACATTACTTAAGTATATATACATGCATATATTATCATCAAAGTAAGAGGATCATTATTAATCTTTTTCTAAGAAAAAGAAGAACACATATTGTTTAAAACAGTCCCAATTTTCGGCCCTCTGTCTACACAAACCACCCTCTTTGTTCTTCATTGATCTAGGATCATCCGGAAGAACAAAGCAAGATCAAGAAGAAAACTAACATAATAGTGTTGACTCTTCTTGGATCGTATCCTCTAAGATCCGTTTTCCTGTAGCAAGAAAAACGAGATCTCTCGTGGTGTGGTGTGGACTTTGTTAGAGAGTTCATACATTTGAACTTGGTGAACGTTTCCGACCGATGAACAACGCTCGTAGCCGTACAACAAAGAAAGCTACAAGGTAATATTTAAGTTTACGCTCTTGTAGTTTCTTTAATGACTTATCTATGCTCTATGTGATACATATATTGTTTTATTATCATATTCTACATCGAACGCCAGGTTGAGCACCCAAGGGTACACCCCTTTGGATCTTGATGATATGCATTTGTTGCTTAACTAAATTTTTAAATATCGCTCCACGCGCACTCCCGAGCGGATCCCCTTGTCCTTCAGAAGTGCTCCCGATCTAGGTTCCCCCTGAACCCTATGTGTGGGACCTAGTTCCGCCTCCTCAGGTTAGGAATGAGGCTCACCCAATTTGGAGGCCCAGTTGGAGCATCTATTAAACAGCTTACAGGATGTCTAATACTAGATGATGGGAGTCCCTCTTTAGGAGCAAGGGGGCATTCCCTTCAGTGAGGAGGTCATGGTGAACGACCTCCCTCCCAACTGCCGAACACCATCCATCGCGGAGTATGATGGTACTACTGATTGACAAGAGCACCTATCTCGAATAGAGAACGTAGATCTCCTTCACAGGTAGACGGACGAAATTAAGTGTTAGGTGATTATCACCATAATTGCCCGGGCGGCACAACAATAGTTCAATCAACTGCCGACAGGCTTGGTGGGAAGCTTCTAGGAGTTTTCGATAACTGTTTCTCCACTAGTTCACCAGTAGTCGGAAGCACTACAAGACCCACCTCAGTCTCTTTACAATCAGTCAAAAGGACTCTAGGTCTGTGAGGGACTATCTTCATCGGTTCAATACTACGGCCTTGGAGGTCTCTGCGGCCACACAAGAGATCAAGGCGAGCGCATTCTATGAAGGACTTTGTGATGGGAACTTTTCTAAGTCCCTGACCAAGAAGCCAGTGTCGGATTTTGACAACCTCTTGGCTAGAGCAGCCAAGTACTTAGACAAGGAGGAGGCACAAGCCTCCAAGAAGAAAGGTCGAGGAGAGAAGAGAATAGAAACCCACGAAGAAGGAGCCACCAAGATGGGTCGTACTAAGGGATGGGATTAGAAGCTCCCTTTCCAAAGGGACCCTCTTGTTTACACCCCTCAATGCTCCAATTACAGGGTGCTCATGGCGGTAGAAGATAAAGGTCTACTTATGCGACCCCCGGATCCTAGGGAAGGCCACGTGACCTAAGTCTGACATATTTCTGTCAATTCCATAACTACTACGAACACACTTCGGAGGAGTGTCATCGTTTGAAGTACGAAATTGAACGATTGATCCAAAATACATTTCTGCAGGAGTTTGTACGTAGAGAAAAGTCTCAAGGCACAGGTCCCTACCAAAAGAAGGATCAAGAATCAAGGAAAAGCTCCAGCAGAGTCCAGTCCTGAGCTCCTCAGGGCAGAAGGGCCGAAACATGCCCCTCAGGACATTCAGAGGACGCTAACCTCCCTAGAATTCTATATGATCGCAAGAGGGCTATAGGAGGAGACTCCTAGAGGGCCCAGAGGACATTGGTTCAGGAGGTAATGAACATGACCCTGAAGAAGTATTGGACGTGGATGCCATAAGGGATGCGCCCACCATTTAATTTGGGCCTAGTGAAAGGGTAGGGCACATTCTCCCTCATAACGACGCCCTGGTAATCATGGCCACAGTTGCCAACTATGAAGTTTGCAGGGTCTTTATAGACTCATGAAGTTCACTGACATACTCTTTGGAGAAAGCGTATGATCAAATGCAGTTGGAGGGAGCCCCCATGCAAAAGTAGACACCTCATTATATGGATTCGCGGGAGAGGTGTTGCGCTGTAGAGGTTCAGTAACTCTCCCCCTCCTCTTGGGACAAGGATCGTTGAGGAGGACATGTCTAATTCAAGTTTTTGGTAATAGATACTCCTTGGCAATATAACATAATTCTGGGGAGGCCTACCCTAAATACCTTCCCAACGGTTATATCCACCTTACATAAGAAGATCGAATTCCCTATTGCCTGGGGGCATAGGGGAAATTGGTGGAGATCAAACAACAATCACGGAAATACTTTGTGGAGGCCATACGCAAAGCCCAAAAGCGGGGTGGCCTAGACTTACCCCAGAAGAATCTCGTAAGAAACAAGGAAGGGACCCCTCCAAGGAGAAAGAAGAAATGGAGCCTGGCTCCCCTCAGGGGAGACTACTCCTGACAAAGAAGATCACGCCAAAGTCCAAACTGTAGAAGAATTGCTAGCCATGGAGCTATGTCCGAAAGATCCTGGCAAGACTGCTCGAATAGGTTCTCAATTACAAGGATCTCTCAAGGAGGACTTGATACAATGGCTATAGCGTAACGTGGATATATTCGCCTGGTTCTCTCAGGACTTGGAAGGGATAAGCCGGTGATCTCTCTATGAAGCTAGTGAAGCCAAAAGAAGAGATAGTTTCGCCCGAAGAAGGACAAGATCATCCAGCCGAAATAGAGAAGCTGGAGAGACTGGCCACATAAGGGAAATCCAATTTCCGGAGTGACTCTCTAACGTAGTACTTGTCCCCAAACTTAAGGGAAAGTGGAGGATGTGGGTAGATTTTCGGGATCTCAACAAGGTCTGCCCCAAGGATTCTACTAGCTTCTCACTAGCATTAACCAACTAGTGGATTCCACCTCAGGTGTGAACTCCTAAGCATGATGATGCTGCAGGGGTATCATCAGCTCTAAATACTAGCTCAGAAAGATCATATGAGAGTAGAGCTTCATTCCACCGATAAGAATCTTCTACTACGTAGTCATGTCATTTGGCCTCAGGAATGTGGGCGCCACGTCCCAACGCCTAGTGGACAAGATATCAGCCCCCAGCTGGGAAAGAAATATGAAAGTATATATTGACGACATGCTTTGTAAAAAATAAAATAGCGAGTGATCACGTCTCAAATTTGGAAGAAAAATTTGCAGTCCGTCAAAAGTATCGCTTAAAGCTCAACCCCTCCAAATACACCTTTTGGCGTACAGGAGGATGCTTCTGGGATTCATGGTGATCAAAAGGGGGATAAAAGCCAATCCCCTCAAAATCAAGACATTCTTGGATATGAAGGATTCCACCAATGTCAACAAGGTACAACGCCCTACGAGGAGAATAGCCGCACTTAATCGGTTCATAGCTAAGTTAGCGGAGAGAAGCTTACCCTTCTTTAAGGTGTTGAGTAAGGCCAAGAATTTCGAGTGGGCGGGGGGGGGGGGTGACAGTGCCATAAAGACTTTGAAGAACTCATACTTGGTTTGCCTCCCTCTATGGGTCAAACCTTCACCAGAGGACACATTATACATCTACCTAGTAGCCACACCTTAGCGGTGAGTTTAGTCCTCCTTTGGGAGGAAAAATGGGTCAATCAATTGCCCATTTACTAAGTCACCGAGGTTCTTAATGGAGCGGAAGGCTGGTACAACCTTATCGAGAAGATAACCTTCGCATTGGTGATAATAGCCTGTAGGGTATGCATTAATCACCCCCTCAAGGAAGTCCTCGGAAAGACGGACACATTTAGGAAGGCCGATCAAGTGAGCCATAGAGCTCAGGGAGTATGATATCTCGTACCTACCTCAATTAACCATCATAGCTCAAGCCTTGGTCGATTTCATGTCAAAAAGTATATCTCCACCCCCCAGCACAGAGGCCTGGTTGTTGCACGTGGATGGGTCCTCCACGGCCTAAGAAAGTGGAGTAGGGGTAGTATCACCTCTCCCGAGGGAATAGATCTAGAGTTTGTAATCAATTCAGATTCAAAGCTTCTAACAACGAAGCAGAATACGAAGCCCTCGCTTTAGGCATGAGAATGGCTTGGGAAGCCAGGGATCGGCGCCTGCATACTCTGATTCCCAGGTCATTGTTAAGCAAACTGAAGGAGTCTATGAAGCCAAGGGACATGCGTGAAACAGTACCTCCAAAGGATAGAATAATGGAAGGAAAAGTTTGATGCCTTCCAGCTCATCCAAAACCCTCGGAAGGAAAATAATAAAGCTGATTATCTATCGAAGTTGGCCAGCACTATGAACATTGTTGAACTAGTTAGATAATAATACAACACTGAAGAAGCGTTACTCTTCACTAGAATTACAAGCTATTCGCCCTGGGGGTACTGGAGGCAACCGGTCCTTGACTGGTTGACGGAAGACCAACCTTCCGCCCAACCGATAGGAGGCTCCCGCTTAAGAAAAGCAAGTTGTTCCATTCCTCCTGATGGAGGATACACTTTACAAGAAATCCTTTCACATCCCCTTTCTAAGATGTCTGTCACAAGAACATGGGACGCACTTCCTCAAAGAAATCTAAGGGAGATGTTCTGGATCAACATATAGGGGCATTGACCTTGGCCAAAAAATATCTATGAGTTGGTGACTTCTGGCCCATGATGAATCAAGACGCCAAGACATTAGTGGAGACAATGTGAGAGGTGCCAAAAGCATGCCTCCCTAATACACCAGCCTGCCGAACCACTAACGATGCTGCTGTCTCTATGTTCCTTTGCCAAATAGGGGATGGACATTGTGGGGCCATTTCCTAGCCTCGGTTAACAAAAATTTCTGTTGGTGGCCATTTAGAAAGTGGGTAGAATCGAAGCCTCTCTCTCGTATCCTTGATGGAGAGGTCATGAAGTTCCTCTAGAAGAATATCATATGTTGCTTTTAGCTCTCCCAAGAAATCATCTCAGACAACGGACGACAATTCCAAGAAAATCGAATTCAGGACTTGTGCAAAGGGTTGTGGATCAAGCAGAGGTTCACCTCTGTTGTGCACCCTCAGTTCAACGGTCAAGTGGAGGTCACTAATTGCATCTTCTGCAAGGAATCAAGAGAAGGCTCGATTAGGCTGGGGGTAATCGGGCTGAAGAACTTTCCAGTGTCCTCCTGGGCCTATCGAACTACACCCAGAAACTCCACAGGCTAAAGCACTTTCTCCCTAGTATAAGGGACAAATGTTGTGACACCTGCCGAAGTAGGCTTGCCTCTCACTGGGTAATGTATTATGCTGAAGACAACAATGACAAGTTGCTCAAGGAGAACCTTGATTTCAGTGAGGAACTCCAGGAAATATCCTTCTTTCACATGCAATGATATAAAAGCATAATGATTAATGCATATACCAGGCTAGTAAAGCCTCGCGAATTTCAAGTAGGAGACTTTGTGCTCCAAAAGGTGGAAGCATCAAAACTGGTGGGCAAGCTAGATCCAATTTGGGAAGGACCCTATAAAGTTTGGGGAATATTGGGCAACAGAGCCTATGAATTGGAAGATAGCGAAGGGCATCCGATACCTTGCCTATGGAATATACATAACCTTTAGAAGATTCTTCGCTTCAGTCCTGCCCCTCCAAGCAGGACTCCTCAAAAAGGCATTTTTCTTCCCCCTGGCAAGGAACCCTCTCAAAGAATAAGTCCTGCCTCGGGGCAGGACCCCTCAAGAAAGTCATTCTTCTGGCCCCTGATAGGGATCTTCTTAAAAGTAAGTCAAAGTCCTAATACAGGTATTCTTAAACTTGTTTCCCCCTAAAAAATCATCATACATTTACAGGTTCAAAAGAAACACATATAGGGCAGCAAGCACTCATCACCAAGCCTACATGGAAAGACAACATGGAGAAAGCAAAGCATATCATAAAAGACCCCTCTGGACAAAGTAGTCCGCAGGGTGGGGGAAGTAGTAACATCATTCGAAAGCAAAAAAATAAAAATTATTTCTTCTGAAAGGGACAAGCGGATCCCTCGGAGCGCATGCGGAAGTGAGAAGTGTGAGATAATGCGATACTTAAAAACATACATCATCAAAAAACAATACCAAGGGGTGTATCCTTGGGTGCTCAACCGGGCATTCAATGTAGAATATGATAATAGCATGAACACATCATATAGAGGACATAGATAAAATGAGATAGAAACGACAAAATAATAAACCGAATGTTACCTTTTGTAATTTTTCTAGTGCCCGGCTACAAGCGTCCAGAAATGTTCACCGAGGTTCAAATCTATTTACCCTCTAACGTAGTCCCACACCACACCGGGAGAAGTCACGTTTTTCTTGCTAGAGAAAAACGGACCTTGGGGATGATATTGAAGAAGGAATCACACTATCGAATTAGTGTTCCTTCTTAATCTTTCTTTGTTCTTCAATTCATCCTAGATTAGTGAATCAACAAAGAGGGATATGAGAGTAGAGAGAGGGGGCCGAAAATGGCTAGAGAGAGTGTAGAGAGTATTCTTCTTTTTCTAGAAAAAGATGAATTATGAATTCTGTGCATTGATGATTGTATATACACATATATATACATCAGTAATGTGATTATTGGAATGTGTCTAGGTTCATCCAAGGATGTCTAGATACTTCCAGTCAATCCCTATCTCTTGCATTGATGATTGTATATAAACATATAGACATCATTAATGTGATTATTGGAATGTGTCTAAGTTCATTCAATGATGTATAACAAGTGAAAGAGTCTTGATTGGAATTGATTTGTCTTTTTTTTAAAGGAGACAAGTCCAACTAGTCATCAGACCTAAAGGGGCCGACTTTTTGTGGCTTCAAAATGAAGCAAAAATCGGCCACTTCATTTTAGGAGAAGCCCCGACTTCTTCTAATTTTGAAAGCGGAATTAACACCTCTTTTGGGCAAGATTTAATGGATCAGATTTTATTGTAATCCAATTACAATAAGCCCAAGAAGTAAATCCTATTTAAATCAAGTTCTAATTAAATAATTTCTATTAATCTTTTAATCCAATTAAAAGATCCAAGCTATAAATCTCGACTTACTCGATAAATCCTGTTTACCAAAAATTGAGGGCCTAATACAATATTGGCACGTCCATCCAATGGACAATCCCATAAGTAATTCAATTACTTATCATCTCTTAAATTCACTCCAAGTCAATTCCTTCCTCCTCAATAATTTATGTGTAACCTTTAGGTTCACGCTCAGCTAGACTTGGGCTTGTGTCAACAGGAGCCCGTCACCATAGGTGGCCGTCTAGCAACGGTCCATGGAACTAGAGACTAGGTGAATGTTGGCGTAAACATTTAGGCACCGATTTCATACGGGTACGGTCCTTCCATCTACCGTCTATGCATAATACTCAAGACTGCGCATGCCTCATTGCATCGGCACAGGAAAACCATTTTCTGCTCGATCAACCACTGTGGCCACAGGTTTAGGTAGCATGAACGTGTCTCCGAGTGCATAGGAAGTACCTCTGTCATATATTAACAGGGGACTGATCATCTTCTTGAAACCCACCGTCCTTACTACACATTTTGACTAAACTAGACAAGGCTTATGGTGAACATGTCTGCGACACGATCACCTCTCGCCAGATCCAAGATACGACCATCATGTGCACGTGGTTGCCGTGGTTCCTCAAGTCCGAGGACTACTCGTACTATCAGAACTAGGGAAATCCAATTATACCGACCAAGCCTCCAAGGCTTGATATGATGATTCCCATGAGTCAGCTCAGTCGGCTCGACCCCAGTCGACCGACCCCCAAATTGTATAGGCGTCCCACGCCTGTCGCCGATGAAACACGACACTCATCCAATGAATACGACTCTAGGTGCAAGTCTCAATAGGACTCTCGATGCCCTGTCTCGATGTCCTCGACTTGGAACATTTCAGACCCGACCCTTTTATTACTTGGTTTCATAACCACCATCCGATGCGTGGCCCAACTGCACAAGTTGTTGATGTGGTCTATGGGCATTGTTGTGATATATGTAAAAAGACATTTAACATATAAAATTGAGCACAACAAAGACAATACCAATTGTAACGAATACTCATTTTATTCATTACGTAACATTAGAATACATCTAGTTGTCAAATAGATTACAAAAATACCAAACCAATTGGCTTTTTTGGTCACCTATTCTAACATCATCCCCATGCATCATGGGGGAATGCAGGAAAAAACATAAACTGTTTCAGGGAATAGGGGTTACAATCAAGTCATCATTCCCCACAGGCGGGGTCTTCTCTTGCTCCTCTTGTGGCTCTGGCTCAGGGGGAGGGAGGATATCAACAACAGGCTTATCGGAAGGGTCGGAGCTAGTCCTCATAAGCCTTCGCAGGCAGGACTACCGAATAGGGGACCTGACTTCCTCCATCACAGTAACATCCATGAAATTTTGTATATAATTGTGGGACCAATTTTATAATTATTAAAGAAATGTAGATTTTATCATTAATAAATTTATAGGTTGAAATTTGAATATGTTAAAATATGAAGGGACTTGAGGAGAACTTTAGAAACTTTTGAGGGGTGAATTATATAAATATATAAGGTTAGGGATAGGAAGCCACGTTGTTGCCACTAATCTTGCATAGAGATAGCAAAGGGCACCTTACTTTTGACTATTTTACATTTATAATAAAGAGGCAACATATTTGCTTCAATTCATTTTTTTTGAATGCGCTCGGCACACACTTTTATTTTTGGAACAGAGACTTCAAATTTAAGCAGACAAGAAATAGGTAACAAATTATTTAGTTTAAATTATTAATTAATTAGTATATTCATATTATTTGATCAGTAAATTTACTACATGCAACTTTTTATTCGGTATAATATTTAATCGTAAAATTTTATGAGGTTGATTATTTGTAAATTTATTTTGAATCAAGGTATCTCAGCCAAATAATTAATTTGCCTAATTTAATAGATTTAGTCATTCTTATACTCAATTTGATCAAAACTAACCGGGCTTATTAATCAGATACTGAATTATTTGTTCTGGTGTTTAATTAATTACTATAATAGTGATGAATGGATGGAAATTAAAAAAAATATTAAAAATTATATTTGAGAAATATTAGAAAATTTTATTTGAGAAAGATTTTTATTTTATTAAAAAGAAATATGAGATTTTTACAATAATTTAATTTAGGGATGATAAAGAGAATGGTAGTTATAAACATATGGGGAGGGTTTGATAAAATTAATTCTTATGAGTTAATTGATAAATTATAAATATACCTATAAGTTCTAGAATGCCTAGTAATTTAGAAGAAAATGAAATGGATGGTCGAAATTCGATACAGAGAAAATATTAAAAGATAGTAGAAAATATATGAATATTATTTAATATTTTATTCAGAATTTACAATAAAATCAATCTTATTATAGGACATCATGATAAAGTAGAGGGGGTTGAGCAACTCCTCCTATTAATGTAATCATTTTGAAATTAAGATAAGTATAGTTAATTGGATTTATATACATATATATATGGCTATATATTCTTGTGTTGTATACGTAATCATGAATTGTTGGCTCTTTGTTTGGATTACCTTGTTATTCTGTTGAAGTTGTCATTATATGTGGTTATGATGTAAGAAAGACGGATGAATGATCGTGCGTTGCCATGCTATTGTATTTGTGGATTGGAATTGAATGATGGTATTATTGATGGAAATATTGTGAACTGAGATGAAGAGATGACTTACCTGACTTGGGGCATATTCAATAGTTTAAGATGATGTGATGGATGACGAGTTGTGTGTTGTCATAACGATGTGATCGATGATGTGACATGTGATATGAGAAAAATGAATATACAGCCAGGTTCCATGGGGTGATGGGTACCGAGATATTTCGGGTTATAGAAAATATCCTGTGTTGATGGCTACACACTGGGTGGTGTGGGGGTGCCATGTTCGGTGTGATGTCCTATGATGATATTGTTACACACTTGGCCGGTGTAGGGATATCACATACGATGGGTACCCTGTGCCTATCACTTATATGATATTAATTGAGGTGATGAGAGGCGGCAAAATCATTGAATATATTCCAGCTAGGATAAGTAAGCCCTAACAAAATAAACTATAATGTGTGTGTATTATATTATAGTGGAGGCATGATTTCGATGTTGGTTTTGCATAATTATTGGTACTGGTTACTTCGTGAGTTTTTTTGTTTTGGTAATTGCATAACAAATATTAGTTAGTTGATTTCACTGCACGAAATTTATCTTACTGCGCATGTATAGATATAGATTATAGAATAATTAGCTATCCTTATTGAGTAGGAAGCTCATTCCTTGCCACAATATTTTTCAAAATATAATCACAGGGACTAGTTGAATTGGATCGTAAGTCGTGCTGCGAATCTTATTAGGTGGGTCAGTAGTGATACCTTGAGTTGGGATTTTAGCTATATACCTACAGACATATTACATTTTGACTGAATTTGTATTTCACGATTTATTGGTTTTAATATGATTTTTTTGTAAAATAGGTTTAATTATTTGACGATGAATTATAATTAGTGGTATTAAAGCGTAGTGATGTAGGAGGTGCTACATTGAGTGGTCCAGAGCAGGGACTAGATTCTTTATGGTATTTTGTGAATAGTGGTGTTATTGAATCTATAAACATCTATTATGAGTTTAAGTGCATATGTGGGTTCATATAGGATAGCATATCAGGTAAAACGCTGGTGACCCAAATGAGTCATTAGCGTTTGTATATTGTGATATAGAATCAATTATGACATGGTAATATATGTACATGTGGCTACTAGTGGAGTTATACCAGGTAATACAGTAGTAAGATCTTGTTTTGTAGGGTGGATGGTGTGATACTACGTGCAAATTTAATTGTGATAAACCGTAGAGAGTTTGACGTTATTTTGTGAATGAATTGCTTATCTCGTGAATATGTTATTGTTGACAATTAGATAAAAGAAGTGGCTATAAAAGTCAATAGGCAGATAAAGATAGTAATTGTGGGAGAAAGAAAACTCAAATGTTTGATTTTGTTGTGACTATCTTTAATTTAATTAAAGAAGGGTATGAGGTATATTTAGTTAATGTACATTATATTAAGATAGTTGGTCCTGGTGTAATAGAATGTTTCTATAGTTACAGAATTCCCTGATATTTATTTTTCGAGGAATTACCTAGTTACTACCTCTATCGGAAAGTAGCTTATGGAATAGAGACTATTTCTTGGGCAGTACCTATTTTCAATTACGCCATATAGAATAACTCTTGTAGAATAGGAGTTCAAAAAGTAAAATAGGATAATCATTAGAGAAAGAATTTATTAGCGAGTACTGTACTATGGGGAGCACTAGTGTTGTTCACGAAAAAGAAAGATGGTAGTATGAGGTTGTGCATCAACTACTGCCAATTGAATAGAGTGACAGTGAAGAATAAATATCCGACCCTGAGGATTAATGATCTGTTAGACCAGTTGAAAGGTGCTACAATCTTTTCAAAGATCGATTTGAGGTCTAGTTATTGGTAATTGAGGATGTAGAGAAGGATATATCTAAAAACAACTTTTCACATTCCTTATGGTCATTATAAGTTTTAGTGATGCCATTCAGATTAACAAATTCATTAATGGCATTCTCGAAATGATGAATCAAACATTAATGCCAAGACAGTTTGGGTCAATTTATGGTTGTATCATACATGACATCTTTGAGTAGTCGAGGAATAGGGGGAGATTATGAACGATATTCGAAAATAGTGGTTTAGATCTTAAAAGAGAAAGAGTTGTACGCTAAGTTAAATAGGTGTAACCTTTGGTGAATTAGGTAGTTTTCTAAAACGTGGGGTACATGAGGATGGGGTTAGGTTTAACCTTCTAAAGGTGAAAGCTATTAAGGAACGGAGAATACCAAAGAATGTGATTAAAGTCTGAAGTTTCTTAGGACGAATTAGGTGTTATAGGAGATTTGTGGAGGGTTCTCCATATGTGTTGATCTTTTGACAAAGGTATTAAGAAAGGGGTAGTGTTTCACTAGATTGAGCAGTGTTAACAAAGTTTTGATAAATTAGAGAAAAAGATTATGATCAACTCTGATTTTAGTTTTATGCTGGTAGTGGTGGATACGTGGTGCGTACAGATGTTTTGAAATAAGGTTTAGGGTGTGTACAAAATATGAAGGTAAATTCTTATGCATCTCGTCAATTAAGCAGCCACTAGTTAAATTATCTATGCATGATTTTGAATTAGCAACAATTATACATGTAATGAAGATTTTAGGTATTATTTGGATCATAAGACTTTAAGGTATGTTTTTGACACAAAAAAGAGTTGAACTGGAGACAAAATATATGGATAGAATTGTTAATATGTATATATATATGATTTTACTATCTATTATCATCTTCAGAGGGCGAACGTAGTAGTTGATGCCTTGAGTAGGAAAGTACAGTTATCTTAGCTAATTTTGGAAGTTATGATGTGACCTTGTTATTAGAAATAAGACTAATAAATCTGAAGCTAGCAGTTCATCGTTTATTTCGTCAGCAACTTTGGAACCTAAGTTATCTACTATTTCGGATAAGATCTCTGAATCTAAGGTGTATGTTAACAACTGGATCAAAGTAGAGGTTTAGAAACTTCATTTGTTTTGGGATTTTTTGGAGTTGTTCAATGCTAAAATGTGAGGAACTGTTGTTGGGGACTTGACCAATACATAATTTACTATAATTGCAGTACTAAGCCGAGAAATTGTATTACTGGTCTTGTTGTTGGTAGTTTTCTTTTTAAGTTGTGACAATATTAAAAGTTTGGTTCGATATTGGTTCTCAAGTTGGTAAGAAACCTTGGAGACATACGATATTTAATATGTGGAAAGGAGCGTATGTGATAAGTTTGGTATTGATTGTTTGACAAAGTTTAGATACTAATAACCATCAATAGTAATGGTCAATTTGTAATGGTTATCTTGGGATTCATGGGTCACCGATTGATATTACGTAAGTAATATTCTTAGGATGGCTTAGGGAGATGATTCGAACTTTTTGGAGCATCTATTGGATAAATGAGATGACAGGTGTTTAATAAAATTTTATATGGCCAAATTATACAATGGATATTTGGGTTTAGGGGATGACGATTTTGGTGAAATTATATTTATGGGATATAAGGAAAACAAATGTTGTGTTTAGAGCTAACTAACAAAATTCTTATTCATGGATAAATCTTGGGGTATGAGAGGGAAATTATGAAGTGGGTTTGGCTATATATAATTTTATCATTCATACATTGGGACTATATTAGTACACTTGGATAATGCGTCGTACTTGTTGCTTTTATGTGCTAGAGAGAATATATCAAAATTTGATAGTTAGTAAAAAATAATTAGTGATGGAACTATTACAACTCAGTTGGATCCTTTCTTATTACAAATGTTAGATGAAATAGATCAGGTAAGAGACCAAAATTTTAATAAGGACTAGTGGGGTGATAGGAAACAAGATCTAAGTTTGTATACGTAATATAGAGGGGTTATGCGAAGAAATTATGCGGGAAGCCTACACCTTATACGATGTTTCAGATCTATAAAACTCTTTGGAATTTAAAAACCTACTACTGGTATCAGAAGAAGGGAAAGAATCTTGTTGAATTTGTGAATAAAAATGTTTGAACCTATCAAACAAATAAATGTATAGTGGATTAGAGGAGAGGTTTTAAAAGCCTAAGTTATTTTGGAACTTTAGGAATTTGTTCAGTACTGAATTGTTATAGATCATTGTTGCGGCGGTCAACCAGTATGCAATTTATTAAAATAATGACTCTATCAATTATATCCCTAATTAATGTTACAGGTCCCTATGTGTTATCATAATATTAAAAGTTTGGGTTTGAATATTTGATTGTCAATCTGATGAGAAATCTTGGAAGACATAGTTTGTTGACATGAGGAACACATAATTGTGCAATATGTGTAGTATTGGCTAGTATGAAAAAAATAATATAGATATTTGATAACCAAAAACCAAGCACCAGTAAGTAAGCTTCAACTTTTATCTACACCAGAATGAAAATAGTGGAAAGATCACTATGGGTTTTGTCTTTGGGTCACGACATACGTTCACAAAAATATGATGTTATTTGCATGATTATGGATAGACTGACAAAATCAATTCATTTCTTAGCTACATGATAAGGTGATTATTTCAATAAATTGGCTAAGTCCTGCATTTTAGAAATTAGGAGACTACATGGTATACTTCTTTCTATAGTTTTCTGACAAAAATTCTCAATTTACTTCGCACTTTGGGAAAAGTTTATAGAGGGCATAAAGTACAAAGATTACATTCAATACAGTATTTCACTCTCAGACAAATGAACAATTGCTAAAAAATAATTCGGACTTTGGAAAATATCATGAGAGATTGTACAATGGAGTTTTAGGGGCAATTGAGATTATTACCGGCTACTAACAGAATTTGCATTATAACAATAGTTTTCATTCTAGTATTGGTATGACCTAATAGAAAATTTTACATGGAAGAAGATATTGAAATCTAGTATGTTGAAATACTGAAGGATTACAACAACTTGAATGTCCTAAGTTGCTACAAGATTCGATAGAAAATATACAAATAGTTAAGAAGTGTTTAAAATTACTATATAGATTGGTAGAAAAGTCGTTTTGTTAAACACCAAAGATAGCTGAAATATGAGATAGCTGAAAAAGTTTTCTTTTTCTAAAGGTATCTCCGGAGAAAGGAATAATGGTATTTGGTATGCAATGGAATTGTGTACGATATATATTGGTCATATGAATTTATAGAGAGACGTGGACCACTAGCATATTGATTAGCATTATCAGTCGAATTATCACAGATACATGACATATTCCATATTTCTATATTATGTTAAAATTGATCTGATCCTAGTCATATTCTACGTGAATCAGAGATACAAAATTTAGTGAATTATCGTATGTAGAAGAGCCCATATATATCTTGGATAGGAGCAATAAGAATTGAAAAACAAAGATATACCAAGGGTAAGCGTAAAGTGGAGTATCACTCTCCAAAAGAACTCACTTGGGAGGTTGAAAGTATATGAGAGGAAAATACCTATCTTTATTGCTCGAGCTGATAAGTAATCAAATTTGAGGACGAAATGTTTACTAGGAGAGGAGAATTGTAACATCCATGAAATTTTGTATATAATTGTGGGACCAATTGATAATTATTAAAAAAAATGTAAATTTTATTATCATATATAATTTTGTAGGTTGAAAATTTGAATATATTAAATTTGGAAGGGACTTGATGAGAACTTTATAAACTTTTGAGGGGTGAATTATATAAAGTTCATAAAAAAAAAAAAAGAAGAAGAAAAGAAAGTGAAAATTGGATAGCAAGCCACGTTTGCTACCACTAATCTTGCATAGAGATACCAAAGGGCACCTTTTGGCTATTTACCATTATAATAAAAGAGACAACATATTTGCTTCAATTCATTTTGTTGAAGGCACTTGGCACACACTTTTATTTTTGGAACAAAGACTTCAAATTTAAGTCAACAAAAAACAGGTAACAAATTATTAGTTTAAATTATTAATTAATTAGTATATTCATTTTTTTTTTTGAGTTGGAAGCGATGAATTTTATTAATTGAAATAAAGCTATTACAATCTGTCCTGTCAGTATCAATATTGGACAGAGACAAATACAATAATCATATCGACAATATCACATAAACTAACATCTTGCTATTGCAGCAACAAATAAACCTACTACACAGTAGAACAATATCACAAATAAACCTACTATACAGTAGAAACAATATCATCCCACGCAGGGGATTCGAACCCATGACCTCTAGGATCTTGGGGCCTCAGCTTCGGCAACTGAGTGGGGCCTCATTGGCTAGTATATTCATATTATTTGCTTAATTTAGTAGATTTAGTCATTCTTATAATCGATTTGATCAAACTAACCGGGTTTATTAACCAGATACCTAATTATATGTCCTGGTGCTTGATTAATTATTGTAATAGTGATGAATGGATGGAAATAATAGAAAATATTAGAAAATTATGTTTGAGAAATATTAAAAAATTTATTTTGAGAAATAATATTTTATTAAAAAGAAATATGAGATTTTTACAATAATTAATTTAGGGATGTTAAACAGAATGGTAGTTATAAAATTATGGGGATGCTTTGAAAAATTACTTCTTATGAGTTAATTGAAAAACTATAAATATAACTAGAAGTTCTAGAATCCCTAGTTATTTAGAAGAAAAATGAAATGGATGGTTGAAATTTGATATAGAGAAAATATTAAAAGATTGTAGAAAATATATGAATATTATTTAATATTTTATTCAAAATTTATAATATTCTCTATATATTAATTATACATATTTATAACATATTGTAGGACGCAAAAATAAAGTAGAGGGGGTTTAAGCAGCTCCTCCTATTAAATGTAATCATTTTGAGATTAAGGTAAGTGTAGTTATTTGCATTTATATATATATATGGGGATATATATTCTTGTGTTGTATACGTAATCGTGAATTGTTGGCACTTTATCTGGATTACCTTGTTATTATGTGAAGTTGTCATTATATGATTATATGTGGTTATGATGTAAGAAAGATGAATGAATGCTCGTGCGTTGTCATGCTATTTATATTATGGATTGAAATTGAATGATGCTATTAATGATGGAGATATTGTGAATTGAGATGAAAAGATGGCTTACCTGACCTGGGGCATATTCAATGGTTTAAGACGATGTGATTGATGACGAGTTGTGTGTTGTCATGACAATGTGATCCATGATGTGACATGTGATATGAGAAAAATGAATATACAGCTAGGTACCATAGCGCAATGGGTACTGGGCTATTTCGGGTGGTGGGCAATATCCTGTGTTGATGGCTACACATTGGGGTGGTATAGGGGTCCCATGTTCGGTGTGATGTCCTATGCGGATATTGCTACACACTTGGCCAGTGTTGGGATATCACATGCGATAGGTACCCCATGCCTGCGATTATATGATATTGATTGAGGTGTTATATATGATACCCGTGAGCCCACAAGAGTTTTGTCAAACATGATTTTTTCTGAAACGAAATAATTGGGATCAGTCGCACAGAAATACAGAGAAATAAATCAGAAAAGCTCCAAGAATAAAAATAAAGAGTACCTAGGGGCTCCTCTAGAGGGACCTCCTTGGAACTCAGCCCAAACCAAAAGAGAAGTCTCTCTCGTCTACCAGATCTCGAATGTCAAAAGGATCACTATCAAGCCCTCCAAAAGGGAGAAGAAGGCATCCGATTTTCCCTTCATTGAGAAGGAGCAAGCAGGAGGAAGCTCATTGACCCACTCATAGGGGAGGACTAGGGGGTGGGAGGACGAACGAAGAAGAAGGTCACCCTCCAGTTTTTGGGGGCGGGTAGAAAACAAACCCCTCGCCGGGGTAAGAAGTAAAAAACCCCGTGCTCAGACCTTTTCAGTTAAAAGCGAAAGAAAAAACTTTTTCTAGTAACAGGCATGTTATTATACATCAGAAACATGGGAAACTAGCAAGAAGACGAAAGGAGTTGGGCGACAAACTAATTCAAGGGAATCCTAAATAACCTAGACACGTCTTGTTAAAATGCACAAACACCCCAGCGGAGGGGATCTCGGCAAATTGTTCGGAAAAGGTACATAAATAACGAAGCCAGGAGGAATTCGTATTCCTCCCGCAACCTAGAGACGTCAGCAGACCTAAAGAAGGAGGCCCTCTCCACCAGGGCAGGGCTGCCCCTATCTCCTCCTCTTCCTCCTCTGCAGGTTCGTCCCTCTCCCTGGTAGGAGAAGATCCCTCCTCCCCATTTTCCTTAGATAGACTTTCTCCCTCAACTCCCTCTGGTAAACCCTCCTCCTCCTCTTCCTCTCCCTCAACTCACTCTAGTAAACCTTCTTCCTCCTTTTCCTCATCGATTAATCATTGGAAAGCCCGAGAAAGATTTCTTAACCTTTCACCTCCGACCATCTCAAAAGGACGACGAGCGAGGGACCGCGCCCATGGAGGAGGCCTTCGAGGGATCATCGCCCACAACCCTCTCGCCGATATAGTGAATAGATTAATCTAAAGTAGTAGAATAAGACATTGGTAGAAAAACTCAATATGAAGTGCAAAGAAAAATGAAGGTAGATGTAGGAAGGTGGTAGAAGATGAACGAAGAGTGTTAATCTCCAGTTCCTCAGAAGACGTGGAAAGGGGAAGAATGGAGTGGGGAGGGGGTAATAGTGTGGTTGAGGAAGAAAGAAGAAGGAAAGTTGCAGTTACCTCAAGAGCGCGCTCGTAACCATCCCTCATTGGGTGGTTACCGAACAGTGGGATGTAACGAATGAGGGCGGTTATCAATAACCGCCCACCACACGTCAAGCGAGTGGGCTTCATGCACCAACTCCCCGAGAAAGCCTATCCCCTAGCCTATCGTAATGGCAACCCTAGCCATCATGGCAAAAGTGACACTGGGCTCCCGTAGCCCGAGAAGGTTGTTTCACTTACCGTAGCGATGAAGGAGAACTTTCCCTGCAAGACTCTAGGGGGGTCGTAACTGACCGTCCAAGAGTCCTGAGCCTTCAAGAGTCCTTCTTGCTAGTTAATTCGTCCATATAAATACCATCCTTCTTGGTTGGATTAGTAACATTTTGTCCACACTTAAAAGCTCTTCAATTATTCTGTCAAATGGCACTAAGCATGCTTTATGATCGTTTTACACGAATTCTTATTATTCTTTTCTTCCATTCAAGTTTAATCTCTCAAAATTGTTTACTGACTTGGGCGTTGGAGTGCTAACGTTGTTTTTGGAGGTCCCTTTTTTCAACTTATAGAAACTGAAGCCCCGTCTACTCAAGTCCAAGAAATTATCTGGATCGAGCTCTTTCAGCTCACATCACATTTGTTAGCCGTAGTTCACCTTGAAAGTTACAGGACAAAAATGCTCACAGAAATAGACCAATTGGAACAAAAGCCTTAATTTTAAAATATCATGTGAGAGGCACATGCATTTTTTCAACGAAAAGGGTGCACTCTGGAGTAAAAAGGAGTAAAATTATAGAAATTAAAAAGATATAAGACCAAATTGTTACTTTAGAAAGTTAAAGGACGAAAACACGAATGAGTGTCCAAATGACCATGATTTTAGTAGTGTTTTAACCATATTTTGATATTGAATAACTCCTAAATGATGTGAAATTTGGTATTTGTAGCTAAAAAGGTGTTTATGGAGTAAGAATTGAAGAAATAAAGCCAAACAAGTGAAAAACGCATACAAAATTCTTGAGAATAAAATACCATGACAGACTTGCATTTTTCACTAGAAGTGCCCACGTCTAGTGCAGCGGACAAGTAAGCGAAATGTGGAGAAGATTGACGAATTTTCTTGAGAAGACTTGATTCATACAAGGATTATAATGACTTTGGAAAGTTGGGATCTTCATTTCTTAAGGAGTCTCAATAGGATTAAGAGTTTTATTTAAATAAGGACTTAGAGTTATACTAGGAATATACCTTTTTGGTACTCAGGTTTATTAGGAAATTAATTAATATAAATAGGTGATGTAATTGAAGACATCGATCTCATATATTATTCTCTGCGTTTTATTTTATGGATTTCTCTCTTTCTTTTATATGTTCTTTTATTAGCATGTTAGGCTAGTTCCTTTAATTTTCGGTTGAAATTACAGTGAATGCTTGATTCACGCATGTCGTGAGACCTAATTCGTTCTTTATATTGTCATTCATGTGGATATTTTTATTTTTTTCTGTGCTTTCATTAGGAATAATCTGATTTATGAATAACAAGGTCAATGGTTCATTGTCAAGAATATTCGCCTAGCTAATTAGACTTGCAAATCCGTAATTGTTTGTTAGTCTAATACTTAGTTGCAACGCACCATAATTCATCATGTCGTAGTGGTCGATTATGTTGTGGGGAATGCACAATCTCGCCTAAATAAATCCTCGTAGGAATTTGTTGGTTAGAACTACGCCTTTCTAATTGTTAATGTTATTGCTAATTAAATTTTGAGGGCGTTCCCAGGTTTGTCTATGGATTAGAGAATTAGCCAACGGACGTTCCTTGGTTAATGACGCGGTAAGAAAAGGTGAGGTCGTTAGGTCGTACCAATGGCCATAACTACTTTATCTATTTTGTACGATTGTCATCTTTGCATCTATGATCAATCACGGAATCGAGCATGAATCTGTCTTCAACTGAAAATCTCTTCTCATATTTTATTCACTCTTAGAATTTATCTCGTAGTTAACTAGTATCTTTCAACCAAAAATAACCCCCCTCATTTATTTTGCTTTTACTTGAAGGAATTAATTTAGAACTAGTCCTGTGGATTCGACCCTACTCACTACTTTTACAAGATATTGTGTAGGAATTATTTATGGTGGATTTGACACCCATCAAATTTTGGCACCGTTGCCGGGGATTGGTTCTTTTAAATTTGTTTATTCCTACTTACTTGAAATCATGGCTCTAATTCCAGAAAGATCGATCAAAGAGATGACTTATCCCGACCTCAACTAACAACCTCTTTGCATCGACTACCCAGCTTTAGAGGCAGATTTTGAACTTAAATCCAGACTCAATCATTTACTCCCTTCTTTTCGTGGTCTTGTAGGTGAAGATCCACACAAACACCTCAAAGAATTTCACGTTGTGTGCTCTGGCATGTGACCTCAAGGTGTCACCGAAAAGCAAGTCAAACTTCGTGCTTTTCCATTCTCCTTGGCCGACAGCGCAAAGGATTGGCTTTACTGCCTGCCATCGGGATCCATCCTTACTTAGAATGACCTCAAGAAACAATTCCTTGAAAAATACTTTCCCGCCTCTTGAGTCACGACAATCCGAAAAGAAATTAGCGGAATACGTCAAATTTCTAGAGAGAGTCTCTCTGAATATTGGGGAAGGTTTAACCATTTAGTGGAGATTTTTCCACATCACCAAATCCCACAATATTTATTGATCCAATACTTTTATGAGAGATTAACAGGCTCGGATAGGAGCTTGGTTGATGCAGCAAGTGGAGGTGCTCTATTTGACAAAACGCCCACTGAAGCACACAATCTACTTACCACCATGGCATCCAACACCCAACAATTTGGCGTTCGATATGATCATCAATCAAAACGGGTTAGCGAGGCACATATGGCCTCTGTTGAAAATCGTTTGGATAAATTGACCTCACTTTTTGAAGGATTTATTGCAAGACATTCTCAACACGTAAAAGCTTGTGGCATGTGCAACACCCCCAGACACCCTACCAACGCATGCCCCACACTCCAAGAAGGACCCACCAAACACGCCGATGCCATAGGTGGAGTTTTTGAGCAGCAATAGAGGAAATATGAACCGTATTCCTACAAGTACAATCCGGGGTGGCGAGATCATCCGAATCTTAGCTATGGCACCCAACCTCAGAATTTTCAGAAATTTCGTATAGACCACCGGGACCACCACCTCCCCTTTCTAATTCTGAACTAGTTATATCTGTCGAGGAAATGATGAAAACACTCGTCACTACCACCCAACAATTTTATCAAGAGACTCGAGCAAGCATCCAAAATTTGGAGTCCCAAGTGAGTCAATTGGCATCATCCGTCAGTCGATTGAAGTCCCAAGGTAAGTTTCCCTCTCAAACCATTGTTAATTCTAAACAAAATGTTAGTGCTATTGTCTTGTGCAGCGGAAAAGAGTTGCAACCCATCAAGGACGAAAATAGCACTAAGCATGGGCACGCAGAACAGGGTAAAATAGAGCAGAATTCTAAAATGGCCCAAAAGTAAGCCGATGAGCCCAACCTAACTGACGAGGAGTATCCCAAGGTATGGGTGACTAAACCTCCTTTCACAAAAAGATTTGCCAAGTCCAAGAAAGAAGAAGAGGATAAAGAAATCCTTGAAACCTTTCGCAAAGTAGAGGTAAACATTTCCTTGTTCGACCCAATCAAATGAATACCTCGCTATACAAAGTTTCTCAAGGAATTGTGCACCAACAAATGCAAACTGAAAGGTAATGAGAGGGTAAGTATGGGAGAAAATGTATCATCTATTCTTCAAACAAAACTACCTCCTAAATGCAAAGATCCGGGTACGTTTTCTATCCCTTGCAAAATTAGTAAGATTGGAAGAAAAGGCCATGTGAGATTTGGGTGCTTCCATCAATGTTTTGTCTCTTGCTATCTAGGAATCCTTGCACGTTGGTCATTTGAAAGAAACCGGAGTGGTTATTCAACTTGCGGATCGTTCGATTGTGTACCCCTTAGAAGTATTACAGGATGTTCCTGTGCAAGTCAATGAATTGGTTTTTCTTGCTGATTTTTATGTGCTTGATATATCGGAGGATAACTCCCCTAATTCCACATCCATCTTGTTGGGAAGACCATTTCTTAAAACCTTTAAAAATAAAATTGATGTAGATGCCGGAATTCTCTCTATGGAGTCAGTCTGAAAACACACACCAACACACACTCCAGCATTTTTCCTTTTGTTTTCTCTTTCTTTTTCTTACTACGATAAATATATATGTATATACATAGATATACTTATATATTATTATTACCTCTTCCCCCCAAAAAAAATTCCAAACAATATAAAAACCCAATTCAAAGTCAAAATACCTAACCTCTCTTCTCACCCCCTCTTTGTGTCTTTTTGTGCAGCAATCTATCACCACCGGTGAGCCACCTCCACCGCTCACGATCGGTCGTCACACTGTCGGCACTGAAGCCTCACGTCGTCCTTCATCCACCGTCAATCGTCGTTGTTCGCCTCGCACTCAGGGAAGTTGCTTTTCCCTTTCTTCCTTATATTTTGTCCTCGATGTTGGTTTTAATTCTCTCTACTTCCCACATTGAGGACTAGGTGTGTTTTAAGTGTGGGGATGGGACTTGCTATTGGGATATTATAAGTTGAGGTGTTGCGAATGAATTGCTTGAAATTTTTTGAAAATTCTTTGAAAAAAAAAATCCTCCTTCATGATTGTTGATATAGTGTATTCAAGCATTGATTCATTCATATATGATGATATTCTGTGGCTCATGCTTTGGACAACTTATGGTTAAAAACTTGTTTTTGCTTCTATGATGTGATTCAAAAGCCCATACATGTGAATTTAGTGGATATTACCTACCTTGAGAGGATTTTGAGCCCATACACTTGTGCAAAATTATTTCTTCTTGCTCTCGAGAGATATGCTTCTATGATTTTGTCTTCCTAGAACTTGCTTTGAACCTACTCGCGATCACATCAATGTGTATGTACTTGAAAATGATAAACGCAATAGGAAAAAAATCACTTTTGGCCTAAAAAGACTACCCATATGCATTTTTTCCCTTAGTAAACCCACTTGAGCTTGTAAGCCTTGTTTTCTTGTCATGAACCTTAATATATTAACCAAAATTCATCGTTCTTTTGTCTCCTTTATTTGGCCCTTCCAAGGACTAGTAGAGTATCAAGAAAAAGGATGTGCTCTAAGTGAGGGGTTTGATCATAAGTGTGGGAAAATTTCATCTACTATGGTTCTATTTCAGGCTAAAGAAGCATGGGAACCAATATGCCATATTGTTGTTTTGCTTTACACCTTGTTGGTGAAAAAAAGGAAAAAGGAAAAGAGAGCACAAAAAAAAAAAAAGGAAGTCGCAAAAGAAAAAAAATGGGAGGAAACAACAAAAGAGGAAAAATTCCTGCACAAAAACAAAAAAAAAAAAAAAAAGAAACAAAGAAAATCTCCCCATAAAGCAAGGAATAATTCAAGACATTGGGTTATGGAATTGGGACATCGGATGAATTGAGAAAAACAAATCTTGATTGTTACATCACTTTCTTGATACTCTATTTCAAGTCTTCTTGGAATTCACCTCACTATCCAAAAATTTTCCTACCACAAAACCAAAGCCCAGTTACAACTAAAAATCGAAGACCTTTTGATTCAAGTGCGTACATATTTATAAGTGGTGGAGATGTGGTGCATAAGCAAGCCTATGGCGAAGCATTTTCATAGAAAGTATTGAGCGAAACACATAGCCATACACATTCGAGAGTTGGGAAGGCATTAAGAGAATAGTCCACTAAATCTCCCCGTTAACTTTTGATGACAGTCATTGTGTGAAAACTTGTTTGAAGCCTGTTAGGTTGTTTCTATCATGAAGTACGTGATTCTTTGAACATTCAACTAGATCTTTGCTTACACACCTTTCCTTTTGTTATCATGAAGTCGAAAAGGAACCCATGAGTGCTTAATCTTGATTTTGCTCGAGGACGAGCAAAGCCTAAAGTGTGGGGATATTTGATGGGTGTCCAAATGACCATGATTTTAGTAGTGTTTTAACCATCTTTTGATATTGAATAACTCCTAAATCATGTGAAATTTGGTGTTTGCAGCTAAGAAGGTGTTTCTGGTAAGGATTGAAGAAATGAAGCCAAACAAGTGAAAAATGCATACAAAATTCTAGAGAAGAAAATACCATGATAGACTTGCATTTTTCACTAGACGTGCTCACGTCTAGTGCAGCGGACAAGTCAGCGAAATATGGAGAAGTGGGACGAATTTTCTGGAGAAGAGTTGATCCATACAAAGATTATAATGACTTTGGAAAGTTGGAATGTTCCTTTCTTGAGGAGTCTTAAGAGGATTAAGAGTTTTATTTGAATAAGGACTTAGAGTTATACTAGTAATATACATTTTTGGTTACTAGGTTTATTAGGAAACTAATTAGTATAAATAGGTGATGCAATTGAAGACATCAATCTCATCTATTATTCTCTGCATTTTATTTTATGAAGTTCTCTCTTTCTTTTATATGTTCTTTCACTAGCATGTTAGGCTAGTTCCTTTAATTTTCGATTGAAATTATGGTGATTGCTTAATTCACGCATTTTGTGAGATCTAATTTGTGCTTTATATTGTCATTCATGTGGACATCTATGTTGTTTTCTTTGCTTTCATCACTAATAATCTTATTTATGAATGAGAAGGCCAATTGTTCATTGTCAAGAATATTCGCCTAGCTAATTAAACTTGCAAATACGTAATTGTTTGTTAGTTTGATACATAGTGGCAACACAGCATAATTCATTATGTTGTGGAGAATCCACAATCTAGCATAAATGAATCCTCGTCGGAATTTATTGATTAGAACTAGGCCTTTCTAATTTTTAATGTTGTTGATAAATTAAATCTTGAGGGAGTTCCCAAGGTTGTCTATTGAATAGAGAATTAGCCAATGGACATTCCTTGGCTAACGACACGGTAAGAAAATGTGAGGCCATTAGGTCGCACCGATGGCCATAACTAGTTTATCTATTTTGTACGATTGTCATCTTTGCACCTATGGTCAACCGCGGGATGGAGCATGAACCTGTCTTCAACTGGAAATCTCTTCTCATATTTTATTCACTCTTAGAATTTATCTCGTAGTTAATTAGTATCTTTCAACCAAAAACACCCCCCTCATTTATTTTGCTTTTACTTGAATGAATTAATTTAGAACCAATCTCTGTAGATTCGACCTTACTCACTACTTCTACAAGTTATTGTGTAGGAATTTTTTTGGTGGATTCGACACTCATCAAACACCGAATAACCTAAGTCACGGAACCAAAAATACATTTAAACCTTTCTATTTCTGTTATTGTGCATACTAAATTAACCATATCTGGTTGATATAATACAAAGTTCTAAGTTTTACATGTATTCATATATTAGTAATTGAATAAAATTCGAATTGAAGTAAAATGTAGTTATCGGTTATTTTTCCAAACGCTACAAGAAATATAATTTTAATCATTGCAATTGTCATGGTTAATAATAAATAGCCGTTAGTTATTGACCACAGCCACGTAACGGTGGTTGGTCGTAGTTTTTGCAATGGTGGCTAAAATATTTATCATGTCTAAAAGTCATGACAAATATATTTACCATGGCTCTTACTGTGGCAAATAATTCTTTCATGGTGAAAGAACTAATTTTTTGCATCGCTTTTTATTTAACCGTGACTAATAATAATTATTTATCACAGTTTGCAATCATAGCCTTTAAAATTATAGCCAATAATAATTTTTTTTCCAGTGTAATAACATTAAGCTACAATTTAATTGCATATAGAAATGGACAAATGTATTAATCATTAGAAGTATATGGATCATTAACTTGGTTGTACCATCATAGATAATTAATATGCACTTGCGTATGTACGAAATCTTTAGTATGAACATACAATTTTTGTTGTGTAAGGATATATAATTTTTGTTGTGTACGAATGTATATAATTAACTTGAATATTGCCTAGCTGTTCGGGTCCATTTACGGTTATTGCTTCTGTGAACATAGTAGCT